>CM075352.1:25970000-27170000 GCA_037693485.1 Kitagawia praeruptora | reverse complement strand
TCTCGATTTTGTTTAATCCGGCAAGCTTACTTACTACTTATTTACAAACACATTAATTACTATCTCGACTCTCTATCTTTATCTCCGACGAGCTTAATATAGTTACTTTCAATTTCCGGTGAGCATTACACAAATCCGGCGAAGCTAAAAATGGAAGAAGGAAGGGGGACATTATCTTCGCAAGGTTCAAGCCAAGCAACTTCCTCCATGCCGCCACCATCTCAAGCCGGTAAGATTATTTTTTATTTTTGTTTCGAATTTTTGGTTTATAATTTGGTTTTTTGATTTTTGGTTATAATTTAGTTTTTGATTTTTGATAGGCTATATTTTATCCAACTCATCTCAAAAAATAATACAAATAAATTGCTTCGTATTAATTCTGTTTTTGATTCGTATTTTTATGTTCTGTTTTTTCTGTTTTCTGGTTTTGATTCGTATTTTTATGTTCATATTTTTTTATTCGAAAATTAATCATTTTTTATTTTGTTTTTTAGGCGGTTCTTCCACGAGCAGAAATTCATATGTTTGGAATTATTTTAATAGAGTACCGGCGCCGACAGAACAAGATCCCACCGAAACGAAATGTTATTGTTTATTATGTATACAAGCTAATCGACAACAAAAGCCATTTTTACATCGGAAGGGAAGCGGCAAGGGTACACTTGATCGACATTTGCACTCTAAACATAATATTACGAAGGAAAGTCACGAAAGTGGAACGGCACGTGGAACTTCAACGAAGCAACAAACATTAATCGGTGGTTTCATGACTTCGTCGCCCGGTGGAGGTATGCCTTTTCACTATAATCGAGAACGTATGGTTAATGAATTTGCTAGATATACTATATTAGATGAGTTGCCTTTCTCCCACGGTGAGAGTCCTAATTTAGAATATATGATGAAAACCGCGGTAAATCCGGCATTTAAAAGAATTCCTAGGAAAACACTTAAACGTCACACACAAAATCAATATGCTAGTCAACGAAATGATTTAATTAATTATTTTGCTACATTTGATGGCATGGTTTCCTTAACTAGCGATTGTTGGAGTTTGAGTGGAGGTGAGCCTTTTATTTGTGTTACGGTTCATTGGATAGATAATGATTACTTAATACAAAAATGAATTATTGCTTTTGATATTATGGACGAGTCACACACCGGTTTTAACATAAAAACAAGAATTTTAGAAACAATTAGGGCATTTAATTTGTATCAAAAGGTTTTTTCAATTTCGTTAGATAATGCCGCCGCTAATAACAAAGCTATCGATTATATTAGGGGTGATATTCCTTTAATTTGTAATGGAATATTTTTACATGTTAGATGTTGTGCTCACATAGTTAATTTATCTTGTCAAATTGGAATTAAACATTTAACTACGTTATTAGAACCTATAAGAAAAGTAGTTAAGTGGTTACGTTATGCGGGTCATGTTAAACGAAAATACAAGAAAATGTGTAAAGATAGAGGATTAAAGGCGAAAAAATGGGGGATTGATTGTCCGACTAGATGGAATTCGACTCATAAATGAGTAAGTGATGCAATTATTTATAAGGATATTTTCACGCAATTATATAATAGCGAACCAAATCACCAAAATGAAGATTCACATATTACCGAACATGATTCGGAATTGGCATCTACCGTACGTGATATACTTGATTGTTATTCACATGCTACTAAGATTTTTTCTTATGTTTATGAACCAAATGCACATCACGTTATTATTAAATGTATTAATATTGTTAACACTTTAGCTAATTATGAAGAAGATCCTCATTTTAGTTTTATTATAGAGGAAATGAAGAAACAGTGGATCGAATATTTAGATGAATTTCCTTTTATTTATGGTATTGCATGTCTTCTTGATCCGGGTGTTAGAAAGGATGGTTTAGAAGTCTTGTTAAAACATTATTACGAAACGTTAAATGTTTCAAATAATTGGGAATTATATGTTCAAAATTGTTTAGATTATTTGTATCGTCTTGTTGATATATATAATGCTAAAACTCAAATTTCTATGCCACCTAAAAGTAGTAATAGTGGTGGTAGTAGATTTAATAAAACAATTGCATCGATATTAACTAACAAAAAACCAAAATTTTTGATTTCCGAATGTAGTAATAGTACTCCCACTACTGCTTTTACTATGTTGCATGAATTTTTTTCGTATCATTATGAGTTAAATGATGAGTTCGATATATTAACATGGTGGAAAAATCATGAGTCACAATTTCCGGTTTTAGCAAAAATTGCAAAAAATATTTTAGTAGTCTCCGCTTCTACAATTGCATCCGAATCCGCTTTTAGTGCGGGTAGAAGAGTGTTAGACGAGAAGAGATCAAGACTTGCACCTGATTCAATAAAAATATGTGTTTGCAAAAAAGGTTGGGATCAAGCCGAAAAAAGACAACAAGGAAAAAAAGCGGATGATTCGGACGGAGAAGACGATCCGTGGATGATAATGGATACTTCATCGGAATCGGGGGCCGAACAAGAAGACTAGTGTGTAGAATTTGTATTATATTGTATTTTTAGATTTATTTTAGAATTTAGAATTTATTTGTTTGTAATTTTGTAAACATGTTAAATGCGGTTTGTTCCGTTTTTTTAGAGAGGAGTCCTCTCACACCATTTGTAAAATATTTTTTAATTAATAAAATTTAATAGAGGTAAGGTACCGTCCTCTTTCCCTCTTTTTATTTCAATATAATCGTATGATTCGTATTTTCTTAAAAATTTGAAAGATTTGAATATGAAATAAAATTAGATGAAAAAAGTTACAAATTTGAAACATTTCATATTTTGAGAATATTAAAAGTAAATATTAAATTAACAAAAAAAATTCAAATTTTATGTACAATTTTTCAGTAGACCTTCGAATTTTCCTTAAAAAAAAAAAAACCGCCAACCCGCCTAACTCGCGTGCCGATCATGGTCTGCACATTTGACGAACCGGCACGGCACGGCACGTCCAAACGGCGCGTGCATGCCCGTGCCCCGTTTCATCCAACACGGCACGCGGGTAGCCCGGCACGGCACGGCACGCACGGCTCGCGCGGCTAGCCACCTCTAGTTGTAAGAGTAGTAATCTGGCAATGAGACAACCAGAGCATTTCATGCAAAGTATGTGTTCACATATACAGTATAAAAATAGTCCATTATTATTTCTTGTCAGGGTGGGTGGATTCTTTGACAACCCCATGTTTCCTTTCTTTATCTTTTGAATCTTTTCCACATTTCCTTGAGTCAAAGGGCCCACTTCTTCCTCTAGAAAGAAAGCATCAATAGATTGATTGATATCTTTGCCTTTTCAATGTTGTTAATTAGAAAAAGATTACTGAACAAAGGAGTTATAAAAACATCTTTACTGTTGTCCTTAAAAGATTGTCAAAGAAACGTGTGAGGTAGCTAGATTTGTTAAGAAATCAGAACTCATATGTTTACAAGTTTTTACAAAATAACAAGAGATCTTCTATATTCCAACCAGGGTCTTTACTCCATTAATCTAAAGTTGTGATTCGGTTTGATTTGCAAACTAGCAAGAGCAATTCTTAACAATACATCTAAGTTGTGATTTCTAACTTTCTTTAACATCACTAGCATTTCTTATCATGACAGCACACAAATTTACTACACTGGAACATAACATAAATGTTACTTGCAGAAACAACTAAAACTACATTAGACTTGAACAACACTTTGTACCATCAAAAAATTTAATAACGTTAGGTGAAACGAATATATATATGCACTTTCTTTAAACTCAAATTTCATTAAACGAATATTGTGTGCGAACAAAATATAAATAGGAATGAGATGTAAGTGTTACCTAGTGACCAGTAAGGCATGGGGGCAGGGCGTCCTACAAACTCAGTATACTGATCAACAACAGCAAGTGGTGTGGGTCCGGAAAAGAAGTAAAAGTCCAAAACACCCCCAATCACTTTATACGTCAATGAAGTTTCCCTATACACCACATCCATCCCATTACTATTCAGCAACAACACTGCATGGGCATTTACGTCACCTCCCACATTTCTTAGGTCCATGTACACCGGGTGTGACCCATACAAGTCCGCATTCAAATTAATAGCCGATATGTCCGTTGTGTATAGGGTGTAGGGGTCGTTTGGGTAGAGTTTAATACCGTGGGGCTGTGTGTTTTCTCCCAGTCCATAGAGTGAAGCATCTTTTGGTAATTTGGTTGATATTTCTATGTACTGGTCCTTAAAAACCAGATTGCCAAACGGGTCGGATGGTTCGGATGTTGAGTTAAAAAGGGTTTGACCGTTTGACTTTCTTTTCACAGCGAAACCAAACGGGTCTGTAGTGTAACTAAATATTAACTCACTGTTTGAGTATTCTGAAACTGTTATGGGGTCATTTCTTGATTTACTCGTAATGCTTTGCTTTAACGTGGGTGGTTGGTCTCTTGGTATAAGATTGTATGGAATTTCCCATCTCTGTTTTTCTGCATCAGTTATATGGACCCTCAAACGCCCATTAGTTTCGTGCCTGAAAAAAATAATCATATATTATAGTCACATTGGACTAGGTAACATATATTTCGATGTTCGTTAAAATACAAACTAATTTATCGTATAAAATATTATTTCGACCATAATTTGTAATATTGTAACCGGTGAGCCTTTCAGTTGTATTATAATATGATTTACCTATAATTAAATTGTATTATAATACAACTGGAAGGCTATTTTCGTAAATACATGTGGAGGATTTCATTATTATAAAAATGTTATCAACTTTTTATACTCAAAATACATATAATTACAGGTAATTACCTATTATCTATAGTTAACTATAGGAACATTTTTCTCTTGTAAATAATACTATACAAATTATAAAATTAAGACAAGATAATTTGTACCACTAAAGTCTGTAGCAGAACATGTCACTGTCTACGTAATATGTAATGGAGGTGCAAGAAAGCTTACATGTCACTATCTACATAGTATGTAATGGAGGTGCAAGAAAGCTTACTTAACGTAGAGCTGTAAGAGGGGAATATCAGGGCCATAGATATTGTTCTTCTGCTTGACTTGGAGGTGGCCAATAAGGCCACCATCAGGGGATTCTGCGACGGAGATGAGACGGTAGCCTTTACCAATCTTGGGTGGGGCGGTGGGGGTTGAAGCAGAGCCATTTGTGCAATATACAAACAATGCTGCTAGAAGAAGTAGAGTTTTTAGGAGAGTAGAAGAAGATAATGATGGTGGAAAAGAGAACATGATTAAAGAATGAGGCAGGTGAGTGTTTAGTGAGTGAGAATATAAAGGGAGTGACTATTTGGGGAGTGAGATTATTTGCAATATATAACGGAGAAAAGACAACCACTTTATCTTGTTAAGTGTATTATTATTTATTAGGTACATTCATGGTTGTAAAAATCGGTAATCGGTATAAATCGGTTGAGGTACCGATTTAAGATTAATTGGGTAATTGGGGATTAATCGGAAGGATTAATCGGAGTATTAATCGGATATTATAATAATATTTAATATATTAGTCTAATTTTCAATTAAACTTATCATTTTAAATATATTTATAAGATTAATCGGATTTCAAAAATCGAATCGACTAACTACTTTACAGAGGATTAATCGATTAAATCGAGGATTTTTAGAATCATGGGTACATTCAGGATGAAAGCCATGTTCGCCTAAAGTCGTAAAGAAAGAGAAAAAAAAGTGATTTTTATAGAAAAAAAATCAGAAATACGTAATATAAAGAAAGATGGTGTAAGTTTCAAAGAACCCAATTTTTTTAACAATTCTAAATCCTTTAATTTTGATGCCCGCGATTCATTTTTATATAGAATGTTTAACAATGCTTGATGTATCTACTACTAGAAGTGGAGTAATAAAAAAATTACCAGAAATTACTGTAATGTTAAATTACCACGTATCCCTTATTTCTGGATAACAAAAAGTCCAGAGTAAATAATTTCTACAATAAAATTTATCGAAAAAGCATTAATATATGTTTTTACAACTATATTGCACTTGAAAATTTGGTAAAAGGTAGAAATTGTACAAGGAATAAGTTGAGGACATGTGTGGCATGAGTGTGGAAATTGAGCTAAATATAAGTTGGAGTCCATGTGACAAAATGATCGTAATGTTCCCCGGAGCCAGAGGTCCCTTGCCCATCACTGCCTTTGTTTGCGGTCTGTTGGTATAGATAGGGCGGGGTACTGGTATGTATGAACCATATAGTATGATAAGAACCCATGCAATTTCTTCTTCTTTTTGGGCCATATGCTTTGCTCTCACGGAGTCACCGAATCTCCATTCCTTATGCAATAATGGTGCAATTATAAAATTTTGTACTCATAGTTAATGAGTCCAAAATACTAGGGGTCCTAAATCGTGGTGCGGTGGCGGGATTTATACGGAGATTGACGTGCATGATGCTGAAATGCTAGGTAATTGTTTCTCATTGATGATCAACGGTGAAGTTTTGGATCGACACACAATTATCATTTGTATTTTGGAGTTGAAATTGGGTACAAAAATCTTTATTGTCTAACTGATGATTATCTTGAGCGCAACCAAACTGAGACCCTCTTAGGTAGCCGATTTATCTATTAATAGTATAAATCCCGTTGTGTTTTTCAGCTGTAATTGACAACTTTGTCCCATATAAACTCCCGTATTTACTCTCTCAAACCACTTGACTCATTTGACTTATACTATGAATAGATCTAAACCGTTAATCTAAATACTTTTATTACAACAACATTTAACTTTACCAACATGTCACTACTGCTTCTCTTACTTGAGCACGAATTCAAAATTTTTTGGAATTGGGGAATTGGGGAGAGAAGGTGTTGCGTCTTTCCTTCTTTTTTATTATTGTTCTTCCTTTCATTCTCAATTTGCTTTGATGTTTATTTGGATCTGTATTATGTCTTTCGATTTTCATTGATGGTTCTTAATGTTGCTGTTCTTTCATGTCTTGAACATTTGTAAGTGATTATTAACCGAATGACGGATGAAAGAAGTGCTTTTCACCTTAGGGGGAGGACAACTTTTGGAGCATCTCTCCCTCATCTTGAAAGAGTTTGTGAGTTTTGCTTTGTTTTTTGAACTTTTATATGGACTGATTATTGTTTCTATTTGTAATGATGTTTTGGTTGTTTAATATTGTAGTTAATTATGAAGTTGGAATGATGAAAGAAAATGTTGAGCCCAGAACAATTGGTAAATCTGTATAACCTAATTTCTTTACGCCGAAGATTTTTATTTCTTATATCCTGTTTGTATTTATGCCCAAGATTTGTATTTGTTCATTAACAGATTACAAGAGTTTGTTAGATAATCCTGTTGTGTTTGAACAATGTAATGTAATGGAAAATTCATCTCCGCTTTGTGGAAATCTTTGTGAGTAATTTAATCATGTTCTTCAGTTGTTATTTTTTTTTTTTTTTTGCATTTACTCATATTCTAAATTTCACTGTGAAATTAAGATAATCAACCAGTAACACTGAAAAAAAGGAAAGCGATGGTCCCTTTGCTGTCTAATGTTTGTGAGTGTACTCATATTTTTGACCTCATATTTTTCTACAAACATTGTTATACATCATTTCTAAAAAAAAATTTATTTGTAGTTAATTATGACCTTGGTATGATGAAAGAAAAGAATTTGGAGGGTATGCAAGACAAGTGTACAATATCAAGAAAATCAGGTAGACAAAATGTAAAAAATAGATGAACTTATATTGTCATGGTTGGATGATTTTTTTTTTGTTTGTAAGCAGGTTACTCAATGAAGGAAAATGTCAGGCCTCACCCCAAAGTGCCACACTTTGAAGGTTCCTCTAACAGACCAGCATTACATAATTGTGGGACAAAGAGTAGCATGTCAACTCCGAAAAGTAAAAGTTGTAGAGAAAGAATTCCACTCTCTAATATGTCTAATAGTGGATGTAATAATCTCCCCTGACTTACATACATTTCCATATAATTAGGTAAATCTTTGTTCATTTACATACATTCTAAACTGACTTACAGGTCTGTTTTTACCAGGTCATGGAAATGTTGGAACGCTTGATGGAACTATGCAAACGAACAAAAAGAGAAATAAGTTGACTCATGTGTCTATATTGTCTGGTGTTTGTAAGTATTTTTATTGAAGCGGTCCCTCAAATACTGTAATCAAAACTGTTTATGTAATTAATAATGTCTCATTACATAGTTGATACATCTGACGGGATGGAATGCACTCCTTTGAAGGATCATCAGTTTTCAAAGTCGTTTGGTGATATTTCTCACAATTATAAGATAATTGTGTAATTGTTATATTAGACTTTGAAATGGTAGAATCCAATGAAAAAAATCTTGGAAATTTTGATGACATAGGTATGTAGGTAATTGTTTTTGCCATCCCTTGAAAATAGTAATACCTAATATAACATACTTTCACATTTTAGAATACTCAACCATTCGTGACACTGAAGTTCCAGATGATGACTTATATTCTGACGACGGTATGCTTTATTGAAGATTGGCACATTATTTTACTATGTATTTATAATAATTTCTATTAATTGTTTGGATTGTTCTGTTTTCCGATTTTGTAGAGACCGAAGAGAATGTGGACTTGCCATCATATGAAAATCCAAAACCTCCTCAACAAGGTATATCACTCCTGACATTGCTGTTGTTGTTCTGGTTATAAAATGTGATTTCCATTGGATTGAATTTATTGGATGACCAGTTTGGTATGTGATGCAGTGCCATCGGTATATGCTTCATTGGGGGCTCCTAATATTAAGTGCCCAAAATGTGAGGCCTGGATGTGGAAGGAAGAACGTGTTAACAAATATTGTACTAAAGGCATTCCAGAATTCTCGATATGTTGTGCAAAGGGTGAAATACAACTACCGAAGGAAAAACCAACTCCATCATACCTTTGGCAACTGTTAAATGATAAAAAGAAAGGACAACAATTCAAGGATTCGATACGTGTCTATAACAGTATGTTTGCTTTTACTTCAACTGGAGGCAGGGTTGATCATTCTGTGAACTGTGGTGGGGCACCATATGTATACCGTTTAAATGGCCAAAATCATCATCTATTTGGTTCACTTATACCTGATGAAGGGGAGCCACCCAAATTCTGTCAACTCTATATTTACGATACTGCCAATGAAACAAATAATCGTTTGAAATGGATCAATGTCCATGATGGTAAAGAAATTGAAGCTGAAATAGTTGAGGGGTTAACAAAGATGTTAGATGAAACAAATGAACTGGTGCATGAGTTTAGGACGCAGAGAGATCGTTTTGACCAAGATAAGGTAACTGACCTTGAAATAATTCTAAAGATATCACGGGCGGACAATGGCAGAGAGAATCACATTGTGCCTTCTGATGATCTTCCTGGGATAATGGTTGGGGACCTAGATGAAAATACTGGTACTAGGGATATTATTATTCATTCACACGAAAAAGGCTTGCAGAGA
The DNA here is from genome assembly GCA_037693485.1 of Kitagawia praeruptora. NCBI lineage: Eukaryota > Viridiplantae > Streptophyta > Magnoliopsida > Apiales > Apiaceae > Kitagawia > Kitagawia praeruptora. The sequence goes on along the minus strand of CM075352.1, from coordinate 27,160,510 downwards.
ATCTCAGATATTCATCCAAAGTTAATGGCGTTACAGTATCCCCTTCTATTTCCGCATGGTGATGATGGATTCCACGTTCACCTTCAATACGTGCATACTGGGAAGAAAAAAACAAAGAAGAGAGAGCTGATATCAATGAAAGAATACTACTCATATAAGTTTCAGGTGCGGCACAATGAAGGTATAAATTCTCAGACTGATCTTGCATTCTATTCTATAAATTTTGCTTAAGTTTTCTCTCTTTTAATCTAGACCAGTATGTTGCTCATTATTACCATGTTGTTTTTTTTCACAAATAGGTATGACCCCGCGTCTTGGGGGACGTTTATACCAACAATATGTTGTTGATGCGTTCTCGACTATTGAGCAGGCACGTCTTTGGTGGTTCAGGGAACATCAAACAACTCTTCGTAACGAGCTTTACAGGCAAATATATGATTCTGTCAGAAAAGGAGAAGTAGATGCATCAAATGTTGGGCAAGGCATTATACTGCCAGCTGGATTTGTTGGTTCCAGACGATATATGCAACAAAATTTCCAGGATGCACTTGCTGTATGTCGATATATTGGTCACCCTGACATATTTCTTACAATGACAACAAATCCTCTATGGGACGAAATATTGCAGATGATGGAACTCACTCCACATTTTTTACCACAAAATTCTCCAGATATTATTTCAAGGGTTTTCAAATTGAAGCTTGATCAATTATTGGATGATATTATGAAGAAATCTGTATTTGGAAAGTGCATTGCAGGTATTTATCAAACAAGTTATCAAATTTTCAATATTTAAATTTTTCTATATCTCCACACAAGTTTCAATATTTCATTTTAATAAACTACTTCATTTGCCTGCAGTCATGTATGTAGTTGAATTTCAGAAACGTGGACTTCCACATGTGCACATGTTAATTTGGTTAGATGCTGCTTCGAAGAAGAATTTGACCAAAGATGTGGACAAATTTGTTTCTGCTGAGATTCCTGATCCAAAGGAAGATAAAGCTGGATATGATGCTGTAAAAGCTTTTATGATGCATGGTCCATGTGGTGCTCAAAATCCCAAATCTCCATGCATGAAAGATTTCCAATGTATACGTCATTTCCCGAAGAAGTAAGTTTTACATCTACATGTTACTGAAAACTTTTAGAAATGATTTCACTCAAATGTTTTATTGTTTCTGTAGGTACTGTCCAAGTACTACATTCGATGAATCTGGATTCCCTCAGTATAGACGTCGGAGAACAGATATCACTGTTAATGTCCGTAAAGAATATCTGGACAATACATGGGTTGTTCCATATAACCGAGACTTATTAGTTAAATATCAATGCCACATGAATGTGGAGATATGTTGTCATGCAAAGAGCATTAAATATCTCTTCAAGCACTGTCTAAAAGGCCATGATCGTGCTACAGTTGAAATCAAAGGATTTAAGAAGAAAAGAGACAAGGCTGACGACAGTGGTCCAGTTGATGAGATTAATGAATATTTCGATGGCAGGTATATATGTGCGGCTGAAGCAGCTTATCGTATATTTGGTTATAATATACATTACAGATCAATGTCAATACAATGACTTTCTTTCCACTTACCAGGAAACAAAAGTTGCACTTTCAAGTCTAATGAAAAATTAGAAAAAGTTCTAAACCGAGAGAAAATGAGGCACAGCCAATTAGAAGCTTTTTTTGATTTAAATAGAAATGATCCCACAGCAAGGCAGTACACATATGATGAGATCCTGCAACATTATGTTTGGAATGAATCGGATACTATATGGAACACACGGAAAAGAGGGAAGCAGATTGGAAGATTATTTTATACCCATCATAGCACAAGTGAACTATGGTACCTGCGGTTATTGCTTACAAAGGTTCGTGGTCCTACTTCATTTCAAAGTTTGAGAACAGTTAATGGAAGAATTTTCCCGAATTTTCATGAGGCATGTAAAGAGTATGGTCTTCTTGATGATGACAATGAATGGCATCAAGTATTGTAGCAGTGTGCATTGTCTGGATTTGCGCCACAAATTCGCCAACTATTTGTTCACATTATGGTTAATTGTCGAGTAAGCGATCTTCGTAAACTATGGAATGATCATTGCAAGGACATGATTGATGACATTTTGATAAACCGTTGGAAATTACTCCGAAATCCATAATTGATTCTAAATGATAAGCAGCTTGAATATTATGCTCTTGGAGGTTAAACATTATACCCTTGCTTCTCATTTTTTTTGCTATATTTACAGTATCATGTGCTCATTGCATTTTCTTTTCTTACAGAGATTCATAGGTTACTTAAGTCAATTGGGAAATCATTGAAAGATTTCCATGACATGCCTCACCCACCAAAGAATTATGTAGACACCACCTCAAATAGTTTGATAACGGAGGAGAGCAGTTATGACACTGAAGAAATGGAAGCGCAACATAAAATACTGTTATCCAACTGCAATGCAGAACATTTAGAAGTTTTCAACTCTATCATGTACGCATTAGAAAAAAATGAAGGTGGATTATTTTTTGTTTATGGCAGTGGAGGGTGTGGTAAAACATACCTGTGGAAAACCTTGATAACCAAGTTAAGGTCACAAAGCAAGATTGTCCTTCCAGTGGCATCGTCCGGTATAGCAGCAACACTTATGCCTGGGGGTCGTACGACACATTCCCGTTTCAAGATACCAATTATTTTGGATGATCATTCTACCTGTGCTATATCTCACAAATCAGATATTTGTCAACTAATTCAAAATACCAGTGTTATTATATGGGATGAAGCACCCATGCAACACCGGTATTCTTTCGAATGTCTTGATCATTCTCTAAGAGATATTATGTTGAACCAAAGCGATTTCATATGCCTTTTGGTGGAATCATAATGGTTCTAGGTGGTGACTTTCGACAAATTCTTCCTGTTATTCCTCACGCATCAAGAAGCCAGGTAGTGTCTTCATGTATCACTAGATCCAAGCTTTGGGATATAGTTAATTTAAAGAAGCTTAAACGAAACATGCGGATAAATAAAGGAAAGAATGCCGTCGAAGTACAAAGAATGTCAGAATTTGCACAATGGATTCTTGATATCGGTGATGGTAAGGTCACAAAGGCAAATGATGTCGAGTTGGAGGAAGAAATTGAGATCCCCCTTGAGTTCTGCAACCCTGATGATGTAAATTCTGTGGATGACATGATAGAAAGTACATTCCCTAATTTAGAGGAAAATTACCAAGATCCAAAGTACTTGAGTGAAAGAGCTATTTTGACACCCAAAAACAACACAGTGTCTCATATGAATGACCTCATTGTGGATAAAATTCCTGGAGAAATGTTCTCATATTTTAGCACTGATAGTGCTGAAAATTTCCCAGGCAGTGAAACTGACCTGCACAACTCATTCCCTCCAGAATATCTTAACTTACTAAACTGTCCAGGATTGCCAAACCATGAGCTCAAGCTGAAAGTTGGTGTAGCTGTCATTAACACGAAATCTTAATCAAACATTGGGACTATGCAACGGAACAAGGATGATGGTAACGAAATGTCTTCCACAATGTGTGGAATGTGAGGTTATTTGTGGTTCTTTTGTTGGAACCAAACACTTTATCCCTAGAATGGAACTCTGTCCCACTGATTCGAAACTACCATTCAAATTGTTGAGGAAACAAATGCCTCTTCAACTTTGTTACTGCATGACCATCAATAAATCGCAGGGTCAGTCTTTAGAAAAGGTTGGTTTGTTCTTGCCCAAACCTGTATTCACTCATGGACAATTGTACGTTGCCATCAGTCGAGTAACATCTCTAGATGGTCTAAAAATCTTCATTGAATCTGAGATGGGTAAGAGTACGAACATAACCCACAATGTCGTGTACAAGGAAGTTTTTTACAAGTTAGTAGGTTGATATTTTCTGTAAAAATAACCTTGCCCTCATTCCTATTGAGGACATATTTTGTACACTACCTGTCCAAATATATAGATTTGGCCTCATAGACATTTTTACAGAAATGTCAACCTTTTGATAAAGTTCTACTTCTATTATTTTGGGTCAAGATTAAAAGTTGTAAATTTTGCCAATTTTATGTATGAACTATTTATCTGATGAAGTAGTATGATTTTTTCCTTTTTATCTCGAAATACATCTTAAGGTTGATTGAAATGAAATTAAAATACTTTGTTAAGAAATAATTTACTTTACTTGCTGGAAGTTGTAACTTTACAAATGAACTGTTAAATTATTACAATGAGGGTGTGCTGACATGAGGAAGTAAAAATATTAAAGTATTACCAATACAGCATAAATAAAAGAAATGTTAACACCAGATGTACCTTTACTAAGTTTGTGATAAGTGCTCCCACTTTAGGTTTTAACAGCCGCCCAACAACCTCACACTTATTGCTTTGAAGAAAGAAGGTATGTTTCTGTTGAATGTATTCTTACATAAATTATTGCCATGTCTCTTATTATACTACCAACATATTAATTGCAACTACTGATATGTAGATCTTATTTGTAGGTATTTATTGCCATGTCTTTTTGCAAGTTTGATAGTTTTGATGAATTGAATGACTCAAGTACTGATTGGTGCATTCGTGTAAGAGCTCAATCGATTTGGAAAGGAATAACAATGCAGACAAAGGAGTTTCGTGGACTAAACATCATTTTCTTCGACGATACAGTAAGATCTATGAAGTATGCAACAAATATATAAATGTATGAAACCTATTATTGTGTTTAATTTTTTTCGTATTCGACACTGTAGAATAGTAGAATCCATGCCTTCATTGCAGCTCAGCTCTGTCCTAAATTTGAAAAGGAACTACAAGAAGGACAAATCTATATCATTAATAACTTTTCTGTCAAATTTTACAATGGAGATGAAACATATCGTGCAATTAGGAATGCAACACACATCTATTTCAATCAACACACCACACTTGAAAAAGATGGAGAAGATGGACTTCAGATAGAACAACAAAGTTTTGATTTATTTCTACTATCTGATGTTGACAAATTGAAAAAGGATAATCGATTCCTTATTGGTATGTTAATAACATTTGTTTCAAATATTGATATATGAAAATTTCATTTCAAATCCGTACATGTTCACTAAATGTCGATACTATTACCATTTTCCACTAGATGTTGTCGGAATATTAGAAGATACTCCTACAAGCATTTCTTATAAAAAGGATGATATTCAGAAGTATAATGTGAAGTTCACATTGACAGATGGCAGGTATCATATTAGTTGTTAAATAAAGAAATTAAAATTCTAAATTACTGCCTTTTGAAACATTTTATGCTAATGCTTAATATCAGGTGCTCAGTGAATGTAACTTTTTTCAATGAGTTTGGAGATACTTTTCTCAATGCACTCAAACAGGATCTAGAAAAACCAGTTATCGTTACTATAGCATCTGCAAAGATTAATGAATGGAATGGTACAATATATATGTAATATTACCTTTTGCCTTTTTTATTGAAAATTCAATGTCTACCATTCAAATTCAAAAACTACCTTATTAGAGATGAGGTGTCTTTGACAAACTACCCAGCCACAAGATTCTATTTCAATAATACACACCCAAGTGCAAAAAAGTTGCGGCAACAGTAAGTCATCTATGCTTCATAATACTGCTATAAGTAGTTAATACTTTCATATTTAACACTGAATCATTGTAATAATATAGAGAAAAAGAGCCATCCTTCTATGTATTACAGTTGGATGAGGAAGATGAAAAGGATGTGCCAACAGTTACGGTTAAACAGCTGCTCACATTAAAGGATGATTACTTAGAGGTATTCTTTTAGTAGATTTCAAATTTTACTCCAGTTATAAGATTATGTCACTTATAAAAATCTCAACAAATTTTCAATGTACCATTAGAAAGAAGTGCAATGTAAATTATTGGTGAAAAAAATTGAGCAACATATGAATTGGTACTACAAGTTATGTACTAAATGTGATCTGGAGATTGAGTTCGAAGACAAAAAGAATCAATGTTCACAGTGCAAGAAAATTTATCCATACCCAAATAAGAGGCAAATACTTCCAAAATGTAATAGTTCATCAATTTATTGATACAAATTTATGCTCTCAAAAGGTTTAACAATTTCTTTGCATGAAAAGGTTCCGTTTACACACATTATGCTCTGACAGTAGTGGCACTATCCCTGTAATTTGGCCAAATGAAGCAGTCTGCCAACTCACTGGAAAGACTGTTTATGATTTAGAAGCAGATGAGAATGAGGTATGCCTTCCTATTCATGAGGTTTATTTACAAATTTTTACTATTTTCTAATTGGAAAGTATCTTACTAGGTTGGTGAGGGTGATAAATTCCCTAAAATTCTAACACAGTTTGTCCAAAAGACCTACAACATTAACATTTGCCTGTCAAAAGAAAATGTCAAAGAAGGATCACATCTGTTTAATGCTTCAATTATCTCAAACCCACTAGAGATGTCAGCAAGACATTCACCTACATTGAAGACATCAATTGACAACAAACCAACCGAAATCAGCTGTGTAAGATATTTGATAAATAATACATACTCCCTCCATTTCAATTTAGTAGTCCACTTTCAAAAAATTACGCATATTAAGAAACTCATTTATTAATGATCTAATTCCATATTTACCCATATTTATTGTATTGGTTGGATAAATAACTACATAAAGTCAATCTTGGAGTATTACATAAGAGTAATATAATGTGCATAACTAATTCACTGACTACAGGAACAATCAAAGACCAACCGTACTCCTCCAACTGGAAATTCGACAAACAAAACAAGGTCAAGAAAGAGCACTGAGACAATAGAATGTCACATGGTACAAGTCACACCGAATGCAAAGCGCAAAAAACTGTAAATTGAAGGAGTAAGTGATATGTACTATATTAAAATTTAAACCAGATTCAAAATTTTAACATTACTAACCATACAATTGTTTTTGCTTTGCAGAGTTGCTGTACTAAGATTTGCATCGCAAACCTTGCTAATTTTGTTTTCCAATTTAACAACTGCTAATTCTGATGCCTTCCTGTACTTTTATTACATGAATGTAATTTGTTTCCTACATCATGTACTCTAAACTTTTGTTACAAGTGGATCATTTATTCCTGGAAGCTGATCATGTACTAAATTAATTAGTATTTTTTTGCTATGCAAATTTATTGCATGTAACAAACCGACGGAACCACTTAGAAATTGAATATAGTGTTAAATGCAAATATCAAAGATCAAATCAATATAACTTCAGCTATAAATTTTGAACACTATTCAGTACACATCCTTCACTATACTTCCTATCTAAGCTGAAATACTTTAAAAACAGAGAACAAACTTTCACTCACCACCAAAATTATGTCTATGAACAAGTATGAGTACTTAAGAAATATCTGTCAAGGGAGAACAGATTGGAAGATCAAAGCACGGATCATTAGAGAATGGAGGGGAAAAACCTCCAATGGAGAATTTTTCAAAAGCTATAATCTCTTACTACTTGATGCCCAGGTATGATTTACTAAAACATTCAAAAATTACAATCCATATTTCTTCACAATACATCCCTACATACTTAAATGACAAAATCAAAACACAGCAATGCAGAATGCAAGCCTTTATCCCCACATACTTAAATGACAAAATGCAAAGAATGTTCAAAGTTGGAAAAATGTATATTATTACAAATTTCCAACTCAAACCTTTCACTCCAGAGGATAAATGGAGATCAGTTCAAATGGATAGACAGATCAACTTTACCAACCAGACAAAAGCAAGAGAACTTCAAGAAAACGAGTACTACATCCCTAACAATGTGTTTGACTTCTATGCACTGGAAGAACTACATACCATTGCAAACCAAAATCTCTATCTTGCAGGTATCAAACAACTACAATTGCATAACCCATCTTCCGTGTTATACTAATGACAAAATTTACAGATGTCGTAGGAGTGGTAATCAAAAGAGAGAATATCAAACAAGTGCATACAAGCAAAGGCAAGGATCAACCACAAGTCAAGCTCAAGATCACAGATGGAAGGTTGTAACACACAACTAAAAACATTATTGCATTTATATTTTCATCATGTACCTTCAAATATTTTCCTCAACCTCTTATAGGTTTACGATCAATGTCACATTCTGGGACACTTTGGCAGAAGAGTTTCAGAAGGAGATTGATACAGAGGAGTTTGAACTTCCTTTGGTCATCATAGTTGCAAGTGGGAAAGTTAGTAAATGGAAGGGTAATATCTAACTAATCCTCAAAGTACTTCATATATGTTATCAAAGTACTAACAAGTTCTACTGCAGATGTAATTGATATCTGTAATTTCTCACCAACAAGTTACTACATAAACTACAATCATCACAGTGTCACCGAACTCAGGAAGATGTATGTTCAAAGTTTTCTATATTTCAATATGGAGATGAAATTTACAGATATTTTTTTAATGTTATCTTCAATTCAATAGGATCCCAAACTTGCCAAAGGAGAATGAAGCATCAACGTCAAAGAAAAAATTACAAATGTTTACAGTGGACCAAATCAAAAAATTGAATGCAGCATACATCAATGTAAACATTTATTGTGTAATGTTTTCCTTGAACAAATCTAACAAATGCTCTCATGTAACAGGAGAAGGTTGTTTGTCAAATTATAATTAAGAAAGTGGAGGAGATACCAAAATGGTACTATTGTGTGTGCACTTCATGTTATCACCAGATCAAGAACATCAACAACAATGAATTCTGTGTCAACTGCAACAGGATTGTACCAGAACCAGATAAAAAGTAAGTTCTCCATACATTCATACTACCATTCGCATCGATAAAATCTCCAATATCTTACTGCCAACCTTCAAATAGGTTTGGAATTTGCATTGTAGCAGCAGACATGACAGGAGATATTGGCATTGTGCTAATGGATAGACCAATCCGTACTCTTTTCGGTAAAAGAGTATTTGAACTTGAGGAACAGGTAAACACAATTCAATATCAAAAACATTAATTCCAATGTTCTATATACTAACTTAATCCATATTTTTAGTACAAAGGAAAATTCCCCATCAATCTTAAAACTATCGAAAATGGCAAATACACGGTCAAACTACTAATCTCTGAGGACAACATTGGCAACAAAGATGAGTTGTACTTAGCAACAAATATTTTCAGTGGATTTCAAATCAAGGAAGAAGAATCAGTGATCAAACTAAGTCTACAATCAGCAACACAGGTCAAAACTAAAACTTTACCACCTAACTAAACCTCATTTCATGTTTAGAAAACTAAGTCTTCTAAGTCTACAATCAGTCATCAGGAGATTTTATGTAAATCTTATATGTTTTATAGACATCTGGAACATCGTATCACCTTGACAACATTTCCCAACTCAATAATCAAGATCAGGAGATGGAAAACTAAACCTCATTTTGCAGCAAGACTTACGTAATGCTACTATTAGTTTCCAACAAAGCAACAATCTTTTACATTATGTAATGGTTTTGTAATATGTATTGCTACTATGTAATCGTTTACATGATGGAATGCTTTGTACTATGTAATGGTTTTGTACCTACCAAAGATTGTATGAATGAAGAATTTACTTTTAAAAACAAACAACATTACCTACCAAAAATTTCAATTTGGTCAGTCAATCTTACACAGCCTCACATAATCTCGAATATTATACTGACACATACTCACTCAGTCAATATTATTCATGTAATCAATCTTACATATTTCACAGGGAACATCAGAAGATGGAAACTTAAACCTATATCCTACCAAGTAATACTCTGTTATACCAAGGTATGATTAAGGATTAAAATGCATGAAACAAGTAACAATTTCAATTAAACACCATTACATAAAAAACTTCAAATACGACATAGTTCAAACAAGACATTACATAATAAGATATTACATTGTCACTGAATCTTAACAGAGACTTTACCATCAAACCAAAACACATAGTCTCAATACGACATTACATAATAAGATATGAGACATACTCAGTCAGTCAAGAATTACCACATCAACAGCCTTCACTACTGTGACAAGTAATTTGTGGCAACTACGATCTGTCCACTTAAAAACACATTTGTCACCAACCTTCAAATCCAAATCTTCACGAAATTGGACCCATCTATCATGGATTGTGGTACGCTTCCAGTCAGAACGTTTCTTTATTTCAAGTACCCAAGAACGATCCTCTTTATACACTGTTAAATGGTCCCTTCGTTCCCATAGACAAGTGAACCTTCGGAATTCAGCAGGAACATCCTGTACAAACCAAACAAATTTGACAAGGCACAGAAGCGCATTCAATTACAAATATTAAAACAACTTTATACATACCACTCCATGACAGTAATTTAACATATGGAATGGCTGCACTTCAACTACAAATTGACCTGGATGAGTAATACGATCATATAGTTCACCTACATCAAAGTGAAAGAAATTCATCAAACAAGATTCTTCAAAAACAATATGTTCTACAAAAATACAAATTTCTCCTATGTTTTTACCTGATGCAACCAAATTCTCATCAAACAGAATTTCAATATTAAGTCCATCAAACAAAGATACCGTGAATGACCCAACACCATCATATGTCAAAACTAAAATATCAAACATATTCAAATTCTCTAAGCGTAAAGCATTAGAAATCCCACTCAAACCAGTCAGACTACCCCCACGACGAGCAAACACACCAGGGAAATGCTTTCCATCAATCAGAACATATCTCACTTGACTTGGTATTGTAGCACCAAATTTATGTAAAAAAGACGTAGGAGGTACCTAAATGTTGAAAAAATACAGATTCATATCAGAAAAAAATTGAAATGAACAAAATGCTACAAATTGAAAAGATAAGGAGAATACTAACAATTGCACCAATAATATCCTCGGTACACAAGACAGACTTCACAAACTTCCAGCCTCCAGGGACTACTTTAACTATAAAACAATATTCATTTATTAATATGTGAATAAAAAACAATGACAATATGATAAATAATCACAGTTTACCATTTTGAGGGTTACGATTCTGCCAAGCAGGTAAAACCCTTGGATACTCTATTTCCACACCATCGACACCAATGATAAATACGTTAAAGCATTTTCGGTCCCGATACTTGAACACAAGCATTTCCCCACCTCTCAATCCAAAATCAAACAAAAAACTATTCATTTCCAACAGTAAACATTCATCTCGATCAAAACCAACCCACAATTTATAACCATTTCGAATCTTAAGCTTGACCGCATCATCAACAACATGGCCGTAACAATCACAAAATCTAGATGAAATACACTGTGGAAATAAAAATATGAACACATGTAACATGCAATGACAAAATGAAACATAATTGCAATTCTTTATAACATACTACATAGGACACAAGATTTACTTACCATATCTTTAGATGCACAATCATCTTTGGTAAGAACTTTCACAAATTGAGGAACAACAATGGATGAAGCCATCTCTATACAAATCAATTACATCAAATTACATATAGAAACGAACAATCTTAAAGACACATTGTAGGATTCATCCACATTGGGGAAGAAATTACCTTATAGATTGATGAGATGTAAACTCCGCAACTCACCTGTTTTCCAATTGAAAGAGATGTTTACCCTTATAACACACCTTTCCCTATTTCAACATTGGTAATGTACATTATAAATTATACTTTAAGACCAACACATCTCCCGGTAAAACTGTCCCATTCTTTATTGTATTAATCCTCTTAAATGATACTTTATTGTACATTAGTAATTTATTTTGGTTCCTGCCATTTGCCAAAACTTACATATATGTAATAACGTATATTTATGTTAAAGTATAATATTTTGATTTCTAATCATACAATTTTAATTCTTTTTCACCTATATTATATATGCAATATTTTCATTCTTTAACTTATTTTTTATTCTCCAAGTATTTATGATAGATAAATTGATATATAAGGTAACAACACTCAACGTCAATAATTTAATTAACTATCATCAAACACTGTATGTACAAGAAAAAAAAAATATAATTAACTTCCATCGGTGGATTAAATATAACTAATCATTGAATTACAAATTTATAAATTTAGCATTTTTAACGGTTTCACCCCGCGCAGCGGGCACAAAATACTAGTTTAGATTAATACTACTATGTCTTGGGTACGATTTGGGTAGATTCAAACCCTGTTGACTCCCAATATCACAATTTGAAATCAATTGGTCCTAAATATTATAATTCAAAAATTTGGCCCCAAATATCACTCCAAAACACATTGGCGTGTAGTGTTTTGGTTTTTTTTTTTTTTTTTAACAACGATAAAGCGTCTAGCATTTTTGGGGAGGAAGGGAGCAAAACGCTACTTTATTTAACTACGTTGGGGAAGGATACCACTTAAAGTAGCGTTCTACTGCTTATTTTTGTTTTTATTTAAAAACCAAAACGCTACTTTATCTTTGGTTTATAGCATAAAACGTTTTTTCATCTTTGGTTACAAGCTTGAAACGCCACTTCTTGTGGCGTTTTGGATGTTCTTAATTTTATTTTTTTTGTTTTTTTTGTTTTCTCCTAAATATATTCTAAACAAAAATGGAATTGTTTAACCCCAAAAGTTAACTGTTGAAACCCCAAGGGAATACAAATAAAATTTAAAAAATTTAATTAAAAAAATTGAATCCGGCGGACTGATTTTTAAACGCTAATGCGTTTAAAAATCAGGAAAAGTTAGGGTTTAGGGTCTCGGATTTAGGGTTTAGGGTCTCGCTAAACCGCAAACCCTAAGTTCTTATACGGTTTATTCATCGTTATGAATATTTCTAAAATCCAAAATGGAAATGTTGAACCCCAAAAGTTAATTGTTGAACCCCTAAATTTAATTAAAATTGTTTTTTAAATTTAAAAATATTAATTAAAAAATTGAATCCAGCTGCCTGATTTTTAAACGTTAGAATAATTTAGGGTTTAAGGTATAGGATTTTGGGTTGTAAACAACTCTAAATCCTAAATCCCAAACCCTAAGTTCGCATACGGTTTATTCGTCGTTCGGAATATTTCTAAAACCCAAATGGAAATGTTGAACCCCAAAGGTTAATTTTTGAACCCTAAGATTAACTAAGATTACATTTTTTAAATTAAAAAAATATAATTTTAATTGAGCATTTGTTTATAAATTTTTAATATTATATATAAATATATATTTAGGAAAAAAAGGAAAATCATTTTAGCAAAAAAAAAGAAGAAAATCAACCCCAAACGCCACATTATGTGGTGTTACCCCCTCCCCCACCACAAGACACACACAACGCTAGACGCATTAGCGTTTCTTACAAAAAAAATAAAAAAATCCAAAACGCTACACGTTGTAGCGTTTTGGAGTGATATAGGGGCCAACTTTTTCAATTGTGATATTTGGGACCATTTGTCTTGAAATTGTGATATTGGGGGCCTTTTTTCAGATTCAATTAGACTTAAATGTTGACGTAGCACGGAAATTCGTTAATTTTTATAAAAAAAATTTACATGGTTTTTTTTAAAAAAAAATGAATTCATCAGATGATTTTTGAATCCAAAAGAATTTTTTTGAATTCACAAAAAAAAGATAAAAATTCTTAGAATTTTAATTCAATAAAAGATTAATATATGTTTTATTGTTAGATTGTTTACGTAGGGATATTAAATCCTAAAAAGAAATGAAAACAAAATTTAATTAAAACTAAATATTTATTGATTGTTAGGAAGTCTGGGATGTATCTCATGTAATTTTCCTGAGATACATGGGATTTATATATAAATATGGGGTGAGCAATTTTGTAAAATCAGAATTTTTAATTTAACCCTACGGGTCCAATCAAACTTAAAGTATATATTTTTAAGTACCTTATGAAAAGTTTCCTCAGATCAATCTGAGGGTCTTGTTTCTCATATTTATTATAAAGTCCAGTGATCATACAAAACATAAACATGCAGGTCTCCTATTTTGTTCCCAGAACCGGATTTAGGGGTCCAGGGGATTGATCCCCTAAATTTCATAGATATAACAGATATTCCTTTCGTCCCATTTATTTTCAATTTTTGTTATCCCATAATATTTGTCAACTTTCTTTAACAACGGTAAATAAAGCTCTAAATATGTTAAAAATTTGTAAATTTAGTAATATTTAAGCTTAGTCATGGAAACTAAACAAAATATATAATAAATTGGTAAAAACGTGAATTTAAAGCTCTAAATATGTTAAAAATTTGTAAATTTAGTAATATTTAAGCTTAGTTATGGAAATTAAACAAAAAAGATAGTAAATTGATAAAAACGTAAATTTTGATTGATGGACAAAATAAGTGGGAAAGAGGAAGTATTATGTATTATTTCAGAAACTTCCATGTATCTCAGGTGGTAGAAAGGTGTATTATTTTTTATGACAATCATTGTTCGATTTTCAGCAATGTAAATCACTTCTTTCTTACTCCACTTTTTTGTATTATGTAAATTTAGCAATGTAAATTTAGTATTATGTTTTTTTTTTGAAATCAACTCTGCTTTCATTAATTCGCAATATCAAATGAACTAGTCTCCAACAAGTAAGTCGGAGGAGACGTGAATACATTAAAACAATTTAACAAACAAGATATTTTAGCTAGGCCATGAGCCACCTCGTTAGCTTGCTTTCGAATATGATTAACACAAACACCAGGAAGATCCTTCAGCATACTTCTACACTGCTCAACAACATGCCCCAACTCCAATAAATTTTTAGTCTTACCATATATAGCATGTACTGTTAACAAAGAGTCTATTTCGAGCACTACTTTTTCATCACCTCTGTTCTTGATCCAGGAAAGTGCTTCACTTACACCCATGATTTCAGCTTCCACCACATTACCTGGAGAGATCAAAAATATATTTCGGCCTTCAATGAACGTTCCATTATGATCTTGAAGAACCATCCCTACAGTGAAAGTCCCAGATCCATTATAAAACGAGGCATCAACATTAAGTTTTAGCACACCTTCAGCTGGACGTTGCCACTTATGCTTTCCTGACTTGTCTGCATTCTTTGAGTCCTTCACTTTCGTTCTGTCAACGTGCCTTGCTTTCCTTTACTCCTCCATCGTTTTAAAGCTAGCCTGTATAGCAATTGTTGGAGTCACCACCATAGCCTCCCACACTTTCTTATTTCTCCAGAACCAAATACCCCACAACACCCCAGAAATAATGTTAAACTCTTCATTCGAGGCTACCTCCAACTTCTGCAATAACCACTCTGGAGCAAAGGTAACATTGGTCAAATCAAAACAATGCCTGCACTTTGCCAACAATTCATCGCAAATTGACAGTCAAAAAACACGTGGAGAAGATGTTCAATATCTATGTTGCACATTGGACAAATTATAGGCACTGGAGCACCTTTTCCTATAATTCTATTTCGAACAGGGATATTATTTCTACAAAATCTCCAATTAATGAAAAATTTTCAGTTTATGGGGTACTTGCAATTTCCAGATTCTCTTCCATCCATCTGACTGCGGCACGTTAGCAACTCCCACTTGTTGATCATGCCAATATTTGTATCATGTCTTCACGTCATATACATCATTAGTAGACAAGGACCAAGCTAATCTATCACCAACATCACGTTGGGGCACTGAAATGGCTAGAATAGCTTTAACATCTAACACACTAAATGTGTTTCGTACTCTTCTTTCATCCCAAGTATTGGTACCCGGATAAAACAGAGAAGAGACCCTCTCTTCGCGACCTTCATAAATATGAAGATTCTCGACACTAAAATCTTGCTTCTTCCGTAGCTAAGGATCTTGAAATGCCACTATGTCCTTCCCATCCCCAACAACTAATATAAAACATGAGCAAATTTTAATTTTAATTATTCCATTGATATGATAGTAACATGAGCAAATTTTAAAATCTTTTACAATTTAAATCAAATTTATTTAATGTTTTCTTTATAATATAAATTGGGCCCCTTATAAAAAAAAATTTGCGTCCGTCACTGCTTGTTCCCGAGAAGCCACTACTGTATATTTCAATTTGGCATGTGTTGGTTCGAAAACTAACTACGCAAGCGTACGTGGTCACAAGTAATATAATAAGATCGATCCCACGAAGACTTGGTGTTTGTTCAGAAATAGTGCTTATGCAACGACGTATGATTAAACAACAAACTGCTTGAATAAATATAAAAGGGAAGTTTTGTTTTATTATTTTAATTGATTTATCAAAATAATAATACTAAATAATTCAAACTACTTGATTTAATTAAACAAGATTTTATATGTGAGAAAAACATGGGATTCTAATTTCATTTAGAATTGATGCCTTAATTCAAAGTGATTTGATAATTACGAAAGCTAGCCGGGAACACGAAACTAACATAAGCGCCTTTCAGCCTTATCTTATATCAAACCACACGAACATCCACTTAAAAAGATAGAAGTTGTGTGGACACCGTTTATGTTTGGACCCTATATGTCTATAAGATTTGAAAACATAATTGGTTTACGAATAAATTCCTTTATTATGGCTACATAGGGCGATGTGATCCAAAACCCTACCACTTATCGTAAATGTACATAACAATTACGAACCTATGCTAACATGGCAAATTCTAAATTCCTAAATCCACTTTCGCATTCATTAGGAATTAATAATTTAGACGTTAGCTACACATCTAATAAATTAAGCGCAACCATATTAGGCAATCTAAATTTTTATCATAATACAAATTATTAAGGCATCGAGTTTCTAAATTACGTAAATAAATCCATTAGAATCCCATTACGTCGATTAGTTCATAATCGAACGAATCGTCGTCATGGGATTAAAAGAAAACATGGTATAAAATTGCATGAATAAAATATGAAATACAAGAGTTTAGAAAATAGAACCGAAATAGCTTCCAATGAAATAGAGAAGAGTAATCCAAGTAATTCCCGTAAAATAAGAGTTTAGAAAATAAAATCGAAATAGCTTCCAACGAAATAGAGAGCACTCCAAGTAATCCCCGTAAAATCTTCAACCAAAATAGAACTTATACTAAATTTGCAGAAAATTAAAGTGTATAAAATGAAACTGAAATTACAAGAGAAAGTTGCTAAAAATTGAGAGAGAGTACAAATGAAATTCAGTTCTCCGGATGATCTCTAAACCTATGAAAATCACATATATTTATAGTACAATTTAGCACACCATGTAGGAATAATAAATCAACCGAAAGCAGTGAAAAGCAGCGGCGGGCGACTTCATGCACAGGCGGCTGTTTGCTTGCTTCAAAGTCAATACATTTAATAACAATTCATGTGTCTGGGCGGCTTTGTTGATTTTGTAAACAAATCACGCGGCTGCTTTAACTTCTGAACAGGTTCCGTAGAAATGCTTTTTAACCCGCACAACTTATATTCTTTAATTAATAAATAATTATTTTAATCCAGAAATTATAAAAATAAATATCTAATATTATTAGATATTTATAAATATAATTTTTCAAATAAATAAAATATTTATTAATATAAATAAATCCTTAAGTCCTGAAAAAAAATGGCACTGGACAGCAGCGGCGGACGGTTCACGCGTAGGTGGGTGAGAATCTGGCCGACAACTTACGTGATGTATTAGCCGACTTTTTAATTTGAATGATTCTTTTATTTGCTTATTCATAAACAATTCAAGTCACACTTGGTGACCTGCTATTTCAATCAAATAAACCGGGGCCTATTTTGTTTTACATGAATGGGCTCCGTAAAAATACTTTTTAACCCGCAAAGCTTATATTCT
The DNA here is from genome assembly GCA_037693485.1 of Kitagawia praeruptora. Lineage (NCBI taxonomy): Eukaryota > Viridiplantae > Streptophyta > Magnoliopsida > Apiales > Apiaceae > Kitagawia > Kitagawia praeruptora. The sequence goes on along the minus strand of CM075352.1, from coordinate 27,142,685 downwards.
TTTATTAATAAATAATTATTTTAATCCAGATATTATAAAAATAAATATCTAACATTATTAGATATTTATAAATATAATTTTCTAAATTAATAAATTTATTTAATAATACAAATAAATCCTTATTGTCTAAGCTACGGTTTCTGGGTGTCTGGAACCGGACTCCTTTTGCTTAACAAAAAATATATCAATTCCAACCGGGGTTCCAGCTTCAAGAATATATCACTTACCATTTTTTTTGATAATTCTTATTTCTTCGTTGCTCGTCCAGGTGTAATCTACAGTATGTTGAGGATCTGAAACCGGACTCCTTTTGCTTAACGAAATATATATCAATTCCAACCGGGGTTTTAGCATTAAGAATATATCACAAAGAATTTCTTTATGATAATTCTTTTTCCTCGTATCCAGTCCACTTGATAATAAAATCCTTGTGATTAAATTCCGAATTGAGGCAAAAATCCACCATTTTTAGTCTTTTATCGCCACGATACCTAAAGTTGCGAGTTCTGCACAACAAAGACTGAAACGAATTAAAAGACACAACATACTTAAAGATAAACCACCAATCTAGGTCTAATTAGCGGATAATAAGTGGATATAAAATCCACTTATCACACCCCCAAACTTAAACCGATGCTTGTCCTCAAGCGAAAACAGACTCGACTACCTCTAAATGCATGAATGCAACTGATGCAAGGATCCCATAGGCAAAACAATAACCAATTTAGTAGAGTGCCTAAGATAATGTGATAAATCCAATTAGAAATCGACTAAATGCCCGCATCATAACATTTACAAGCACAGAAACGTGCGTGTGTGCTTAGCTCACCAGATATACTCCATACACTAGTTCAGAAACATAGCATATTCTTCGACCAAACAATCACAAGTTTATAAATAGAATGAACGTTAAACACTTAATAACTCAGAGACACCTTCATACTTATTCAAGTTTGCCAAGGATTCAACATGCTTTATTTAGATCATTCAACTGATATATATACAAAACTATGTTACTTATGCTTATTTGACCGTGCAATGGTTGAGGTCCCTAAAGACTTATGCACTAATACTCTTGTAGCGAGCGTTGGGTTAATGGATCCCAGACCGAGAAAGTATTAGGTCACTAGGCACAAAGTCCCCTAGAACTTAATTGCTCGAGTATTAATGAGCCCAACCGCAGTCAATTATGCCCATATACACTCATATCTACTTTTTTTTTCTTTTCTTTTTCTTGTTTTTTTTTTAAAGAATGAGTGCGTTTCGCTCCATCTCATTCCACCCCTAGACTACTCATAAAATGCATATGAGTGGCTACTAGCATTTGACGCCTAACTTTATTAACTTTCTTAACTACTACACTTTTAGCAAGCAATCCTTGGTTTCCCCCAAACTTATATTTTAGTGCTCTTATGCCTTTAAGGGAATACAGAATATTCTAAATATAACAAGTGATTATTCTTAACAAAACAACAAGTAGGTTCCGGAACTAGTTCAAGAGCAATTGCTGAGACTCTGTTAAAAATGTGTTTCTGTAGCATGCAAGTCAATTCATAAGCATTTAAATCAGCCCTCTATTCATCATTATCACACTCAGATTCATCATTGGATACTAAACGGAACCACCAAGCACTACGGGATCAAGGAAAATATGCTATGCAACTAATCATGAATATGCATTTTTTTCTTTCTTTTTTCTTTTTTTACATGGCATAATATGAAGTATATGAAATTATACTAGCATGGTATATTATGAACTACATGAAACTGTATGCAATATTATGACTCGATTAATCAATTATCCTAAATCACCCCCAAACTTAAAATATTCAATGTCCTCATTGAAGGTATAGATAAAGGATAAAAGAGAACTCCCCTAACTGTCGGCATCGTCACCCTCCTCGGATAGTGAATCAAGTGGTGGAAAAACTGCATGAGCTCCAAACTGAGGCCAGTCTACCTCGAAAGAAATTTATTTTGCAAAGCAAGCTCTTGTAATTCGTCAATGACCTACAAACTTGAAATAATACTAAATAAAATCACACTTAAAAAAAAACATTGAACCTATGGGTTGCCTTCCATGAAGCGCTTGTTTATTGTCGCTAGCTTGACAAGTCTGTTGCTTGATCATGCTGGGGCAAGAATAGCGGTGAATTCCTCACGATTCACCGTACCCCCAAAATAATGCTTAAGCCTCTGCCCATTCACCTTAAAAGACTGATCAGGTGACTTATCAAAAATTTCCACTGCACCATGCGAAAACACTGTTTTAACCGTGAACGGACCTGACCACCTTGACTTGAGCTTTCCAGGAAAAAGTCTGAGCCGAGAGTTGTGATTAGTGCATAATTTTGCATATTTTTATTGCCTATTTATTGTTTGAATTCGTATTTTAATAAATTATTTTGTTGCATTTCAGGAAAATTCGAGAAAACTGAAGAAATGGCAAAATAAAGAAATAAATGACAAAAGAAGAAATAGAAGGACCAAAACAAGAAGAAAAGGAAAAGCAAGGGGTGGTGGTGCATTTTTGTAGCCAACCAAAATGGAGGGCTAGGATTAACCCACACCAACCAAAATGGAGGGCTAGGATTAAACCACACCAAACCCAAAACCCTAAATTTTTCCTATAAATACCTTCATCTTCTCTTGTTAAACACACATCACTTTAGACACCAATTTAGGAGTAGGATTAGATTAAATTGTCTTTCCATGCAAACACTTTTTATTTTGTTCAAACACTTTTTCTATTATTTAATTTAGCAATTTTAGTTCGTTCAATTTCTTCCGGCGTTGGCTTATTTACTCGGTGACAACGGGTTACAATTTCCACTCGACCAGGAAGCATTCGTTACTTTATTTGCATTACTTTTGCCCATTTTCTAGTTTACAATCCGCATGCTTTCCCCCCCTTTTCATTTTTGTACCATCTTCCTTGATTTGTTTAGTTTTATATTAATTTAAATCATCATTGTCATCATTGTTTAATCATGAGTTAAGTTATAATGTTTGTTTTTAATTTGTTTCGTCACTATACTCTAGTTTTAGCTCATGTTCCTTAAATTAGTTCCATCAATTAACCACTCATTTTTACTCGTTATTTTGTTTGTTTTTGTACATTAATTTGTAGGTTTAAAATTTGGTAATTAGTTAAAGAAAAAAATCTCACCTCGAAATTATTTGTTCTAATTCGCCGAAATTAGAAATTAAGGTTTGCGAAAATATTAGTCTCTGTGGAACGAATAATAAGTATTAAAACGAGATCGTGCGCTTGCGATTTTAAATGTCACATTTTCGGCACATCAAGTTTTTGGCGCCGCTGCCGGGGACTATAATTTTTCGCGCCTTAATTTTTAATTTTTCGGATTAGTTTTACTTGTCTCATTTTTTATCTCATTTTTTTTAGGAAAGTTGGAAATTCGGGAATCTTCTCGCGGAGCGTGGAAAAATTGGAATTTTTGGAAGCATGCTTCGGTAACCCGTATCTCATTCTTTTCGTCTTCTTACTTTTTTTAGAAAATCACAAAAAAAGAAAAAATTGAAAATTGAAAAAAAATAAAAAAAAATTAGTTATAAATATATAATTGTTGCATCATGCATTTAATCACTTAGGGCACATCATCTAGATTTTTATTTTCTTGTTTTTAATTTTTCGTACCTATTTAATTGTGGTGATTGCTGGAGGGCCCCAAGGTACGTTAATTTTTTTCTTTAATTTAGGACACGTAGTGTAAGCATCCATAAATGTTTATAGCCTTTTATTATCTCGTTGTTTGTTGCATCATTTAGCCTTTATAAAATTAATTAGACATTTGCCCCTAGGATTTCGCGCTCAATTAGAAATGTGCCTAAAAATAAACGTAATTAAGACTTTTTCACGACCTTCAGTGTCTAAGGTTCGCCTGGCTGTTAAGATTCGGTGTCTAAGTGACGAGTTTGGCCTCTTGGCAATGCCTGCTCTAATCTGGCCGAATCGGTCTGAATAATTCTTAATTTACGAAATTTTTAGCGTGTCTTAACATTATGAGCAATGTCTAGTTATTTTATTTAGGGAACCTAGGTTAGATTTTTATTTTGATTTTTTCACCATTTATTTTGTGTGTTTCATTTTCGCACTTACTTGCTACGTGGTTTTATCCTTGATCAATCTTTACCATGTCCGTAGCATTTAGGGAAAGTTATTACCAAGGTTGGAATTTTGACGATGAGTTAGCGGATAATACGATGTGGTGGGAGTCAACTGGGGAACCTAGTGTATATTACGAGTCGTCTAGTACTTTTAATGATTTGCATTATAGTGAAAACGATAGTGCAATCGACTCTGAATTAGATGCTCTTACTAGACGGCTCGAAGCCTTAGAAACCCTTAGTGGCCCTTCACACACGTCTTGGCACCCAAATTTCAACTCTCCGAGTCTCGATTTTCAACCTGGCCCCGACTCTCAACAAATCAACGCCATGTTTCAACCAACCTCTCGAAATGACCATTTTACATCATCTTCTAATTCCGGTTGGAGAGATTATCCCGATCTCTCATGGAATCAAGGTCATAGCTATCAAACTCTGCCTCCACATTTTAAAGAACCGAACTCTTATCCAATTCCGAGTCAAGTTCCTTATTCGAGTTCAATTCAAACAACCGCCCACCCACCCGGATTTCATGATTCGAGTAGGAAACTTGACACCTTAGAAAAGAGTATCGAGGCTTTATTGATTTCTCAAGCAAACTTCATGCGAACCATAACTTCTGATAGGCAAATTTTGAACTCTAATGCTCAAGCGTTATCTAAGTTAGAATGTCAAGTGAATCAGTTAGCCACCATGTGCGAGCAGGAGACGATAACCACCCCGAATCCACCCGAGGTCAACCCTGAAATTCTTATCACTCAAAGACCTATCGATACTTTCGATGATATCATTTCTCCTAGGTCTAATGTTCAAGTTGACACTCCTTTTAGTAGTGATTCACACGAAGAAGATTCTAATGCTGACATCATTCTTTCTCTAGGTCAAACGAAGAATCCCGATGATTCTGAGTTTGTGGCTTCACCTAGACAACCATCATCTTCTTCTAGTGAACTTTTCATTTCATCTTCCAAACCTCTTCCCGAAAAACCCAAAGAACTTCATACTCAAACAATAGGAGCTAATCTAGTTAAGGAGGTTGTTTCAAGGTCAAATTTGGACGATCATGAGATTGAGTCACTTCTTAAACAAGATTTTCAATTGCATTACGAGATCAATCGAGAGCTTCACGAATCTTTTAAGGATTTGACCTCGGAAGAGATGTTTGGAGAGATGAAGAATATTTGTTCCAAATGGGAAACCCAACATATGGATAGTTCTTGTGATCCTAATTCTGTTGATAAACATTTTTCGAAGAGCCACCCCCACCCGTTTCTATTTCTTCATTTTCCACTCGTGCTCCATCTTTCATCGAAACTCATGATATTCATGACCAACATCTTATCGTAATTAATTTGCTTAAACAACAAAAAGAAGTATCTTCATGGTCTATGGATGAAGTTAGGAATATGAGTTTTATTCTTGCGCCTAATCGGATCGTTCGAGTGGTCTATGTATTTTTGTGTGTGAGTTTCTGAAATATGTTGGTTGTATAACAAAAATAATTTTTCCGAGAGCAGGTATTGGTTAGTAAATATTTGTTTGGTATCTCCCATATAGCAAAGTTTAGGTATGGGGGAGTGCCAGTGTGTGTGTGTGCTTCTTTTGTATTTGTTGTGTGCGTGAGTTGTTTTTCTTTCGTAATTTTTTTTAGAAGTTTTCAGTCTCCGTCATCCCTTATCAGGTATTATCTCCTCATTTTCTTCGTTTCTCTTGCATTTGCATACATTGAGGACAATGCATGATTTAGGTATGGGGGAGGGCTTTTAGTGTTAAAAAAATTTGAAAAATCCAAAAAAATTAAAAAAAATTAAAAATCCAAAAAATAGAGATAATTTAGCTTAGTTGTCCTTCCCACTCTTGAACTTTAGAACTAGTTGGTGTTAACTGTTTTTCAAAAATTATATGTATAATGCCTTTAGATGATTTGAACGTAGTCAAGTAAGGTTTTACTCATGAAACTTGTGTCGAACAAATTTTTGCTTAAAAGTCCAAGACGACACATTTGCACAAGACCTTTGATGGAAAATTGTATAGGGATGTTATTCGATACCTGAGAGAGAACCCACATGTTAGAACAATGTCGAATCAAACATTTGCGAAATTTTGTTCCTATAGTGTCTTAAAAAAAAAAAGAGCAAAAAAAGAGTCAATAAATATTTGTAGTCATAGAGTGCTAGTGTAATTTTATAATAATAAATTCTTAGTAGGGAAATCGGCTAGGTTGGGCTCATTGATAACCCGAGTAAGTAAGTCTGAGGGGACTTTGTGCCTAGCAACCTAAGGTCCTTTATGATCTGGGATTGTTGACCTAAAACTCGTTAAATGGGTATTGATGCAAAAGTCTTTTGGGACCTCAACCATTGCACGGTCGATCTAACTACTAAGAACGTGAAGTTTGGCTAGAACCTTGTTTTGATAGAGATTGGGTCAGTTCAATATTGGTTGAAAAAGAGAAAATGTTCGTATGCATTTATCCATCATAGGCCTTAAAATTCACTACACACCTTGGGATTTTTTGTAAAATTTTTGAGTCTATTCAAGTGGATTGTGGGAACCTATAACTTAGTTATTATTAGAATAATCTATAAGGCATGTATTTTCCTACAAAATTATTTTTTTGGCACCAATGAAAGCTAGATTGAAAGAGGAAAGTTGGATACTTGCTAATTTATCTCAAAGATTTTATGGGTACATCTTCTGTAAACCCTTAGGAGACAACACTCCTCCTGTAGAGATCGTCTATGGGTTTAACGGGTTGGTAAACCTAAAATTACCCGTGATTCCTACGATAATGAGTATAGGTTTTTATTCTGCATTTTTTCTTTTTGTTTTACTCGAGAATGAGCAAAAGATAGGTATGGGGGCATTTGATTAGTGCATAATTTTGCATATTTTTATTGCCTATTCATTGTTTGAATTCGTATTTTAATAAATTATTTTGTTGCATTTCAGGAAAATTCGAGAAAACTGAAGAAATGGCAAAATAAAGAAATAAATGACAAAAGAAGAAATAGAAAGACCAAAACAAGAAGAAAAGGAAAAGCAAGGGGTGGTGGTGCATTTTTGTAGCCAACCAAAATGGAGGGCTAGGATTAACCCACACCAACCAAAATGGAGGGCTAGGATTAAACCACACCAAACCCAAAATCCTAAATTTTTCCTATAAATACCTTCATCTTCTCTTGTTAAACACACATCACTTTAGACACCAATTTTAAACACCAGTTTAGGAGTAGGATTAGATTAAATTGTCTTTCCATACAAACACTTTTTATTTTGTTCAAACACTTTTTCTATTATTTAATTTAGCAATTTTAGTTCGTTCAATTTCTTCCGGCGTTGGCTTATTTACTCGGTGACAGCGGGTTACAATTTCCACTCGACCAGGAAGCATTCGTTACTTTATTTGCATTACTTTTGCCCATTTTCTAGTTTACAATCCGCATGCTTTCCCCCCCTTTTCATTTTTGTAACATCTTCCTTGATTTGTTTAGTTTTATATTAATTTAAATCATCATTGTCATCATTGTTTAATCATGAGTTAAGTTATAATGTTTGTTTTTAATTTGTTTCGTCACTATACTATAGTTTTAGCTCATGTTCCTTAAATTAGTTCCATCAATTAACCACTCATTTTTACTCGTTATTTTGTTTTTTTTGTACATTAATTTGTAGGTTTAAAATTTGGTAATTAGTTAAAGAAAAAAATCTCACCTCGAAATTATTTGTTCTAATTCGCCTAAATTAGAAATTAAGGTTTGCGAAAATATTAGTCTCTGTGGAACGAATCATAAGTATTAAAACGAGATCGTGCATTTGCGATTTTAAATGTCACATTTTCGGCACATCAAGTTGAAAAGCAAAACCATTTGACCCGGTACAAATGTCTTATGTACCAACCTTCTATCATGCCATCTCTTGACCTTCTCCTTGTACAGCTTGTTATTCTCATAAGCCTGTAGACGAAACTCATCAAGCTCATTCAGTTGAAGCATCCTCTTATCACCAGCAACTTTCATGTCGAAGTTCAATTTCTTCAAAGCCCAGTATGCCTTGTGCTCAAGCTCGGCAGACAAATGACAAGCCTTACCATAGACCAACTGAAAAGGTGACATACCCAATGGTGTCTTGTACGCTGTTCTGTAGGCCCACACAGCTTCTTCTAGCTTCAACGACCAATCCTTCCTTAAAGGATTTACCACCTTTTCCAAAATCCTCTCGATTTCCCTGTTGGAGACTTCTGCCTGACCATTAGTTTAAGGATGATACACTGTTGCAACCCGATGCGTCACATGATACCTTGCCATTAATGCAGTGAATTTGCGATTGCAAAAATGTGTCCCCTCATCACTGATTATTGCTCTTGGAGTTCCGAAACGGATGAATATGTTCTTATGCAGAAAATTTAGCACCACCTTAGCATCGTTAGTTGGTAAAGCCTTCACCTCGACCCATTTAGACACGTAATCCACAGCTAACAGAATATATTGATTGTTGCACGATGAGATAAATGGTCCCATGAAGTCTATTCCCCATACATCGAAAATCTCAACTTCAAGAAGCATGTTGAGAGGCATCTCATTCCTTTTGGAGATATTTCCAACCCGTTGACAGCGGTCACATCTCAACACAAATTGATGAGAATCTTTAAACAAGGTTGGCCAGAAAAATCCTACCTGTATTACTTGAGCTGCGGTCTTCTCTCCACCATAATGACCACCGTATGTGGTAGAGTGGCAATCTCGTAAAATCCCCTCTGTGTCACTATAAGGAATGCATCTCCTGATAATCTGATTTGCTCCCTGCCTGGACAAGAACGGTTCATCCCATCGATACCACTTCACATCATGCAGAAACTTCTTCTTTTGAGCATAAGAGAATTCTGACGGAACGACGTTGCTCACTAGATAATTCACAATATCTGCAAACCATGGCACTTCTCCTTGCACCACAAACAACTGCTCATCTGGGAACGATTCATTGATTAGCGTTTTATCCTTACCGTGATCCTCCAACCGTGATAGATGATCGGCTACCTGATTTTCTGTCCCATTCCTGTCTTTTATTTCAAGCTCAAACTCTTGTAGCAGAAGAATCCAGCGAATCAATCGCGGATTTGAATCCTTCTTCGAAAATAGATATCTAATGGCTGCATGATCAGTGTAGACTGTCACCTTCGTCCCAAGCAAATAGGACCTGAATTTCTCAAAACCATAGACAACTGCCAAAAGTTCTTTCTCCGTAGTGGTGTAATTCAGCTGTGCATCTTCTTTCGCTGACCAAGCACAGCTCCCACGGCAAAATCACTAGCATCGCACATTAGCTCGAATGGCTCTTCCCAATTAGGTGCTGTAATAATCGGGGCTGATGTCAACTTCTTCTTCAATAGCTCGAAAATAGCCAAGCAATCATCATCAAACTTGAAAGGGGTGTCTTTCTCCAGAAAATTGCACAACGGCTTAGAAATTTTGGAGAAGTCTTGTACGAATCGCCGATAGAAACCTGTATGTCCAAGAAAACTATGGATTCCTCTAACTGAGATGGGAGGAGGAAGTCTTTGAATAGTCTCCACCTTAGCCCTGTCTACTTCAAGTCCCTCGCTAGATACTTTATGCCCGAGAATGATTCCCACTTGCACCATGAAATGGCACTTTTCCCAATTTAGCACCAAATTGGTCTCAACACATCGTTTCAGGACCAGACTCAGATTATCCAAAGCCTCATCATAAGAAGTTCCAAAAACTGAAAAATCATCCATGAAAACCTCCACATTTATTCCAATCATGTCAGAAAATATGGCCATCATGCATCTCTGAAAGGTAGCAGGTGCACCACATAGCCCGAAAGAAACTCGTTGGAAAGCAAAAGTGCCAAAAGGACAAGTGAATGTGGTCTTCTCCTGATCTTCTGGAGCAATACAAATCTGATTATAACCTGAATACCCATCAAGAAGGCAATAATACTCATGGCCAGTCAACCTATCCAGCATTTGATCGACGAATGGAAGAGGAAAATGATCTTTTCTGGTGGCCTTATTTAGCTTCCGATAATCCATGCATACTCTCCACCCTGTGACTGTCCGAGTAGGGATGAGCTCATTCTTTTCATTTGCTACCACTGTCATGCCTCCTTTCTTAGGCACACATTGCACCGGACTCACCCAAGAACTGTCCAAAATTGGATAAATGATCCCTGCATCTAGCCATTTAAGAATTTCCTTCTTCACCACCTCTTTCATGATCAGATTGAGTCTTCTCTGATATTCTACAGATGGTTTGCTTCCTTCCTCAAGAAGATTCTTATGCATGCAATAGGAGGGGTTGATTCCCTTAATATCTGCTATGGTCCACCCGATTGCTGATTTATGCTCTCTCAGAATCCGCAATAGCTTGTCTTCTTCATCACCTGATAGGTTAGCAGCAATAATAACAGGTAATGTAGATGCATCACCTAAATATGCATACCTCAAGTGATCTGGCAAAGGTTTGAGCTTAAGAGAAGGAGCTTCTTCAACAGATGGTTTAAGGCACACCTGCGACTTTTTAAGATCTTCTAACCCAAGAGACTCAATTAGAAAATCAAACCTCCTCTTCCAAGGGGCTAAATTCAACATCTGAATTTGTTCTTCTCCTTCTACATCTTCCTCTTCAAAATCCCCTATTAAGGCTCTTTCTAAGGGATCTGACTTTAGCAGTTGTTCCTTCTCTATGTTCACAAACGAATCGACAATGTCCACTTTAAAACACTCTTCTTCATCTGTTGGGAATTTCATTGCGTTAAACACATTGAAAGTGACATTCTGATCTTGTACTCTCATTGTGAGCTCTCCTTTTTGCACGTCGATCAAAGTTTGGCCTGTAGCTAAAAATGGTCTTCCCAAGATGATGGGAATCTTCTTGTCCTCCTCAAAATCCAGTATAACAAAATCCGCAGGAAAGATGAGCTTATCCACTTTTACCAGGACATCTTCCACAATACCTCTTGGATACGTAATCGACCGATCTGCTAGCTGTAAGGAGATATTTGTAGGTTTTGGATCAGGCAGACCAAGTTGCATGAACACAGACAATGGCATCAAATTTATACTAGCTCCTAAGTCACATAAGCATTTGTTGAAAGATAATTTGCCTATAGTACATGGTATTGTGAAGCTTCCAGGATCCTTGAGTTTCGGGGGCAATTTCTGTTGCAACACCGCACTGCATTCTTCTGTCAAGGCAACGGTTTCCAATTCCTCAAGCTTCAGTTTCCTTGATAGAATACCCTTCATGAACTTAGCATAACTAGGCATTTGTTCAAGAGCCTCTACAAACGGTATGTTTATCTGTAGCTTCTTGAATACTTCTAAAAACTTTGCAAACTGCTTATCCAATCTTTGCTTCTGGAGTCTCTACGGATATGGTGGAGGGGGTAGAATTGTGTGTTTGCAGTTTTATGCTCCTGAGATGCTTTCTTAGATGGTCCTTTGACATCCTCCAGTTTGCTGATGTTGATTTCAGGTTTCGAGATCTCCGTTTGTTCCTCTGTAGTGGTTTGACTGCCCTGTGCCTCTGGCTATTCGTTTACCTTTTCAACTTCTTGTTCCTTTGTGATTTTGCCAGATCTTAAAGTGATAGCTTTGACTTGTTCTTTGCCGTCCCTTTTTCCAGGGTTTGTTTCTGTGTCGCTAGGAAGAACTCCTTGCGGCCTGTTGAGTAAGGCATTTGCTATTTGGCCAATTTGGTTTTCCAGAGTTTTAAGAGATACAGCCTGGCTCTTACACCATCTTGGTTCTTCCAATTCTGATTTCTCAGTAGGCTGTTGGCCTGGACCTGCATAATATTGCTGATTAAATCCCGGAGGTTGAGATTGTTTCGGGGCATACTGATTCTGAAGTTGATGCCCCTGCTATTGATGTGATCCTGAGGGATTGTATGGTCTGGCCCCATATTGCTGATTTTGGGTTTGATGGTATGGATGTTGTTGATATGGGTGTGGTTGATATGGCTGCGGTGGTGGTTGTAATCCATTGTTATTGTTGCTCCAACTGAAGTTATGATGGTTTCTGTTATTGGGTTGGTAAGTGTTTGGGACTGGATGTTGTTGCTTTTGAAAATGGTTCACAAAGTGCACTGATTCATTGGAAATTGCACATTGACTCGTTTCATGTCCACCGGCGCATAGCTCACAAACACTCGCTACTTGATGTACCCCATAGTTTGTCAGAGAATCCGCCTTCATGTTTAGTGCTTCAAGCTGAGCTGATAGTGATGTGACTGTGTCAACCTCGAGGATTCCTGCCACCTTATGTTGAGGCATCCTCTGCGTCGGATTCTGATACTCATTAGCCGCCATCATTTCAATTAGCTCGTAGGCGGCTTCATAGCTCTTAGCCCATAAGGCTCCCCCTGATGCTGCATCCACGATTGGTCTTGATTGCCATCCTAGACCATTGTAAAAGCAATTAATCACCATCCAGTTGGGCATTCCATGGTGAGGGCATTTTCTTAGCATTTCCTTATAGTGCTCCCAAGCTTCACATAAAGATTCCCCCGTCTGTTGTGTGAACTGAGCAAGAGCATTCCTTATGGCAGCTGTTGCCTATTTTTGCCATGGGATAGAATTTAATGAGGAACTTTTGAGCGAGTTCGTCCAATGTTGTTATCGAGCCAGCTGGGAGTGAGTGCAACCATCCCTTAGCTTTGTCCCGCAGAGAAAATGGGAAAAGCCTCAACTTTACAGCATCATCTGACACGTTGTTGAATTTGAATGTGTCAAAAATCTCTATGAAGTTCCGGATATGCATATTTGGATCTTCCGTTGGCGCTCCCCCGATATGGACAGAGTTTTGTACCATCTGTATTGTGTCAGGTCTGATTTCAAATGTGCTGGCTGCAATGGCTGGCCTGACGATGCTTGACTGAATGTCATTGATTTTCGGTTGAGAGTAGTCCATCAACGTCTTAGGCACATCATCCGCCATGTCTAACGTTTCTTCCAGCTTTATTACGGTTCTTGATTTAAGAGTTTGGGCACGCGTTAGCATAAACAACTCAAGATCCTTATACTGGCAGAGTGAGAAAACACAACGTGAGAAGAAAAAAAAATAACTATCCAAGTCAGTTAAGTTTAACCTCTGTTGATGTTAAACACAAATTCTGAAAATAACACCGAAGTCCCCGGCAGCGGCGTCAAAAACTTGTTGGTTCGAAAACTAACTACGCAAGCGTACGTGGTCACAAGTAATATAATAAGATCGATCCCACGAAGACTTGGTGTTTGTTCAGAAATAGTGCTTATGCAACGACGTATGATTAAACAACAAACTGCTTGAATAAATATAAAAGGGAAGTTTTGTTTTATTATTCTAATTGATTTATCAAAATAATAATACTAAATAATTCAAACTACTTGATTTAATTAAACAAGATTTTATATGTGAGAAAAACATGGGATTCTAATTTCATTACTTATTTCATTTAGAATTGATGCCTTAATTCAAAGTGATTTGATAATTACGAAAGCTAGCCGGGAACACGAAACTAACATAAGCGCCTTTCAGCCTTATCTTATATCAAACCACACGAACATGCACTTAAAAAGATAGAAGTTGTGTCGACACCGTTTATGTTTAGACCCTATATGTCTATAAGATTTGAAAACATAATTGGTTTACGAATAAATTCCTTTATTATGGCTACATAGGGCGATGTGATCCAAAACCCTACCACTTATCGTAAATGTACATAACAATTACGAACCTATGCTAACATGGCAAATTCTAAATTCCTAAATCCACTTTCGCATTCATTAGGAATTAATAATATAGACATTAGCTACACATCTAATAAATTAAGTGCAACCATATTAGGCAATCTAAATTTTTATCATAATACAAATTATTAAGGCATCGAATTTCTAAATTACGTAAATAAATCCATTAGAATCCCATGACGTCGATTAGTTCATAATCGAACGAATCGTCATCATGGGATTAAAAGAAAACATGGTATAAAATTGCATGAATAAAATATGAAATACAAGAGTTTAGAAAATAGAACCGAAATAGCTTCCAATGAAATAGAGAGGAGTAATCCAAGTAATCCCCGTAAAATAAGAGTTTAGAAAATAAAATCGAAATAGCTTCCAACGAAATAGAGAGCACTCCAAGTAATCCCCGTAAAATCTTCAACCAAAATAGAACTTATACTAAATTTGCAGAAAATTAAAGTGTATAAAATGAAACTGAAATTACAAGAGAAAGTTGCTAAAAATTGAGAGAGAGTACAAATGAAATTCAGTTCTCCGGATGATCTCTAAACCTATGAAAATCACATATATTTATAGTACAATTTAGCACACCATGTAGGAATAATAAATCAACCGAAAGCAGTGAAAAGCAGCGGCGGGCGACTTCATGCACATGCGGCTGTTTGCTTGCTTCAAAGTCAATTCATTTAATAACAATTCATGTGTCTGGGCGGCTTTGTTGATTTTGTAAACAAATCACGCGGCTGCTTTAACTTTTGAACAGGTTCCGTAGAAATGCTTTTTAACCCGCACAGCTTATATTCTTTAATTAATAAATAATTATTTTAATCCAGAAATTATAAAAATAAATATATAATATTATTAGATATTTATAAATATAATTTTACAAATAAATAAAATATTTATTAATATAAATAAATCCTTAAGTCCTGGAAAAAAATGGCACTGGACAGCAGCGGCGGACGGTTCACGCGTAGGCGGGTGAGAATCTGGCCGACAACTTACGTGATGTATTAGCCGACTTTTTACTTTGAATGATTCTTTTATTTGCTTATTCATAAACAATTCAAGTCACACTTGGTGACCTGCTATTTCAATCAAATAAACCGGGGCCTATTTTGTTTTACATGAATGGGCGTAAAAATACTTTTTAACCCGCACAGCTTATACTCTTTTATTAATAAATAATTATTTTAATTCAGAAATTATAAAAATATATATCTAACATTATTGGATATTTATAAATATAATTTTCTAAATTTATAAAATTATTTAATAATACAAATAAATCATTATTGTCTAAGCTGCGGTTTCTAGGTGTCTGGAACCGGACTCCTTTTGCTTAACAAAAAATATATCAATTCCAACCGGGGTTCCATCTTCAAGAATATATCACTTACCATATTTTTGTGATAATTCTTATTTCTTCATTGCTCGTCCATGTGTAATCTACGGTATGTTGAGGATCTGAAACCGGACTTCTTTTGCTTAACGAAAAATATATCAATTCCAACCGGGGTTTTAGCATTAAGAATATATCACAAAGAATTTCTTTATGATAATTCTTTTTCCTCGTATCCAGTCCACTTGATTATAAAATCCTTGTGATTAAATTCCGAATTGAGGCAAAAATCCACCATTTTTAGTCTTTTATCGCCTCGATACCTAAAGTTGCGAGTTCTGCACAACAAAGACTGAAACGAATTAAAAGACACAACATACTTAAAGATAAACCACCAATCTAGGTCTAATTAGCGCATAATAAGTGGATATAAAATCCACTTATCAGCATGACCAAAGAGTCCAGCGGCATGAACATACATAATAGAGAAATGCTAGAGTTCCCAAAATCATTCCCAATTGATGATTTGTCATTATATTATTGGATGTTTCTTACATTTGTATATATATGAATTCACAAATAAAAATAAGCCATGTGTTATTCGGGAATAAATTAGGGATCTTTTTCGGGGTACGTAGCATTGTTCTACTTCTACATAATATTTACTACTATATCTTATTATTTTGGCATGGTCATATGATCCTTGACATGATCATACTTTCATTCTAAAGTTACCTTCTCATCATCCATTGTAATTTCAATTTGCGCCAGAATCCCTCTTACATCAAATATGTATTATTAGATCTAATCACACGATTCACTTTTTTTTAAGAAAAAAAAGATTTATTATTATTAAAAGGAACTCAACCGAAAAAAATCCCTGAATTATCAATTACAATCTGATTGTGAAACAAAAAACGAACTAAATAAATAACCGTTTTGTTTTCAGATAGCCTAACACATAAACAAATAAACAAATGAAACAAGTTCATTTACGATAAAAATGACCCAAATTAATATATGTTTTTTAAAATTTTGGGATGATCATGAGTGAAAATTAATTTAAAAATTAAAATTATAAAAAAGTAAATCTTTTTTTGAATAAATAAACTTATATGTCTTACAAGTGAGTATCTGTTCTATATTAGTTCATAATTTACGGCCTCACCAAATTTCATTAGAAGATAATATTACGGCTTTAATTTGTGATTTTATTCGTATTGGGTGAACTATTTTGGAACGGACACTTCATAATAAGCGTGGATATACAATTACAAGGGAACCAAATAATATTCCCAAAAACTTGTCCAAAATGATGTGACAAGTGGTGATGTATTAAAATATGAAATTTTAATTGGTAGAATTGATGTGAATGCAGGGGATCCATCTCATTTATTACTCATACCACATTATTTTGGAAATGTTTTTGGAAAAATTATTTGGTTCTCTAACATTTTTCTACTAGAATTGATCAATATAATGATATAATTGTTAAGACACTAGAGCCAATAGTTGTTAGACAGTTCTGAGCAGCTAGCTAATAGGACAATCTTCATTAATTACCTAAGTCCTTTAGTTGCTAGTTTGTCATCCTTTTGTTTGTAGTGCCCTCCCCTTTAATTAATAACTTAATATCGAATAATCGCCATTATATAATCTTACTGACCAATTAAAATAAAATATCTCGAATAAAAATATATTATAAACCAGAGTTCTCATTACAAAGCGGAAATACTGAAACCTTGGTCATAATTATACAATACGAATATTATCCGAAATATTACACAACATTGTCCTCAAAAGATTAGACATAACTATCGATAATAATAGGCTGCTAATAAAACTAGAGTCTGAAATTACAAGTCGATCCTCTCAAGAACCTGCTAGGATACCTTCCACTCTAGATCTAACAACTTCCGTTATATAGAAACCCTGAAACATGTTTAGCGAGTTTTATGAGTCGCAAGCTCAGTGAAACAATAATCTCTATCTTTTAACAGATATTCACATTTAACAAGTAAATATCAATACATGCTCTTCAAATCATCACATAATGCATCAACTCATCAAGTAATCATACTAAGAATGAATATATGCAACCCATACATTTGACTTGACTTTACTTTACTTGGTTTACTTCTTTGTTGTGACTGATCAATTTAACTTTAGCTTTTTCCGGGATCCCATGTTTATAGTCTCGAGGACTTACATTATTTTCCCGGCCCCAAGGGCTCTTGTTATTTATAGTCGACTTTATTTTCCCGGGATCCCTATATTTCTTTTTCCCCGGCTAGCTAGGCCAATAATTCCCTAAAGTAATTGACAGTCACAACGCCTTTATTTGTGTGAATCTATATGCACAATATACCACCTAAATCCCAAGTCTTACTTCCTTCCATGTGTTCACTTACATGCATGGTATACTATCATGCAATCCACATTTATCACATAATAACAAAATTCATAGCCCTATCACCATGTATTCACATATTTCATACATCACATAGAATTATACTTCAGATGATCTACTCACATAGCAATTATCAACTTTCACATATAACACATAGTGAAATGTAAAGTAAACATAGATTAATGTTTACCTTAGCTTGCTTCCTCTTCTAGCGTGCACTACCTTGGTTTTGGTACCGAACCCCTTTCTGAGAATCTACATACATATAAACTCTAATTAGTTACCACAATCCATAATTTGCTTTATATATGATGCATATATATTATTTAAGAAAATATGTTTATTAAGGAATTATGTTAATTTTTCTCTCTACGGCTTATTCACCTTCATGATCATTAACTATCTGATAATTACCATTTTTAGTATGAACATAGTTCACACCTAGATCTACAACTTTTGTTCTTTAACTTATCCGGAATGGGGTTCCTAACTTGTCCGAAATCTCATCCCAAAATAGTTCCTCAAATTTCATTTCTTAAGAAATCCTTATTGAATCCCTATGTTCCGACATTTTTCATAATTCCAAAACTTAACATTTTTGTACGAAACCTTTTCCATTTTAATCTCTAACATAAGACCTTTCTAATCTCAAAATTTCAGATTAAAAGGATTAGTATAGCTAGGTCAAATGCTCTCTCTAAGTTGGTACAAAAATCTGTCAAAACAGTCCAAAAACAGGGCATTTCCCTCACTGGTCAGCCGTACTAAAAAATTCACCATAAATCATAGAATTATTATTTTAACATGAATCCACCTCTAAGATCTTCTATACTCAGTGTTCTATCATTCCTCAAAATTTCAATTCGAATTAAGATGTTTAGCTAGGTGAAATAATTCTCCAAAGTTCGGTGTCTAAGCAGATTCGTAGGTCATGGACAACCCATATTCAAATGGTCATATCTCCTAGCTCGTTAATCCAATCGACTCACCGTTTGCGGCTACGCAAACTAGATTCCGAGTAGAATGTTTCCCTCACATACCCACTGCCCAGACATGGCAGTGAGTCGACCGAACAGTTCCTCCAACAACTGGGCAGAACAGCCCCCCTAACAAAATTTCTCTAAAACCAACCTTCTTACCCCCTCTTCTCTACCCATTTCATCAATCAACAAAGCATAATTAACTCAAGCTTAATACACACCGAACTTCAGTGGGTATAATCCCCCATAAATATGCATAAAATTTAAAGGAAATCAAAGATCAAAAGATAGAAAGTTTATACCTTCTCCTAGCTTGCTTCTTGCTAATTAACCCTTGAAAACCCTTGTCCAAAACTTGTATTCTATCCCTTTTTATTCTTATAACAGCCTTGTCTAGTGTTTGTATGTGTTGTAAAGAAAAAGGAAGAAGTGTTTCTCTTGCTTAATTATGTGCTAATATGTTTTTAGATTATTTTTAATCCACCAATCTTGGCCACCAAGATTTGACCATCAACCAAGTCCAAGACTTTTTATCTTATCCAAGAAGCATTCTAGTCTTGTACCAAGCAAGTCTCATTTTAATTCTATTTTTTTTTAAACTTCTAAATTCGGTTTATATAGATTAATTAGGCTAGAATTAAGTTCCTTAATCCCAAAATGAATTTCTAATATCGTGGTAAATCCGCATTTAATATATGGAAGCTACTTCTTAAAAATGGATTAAAGATAGTCCGAATTTTTTTTTACTATTCAAATATATTTGGACTTTAAATAGCTCATAGGTTCCTCAATAAATAATCTTCACGTTTTATTAACTCTATCTTGTCCATACCTTCGTATAGAGTATTCGTTTGCATTTTTCTTACGGTAGATTTTATAAAATCTCAGAAGTTCAACTACCTACTATAAAACATTCTAAATTTCTTAATAAATACTTAGGAGTCTAATCCTCAAATGTCGTAGAAGACTACGGTCTCTCATATAGTATCCTCTATCTCAAATAATAATTTCACACCAAAAATCACTATTCCTCCCCCGGGTTACTATTCATTTTCTTCGTACATTAATAATATTTTAACGAATTTTAAGCTTTATGAATCGTATTAGTCATAAAAAATATTATTTAGTTTAATTAATTATATATATTAGGACAGGGATGTTACATTGTTTGTCTTATGTTTGTATGCTGCCTATATACAGCTACTCTACTACAACTCTGAATGTAAGACTGTTTTAGTGTTTGAATGAAACAATATTGTTCTTGAATCTGTTTTGCACTTGTCTCTCTCTCAAAAAGTATCATGGTATCAGAGCCACAAGTGTAGTTTCAGATTAGGAAGAACAGAAACATCAAACACTTCAAAACCTTTAAAACATCAGTCTTCAACACCAGAAAATCAAACGCCTAGAAATTGGCAACCACAAACACCAGCAAATTTACATATACAGATATGCAAAACCCACTCTTCCTCCACCCATCTGATAGTCCCATTTCAATCAGTGTGATTAAACTTCAAGGAGCAGCTGATTATCGAACATGGAAAAGATCCATTGAGATCCAGTTAGCATCCAAAAGAAAACTAGGGTTTGTAGAGGGAACAGAGTTGAGGAGCACGACAGATAAAATAGAGTCAGTGCAATGGGACACCTGTAATAATATGGTGCTCTCTTGGATCCACAACAACGTTTGTGATGCAATCAAACAATCCATCCTATTTGTTAACTCTGCCTCCGAAATATGGAAAATTCTTGAAAAGAGATTCCAGTTGAGCAATGGCTCAAGAAAATACAAACTGAGCAGAGACCTGTACAATTTAAAATAGAATGGTAAAAGTTTGGTCGAGTACTACACTTCCTTGAGCACTCTCTGGGAAGAAATTGAGGCCATGAACGTCCTTCCACCTCTCACTACTCCTACATATGAGACTAAAGCCCTCTTGACAGCTATCCAGGTGCAAAAGGATGAATCAAAGCTGTTCCAGTTTCTTAATGGTCTAGATGACATGTTTAGCCCCCAACGTAGTCAACTTCTGATGGTCTCTCCTCTACCTAGCGTAGAAATGGCTTGTGTAGCAATACAACAGGAAGAGTCTCAACGTGATGTGTTACAAGCAGTTGATGAGGAGATTTCAGCTATGTTTAGTAAGGGAGCTACAACTCAAACTGAGAAATTGGTGACTTGTGCAGCGTGTAAGAAACAAGGCCACACTGAAGATGTTTGTTGGTCTGTGGTGGGTTATCCTAAGTGGCACTATAGGATGATGAAACTAGCTGTGATAGGGGGAGGAAATGCAGGAAGATGGAGTGGAAAACGACCAGTCAACAATAACCACCGTTCTGCAAACTCGGTGCAAACAACAGGGGGGAGCAAAAATGAAGCTTCAAACCAACAGTTTCAGCAATGACTGAAACTCATTCCTGGAAATGCTGGTCAGAGTGAAGAAGAGTATGATTCACCATTTTCAGGTATGATCACTTGTGGGGCTGTTGAATCCACAACTCGAGAATGGATTGTGGATTCAGGAGCTTCAGACCATATGACTTGCTCATTGAATCTGTTGCATAATATCAAACCTGCGCCCTCTCATTTAAACATCAAACTGCCTACTAGGAACACTACTAATATCACCCACATAGGAGATGCAACACTGAAATGTGGCATTACTTTGGTCAATGTGCTGTTTGTTCCCCAGTTTACTCATAACTTGTTGTATGTCACCAAGCTGGGCAAAGATAATAATTGTGAAGTCAATTTTAAAGAAGGAAAGTGTGTGGTCATGGACTCTAAATCTAAAGCTACTGTGGGCATATGTTATCTAAAAAACAATCTTTATTATCTAAATGATGTGATTGTACTTAAAGATCAAATGAAGAGTCTGTGTAATACTGTGTCTAAGTCATGTAAAGTCTCGTCTAGCATTGACTTGTACACTTTGTGGCACAATAGACTAGGACACATCTCTGATTCAAAGTTGAAGCTCATTCCTAGTCTGAAATCACTCACATGTCCAGAATCAAAAGTATGTTTGACGTGCCCAATGTCACGATTTACTAAACTGCCTTACACTCTGAGTAACTCACATGCTTCTCTACCATTCGATTTGGTTCACATTGATACTTGGGGTCCGTATAAAGTCTGCACAAAGCAAAAGTATAGATACTTTCTGACCTTGGTTGATGACAACACAAGGATGAATTGGATATATCTACTTCAACAAAAATCAGATTATGGAGCCACCTTGCAAATCTTCTATAATTATGTTACAAACCACTTTCATAGCTCTATCAAGACTATAAGAACTGATAACGCACCAGAATTCAGAGACCAGTTCTGCAAGGTGTTTATGAAAGAGCATGGAATAGTCCATCAAATGACCTGTAGTCACAGGCCACAACAAAACGCACTTGTCGAGAGAAAACATCGACATGTGCTAGAAGTTGCTAGAGCTCTTAAACTGCAGTCTGGATTGTCCAACATACATTGGGGAGATTGTGTTCTTGCCTCGACATACATCATCAATAAAATCCCTTCTGTCGTGTTGAACAATATGAGCCCTTATGAAGCATTGTTTGGAAAGGCACCTGACTACAATGAACTTAAAGTCTTTGGTTGTCTGGCCATGGCAACTCCACCAGGTGTGACAACTGACAAACTCAAGCCTAGGGCTGTTCCCTGTGTCTTTGTGGGATATCCAGCTACAAAACGAGGCTACAAGCTCCTCACCCTGAACTCCAAGACCTCTATGGTCTCGAGAGATGTGTAGTTTCATGAGCACATTTTTCCCTTGTTAAATGGAGCCTCCACATCATATCTTGAACCTGTTCCAGTCAATGTACTTCCCATGGCACCTCAAGCCAATGATTTGTGTGAAGATTTGTTCGCTGAAACGGAGACTCCAACTCCAACAGTTGACATCATCTCGATTCCACAAGATGATGAAATACAACAGGGTGAGACATTAAATGAAGAATCTGAACAAGAACAAGAAGCCACTTTGGTGCCAGTAAGAAGATCAACACATGTTCATAAACAACCTGTGTGGATGGATACTTATGTAACTAAACCATTCCCAAAGCCAACTGCTATGTGTGCTGCTGTTGCGTCTTAACAAATTGAATCCTCCTTTCAAAGCTTCCTGTCATCTCTTACCTCTGCAGAAGATCCTAAATGCTTTCAACAAGCTGTCAAATATCAACATTGGATTGATGTAATGAACTTGGAATTGCAAGCCTTGGAAGAAAATAACACATGGGAAATCACCACTCTACCTCCAGGTAAAAAATCAATTGAAAGTAAGTGGGTGTATAAAGCTAAGTTCAGGGCAGATGGCACGATTGAACGTTTCAAGGCTCGATTGGTTGTTTTGGGCTGTAAACAAGTCTATGGAGTGGACTATGAGCAAACCTTCGCACCTGTTGCTAAAATGGCAACTATACGTGCTCTTCTGGCTGTGGCAGCAATAAATGAGTGGATTGTGGTACAGATGGATGTTATGAACGCTTTCCTTCATGGCGATTTGGATGACACAATATATATGAGGATGCCACTGGGGTATACACATGCTGGCTGCGGAATTGTAATGTCACAGGGGGAGTATGTTCCTGCAAGAGAAGCAACACTGGTTTGTAAACTCAAAAAATCACTCTACGATCTGAAACAAGCACCACGTCTGTGGTTCTCTAAGCTGTTTACGACCCTAATTGACATTGGATTTGTGCAATCTAAGACAGACTACAGTTTGTTTACTAAAACCACCACTGATTCACTAACACTGGTTTTAGTGTATGTGGATGACTTGCTCTTGGCTGGAAATTCTGCCTTGGAAATTGACACACTCAAGCTCATGCTATCTACAGTATTTCACATGAAGGATCTGGGCAACCTTCGCTACTTCTTGGGCTTGGAGGTTGATCATTCCTCTGCAGGCTTCTTTGTGTCACAACGAAAATACTTACTTGATCTACTTTGTGAGTATAATGTGCAGTCAACAACACCAATAAAGATACCAATTGACATTCATCTCCGATTAACCAAGGAGTTGGGTGAGCCTCTTGTTGATCCTCATCCCTATCAAAGGCTGCTA
Source organism: Kitagawia praeruptora (assembly GCA_037693485.1). Taxonomy (NCBI): domain Eukaryota; kingdom Viridiplantae; phylum Streptophyta; class Magnoliopsida; order Apiales; family Apiaceae; genus Kitagawia; species Kitagawia praeruptora. The sequence continues at coordinate 27,118,991 of CM075352.1, read as the reverse complement.
GGCAAATTGATCTACTTTACGGTTACACGCCCTGACATCGTGTATACTGTTCACATCCTCACGCAATTTATGCAATACCCCTGCTCATCTCACATGACAGCTGCAATATATCTCCTGCGATACCTAGTTGGTACCCAAACTCAAGGCATTCTCTTGGCCTCTAATTCTGCTGTGGAATTGCATGCCTACTGCGATAGTGATTGGGCAACATGCCCTATGACTCGACGATCCACCACTAGGTTCTGCATACTTCTTGGTGCAAGTCCAATATCTTGGAAAACAAAAAAACAAGCTGTTGTAGCTCATTCCTCAACCGAAGCAGAGTACCGTGCCATGGCACTAACTGCCTGCGAAGTGACCTGGCTTCAAGCACTGCTGAGTGATCTGGGTATTGCTGATTTGCCTCCATCTGTCATGCATTGTGATAATAAGGCTGCCATTGCAATAGCTGCCAATCCAGTTCTGCATGAGAAAACGAAACACGTGGATGTTGATTGTCATTTTGTTCGTGACAAGATTAACTCTGGCACCTTGGTCACGACACATGTACCAACTCATTCTCAGGTGGCAGACCTACTCAATAAGGGACTTTCAGCTAAGCAACACTTTTATCTTATGTCCAAGCTTGGAGTTCAGCCTTCACCCACTTCCAAGCTTGAGGGGGAGTGTTAAGACACTAGAGCCAATAGTTGTTAGACAGTTCTGAGCAGCTAGCTAATAGGACAATCTTCATTAATTACCTAAGTCCTTTAGTTGTTAGTTTGTTATCCTTTTGTTTGTATGCTGCCTATATATAGCTACTCTACTACAACTCTGAATGTAAGACTATTTTTTTTTTTTTTTTTTTTTTTTGAAACTTCTTGAATTCATTCCAAATCATTTTTGAGTACATGAGAAATAAAGTCCGGGGGGATATCATTCCACTCCCTCTCTTCTGACATAGAATAAGTAGCTAAGACATGAGCTACCGTATTCGCAGAACGATAAACAAACCTAAGAAGCACTGGATTTATGTGCTTTAAAAGTTGAATACAATCACCAACTATTGTACCGAATATAGCCTCTCCTGGATTTCCATTGCATGCGTTCACCAGTACCTGAGAATCTGTTTCAACAATGCAACACTGAGTTTTCCTGCTTATTAGCCATGACAAGGCTTCCTTCATTCCTATTGCCTCAGCTTCCTTTGGAGACCATGATCCTGCAATTTTGCAATTTCTCGCTCCTAGGAATAAACCCTGCTCATCCCTCAATATACACCCCACTCCTATACCTCCGTCAGGGAACACAGCTGCATCTGTGTTAATTTTAACCCACCCTGCCATAGGTTTCCTCCAGAACTGGTCTTCAATTCGTACATGCTTTATCTGTGCATTTTTCCATTCTGTTAGATAATTTGTAGCCATAGTTTTGAATGAAATAATATTGTTCTTGAATCTATTTTGCATTTGTCTCTCTCTAAAAAAAAGTATCAATAATAAAGTGTCATTACTTCACTAAATTTTTATCTCATTTTCAACTTTTTTATATACACCCTCTTGTGATCTTGACTGTTAACTTAGATATCAGCGAGAATGCGAGATCTCATGTAACAATACAAAGATATACGTAATCTATTAAGACCTTGGACCTTGTTGTCCCTTAATTACGATTGCAAGAACCATATTATATGATACTTTACATATTGTACATTCTCCGAGATCCGATTATACTTGAGACACGCATTAATATTCTATTTTGAGTAATGTCATTTATTTCGAAATTATTTCTAAATTAAATTTCTGAATGACGTGACATGATTAATATAACATTTTAAAATATTTAAATTGGTAAAATTTATGTGAATGTAAGGAAATTCATTATTATTATTATTTAAATTAGTATCCTTAAAATTTTGATACGTGATATTTGAAAATAAATTCGAATTTAGGGATTCTAACATTTTCCATTCTATAATTATATTTAGTGTATCATGTTTTTTACATAGTGCATAATCGCAGATTATTAACATAATAATAACTCAGTGATTCTAAAAACATGTCACCATCAAGACGCAGGTAGGTTATATTAAAAAGGGTTTGTCTAGTGTGTACCCAAGGGCACATGCTAATAATTTTTATTGGTGAATATTTATGTGAATGTAGGGGGTCCTATCATTATTAATAAAATCTCTATCAATCAAAATTTGATAACTAAGCTGACACGGATTCTTAGCACGTGCCCTTGGACACACACTAGAAAATTCGTATTAAAAATCCTGGCACATGCCATACAATATCTGTGAATCTGTGATTGATATCTTTGTTCGCCATTAATTTTCATATATGTGAATCTGTGATTGATATCTTTGTTCGCCATTAATTTTCACGAACCCCGCTAGGTTGAACCTCGTTCTTCTGCGTACCAAAATTATGGCAAAAATGTTTATTATTATGTTAATAATTATACTTCCTCTGTCTTTTTTTATTATTCTTGTTTGAAATGTCGAGATTGTTCATAACATTAGACAAATTACTAATTTACGTCTAATTTATAAGACCAAATACAGTCATGAGTGATCTTGTTAGATTCGTATTTATGAGTACTTTAATACAGTGAAGTTTTTATATTTAATACTAATACGAAATTTAAGATATTAACGATCAAAAGTGTGCGTTGTCAAACGTGTCCAGTTAAAACAGGAAAAACATTAAGAGACGGTGGGAGTAGTAAATTACTCCCTCTGTCCCATCCATTTCTTTACAATTTCCTTTTTGGGACGTCCCACCAATTTTTTACATCACTAAAAATAGTACTCCCTCCGTCCCGTATTGTTTTTCTTATTTCATATGTCGGGACTGTTCATAACATGAGATAAATTATTAATTCACGCATAATTTATAAGACCAAATATAGTCATGAGTGATCTTGTTGGATTCGTATTTATGAGTACTTTAATACAATGAAGTTTTTATATTTAATACTAATACGAAATTCAAGATATAAACGTTTAAAAGTGTGCGTTGGCAATTCCTCCGTCCCAATTTACATGTCCCTTTTCTAAAAAGCACACATATTAAGATAAAGTTAGTTGAATAATTTTTTCCAACTAATACCCTTATTTAATACATTGAAAAATGAGAATAGTGTTAAGTTTAAAAAAGTCAAATTTTTGATACAATAAATGTAGGGATAGTTTTGTAAAACTACACTTAAATTTGCATTGAAAGGAGAAAAGGGACATGTAATTTGGGACAAATTTGTTTTAGAAAAGGGACATGTATTTTGGGACGGAGGCAGTATTACATTCACTACTTCACCCCACTTTTTCAACATTTTATACTATTACATCCACTACTTCATTTATTTTAACAATAAAATCACTATTACACCCACTACTTCATTTATTTTAACAAATATTACATCTACTATTCTTGGCCTCCGTGCCCATGCCCATGATCACATCTTGTTTATGATCGATTGATTTGACACTCTACAAAATCTCCTTTCGAATTAATTGTCTGTCAGCCATCCTCTAACTGAATTGGACCGATGAGAATAATGATTTAAATGAAGAAAATGGTGGTCCAGCTTGCTGTGCTTGCAGTTGTTGGCGCGGGTGTTTTGTAGGATTTGTTGTGAAATTAAGTTATAGTACTCTTTTTTTATGTTCTTTCGATTTTTTACATTTTAAAATTTATTTAAAATATTAAAACTTTTTAACATAAAAAGTAACCATATTCACTATTTCACTCTATTAAACTCACTTTATTATATAAAATAATAATTGATCACATCATTTTACTTATTTTTCTTATTTTCTTTTCACTATTTTATACTCCCTCCGTTTCATTCATTTCTTTACATAGAAGATTACGTATTTGACAAGCATTTTTAAGGTGCATTTTAAGGATAGTTCTATAACTTATTTTTGATACTTTCTTTTTTTGTATAAAAATAAAAAATCCTATTTTTATACAAAAAAAAAGTATCAAAAATAAGTTATAGAACTATCCTTAAAATGCACCTTAAAATCCATGCCGGAAATTGGTCCACAAATATAAATTATTACATAAAACAGAGGGAGTACTTATTTTAACCTCCTATATCAAATGCATTTGTAAACAAATGTGAGGGATGGAAGGAGTATAATTTTTGAATAAGTATTTTTGTACAAGTATGTTTACAACCGATAATTGTTCTCAATTCGTAATTAAGTTATATTGAGTATTATATTTATATTGAGTATTATATTCGTAATTCAGACATGATAGCATGTTTATTACTACTTTTTTTTTTAATTGTAGGAACCGCAGCCACTATTCTTTTGGGTACGGAGTACTTAATTTTGTAGTAAGTAAGAATCAATCATTTGACCATTGCAGCTATGCTATAATCGGATATAATATGAATAAATAATTAAATGTTACGGAGTATAAATTAATATATTTTATCATAATTAAAGAAATAAATGAAAATGTAATTATCATAATTAGTTTAAAATGCATATAGCACTATTTATCATAATTTTTTCTAGATTAATGCTTGATCCGACTTATTTTGTGGTCAAATAATTTTTTAAAAAGTTTTCTTAAGGATTGCTATTATATTTAAATATCAAAACACAGAATTTTAAATTGAAAAAAATGCTACCATTTTTAAAATGAATGGTGATTACAAAGCAATGTGGTTCCTTTTTTTTTTCTTTTTTTTTTCCTTTTTGAAACCTCAAAGCAGTGAGGTTCTAAATATATATATATTTACGTAATGAATTTTTACATGACAGATACTGAACCAATTTTGATTTTGAGATTTATTACTTAATATCCGTTATAAGACACAATTTTAAATTTGCAAATATTTCTTTTAAAAAGAAAAGATTTGCAATATTTTCATTTCAGATATTATAATTTAAGATTTTTTTCAAAAATATCCATGTTACAGAAACTTTTACCAAAAATACGATTGTGACCTTTGCAACCTGGTCTGCAATTTTAAATACTATTTTTAAAAATAAATTTAAAGAATTGGATTTTCTTGTGAATGTCCCTTAAAATTATCGCACATATAAGTATCGTACACATTGTGGCCAGACCACTGGGTTCACTAGGAAATTAATGGGTGAAGGCCCTAAATACCTTTCTGTAGGAGGAAAGGATCCAAAATACCCATTTCCAATTTGAAGGGTCCTAAATACCCATTCATATTTTGTCCCATAGTGGACTTTTGTCACGTAGTGGACTGAATAATTAACATAATTATCTTACTAGGTCTACTTTTTGTTTTTACAGAAACAAAAGGCATGACACATATCACTAGCTTGAGGTTCGTTATTTCCTAAGCCAATAATACTACCAATATGGTTTTTTAAACCGTCAATCTCTTGACTGTTTCTAATGTAGAACCTATAATGTTGTTCCTGCATCATTTCTAAACTGATATAGAATTCTCTAAGTCGGTCTAGTCGGTTGTTATTGATATCTAGACATGCTAGATCTCTTATTCTGGTGAAGAAGTCTTCATCGTTGAGCCTAATGGTTTCACCATTAATGGTTAAGCTCCAAGGAAGCATTACTGATCTTCGATTATTGCTAATCATAATCAAAATATATATAAAAGAGTTTATATAGATTTGTTTAGAACAGGGTTAAGAGATTTACCAGACTTTTTGCAATGATCTGTATCTGCATGAGATTATTGATCTTTAAAAATTCCTTCTCTCTGCTAAATCTTTGGTTTACTATCTCAGGTCTTCAATCCTATGAGCGGCGTTTCCCTAACGGCCTCCTGCCTAGCGGTACTCCCTGTGCTCTTAAAGCGGACTCCAGAATAACTCAGGACATAACCAAGATTTATAAAAGAAAATACTTTTTATTGATACATATAATTTTACAGATACAGACTCATTATGAGCCTGTTTACACTCGTAACCCCGTAGGGTTTTTACTCACTCATTTATTTGAAAGCTTTCTCTATAGTGTCTAAGCTTTGCTGAATTCAAGATGCGTTAAACTGAAATGGAACTCCCCCTTTTATAGACTAAGGAGTGAGGATCTATACAAATTTTGTTACGTAATTGCATACGTAAAATGTATATTATTGATGCACTAAAGTCTGAAGAGATAAGATTCCTTATCTTCCCTGTCTGGTGCGATGTCCACTGAAAAATTAGATTCGTTTTTGAAAATGATGTCCTCGTCTTCTTGCATACAGTAGATTCTTTTCTACTTTTCTTTATCGACCACTCCTTTTCCTTTATCTGTAGTGGAGGTAGTGGAGGAATCTTTTGCCTTATCTTCAGAAGTGGTAGGGGTACAATATTGACAATCAAGCTGGATACCAAACTTCTTTATCTCTTTCTGCTTTCTTTTGCAAAAGAGGTCTTTATGGGAACCAACAGCATCTTTGTGTAATAGCTGCCTTTTGAAAGCTACGATTTTGCTGTAGTCTTCTTCCGTTAATCCCTTATGGGAGTAAGATGTCATTAAAGAATAACATGTTGCGAGGTTAACCTTTAATTTATCTTCTGGCTTGATGCTGAATAATTTATTGATTAAAACCAATAATTTTTGCTCAGCAAGCTCTCTTAAATCCTTCTTCTCCAAAGTAGACTCCATGGCTTGACTTGGGGAATAGATTTTTTCCTTTGCAATACCAACCTGGACATAATGAGTTGGTTGGTTTGGTGGACAGTCGTATTCTTCTTCATTTTCCCAACAAATAATCGTGCTGGTAGTTTTGATGAAAATGCCGACTTCCTGGCCTTTAAGACAATTTGATTTGTATGCCTTAACTGCTTTTCTAAATTCCTTAGGGAATCTAGAGATTTCCAAGAGATTACTAGCTGTAGGATAAACTTGTGCTAATAATCCAAATTGATATGCCTCATAAACCATGTCTGGATCGGCATTCGGATAGAAGTTAAAGTAGCTGACATTCTTCTTGTCTGTAGTGAAGAAATGCTCATCAACGAACTTCTGCTCTGTGGCTGACCTGCCATATTGATAAAGATATTTGAACTTTGAATATGTAATTTCAATAGTTTCAGTATCTTCTTCTAGCTGCTTCAACAACGTTTGTTGACTCTTTGGAATTGTTCCCAGCATTATTTTGCTTGAAAATTCCTTCTTCTGAGTAACCGCACCTGCATAAGTTGGTTGTAATGCATCTGCGTGACTTATCAGTTCAAGTGGTGGCTTGGACTGCTGGTTAGTATAAAGGTTTGAAGCAATTCTTGCTTCTGCAAAAGATTTATATCTCTTGTGTTTGACATTAGAGAAACCTTTAACAGCCTTCTCTGCAATTCCCATGTGGTGTATATTCCTGCATTAGGTCCATTAAACACAACATAGTAGGCTTTAGGGCCTTTATATCCGTAAGGGACTGCTGAAGTTTGACCTTCAGTCTTTTTAGGGATTTGAATTCCCCCGTTAGGTCTCAAATTTAAATCTGAGAATTTTTCTAACGTTATGGAGGTCTGTACCTCATTCTGAATTTTTGGCAAATTCACAGCCTTCAACGGATTTGTTGAATCTTTACCTGGAGCCGTTTGCTCAGGATTAGTTACTTCTTGACTCATTTCTGAGGAAGGTGAAGTAATTACCTTTTGAGACGAAGTTGAAGCTTCGTGTTGGATTTTTGCCAAATCCATAGGCGTCAACGGAGTTGATATGCCTTTACCGGTAGCCGTTTGCTCCGGGCTAGTCTCAGATTCATTCTTTGAAGAAGAAGGTTCAGAGATAACCTTTTGTTCATGAAGAGAATATTTCTTCACAAATTCTATTTTTGCTCGAATTATTGAAAGTCTATTTTCCAATGATTCGTATTCTTTTAGCAAAATCATTTGTTCTGCCAATAATTTTTCTAAGGAGAAATTCTCCATATTTCTATCTCAAAGAAAGAGATTTTTATAGAGCAGGGCTCTTTGATCTAAGCAAGAGATCTTTGGTATAGAGAGGGTGTTTGGTGTTTGGTGTGATTTCCAAATGCTGAATTCCTCTCTTATTTATAGGCCTGAAATGCCTTGGATACCTGCAAGTAGGATGTGACATTAACCTGTAGAGTTTTATTTGTCATACCTTTTCTTTTTGCTGATATTCATTGGTTAAGAAGTCGGCAAGACAATTCTTAACTCCACTAAGGTGTTCAACCTTAAAGCTGTATCTGGAAAACCATTGTTGCCATCGCACAAGTCTTCCTTGCTTGTTATCTCCTTCAATCTTTAATTTAAGGAAATAAGTAAAATTCTTATTATCTGTCCTGACAGTAAATTCAACAGGGGTTAGATAAATAGAGAATTTTGTAATAGCTCTTTTGACTGCCAAGTATTCTTTCTCATTTGAATGATATCTTGTTTCTGCGTCTTTAAAGCTTCCTGATGCATATCGGCATATTAGTTCCTTTTTGTCCGAATCAACAGCTTTGAGAACTCCACCCCAATGATTCTCGGATGCGTCTGTCTCTACAATAAACTTGTCTTCGGGCTCTGGATGATAGAGCTTTGGAAAGCTTACTAACTGCTTCTTAATTTTCTTCATATAAGAAGTGTCAGATTCTATCCATTTCCAAGGATTTTCCTTCTTGAGCTTAGCCTGCAAAGGTGATCTTAAAGCTGCAAGTTTAGGAATATAATCAGATGCATAAGTTAGTATACCTAAAAATCTTTGCAACTGTTTTCTGTCTTCTATCTGATCTGGAAACTTATGAATATGTTCCAAGATATGATTTTGAGGACAGTGCGTTCCTTTGATCAATTTCCAAACCTAGGAAATTAATACTTGTTTTGAAGAGTTGAGCCTTTTTCTTGGATAGGATTATGCCAAGAGTTTCACACTTCTTCAATACTGCGGCCAAATGTATAAGATGTTCTTTTTCATTGTTAGAAAATATAAGAATATCATCTACATAAATACAACAAGAACTTTTCAAAAGGTCTGAATGCTTCTTGCATATGCCTTTGGAATATTGATGGAGCTTGCTTGAAACCAAATGGTAACACTCTCCACTGAAAATGTCCTTGAGGACATGTAAATGCTGTCAATAGCTGTGATTCTTCATCTAACAATACCTGCCAAAATCCTGATTTACAGTCTAATGAACTAAACATTTTCTTACCTCGAATAAGGGCTAGCAAACTGTCCTTATTTGGTAAGTTGTGACCATCTCCTATAGTAAGATCATTCATCTTCTTATAGTTGACAACCATTCTTTTCTTGCCTCTTCGTCGTTCAGCTTCATTTTCCACTAGGAATGCTGGTGACATATGGGCTGATTTGCTAGGGATGATTACCTTCATCTCAAGTAATTCTTTAATTTGTACTGCAAATTCTTCAACATCCTGGGGACTATATTTCATTGGTTTTACCCTGCAAATATCCTTTGGATTGTTGAGTTTGATTGATGCCTTCATCAAATGCTTGGTCTTCTTTGGATCCAATGGATTGTCTGAGCATACTTTATCTAAGAGTTGTTCAATCTTAGATTTCCTGTCAATATCTTGAGATAAATTTGTTAAAGCAAAATTCATTTCTCGATATTTTAATAACATATCTCTCCCCCTCTTTAAAAAGTGGATTTTGTTTTGGGAGATGTTAACAGGTGTGACGGGTTTCTTTTTAGAATTTATTTTCTTAGATTCTAAGAACTCAGGAAATCCTACTTGATTTGCTTGAGTAACTTTCTTAACCCATACTGGTTCACCCTTTAGTGTAAAAATAATTCTTTTACCATCTACTTGAAAAAATGGTCTGTAGGCTAGACAAAAATTGTTTCCTAAAAGAAAGTCTATACCTGATTCTTGTTGATAAACAGTAGGAATATGAAATATTTCTCCTGCTATCATAATATCAAGGTCTTTACATACCTTATTGATCACAATGGTTTTACCATTAGCGATTTTTACCTCAATAGGTCGTTCGACATTCACCCAATGCTCCGGTGGAATGACGTATTTGCTTGCTATACATAGGCTTGCACCTGTATCAACATAGCAATGTAAATCTATATTTCTATATCCAGCAAATTTAAGTGTACCTTTGACATAGATTGATGTTGGATTAGTAATGTTTGTCATTACTAATTCTTCTGGTGAATCCTCAGTCGCTTTCGTCTGTTGATTCATCTTCTGATTCGTCGGACGATGGTCCGGGGTCAATTTCTTGTATGATGAAGATTTCTTCCTTTTCATCATATTCATCTTCTACTGGTTCATAACCTATGTAGTAGATTTCTTCTAATACCTTGAGTTTGTCAGGGTATTTCTTCCTGTTTGGACATTCGTTTGCGTAATGTCCTTCTTCGTTGCAGACCCAACACCTGCAATTCTTTTTTCCTTTTGGACAAAGCTTTTGTTTGTTAGTAGAAAAAGTTATCTTCTTAACATACCTTCCTGTTTTAAAAGTTTTCTTTTTCTTTTTAAACCTGTATTTAGAAGATATTTTCTTTTTAGAATATTTCTTCTTATATTTCTTGCTGTAATTGGGATTACAACCAAAATTATAAGATTCTTCTGAAATCTTTTCGCAACATTTTTTGCTAAAGGTTTTTAGCCTTTTTTGAGTCTTGCTGAAATCACAATAACTAATGATTTCATTTTTTACTATTCTTTGAGCAAAAGCTAAACTGTGTTGTGTCAAGATTGTTCTTTCTTGCAAAAACTTAGTCATAGCTTTTTCTCCTACTAACGGTATCTTGCGTATGTATTCTTCTACATAAACATGATAACTTGTTAGATCTCCTGTGTTGATCATATGCTTTTCATATTCACAAAAGAATTTATCAATTAAGCATATATCACATAATTGCATTTTACTAAGAGCCATCTTAGCATTTTGTTTGGTCTTTTCTATCTCTAATTCTTTAGCATTGATATAATCAATTCCTAAAAACATAGTATAGATACCATCTATGATTTGATTAAAGGCTTCTATGGGTTCGAGATTTTCGAAATTCCATGTTGCGTCTTTAATAAATCTATTTACGACTCCAGCCGTTTTGTGATCAACTAATAACAAAACTGTCTCAGTATCGTTGTAAGCGATAGGATTAGTTTGTATTATCAGACTAATTTCCTTTTCCCATATATCAATTAAGGTTTTTCTACCTGATTCACAATCGATATTTAAAACATTCGAACCAAATATACTTTGATTCGTTTTAAACTCAGTAGTAGGTGGATAAAAGTTACCTTTCTTCCTGTCTACTGGTCTCTTTGTTCCTGAAGTAGATGCGAATGGATTTTCATCAGTATGCACCCCTTCTTCTTGTTTATTCATCCTGAATGTATGTTTAACAAACTCTTCATCTGATGAATCTGCGCCTTGAGAATCTGATTCTGGTGAACTAAATTCTTCAATGACATTCAAATAATTAGTAGAATTAAATCCAAACAAAGATTGCAATTCTGAATTATTTGTTATTTGTTGATTAGCTAGATCATTATCTTCTAATCCAAGTAATTTCATTGCTTCAGCAAACTGTTCTTCTTGGTGATCATCTTGAATTTCAGATTCAAGAACATTCCAAAAGAACTTCTCTATGTCTTGCATATAGTTCATATTTTCTTATTAGAAATAGAACTGAATGACCAAGTCATACTGTTCGGGTTTTTTCCTGTTCCGAGTTCTTCGTTTCCTACATCATGGTTAGGATAACTATATCGATAACGGCTTTTACCTTTATCTTTGTTACCTTGTTCCGGAGTGAGAACAAGCCGATTTTCTTCTGAAGCTTTTGATTGTTTACCAATTGCTTTATCATTTTGATAATCCTGAATTGTTGTCTTCAGTTCCGTGATTATCTTTGCTGCTGCAGCTTCAATATTGTCTTTGACATCATTATCTGCGTTTTTCTTAAGCAAAGCTAGAATTTCTGTTAGCTGAGGCTTAATATTATTATTGAAGTCCTCGATTAATTCTTTTAGACTCATTTTAAATGATACTAGCAAATTTATCTGATAGATCATCTATTCTTTGAGACATGCTTTTAAGGAGCATATCATTTCCTTCTTCTAAGGGTTCTCTAATTGCTAAGTTCCCTCTAGCTCTAAAGCTTCTTCTAGGTTTATCCTATAAAGAAGGTTTGTTTCTAGCAATATCAATTGCCCAAGTATGGTCTGTAGGAGTCAATTCTGCAAATTGTTTATCTTCTACTGAACCTACTTCTGAGAATACGTCGTCTAGTTCGATGTATTCTTTCTTCTTATAGTCAATACTGTGATGACTATTTGTTAAAGCATAAGCAACTAGATAAGTAATGCTAAATACTTTATCTCCTTTTTGCATCAAATCTTTTCTTTCAAAATCATGAATAAAAGATAAAATTTGATCAAATCTTTGAGTATCCAAACTAACTGCGTATTTGGGATATACTGTAAACATGAATTTTTGGTATGCTAAATTACCTCTAGCAGCACCTAAAATACTGTCATGTCGGGGTATAATTCTATTATCCAGTAAAGCCATTTTTATTGGAGAATCTATACCTTTAGGAAATTCAGATTTTATCAAAATCTTAACAACTCCTAAATGAACCATAGAGATTGTTGATCTCGTCTTTGAATCCATTTTTTTGTAATTGTCTATTAATCTCTTCTTTAGTGATTAAAGGCAAATACACTTTTCCTGTTGTATCTTTTATATCTACATGCATTTCTTTTGTAGATACGTAATAAAAGATATTGTTTTTTTCTTTTTAATCGATCCAACCAAGGAACGTTAAAAATAGTTTCTTTCTTTAAATCAAGCTTTGTATTCCTGATTTTAGAAATTAAATCGTGTTTTACTAGAAAACTGGCTTGAAAGCCTTTTTCTGATTCTGAAAACTCGATTTCTAAATTATCAGAAGTTTCCTCCTCAGGAATATGATTTTTCTCTTTTAAAAGATTCATCTTAAAAGATTATTAACTAGGCTCTGATACCAAGTTGAGGGAATTTAATCAAACAATTAAATGAACAATTGTAATGGCGGAAAATAATTAAATGTCCAAATAAAACCATGCATCATGCAAGTAAAAACAAGGTATGGGGACCAGCTTGTTTTGTCATGTTCAAGAGCAAAGTGATGCACCTGATTCTTTTGTTTGTCAAAACATTTATACGCATGACTCATGTGCGTAAACAATGGACAAATAGGGCCTCTTCTTTTATAAATAGGCAATATGGGTCATCCATGTTGAATGGTAAACATTTTGGGCAAATTCTCGAAATTAATTTGGTATTTTGATTGTGCCTGTGGACCACGGTCCAGTCCAAAGGGCCAGGCCGCATTCCCAATACACGGCAGCTTTCTAAGGCGTGCACTTAAATAATTTACATAAAAATAAATGATAATTATTCAATCAATATCATCAATCAATCAATATCAATCAATCATCAATATATATATATATAAAGGAGGATACACGGGAGTTTAGGTGACGTTCTAAAATTGTCTCAATAAATTTTTCTAATTTTCTAGAATTTTAATCAATATATATATATATATATATATAAATATCATTTAACATATTAGAAGTAGAATAAGTGTTCGAATTTATAGAGGAGAAGATTTCGAATTTATAAGAAGACATATGATTAGAAGTTCTATTAGAAGTAGAATAAGTATTTATAAAGCATATGATTAAAAGTTCTACTGAAAGTAGAATAGGAGTTCGAATTTAGAGAGAATAAGAGTTTAAATTTATAGAAAAAACATATAAATAAAAGTTTCTATTGGAAGTAGAATAAGTATTTATAAAGCATAAGATTAAAAATTCTATTTGAAGTAGAATAGGAATTCGAATTTATAGATAATAAAAGTTCGAATTTATAGAAAAACATATAAATAAAAGTTCTATTAAAAGTAGAAAAGGTGTTTGAATATGTAGAGTATCCATATAACTAAATATTTTATAGAAAATACAATCTTCTTAAATTATACATTTTTTATATAAGTTAATTATACTTCCACTAGGAAAATTTATTCATAAATCCAATACTATTATCATAAAAAAAGTCATCGTATTTAAAAGAAAAGAATTGATTTGTTAACATTATAAAAGAACATTCTAATGCAGGAATCCTAAATAAAAATAAGAGTATCTATAATATAAAGAGAAATTAAGATGTGTTTTCATTTTCTAAAACTCCATAAATTTTAGAAAGTCTAGATAAAGTATAAATTGGAATTCACTCTATTTTTTAGGTTTTAATTTTAAGGAAAAAAGTTGTTGTGTAAGATAAGTATCATTAATAATATGTAATGAATTTGGAATTTTGACCCAAACGAGAGCGGCTCGAAACGTGTTTAACGGGAAGACGGCTCACTATAAAAGATTGTATTAGCTATTAAAATATCATTTTGATGCTATAAATTTTTTTTTTTTTAGGATTTGATTTTAATGGTTAAACATTATCATACAAGTGATATATGTAAAAGTTAGGTTTTTTGTCTTAGTGAGGGAGCGGATAAATAGTAATAACCGTGTTTAACGAGAAAGCGATTCATTACAGAAGATCGGATAAAGATGTTTGAATATATAAGGAATACATAAAATAAAATGTTTTATTAGAAGTAGAATACGAGCACGGTGGAGACGTGTTACACGATTTTTAAAACTATATATCTTTTTTTCCTAGAAATCCTTTATTTTATCTTTTTTATACATGTTAATTATACTTGCATTAGAAAAATATATCCATAAATTTAATATTATTCCCGTAACGAAAATTCTTCGAATTTAATTTTTTTATATGTTAACATAACAGAAAGACATTCTCATGCGGAAGTTGTAAATAGTACATGAATATCTATAATATATAAAAAATATAAGATGTATTTTCATTTTTAAAACTCTATAAATATTAGAAAATTTAAAGAATATAAAAATTGAAATTTTCTTTCTTTATATAATTAGTTAGAATTTCGGTTCCAAATAAGAGCGGCTCAAAACGTATTAAACGGGAAGACGGCTCACTAAAAAAGATTGTATTAGCTATTAGAATTTGTTATTGATGTCATAATTTTTTTTATTTTTATTGTTGATTTTATGGATAAAAAATATTATATAAGTCTTTATAATATATGTTAAAGTTGATATTTCGATTTTAACGAGAGAGCGGCTCAATCGAAATAATCGTGTTTAACAAGAAATCGATTCATTAGAAAATGATATTTAATTATTAAAATTTAATATTAATATTATAATATAACGTTAATGTATTAATTTTTTAAAAAAATTTTATAACGCCGCCGCGAAGCGCGGCTTTATGGACTAGTATATATATAAAGGAGGATACACGAGAGCTTATGTGGCGCTCTAAGATCGTCTCAATCTATTTTTCTAGTTTTATAGAATTTTAGAATTTTAAACACTTATAAATATAAAAATATCATTTAACATATTAGAAGTAGAATAGGTGTTCGAATTTATAGAAAAACATATAGATAAAAGTTTTATTAGAATAATTATTATTTAACATATTAGAAGTAGAATAGGTGTTCGAATTTAACATATTGGAAGTAGAATAATTATTATTTATAAAGCATATGATTAAAAGTTCTATTGGAAGTAGAATAGGAGTTCAAATTTATAGGGAATAAGAGTTCGAATTTATTGAAAAACATATAAATAAAAGTTTTATTAGAAGTAGAATAGGTGTTTGAATATATAGAGCATCCATATAACTAAATATTTTATAGAAAGTATGATCCTCTTAAATTATTTATTTTTTATATAAGTTAATTATACTTCTATTAGGAAAATTTATTCATAAATCCAATACTATTATCATAAAAAAAGTCATCGTATTTAAAAGAAAAGAATTGATGTGTTAACATTATAAAAGAACATTCTCATGCAGAAATCCTAAATAAAAATAGGAGTATCTATAATATAAAGAGAAAATAAGATGTGTTTTCATTTTCTAAAACTCCATAAATTTTAGAAAATCTAGATAAAGTATAAATTGGAATTCACTCTATTTTTTAGGTTTTAATTTTAAGGAAAAAAGTTGTTGTGTAAGATAAGTATCATTAATAATTTGTAATGAATTTGGAATTTCGACCCAAACGAGGGTGGCTCGAAACGTGTTTAACGGAAAGACGACTCACTATAAAAGATTAATTGTATTAGCTATTAAATCAATTTGATGTTATAAATTTTATTTTATTTTTAGAATTTGATTTTTATGGATAAACATTATCATACAAGTGATATACGTAAAAGTTAGGTTTTTGGTCTTAACGAGGGAGCGGATAAATAGTAATAACCGTCTTTAACGAGAAAGCGCGATTCATTACAGAAGACCGTATAAAGATGTTTGAATGTATAAGGAATACATAAAATAAAATGTTTTATTAGAAGTAGAATACGAGGACGGTGGAGACGTCTTACACGATTTTTAAAATTATATATTTTTTTTCCTAAAAATCCTTTATTTTATCTTTTTTATACAAGTTAATTATACTTGCATTAGAAAAATATATTCATAAATTTAATATTATTCCCGTAACGAAAAGTCTTCGAATTTAATTTCTTTTATATGTTAACATGACAGAAAGACATTTCCATGCGAAAGTTGTAAATGAGTACAATAATATCTATAATATACAGAAAATATAAGATGTATTTTCATTTTTAAAATTCTATAAATATTAGAAAATTTAAAGAATAAAAAAATTGGAATTTATTTTGTTTATATAATTAGTTAGAATTTCGGTTCCAAATAAGAGCTTCTTAAAACGTATTTAACGGGAAGACAGCTCACTAGAAAAGATTGTATTAGCTATTAGAATTTGATATTGATGTCATAATTTTTTTTTATTGTTCGATTTTATGGATAAAAAATATTATATAAGTCTTTATAATATATTTTAAAGTTGAGATTTCAATTTTAACGAGAGAGCGGCTCAATCGAAAGAATCGTGTTTAACAAGAAATCGATTAATTAGAAATGGATATTTAATTATTAAAATTTAATATTAATATTATAATATAACGTAAATGTTTTAATTTTTTTAAAAAATATTATAACACCGTCACGAAGCGCGACTTTACAAACTAGTTCTCGAAAAAATAAAGATCTCAACCTCTGAAGTTCACTCGAGAGACGAGCTAAAACGATCCTTCGTCACTTCGTCACTGCTTGAATTCCTAATTTCATGTATACTGAAATTTCAATTAATTTTAAAATGGTTTTTTTTCATAAATATTTAAATCCATAATTTTTTTCAAAAAAAATTTAAAAAAATATTACAAAAATAACATATTATTTGCAAAAATACGATCTATGCAACTATTTGCAATCACATATGCAATCTACTGCATAGTCATGTATGCAATTGCAACTAGATGCAATGTTACATTGCAGATGTATTTTTGCAAATTATTTTTTTAAGAAATGATTTTTTAAAATATTTTAAGAAAATATTAAAATTGTAAAAAAATGTGGAATTTTTTATAAATATTTTTTTAAAA
Organism: Kitagawia praeruptora; assembly: GCA_037693485.1. Classification (NCBI taxonomy): domain Eukaryota; kingdom Viridiplantae; phylum Streptophyta; class Magnoliopsida; order Apiales; family Apiaceae; genus Kitagawia; species Kitagawia praeruptora. The sequence goes on along the minus strand of CM075352.1, from coordinate 27,101,557 downwards.
ATTTAGTAGAGGTTTCTTTCAAAATCTCAATTATTTAGTTAAAAAATACTTCCTCTGTCCCTCTCATTTCTTTACACTTTCATTTTTGGAATATCACTCTCAATTATTTACATTCCAAAATTTACCCAAAATATTAAAATTTTATAATAAAAAATTAACTATACCTATTACATTCTTCCATTAAACTCATTTTATTACATACAATATTGATTGTTCACTCCACTTTACTTATTTTTTTTATTTTCTTCGCTAATTTTTGTTTTTTTTAATCTCCGTGCCTAATTCATTTATAAACAAATGAGAGGAACAAATTTTTTAAAATTTTCATTATTTGTCCAAAAAAACCGAGTTATTTCTAAGTATTTTGAAATCGGTTCCACCGCTAATTTACTAAATTTGTATTTAAAAATCACGAATGTTAAATACATAAAACAATAGTAGGAATAATGGTTAAGAATGTAACGTGAGAATATCTTCAAAAGGGGTGTCAAAATGTCACTAACATAATGTGATATAATATTTTTATTAATAGGATTTTCTTGTCAATTCCAATAATACTTTTTTTTACTTTCATTTTATAATTTATTAATATTTCAAAATTAATCATGAACAAATATTTAAATTCGATTATGTATAAATAAATATTTTATTAGTAAAAAATTATTAAGAATCATTTTATACTCTTAAAATGGGAAAAGGGAAAAATTTCTTAACTCTCAAACTTTGTAAAAGTCACTAAAATTCTCTTGAAACCCATTTTTTCTATGAGAATAATGTTCTGAGGTAACCTCAGCAACCTTACCTGAGATTTTAGTATATTTTTTTGATGGCATTTTTGTAATAATTGAACCCGTCCCTGTATTTACAAAAATAGCCCTATTTTTGTAATCACCTCAGGAAACTTACCTGAGGTAACTCAGGAAAAACAAGCCTTTTTCTATACTCTTTGTTTTTGGATATAAAACCTTGTTTGAGAGTCACTGGAGATGTTTAGAGGGAAATGCCAAGCAAAGTAACCAATTTTTGGCATCATTTTTCTAATTTTTAGCACCTTCATAAAATAGAAAAAGTGTATACAGATATATACTTTCATATCTAATTTTGATTATACGAATTTGATTATTATATTTTGAGTTTATTGATAATTTTGAGTGCCAATCATTGCAATAAGTTTTGATAATAAAGATAGTAAATTTTGATAATAAAGATATAAAAATACTATTGAAGAGAGAAAACATAATATATGAATATTTTTTATGAGTTGATAAAATTATCTTTAAAGAAAGAAAAAGGAAAGTTATTTTTTTTCATTTTCTTTTTGAAACCAAGGAATGTTATCTAATTAGACTAAAAAATGTGTTTTTTCAAGTATTAAAAAATACATTATAGCCAACATTTTTTTAACTGAAATACAAGACACTGTAAAAAGTTTTGGATGCAAAGTTAAAGGTTATTAATACAAGCACAATTAACAGGAAAATAAACCTGCCGACATATTTCACAGTTGGATTAAAAATTTTACCAACTCCAGTCTGTACGTACCGATTAGTTGTCCTGACTCTTCCAACATCCCTATCACGTGGAAATCGAAAATAGCATCATATAATATAATGCGTTTATTATTGTAGATTTCCTCCTGTTTGCTTCTCATTTCCCATGTAAATTTCATTTTAGAAAAAATGATTAGCTGGGATTACCCCATCAAAAATTTCTTAAATGATTGGATTGTTATTCTTTGAAAAGATACTGCAGACTTATTTAATATTTAATATGAATAATGTTAAAGTACAAAATTTAAGAAAATAGATTAATGATAATTATATAATTCATTAAAGTAAGAGTAAACCTAATAATTTTGATAAAATACTTTAAAATTATTGATGCCAACAACATGTTGGTGCAGTGGGTTGAACCCTTGTCTCCTTTGTAGGAGGTCAAGGGTTCGACCCCTGGGTGTGTGTGAGTTTAGATTGTATTAGTTTCCTTTCTTTGTATTTGTATTTGTATTTGGCCGGGGGTCCTCCGGAAACAGCCTCCCTATTGTATAGGGGCATGGTCTGCGTAGATTTACCCTCCTCAGACACCACTTTGAGTGGTATTATAACTGAGTAAGCTAAGTTTTTTTTTTACTTTAAAATTATTGATAACTCTATATTCCGATCCGGTGTCTCCTCCACCGTCCCACGCCTGGAATGTGGTGTAGCTCAGTTGGGACTCTGCAAAACAATGCCGGGAGGTGGGTTTGAACCCGCGGTACCTCCGGCGTGAGAATAAGCAACGGCGTTGGAGGAAGAAAGATAAGAACAAGAGTATCTAAATATGGAGGGTGTGTGTATATGAGTGTGTGTAAAAGAGAATGTAACCCACAAACCTTCTTTTTTGGGTCTATTAATAGGCCCAGGATTAGGGTTTAGGGGTTGGTACCTTTAATCATGAGCGTTCAATCCTAGGTAGGTAGGACACTTGGGGCGCATAGATGCACAACATCTGTCCAGGAGAATAATTGTGGGAAAGTGTGTCAAACACCTTTTTGAGTGTGACATCCTCATTCTTGGATTATGTCAATTATTGGTAATCATTGGCTGTCGTTTTTAGTTGGGACCCTTTGATGGTGACGGGAGCCATGAGACGCCACGTGCTCTATTACCCCGTACTGGAGTTACTTCAAGGGTCCGGACCGGTTAGCGGTGCGTCATCCCGGACTCGGTAACTATCGTAGGCCCGGATGACAATTCAGGTTGCTTGTACAGAGTATCCTATCAATTATATTTAAATACACAAATTATTATAAACATTATATTTTTATGTTTTTGGAAAAAAACATTTTAATAAAAAGTAATTAAATAAGCGTACGGGATACACGGACAAGCAAGTTTCTTCGAAAAATTAATTTTTTTAAAAATACAACATTACTGTATTTTTTTAAATAAAATTAAGTTATATATTTTCATTTAAATCAGATTATTTACGCAGACATGACACATTTTAGGAAATTTGTGAGTACAATAAATTTTAAGGGGTTAAAACTAAAATAACGATTTTTTGGACTAAAAAAAATGACAATGACATTTTTTGGGAGGGGTGTTAAAAGTACCCATTTGAATACGCATTTGGGATTGGGGTAAGGGCTGTTACGCATTTTTAAATGGGGTAATACAGGTTATGCAATTTTAATTTTAATTGGGGTAATACATGTATTCAAAACCATTGGTTACGCAAGTGGCTGTAGGGTAAAGGTGGGATACGCATTTCAGAATGGCGTATCCCGTGTAACGCATTTCTGAGCTGTGTGATGACGTCATCATCGTTTTTGCCACAATCGAGCGCTCCGATGGCGTTTTAATGGCAATTTCGGCGAGAATTTTCGATCCATTCGTTCGTACACACCCGGGACTTTCCCAACACATACCATATACCTTTGTAATCGTTGTTTCAAGATCTACACAGCTATACCACTTTTATTACGATTCTAATCCACGATTGCAAACACCCAATTCACCTCAATTTTTTCGATTGAATCTCCGGTGACCTTCACACGCCCTGCGGGGCCAAACATCGCTAAAATAGATCGAGTAGTAAGGTAGATTGAGGTGTGGGGATGTTATTCATGTGATCAGATGAAAGGATGGTTGAGAGATGGTCGAGATCGAGGGATGGTGACCGGAGAGACGATTTTTCGCCCAGAACGATGACCGACGTGTTATGTGATAATGACATCGAATGACATCAACACGCATTTCAGGAATGCGTTACATCTGATACGCATCATGCAAATACGTATCTCAAGTACGCATTTGATAATTGGGTCACCAATCCGGTATTTTTCACACCCCTCTTCCAGATTGGTATTCTCATTTTTTTTCCAGAAAAATTTAGCAATTTTTCAATTTTAAATTTTGTCCATCTAAAAAACTGTCGCCCTGTATATAGATTCAGATACAGTAGATATCAATACTGACCAAGGCGGCAGGCTGGTTTGGAACACCGTGAAACACACAAAATAAACGTGATAGTCCATGATTCTGCATTAGGCTTCAACTTTACCTGCATTATTCGCTTTTCCCGGGCGATGTCTCCTCATCATGAATGGGACAATTGGAACGAATGCTACAGTATTTTATTACAGCCGACTGATTTTGTCCCATTAGAGCATCTCCAAGGGAGATAGCTATAAGTGTTAGCTAAAATCAGAAAAATAGATGATTATGTTAAATTTGCTGAACCTGTAAGCTTGTGTCCTCCAGCGGTATTAGCTATAAACGTTAGCTATATTTAAAAATCTGTTACTTTAATATTTTTGAAATCCTAACGGTTATATTTTCAAATAGTAGTTATTTATTCGGGATAAAACTCAAAAATATTTTTTTTTTCTAAATTCAATCAAATATACTTTTTACAATAATATATATGTTATTTAATTAATTTAAATATTTTATTATTTGAAAATATGTTATTTTACTATTGTCAAATTCAATCAAATAAAGTTTTTATATATACAAGGATATATGTTATTTAATTAATTAAAGTAGTTTTATTTCATAATACAAATTGTACATTTTTAAATTTAATTTCATTCCCAATTTTTTTAAAAAAATTTATAAATAAAAACTTCATATTTTGTTAGCAAAAAATAACATATAAATTATTTTCTCATCGAAATATAATTTATTTTATAAATAAATCAAGATGATGTAAACGTTGCATATAAACATATGTGTACTCGGGTTAGGAATTTTTTTTACCCCTGATTGAAAACTAAACACCATACAAACAACACACCCAATCTAAATACTCATTTGTAATGGATAATACTACGCGAATGATTCTTGATATTATGCAAGCAGAAGAAGAAGAACAGGAAGCAAGAATGAGAATGGGTGCGGCTTACCTTCATAATCAGCATCAAAGAGCAAATTCTATCCCGAATCATGGTGGTTCCACAATGAATCATCGTGTAATTGATCGCAATAGAGAAGAAGGTCATGCTAGACTGTATCGTGATTATTTTTCTGATACACCTACATATACAGAGACACAATTTCGTAGAAGGTTTCGAATGCGTAGGTCATTGTTTATGCGAATTGAAGAAGCAGTCACAGCTCATGACAATTATTTTACTCAACGAACTGATGCTGTGGGAATTCGTGGACTATCATCACTTCAGAAAGTGACAGCTGCACTTAGGATGCTTGCATATGGTACAGCTGCTGATGCTGTTGATGATTACGTTAGAATTGGTGAGAGTACAACAATAGAGAGTTTAAAAAGGTTTGTTAAAGCAATTGTTGAAGTCTTTGGAACTGAATATCTAAGACGCCCAAATGCTGAAGATGTGTCTAGATTATTAGCAGAGAATGAACAACGAGGCTTTCCCGGAATGTTGGGTAGTATTGATTGTATGCACTGGAAGTGGAAGAATTGTCCAGCTGGCTGGCAAGGTATGTACACAGGTCATGTTCATGAACCAACTATTATATTAGAAGCAATAGCTTCAAAAGACTTGTGGATTTGGCATTCTTTTTTTGGATTACCGGGATCATTAAATGATATTAATGTGTTAGATCAGTTTCATCTTTTTGAAGATTTGGCAGAAGGTCGTGGCCCTGAAGTGAGGTATACCATCAATGGACATGAATATAACATGGGATATTATCTTGCTGATGGTATATATCCCTCTTGGCCAACTTTTGTCAAAACTATTTCAAAACCTCAAGGCAACAAAAAAAAATATTTTGCAAATGCACAAGAATCTGTTAGAAAGGATGTTGAGAGAGCATTTGGAGTGTTGCAATCTCGGTTTGCAATGATTCGTGGTCCATCACGGTTTTGGGACGTGGGCACAATGAAATACATTATGACCGCCTGCATTATATTACACAACATGATCATTGAAGATGAAAGGGAATTACATATGGAAGAAGAACACTTTGATACAAATGCTGAAATACCAACTGTTACACAAATCCCAAGTCATCCAAGTACCTTCAGGGAGTTCATTCAAGTGCACCAGCAAATTCGAGACAAACAAGTTCATGTTCAGTTGCAAAATGATCTTATAGAACATCTTTGGCAGATGCACGGTGGTGACATAAATTAAATATTTGCTATGTAATTTCCTTTCATTTTTGCTTTTGTAATTGTCTCAAACAATAAAGAGCATTTATTAATAAAATGAGCAAATTAAAGTCTAACACATAAAATAGTCTAATACATAATAGTCAAACATTAAAGTGAAATACATAATTGAATTATGATATGTTTTTCATGATCCCAGCTTTGAGGGCATCATAATATTTAGCTTGATCAGGCAGCATTTTACTAGTGTCCATTGCCATGATGGATGCTTCGTAAACCTGTCTTTCACGCTCCTCTTTTGCTAAGCGGATCTGTAGCTCCTCTTTTTGTAGCTGCATGATTTCCTTCTGCATTTGCAAGCTCATTTGAATTGATTCAGTCCTCGAAGAAGCAATAGCTAATGCATCTTTCTGCATTGTTTTAAGAAGTTGCAGGCCTTCCTCATCCACAGCTTCATTTGTAGCCCTTTTCAACTTCTTTGCAGCTTTTCTTCCAATTGGACGTTCCATCATACCATCAGATTCTAGGTTTGTAGGAATTTGACTGCCAACCGATTGTGAAGATACATCATTATCCTTAGTCGGCTTGTTTTTCTTGACCAAAGTAGCTTGATATTTTGGTGCAAACCGCAATGCATTCCAGTGACGTATGAACATAAATTTTTCTTTCATAACACTCTCATACATCTCTATTGTTTGGTCGACCTGCACAACAAATTAAAATCTGTTATGGACAAGGATAAAAATTAAAACACAATCTTGCTATTATGATTAGGAGTGCTGGACAGAAGGAACAAAATACAGGGTGACTTAAAGTATGAATATAATGTGCCAAAGTCTTAAAGTGAGATGCATAATACTTATTAGCTTAAATAGCTCTATACTGGTACAAATGTAGCAAATAGCAAATGCATAATCTTTTTTGCCAGTCCGATTTTACAACCAGATCTAAGTAAATGGACAAGGATAAAAAAAACACAATCTTTCTATTATGATTAAAGTAAATGATTTCTGAGAAAAATTTAAGCAGGTATCAGGTTGAGAACATACTACTGGCTACGAATATGTGTACTACTGATGGTGGCAAAATCATCTATACAATTGCTTCCCTAATTAATCAAAGTGAATCACAGGCTAATTAGCTCCCCTAAGGTTCTTGATAGGAGATTTACCTAACTAATTTAGCTGCAAACTCTTCTGTATGAGTTTGTAAGACTACTAGTCAACGCGCTCCATTTTCAATACTGTAGTAATATTTTCGTAATTTTATAGAATAGATAACATGATACAGTTAATGTACTCAAATGATAACTGCAGATCTTCTTCTTTTTTCCTTTAAATCTCCCTGATTGCTCTGATCAGCTGTGTCACGCCAAGTTGTGCACAAGGTTACACAAAGAGTCATATTCGAATTCTAATCAGAGCAAGGAAAATAAAACAAGCTTGGACTAATTTGTAAATATCCAAGAACAGTGATATGTCATAAAAGATTGACATATGTCATAAAGCCTGTTACCAAACGGGCTCGTAACGCCTGTGGCATATATAGTACATGCTACATACGCATTGGTTCATGGATTGTTTTTTCATAGCTTTACTTTAAAGTTGAGTGCAGGGCTTGACAGATTTAAAAAATTGAAGGTTGAGAGGAAGAATGTTATTAACATGATCCGACTTCTGAGAACCATTGACATACATAGAAGATTGTTCTGTTGCACATTTGCACTTGGGTTTATTCGGCTCTGGTTTGAGATGCGGCCTAGCTTCTTTGTCAAATATACTCCTTGTTGTATAGATCTTTGAAGAGTGAAATGCAACGTGGTTGTCTATATAAGTTTTGCTCTTAGTGCCAGGGGAGGAGTTACGGAAACAATGATAGCGGGATAGGTTGAAATTCCGACTAACTTGACTTCACTAACATCAACAATTATTTTTAAAAAATAATTATCTCATCTTGCCACTCATATCTAAAATTATGTCAATTACCAAAAAAAGAATATATTTAACTTGAAGATTAACGTTTTTAGACTTTACATTCAAATTACTATTTGCCTAGAACATAACAGTACTACAATTTTATTAATGCAGTATGAATACATTATGAGTCCATTTTATACAAAATAAAAAAGAAGCACTAATGCAATTTTAATGGAATCCTTGTAGGATCACTTAATAAAAGCTTGTAGGAATCCTTGGACTGATTAAATACTTTTTAGTTGGCTTAGTACTAGTTTGTAAATTGGTGTGGTGGCAGTCAAGCCTCTGTTATACAAGATTGATTGTCTTACTTTTCCCCAAAAAATTGTTTTTTTTGCTTCTTCTTAGTATTTTTCGAAGCCTCTGTTCCTTTGGCTTATTTTTTTGTTCTTACAGATAATTTGTTACGAAAATTCAACCAACATGTTTCTTCAGATGTCCTGATGTGTGTAAGTTGTAACATGTTAATCTTTTTTAACAGTTTTGTTTTTGCTAATTAACTTTTCTAACAGTTGCACAAGGGTCAAGCCCATTGAATTTTAACCAGCTCATTAATCAAAGTGTAAACTAAGGTTTGCTTATTTTAGCAAAGAAAAGTTGGATCACCAGTTCACCACTCATCTACAACAGTGCTTAACATCAGCCAATGGTCTTTCCCTAACTCTGATACTATGGCTTTACATTTATATAATTATGCTTGTACTGGCATTTACTATCTAGAGGATGCTTCTTAACTTCGTTATCTTTTCCCTGTAATCATTTGCCCTTTCATTTACAAGTGTTTCTTCATAACATTGATCTCTTTGCCGCAGATTAAATTTCGCACATATTTTTCTTCAGGCAATCTAGCTTGACTCACTTGTCACCGTTACAGTAGAGTGCAGACTAACATTGATCTAAAAAGTTATCTAGTATCCCAGCAAACCACCCCCCCCCCAACATCAGATTCTATCACAACTTCATTACCACAATGTGGTAGCCTGCATGCCCCCACCACATCTATGGCCGTGTTTCCTTCTGAAACCTCTAACTGCTATTTGGCTTAAGCTTCACACAAGAGCCATCCTTTGGCATGTTTTGAAGAGTACTTCCTTACCAAGTACTCTAATACTCTAATATTTAAGAGGATGTCATTTGATTAATGTCTTAGTCTTAAGCATATATTCAAACTGTGAGCCAGAACATACAGAAGCTGATGTTATTTTGAATATAACTTAAGATCTTTGTCATGTTTTAGTAACATCAGACAATGTAGTTGCAATACTTTCATTCATCACAGGCCGCCCATGAACAAAACAATTTCACTCAGTTTCTCAATTGTAATACTAATAATTACTCCGGTAGAACTAATCAAAACACCACAAATTAACTCAAAACCAAAAGCAATATACATGTATGCACTATAATTACCACTATGAGCATCAACTAAACATGTATATCACATATGCACTATAATTACCAATACGAGCATCAACTAAAAGAATCAGACTAAACACAAATTAAAACAAATATCCAATACCTTATCTTGCTCGCTTATTCCACTTTGATTTCTTCCGCAAATTTTGTTGTAGAATCCAACAAATTTTGATACTTTTTCGTTGATTGTGCACCATCGATTACACAACGAATTAGGGGTTCGTTCAATTGCAAGCCCTACTTTATTTTCCTCAAAATAATTCCAAATCCTATCCCAATAACATGCATATGTCTGATTGCTACCTTGCACCGGGTCCATACTCACATTCAACCAACCGGAAATAAGCAGCATATCTTCCTCAATTAAGAAGTTCTTTGATCTTTTACCTTTTTTCTGTTTCGAAACCTCTTTTTGGCGTTCGGATTGCGGGACTGGTTGAGGAGCTTGTTGAGTAAAAATCATATCTTCAAATTGTGAAAATGAGCCATCATTGAGCAAAGATACAAAGGATCCTTCCATTTTCTACAAAAACAAGATATCAAAAATAAGAAAATTTTGGAAATTCCTAAATCTGTAAACCAAAACCCTAATTTAAGAGCTGAAATCAGATTGAATAGAAACAAATCATCACCCTAATTTATAAAATTTATGAAAATAAAAGAGATGAAATCATACCTTTGCAGGATGCAACAGCGGGGAGAGAGAGCTGGAAAGTAAATGGGAGAGAAATAAGAGGGAAAAGTAAATGGGAGAGAAGTAAGCGGGAGGGAGAAATAAAATTTTAGCGGGAGATGAGTTGGATGAAATTTAGAGGATGGGCTGGAGATTGCTAGATTTGGAAGACTAGAAGAGGATAGGTATATTTTTAGCTAATAAAAGTTCAGCGTTGGAGTGGGGTGTTTTTTTAGAGGATAGCTATATACATTGCCACCTAGATAATTTACCTAACAGGTGACTCCCCTTGGAGTTGCTCTTAGTGACTTAATAATTGAGGATAACTTTTAAGTGCCGTTTAGGTGAGAATTAAACAATTTTTAGCAAATAGTAAGTATTTTCTAAGTGTTCTCAACCTAAATTACAATTTACAAGTACGTCGAATATAAGCCATGACATCTACTACTATATATAACGCTCTCGTGTGTTCACAGCGTATACACACACCTCATAATATCCCAACAACAAACTGACCTCCATCATTACAGCAACATATTTTCCCGCCATTTACATAACGTTCTGGCATGGAAGCACAGAGTTGCAAGAAACGAGTCCGACACGACTCAGGCGAGCCAATCACGTCTCTCCCCGACGCAAAAAAACTAAAAGAAGAGCTTCTCAACATTCAACACAACGACTCTGATCTCGACTACTTCCTAAAGACTTTCGATAATGAAATCTCAGTCGTTGATGTATCCTCGGATTCTTGTGAGTCACAGCCGGAGCTAGGGTTCCTTCTAGAAGCTTCTGATGATGAACTGGGTCTTCCTCCACCTGCATCCCCGTTGGAAAATGAGGTGGCTCCTGTTACGTCTGACTCGTTCGAACTCGGTGAGTTGTGGGGGTTTGAAGAGGGAGTTTGTGGTTATGACTCGTTTGATCTAGGTTTTGGTGACGTTATGTATGAATATAATTGTAATAACGATGGGGAGGTTGTAACGGTTGACGGGTTGTTTGATTCTACGGATACGGGTTTCGAGTCGTCTGATAACTTACTGCATTCTAAAACTTTACCGGTGTTGTAATATTTTGACCGGTGAAATACAAGTCTAATTACTCTGTTGAAGTTTTTTCCCCTTAATTTTGATTTAAAATGTCTGTTAAGAGTTTAAAAGTTCTTTATCTTAAAACTAGTCGATAAAGTCGTGCTTCGCGGCGGCGTTACAATATTTTTTAAAAAATTCAATACATTTATGTTATATTATAATATTAATATTAAATTTTAATAATTAAATAATCTTCTTTAATGAATCGATTTCTTGTTAAATACAATTTTTTCGATTGAGCCGCACTCTCGTTAAAACCGAAATTTCAACTTTAACATATATTATAAAGACTTATATAATAATTGTTATCCATAAAATCGAATCGTAAAAATAAAACATATATTATAAAGGCTTATATAATAATTTTATCCATAAAATCGAATCGTAAAAATAAATAAAAAATATTATGACGTTAGTATCAAATTCTAGTAGTTAATACAATATTTTCTAGTGAGTCGTCTTCCCGTTAAATAAGTTTCGAGCCGCTCTCATTTGGAACCAAAATTCTAACTTCATTATATAAAGAGAGTCAATTCCAATTTTTATATTCTTTAAACTTTCTAATATTTATGGAGTTTCAAAAGATGAAAATACATCTTATATTTTATGTATATTACAGATATTCTTGTATTTATTTACAGCTTCCGCATGGGAAAGTCTTTCAGTTATGTTAAAATATCAAAAAATACGAAGAATTTTCGTTACGGGAATAATATTTTTATGGATATATTTTTCTAATGCCAGTATAATTAACTTGTATAAAAAATTTAAAATAAAGGAGGATTTTTAGGAAAAAAGATATATAGTTTTAAAAAATCGTATAAGCCGTCACCATGCACCGTTCTCGTAATCTACTTCCAATAAAACATTTTATTTTATGTATTCCTTATATATTCAAACATCTTTTTTACGATCTTTTCTAATGAACCGCTTTCTCGTTAAACACGGTTATTACTATTGATCCGCTCTTTCGTTAATACCAAAAACCTAACTTTCAGATATATCATTTGTATGATAATGTTTATCCAAAAATATCAAATCCTAAAAATAAAATAAAATTTATAACATCAATATGATATTTTAATAGCTAATATAATCTTTTATAGTGAGCCGTCTTCCCATTAAACACGTTTCGAGTCGCTCTCATTTGGGATTGAAATTTCAACTTCATTACATATTATTAATGATACTTATCTTACACAACAACTTTTTTCCTTAAAATCAAAATCTAAAAAATAGAGTGAATTCCAATTTATACTTTCTCTAGACTTTCTAAAATTTTTGGAGCTTTAGAAATGAAAACACATCTTATTTTTACTTTATATTATAGATAGTCCTGTATATATAAAGGATTCCTGCATTAGATTGTTCTTTTATTATGTTAACATATCAATTATTTTCTTTTTAAATACGATGACTTTTTTTTTATGACAATAGTATTGGATTTATGAACCTATTCTACTTTTAATAGAACTTTTATTTATATATTTTTTCTATAAATTCGAACTCTTATTCTCTATAGATTCGAACTCCTATTCTACTTCCAATAAACTTTTAATCATATGCGTTATTAGTACTTATTCAACTAACAATAGAATTTCTAATCTTATGTCTTCCCTATAAATTCGAACTCTTCTCATCTATAAATTCGAACACCTATTCTATTTCTAATATGTTAAATGACATTTTTCTACTTCTAATAGAATTTTTATTTATATGTTTTTTCTATAAATTCGAGCTCTTATTCTCTATAAATTCGAACTCCTATTCTATTTCCAATAGAACTTTTAATCATATGCATTATAAATACTTATTCTACTTCCAATAGAACTTCTAATCATATGTCTTTCCTATAAATTTGAACTCTTCTCCTCTATAAATTTGAACACCTATTCTATTTCTAATATGTTAAATGATAATTTTCTACTTCTAATAGAACTTTTATTTATATGTTTTTTCTATAAATTCGAACTCTTATTCTCTATAAATTCGAACTCCTATTCTACTTCCAAAAGAACTTTTAATCATATGCATTATAAATACTTATTCTCCTTCTAATAGAACTTCTAATTATATGTTTTCCCTATAAATTCGAACTCTTCTCCTCTATAAATTCGAATACCTATTCTACTTCTAATATGTTAAATGATATTTTTACATTTATTAGTGTTTAAAATTCTAAAATTCTAAAAATTAGAAAAATAGATTGAGACGCTTTTAGAGCGCCACCTAAACTCCTGCGTATCCTCCTTTATATATATATGAGTAAAGGGACCCTAAAGTTAACTTTAGATAATTTTCTAAAGTTAACCATTAAAATAATGACACATAAGCACAATTATTGATGCCCCTGCGGGATCCTTTTAAATAAAAGATAAAAATGGATAAAAACTAAGTAGTTTTAATGATTAACTTTAGGAAATCCTCCTAAAGTTAACTTTAGATTCCTTTTTTTCTATATATATTGATGATTGATTTTTAAAATTGTAATATTTCTTTTAATAGTTAAAAAAAAAAATGTTACTACAGTACTACTAACCCTTCCAAGTTCCAAGCAAGCTAAGATTTTTTAATTTTTGAGTTAACTTTTGCTTGAACAGGCACTACAGGCTACACACTTGCCAAGACACTCTACACACGCTTCCACTCAAGGATTATTAGCGCATCTCCAACAATTTTTTAGTTGGCTCTTAAATATAATATAAATTATATGGCTCTTAGCAAGTTAGTACATAGATTTCCGTATTAACTCTCCTTATGTTGACTCCTAATTCATATTTTATTAATATTTCAAATCTAACTATGACATACATTTGAATTCAACCTAGTGCAAGTGAATATTTTATTGGTAAAAAATAGTTAAGAACTATGTAGTAGCTCTTAAAATTGAGGAGAGAGAAGAGTCTCTTAAGCTTTTTAAGAACCACTAAGAGTCTTTTTTGGAGCCCATTTTTTCTCCATACTCTTTATTTTTGGACTTAGGAGCTCATTTAAGAGTCTCTTGGAGATACTCTAATAAATGACAAAAGTCCCATTATAGTTTCACTTACTATTATTATTATAAAACTAAAAATTGGTGATTAATCGAAAAAAATTAATTAAAATAATAATTGGTTGTATTTTAATGTAATAATATTAATTAATATATTTTTCTGATTCTATTAATTATTTATTAAATAATATGTATTTATTATATAAAACATATAGTAATTTATATTTGATTAACATATTATTTTAATTATAATAATTTACTACATATATTTTGATCAAAAAATATTTGTAAAAATTAATCAAATATTGTAAAAATGGAATTGGCTGGATTAGGGGTGAGCAAAATTTTCCAAACCCGCCCAAACCGTACAATCCAAACCGCCCAAACCAGAATTTATGGTTTCGTAACGGTTTGGGTTGGTAACGGTTTCGATTTTTTAAAAACCAAAAAAATAATGGTTGGGTTCGGTTTGCCTTGTCAAACCGACCAATATAACCCATTCCACCTGAATATATAATAATATATATTAATTATTTTTTTATTATTATTTAAGAAATATTTGAGAATTTAAGAAGGCACGCTAAGTCACAAAGCATGTTTAAGAATTGTTTTGTTCTCATGTTACAGCATGTGGTCTGCTGATTTGCTAGTTTACTATGGAGTGTAACTATTGGTGCAACTTAATTACATGTGAAGTGTGTTTGTTTTATAATTTTTTGTTAATGTTTCAGGTTACAGGCCTGTTGAAAGAGAGGCGACAGGTTGAAGGCTTGTGCATTTCATATCCGATTTTTAATTATGTAAGACTTTGAATGGTGATGTATGATTATATTTTATGAGACTTTGTACGTTATTTTGCTGATTCATAAGACTTTGTAACTTAATTACCAAATTTTGATGATATTTTGTGTTGTCAGTCCATTGATGCATTATATATTTTTGTCGATTATTTTTTTTGCAAAGTTTAAATTTTTTTAAGTGGGTTAAAATCCAATCCAGCCGTTGAAGGGTTTCGAGCATCAAACGCAGCGGAAAAAAATGCAAAAAGAATAAAAATCGAAATCCTACCGCAGGATCCATGCAAAAACATGATATTTAATTCGGAGTTAGATGATTACCTTAAAGAAGCTTCATGAACGGATGACAATTAGAGATCCTAGCTACTTGAATCACCACGCATCCCGCTCTCGCGATCTACGCTCTACCGGTATCCACACGAACGCTTTTCTCGAAGGATTGATGTGTACTAGCACCCGAAAACTGCTTCTCTCTCTATCTTCTTTATTTTTCTCAAGAACGGCTAGGGTTTTGTAAAACTTATATCCCCATATAAAATCAGCCATAAAGAGATATATATAGAGGGAGAAGAGAATTAGTTTTTCTAATTATAATCCAATTGTAATTAATACTAATCCGAAATTCCAATTAAGCCACTGGCCTCCTTTGAAGGAGGTCAGGGGTTCGACTCCTGTGTGTGCATGAGTTTCTTAGTTTGTATTAGGTTTCCTTTCTGTATTTGTATTTCTATATTTGTAATTCTGTAATAGGCCGAGGGTCCTTGGGAAACAGCCTCCCTATTGTACAGGGGCATGGTCTGCGTACATCTACCCTCCTCAGACACCACTTTGAGTGGTATTATAACTGAGTATGTTTTTTTTTTTTTGACGAAAAGCTGGGATTTTATTACGAATTCAAATCCATAGAAATACAATTTTGAATCGAGATAGGAACAGACCTCCTATCAAACGTACGACCTGACAAATAATATGATTCTCTTGCCAATAGATGGGCAAATAATATGATTCTCTTGCCAATAGATGGGCAATCATATTAACAGACCGTTTAACAAAAATACAATCTAATATTGTTCAACCGTTGCAGGATAAAACGACATTCTTCGACTATCAAGCCAAAAAACGACATAATCTAACTGAGTATGTTTGATTTTACTGTCTTGTGAGTAGAAAATTATCGAGAATTTTTAGAATAACGTTTACCACAAAGGCCAAAACCGGAAAGAAAAGTAGAAATAAGTGAAAGGGACTAGGGGTATAAAAGCAAGAAGTTAGGGGTAGAAGCCAAAAAAGGGGAAATGAAAAAAACTCAGAAAAAGGAAAGAGGTTCAGAGAGAGAAGGGAGTTTTGTAGGGGGGGTAGTTGCCCCTCTCTGATCCTGTGATTTCCATTTCCTCTTATAATCAACAATCCCCCTGTTGTGTCTGTTTATGGAGCATCTATTTTATGTATTCTTTTGCTTCTTCACTCTTTTTCTTGCAACACCAACAACAAAATACTGTTGTTTCATCTCGTACCTGTACAATTATTAATTACTCCCTCTGTCCTCATAAACCATAAGAGGCTGTGATGATGAATCCATATTTTTCTGAGTTAAAATTGGGCACTGAGTGAAAGTGACCTGTATCTTGGCGGGGCATTTTGTTTGCAGCCATGGCAGTGTTGCCCTCTGTTTTTGCCTGATTCTTTCTAGATCTGAGCCTTATCTCTAATTATCCCTTGTTTTTATTTGTTTGCGGATTTTTTTCCTTTAAATTGTTGTCTTAATTATAATTTAGATTTTACCTTGTTACACAACATCAAATTTAGTAATTATTATTTGGTTATGGTCTATGTTTATTTTTATAGAGAAATTGCTAAAATTATTTGTATTTTTTAAAATGTATCTGTAGTTATATTATAGTATTTTTCAAAAAATATTTACGATAGAATATGGTTTACAATCTAAAATAATTAAATATATATTAATTTTTTTTACGAAAATAATCAAATATAACTTGTTTTTATGTTTTTTTGGAAAATAATTGAAGTTGATTTTACATTTGAAGTAGAATTCAATTACATTAGATTGTAAAGTGTATTTTTTAGAAAAAGATATTTTGTGAAAAATAAAATAAATAACATATTTTGGCAAAAAATATGCAAAAATTACATTTTCCAGAAATTCTCTTAATTTCGTAGTTTAATAAACTTTGGTTGAAAGAAAATGTGATTTTAAATTTCTGATTTTTCGGCATTTTGGGGGTTGAAAGAAAATATGATTTTACGGCTGATTCGTTCTAACTCGGTGAGTTGTGGGGGTTTGAAGAGGGAGTTTGTGGTTATAACTCGTTTGATCTAGGTTTTGGTGACATTATACATGATTTTCTATGGCCTCGTTTGTTTCATAGTTTTTGTAGTTATATAGATAATTTGAAAGTCATGGGAACTTCTTGGCAAAAAAAAAAAGAAAAGAAAGAAAGTCCTGGAAACTAGGATATAACGTGGAGTTCCTAGAAATATTAAAATCTCTGTTTGCTTACTCATGTTTGTATACTAGTAGAAGTCATATTTAAATTAAAATAATTTTATTAAATTTTAAATTAAAATTGATACTTACATGAATAAATTTTAATAATAATATTAAATTTTAATATTATTATTAATTAATTCAAATATGACTAAATTATAAATATGAAATAGAATTAAATTATATATATATATATATATATATATATATATATACACACTATAATATGAATAAAGTTTAACTAGAAAATAATTGATGTAAAATATAATAAATAATGTGAAGTTAAAATTAATATATATACAAATTAAAACTGAATAATAATTTTAAAATTATTGACATATAGCATAATAATGTCTTAAATATAAATATATAAAATAAAACTAGAAATATTATAATATGTTGTAGAAAAAACATATATCTATTACAGATTATAGTAAAAATAAATAATATTATTTTAATTATAATAAAATTAAATAAATTAAATTCTATAATTTATTACATAATTGTTATATAGAAAATATAAATTTATTATACAAATTAAAAATTTAAATGTTTTTTTAACAATTTACCTAAACCAAATCAAGCAACCCAATTTGCAAAATTGATTTTACAAGAAAATTAAAAAGTTTATATAGTTAATCATGAAAAAAAATCTAGAGCATATTAAAAATATTTTACTAAATAAAAATTAAAATAATTACTCAAATTAAGGAAAAATAATTACCTATTAAAAGCGGATGTGTAATTATGAATACAAAATAATACTAAAAAAAAAGTTAAACATATTTACCACGTAACTCACGTTGACCACGCCTATGCTAGGTAACTAGGTTCCACAATTTTATAGTAACTCGGAGTACCTTGGAAGTTTAGGTTACATAGTTCATTATAAAAATCATCCAACCAAACGTTGTAACTTGTTAAAGTTCCAAGGTACTTGAATTTATGTCCTTGAGTTACATCCAAACAAACGAGGCCTATATATTACTCCTTCCGTCCCGTTAATATTGGTCACCATTCAAAATCCATGTATTTAGTGATCAAGTTAAAATTACCATATTTAACCAAAATTATTAACATATTTATGAAAATTTAACAAATTTGACACATAATTTGCTTTGTTAAGGAAATGTGGACAATAATTTTGGGACAAGCAAATATGAAATTTTGGCCAATACTAACGGGACAGATGGAGTATAAATTAGTGGATAACTCATTCATTAGGTTCGGTATCCATATTTAGGTTCGTATTAAAATTTTTACTTTATTTAGATCAATGGACTATCCATATTTTTGTTTTGCTATCCATTTTTGGTTTGTAGAAAATCCATACGATTATTTGACCCATTTTCGATTATGGGAAATTTGTATATCAAATTTAAGTATCATTAATGCAATATACATTATTTATGGTAAGTTTACTAATTTAGATTTGATTTAATTTTTAAATTTCATTAACTTCATTAATGCAAATGATCTCCTGGCATATATAATAAATACAATAATATATCATTAATTTAAATGATCTCATGTCATATATAACAAATATAATAAAATATATAATTAAAGTAATTTTTAAATAAATTTATTATATATAAAAAATGCACATATTGTATTAATTTTATTTTTCTTAGAATTAAAGAATTCAATTTTTAAATATAAAATTATCTAATTTATTATAATTATTTATTTATTTTTTAAAATATACGCGTGCCTAGCACGGACTATAATCTAGTAATTGTAATTTATAATACGGTGGGGAGGTTGTAACGGTTGACGGGTTGTTTGATTTTTCGGATACGGGTTTTAGCTTGATTAGTCAACATATATATGTTTCGATGCAACAAGAAGGGATCTTACTAGTCTTTTCCATCACCTTTCTAAGCTTGTGTAACTTTTCGACGGCCTAGAGACAAGAAACAACCACCGACAAATTTTAAGTAGTTGCCATACTGTACTCTCTCGTGAGAGTCTACCGACAGTAAACCCCCCGCCCCCCACCCCCTCTCTCTTCTCCCTCCGCCCCCATCCCCCCGCCTCTCTTCTCCCAGTCTGTCTTCCCCCTTCCCCTTCTTTCATTTTCAAGCTTCCTCCCCCTTACTTCTAAATTCAACCTCCCTCCTCCCTCCGCCCCTCACTCCTTCCTTCTCCGATCCCTCTCTTCTTCCGATCTACTTCCTCCTCTCCGGTAACTTGTTTTTTTCCAGATTCAATAAAATCGAGCCTTTATGCTAGGCTTTTGTTTGATTTAGATCTGTTCGGTGTTGCTTTGGTCCCAATTTATTTGGGTTTTGATTTTCTCTCCTTCTTGTGAGAGCTTTGTGTGGTTTTGGTTTGTTTTTCAGTGATCTAATGTCAGGGATGTTAGATCTGCAGGAATTTCAAGGTTTTGATTTGGCGATGAAAGTTTTTATGGTATTGCATTTATGGTCGATATTTCAAACCAGATGTGTCGAAGCGGGTACATGTACATATATCAGTTTCAACAAATCGCTTGATATTATATCCAAAAGGTCTAAGAAGACTGGATTAATATGCGATTGTATCTTTTTACGGTTTGTTCGACTCGATTATTCTTGTAGATGCCGTATGGCTTTTTATTAATGAATTAAATCCTTTGTTTAAAAAAAAAAGAAGGGATCTTACTGCATTCTAAAACTTTACCGGCGTTGTAAAATTTTGACCGGTGGAATAATACAAGTTTAATTACTCTGTTAAAGTTTTTTCCCCTTAATTTTGATTTAAAATGTTCAGCTAAGAGTTTTTTTTTTTTTTGCCAATTTCAGTTAAGAGTTTAAAAGTTCTTTATCTTAAAATTTTGAAGAGTTGTAATTTTTTTTAATAATTAAAAAAAATGTTCGACTATTATGTTTATTACCACCACTGATGTACTACTTCCAAGTGGGGGTGAAAAATGATCCGGGTGATACCGGGTATACCCTTACTCAGGTCTCGGATCATTTTACTTTTATCATGTCCAGATTTGGGATCGGTATCGTTTAATTCGGATATGATCCGATCCCGAGTATTTAGGTCCGGATCTAAACCGAATATGAGCCGGTATCATATTTTTTTTTTCTAACCGGGTAGTTTGTGATCCATCGAATACGAGTCAAATATGATCCAGCAACATTAGTATCATTTTTATTTGAACTATATAAATAATCATTTAATCGTTTTTATTTGTATTAATCTGTTAATTGTTAAAGTTTGAATAGCAACTTTCACTCCAGTTACATAATATTTTAGTTGCTAGTTGTTACGCCATAATTTCGGTTGCCTCAATTATCTCCCAAATTTCCAAATACGAATCTAGTAATAATTAACTTAATCCCCAAGTTAATTATTTCCTCTCTCTGAAACGAGGAAAGAATCAATTTTAACCAATTTATGATAGAAAATATCTTCAAACGATATCCTTCAAATCAGGAAGGTATCCCAACACGAATATAATTTAAAGAGATAAAATCTACTAATTCCCAAAATACATCCCTTAACAATCACAGGGATTAAAAACCAATCCTTTTTTAACAGAACTGCGTTGGCTTGATCCTTATAAATATAAGGTACGCAGGCATCTTGGAAAAGGATCCGACACATCTAACAAGTCGAGACACCTCTCAAGTCCAGCCCCAAACATCCAAATCCCAAATCCCCCTATTTTCGTGATTTCGTTATTCCAGTAACCTCCGAAATTTGTTATCACCAAATTCCTCCGTTAACACTAGTGTATTTTAGTTCTTTGATAATCAACAAACTGAATAGAATTCAATTTTATGGATATGAGCCTGATCCGGGTAATATAGATATGAACCTGGTTCGGGTATGGTTCGTTTTATAAAAATAATATGATACCGGATATGGACCGGTAGGATGGTTCTCAGATTCAGGATCATATTTTATCCGGGCTCAAAAAATCCGCCAGATCCGTATCGTTTACAAAACGAATATGAGACATGTATCATATTTTCGAGCCGGATATAAGCCGAGATACCGGATAGTCGGGATCAGTTTTCATCCCTACTTCCAAGTTCCAAGGAAGCTAAGATTTTTTATTTTTTGCCTTGGCTTTTGCTTGGACAGGCACCAGAGACTACACACTTGCCAAGACGGTCTACAGAGTTCCAGTCAAGGATTAAATGACAAAAATCCCATTATAGCTTCACATTTTTTATTGGGTAATGCTAAAGGGCTATGGTTAAGGATGGATGTAAGTGGATAAATTTTTGGGGAAAAAATTTTGTAGAGAAATTTTTGAAAATTTTCTCTTTTCTAAGGATGGGCATCGGGTCACTTCGGGATTGGGGAGTGCAATTCCCGCCCCGATCCCTGAACCCATACCCGCTCCCCGAACCCGCCCCGATTCTCGAATGGGGAATATTTTGCTCCACGATCCCTGTCCCGAACGAGATTTTTAATATTATTTTAAAAAATAAATTTTATACATTCCTAATAAATTTTTTAATAAAATTAATTTGCAAAATCTTGATATATGATATATATTTAAATTCAATTACATATTCTAAAAAACATTTCGAATTAAAATTTATTTATGTTAAAAGATATAACTAAATTATTACAATTAAATTTAAATTTTACTATTAAACTTTGAATCTATGAAATGAATTAAAAAATTTAAAGAATAATAATATAAATAAATATAATTACTTATAATTATTTAATTATATACATAAATATATTTTAAAATAATATTAAAATCGGGAATCGGGACATGGATTCACTAATCCCCGAGTAAATGACCTTAATAACCAATTTTTAGGGTGTTGGTGCCCAAAATACACATTCTCGCGAATGGTGTCCTATTTACCCACACATATACGCATAACTCATGTGCGTACACTACTTTTTTTTATCAGTATTTGATTTTGGGATTCTCAATCTTCCTTCATTTTCTTAGATTAAAGAAGCCTATGACAACTGCTAGGGGGAGGCATCGTCAGCACCGATGGTCGATGGACAACCTGCTGCCAATCATGTACCCGCTAACGCCATGAGAAGTCGAAGTACTTCCAATTCCTTTCCCGTCACCGTTGCCGGAGGAATTGCTCAGGAAAGAGGAAAGTGGAAAGCCCATGCATCGCTGTTGGAGGTCCATACAAGGGAGGATCTCGAGGAATGGCTTAACAGAATCAACAAGAGGTGAGCACGGTGCTTAAGCAAATTGAATCTCGAAGATGCGCCTCCAGAACTCTTAAAGATTCGGGAGTTGATGGACTCGATGGATCCAGAATTGGTAGGAGCCGACTACTGGATGATCTGGCACGTACGTAGATGCTAGAAAAAGGTTTCAAAGAGATGGAATGGAAAAAAGAAGTTCAGAGGGGAATACACATTTTGCAATTGCGTGTTCGGTGAATACCCATATTGTAAATGCGTAGTCTCCCTCTTCTGGACGCGCGCAGCGGGGGAATGCGGAAACGTAAGAGAATCAGTTGAAAAAAATTAAAGTTGGGCATATACGCATCCTAAGAATGCGTGTTCTATACACGCATACACCAAATGCGTATTTCTCTAGTCATTTTGGTCACTGTTTTCACGCGTGGGTATTTAGGGTAATGTTCCCTGAAAATTGGTTATTTAGGGCTTTCACCCCTAATCCCCGATCCCCGAATTTTTTACAAAATATTTCCCACTCCTCGTCCCGAACTCGAAATATTCCCCGAATCCTCGATCTGAACAGGACGGGGATTGGATTGGGGTCGGGCAGGGCAGGAATCGGATCGGGATCGGGGTCAGGCAGAATGGGTGAAATGCCCATCCCTATTCCTCACTTCCCACAAACCTCGGGAGCACACTTTTGAAAGAAAATTTTAAAATTTTCTCTTATGTTCTCTTTTCTTCTCTCTAACGCTGTGCTCCATAGATTTTTTGGTAAAGAAGAGAAAAGAAGAGAAGAGAAGGTGAAAGAAGAGAAATAAAAAAATAATCTCTCATGTGTTCCCAAGTTTTTGTGAAAAGAAGAGAAAATTTTAAAAAAGGGAAAATTAAAAAACTCAGAAAAAGATAAAATTTATTGAGCATCTACTTTATGTATTCTTTTTCTTCTTCACTCTTTTTCTTGCAACACCAACGTCCAACAACAAAGATACTGTAGTTTCATCTCATACTTATACAATTACGAATTACTCCCTCTGTCCCCATAAACCATAAGAGGCTGTGATGATGAATCCATATTTTTCTGAGTTAAAATTGGGCACCGGGTGGAAGTGACCTGTATCTTGGCGGGGTAATTTGTTGCAACCATGGCAGTGTTGCCCTCTATTTTGCCTGATTCCCTATACATCTGAGCCTTATCTCTAATTACAGAACATCAAACCAAATTTAGTAATTATCTATCTATCTTTCTTCTATATATAATAGCCCAACAAGGGTCAAAAAATGCAGAGACATTTTAATCCACCTAAGCATGCCACATCCAATTGTCTACCAATGTCAACCACATCACATAGCTAATTAGACTTCAGTGTATTAAACATTTAAACCCTCCAGTTGCATACTAATACATCTTTGAGAAAAAGGCAATTTGGCTAGCTATCTTTTTTGTTTTTGGCACTTGGATGGCTGAGAATAATTTTTGACATTATGTCTGGCTGTAATAAAATTTTTAAGCACTTGAAGGGCTCCCGTCAAACACCGTTAGAATGTAACCCCAAAACTTGAAATTGAAAGGGGTATTTCTGGTATTTACAGCAGATATATACATATATACAGAAAGATGTCTATTTGCAACAAAATACCCAGTACATTCATTCAACAAAAGATCCAGTACATTCATTTAGAAAGATTTATCTTCTCCGCCGTTCTCTTTTTCCCGTCTTCCACCACCTCGTTCACCTCGAATCAACAACAATCCACTGCTGCTTCTTCCTGCAAACTCTTCAACACCACCATTTCGATCTCACCCCTCGCTTCATCCTCCTTCCGCCATTCACAAACACCTTCTCTCTTCTCACCACACCTGCACACCATTGCAGCTCCGACCATCCTCCATTCAACCTCTCCTTTCTCTCCAACAGTCCGCCTCCTCCCATAACCTCCATCCCCTCATTCCCATTCCTCCGTTCTCCTTACCAACAGCAACACCAACCCAATTCAAGCTCATCTCCATTCTCACCACCCACTTCCCTTCTCCGCACCAAAACTCGTTCACCAACGCCGTTCTCTACCTCCTTCACACCGTACAACTCCACCCATTTAATTCCTTTCCATCCTCCACCTCCATTCCTCCTCAACCGCCCGACTTCCCCACATTTGTTCTTCTTCTTTGCAGCACCATCATTCACACAACTCTCCCTCACTTCTCCATCCAGCGCCACCCAATACCACTGTTCTTCTTCGCCTCCTATTTCCTCCCACCTTCAATTCAAACCCAACACCCACTCTTCCACTTCGCGGCAGCCTCCATTGCCCCGTTTCATTCAACTCGCCAGTCCTCCATCTTTCTCTTACCACCTGCCACTTCTCACAACCACCACTGCACTACAAGCCGCGACTCCATAACTCCCCCTTCTTCTACGCAGCCTACAACCATTTCCCGTTCACCACCCCTGCTCCTCTTCCCTTTCGACCACACAACACCCAAATCCTCCGTTCATCACCACAGTCCTCCTATCTCCTCTACCACATCTCCTCCATTCAATTTCGCCACCGTTAAGAGAGAATTAGGGATATATGTTTAGAGAAAATTAGGGATTTTGGGATATTACGGACATAATTAGAGGATATTGGGGAAACAATTAGGGAAAAGTCAATTTTATCCCTGCTGTTTAGACGGCGTTAGTATCGTTTTGACGGGAGCCCCTCAAATGCTTAAAAATTTTATTACAGCCAGACATAATGTCAAAAATTATTCTCAATCGTCCAAGTGCCATAAACAAAAAAGATAGCCAGCCAAATTGCTTTTTTCTCAACAAACAATCACATACATCTCATTATCGTCGATTTGAAGCCTCTGTCAGGTTAGAATGCTCCGCTCTATCCAACTACTTTGTTGTTTTACTTGGTCAAGATGTAATATTGATTCTTGATTCTACGTGGTTCGATGTTTAATTTGTGTGCCAAATGATCCTAAATGGTGAGACTGATTATTTTACCTATTATTTTGTACTTATCAGATTACATTGACTCGATTAGGTTATTAGATTCGAGCCTGGAATATAATTGCAGTTCTAAGCCCATTCTCTCGGAAAATTAGCTCTATGTGAAACCCAAGAAATGAAATGAATGCACCAGAGTAATGGCTATTTTGTTTTTCATATAAGTGCTTTTGGAAAGTGATCGAAGTTTATAATATTGAAACGAGTGATGCAACGGATTTTGAATGGAAGAAACGGCCTCTTTCCCCAAGTTCTTTTATGAAGAGGCTGGAGAACTTCTAGCTGCCTGCTCGCTTGCTGGCATATTTAAAGTAGTACAACGGTATGCCTTGTGAATGGGGCTGTTAGCCCCATTCATTTGTGGAGATGTGAAACCAGAAAACTGTAATTTCTCTGAACATAGAGGATCACGCATATCAATTGCTGCAGATGTGTTATGCATAAAGCTTGTGATAGGTCTTGACCTAGCCTCACTACTGTCTTACTAAGATCGAGGTTCTGCACTGCATTTCCTACTGATTTGGTACCCTGAAGATCATGTTGCCTGTCAGACCAGAACTTCATTGAATCTAATTCTTCTGTTCCTCTCTGAAATAAATCAAGAATTTCTAATTTTTTAGACTGTGCTGATGAACTGCACCATATTTTTCTTTGTCTCTCTAACATGTTAGAACTCCTGGAATTTTGTAAGGCTTCGTAAAATATTTGTATTGAGACTGGAGGGTTTAGACATGAAAGAAGAACTTTTTCTGAGGCTAAAGATGGTGGTTGTCTTCTAAGAAAAGGGCGTACAACTGGGACCAGCAAAACATAGGAATCAACAGCTCCTAAGCTATCACTACTAGCAGCAATAAAAGCAACTGCTGACCTCCTCGCCCATTGACTTGGTTAACACAACAATGGAAAGCATGTTCTATTATCTCCAAAAGTATCCTTTTCCGTAGAAATGAACTTTTACACAGGACGGTCAAGCAATCTAAAGCATTGACGATAACAGCCTCAGTTGCATCACCTAAGGCCTGTTCAATGTATGGCAAAGGTATTCTTTAACACTTCTTTGACCGACAAAGAAGCAGACATAAATGATTTGTCCATAGAATACTGACCTAAGCAGCTCATCTTTATCATTTAAAAAAGAAGGAAGGATAGGTAACAACACATCGTTACTCTGTCTCTGTCCAAAGAACCAGCAGAGGTTGCCAATATCCTGCAAGAGTGCTCTCCTGATGTTTGGTGTTTGCTTTGGACCCATTATCCGTACACTTTCCTCTGGATCATCGGGAAGCATGGACAGCATTGGCAGAATATACTCCGGAAAGATTTTAGCATCACTAGAAGGAAAATCTCAGATTGAAGGCAGAATGTCACACAAAGTCTCTAAGGCAGCAGAATGTACGATTGCAACTGGATCAGAAAGTATTGCAATTACGTATGGAAGCACCCTCTGTATCCTGTCTTCGTCTTCTATATATAAAGAGCGCGACTTCAATAGAAGTACAACACCCCTGCTCTTATGAGGCAACTTGACATTGCAAATACAAGAACAGAGCAGTGAAGCAACCAGAACCATACCTTCACAACTCATACTATCTTGAGGTAATGGCAAGAAAGGCATTCCAAAGGTATCCGACTGATTATCATAGTCAGACATAAGAGATTTCATATCATTCATTGTGATCTTTTTAAGGAAGGGGTGGTGATTCCTCTTGAATACATTTGATATATTTTGAATTAAATTGTCAGGAGCTGGCATGCTACAATTTTCTTGCTTCTGGAAGCTTGTTGAACCAAAAACATCCTCCTGCACCGACTTTGCACCAGGGTAATGGTTACTTTGTTTTGCATCCTTCAGAAGTGTACTTTTGGAAAAATATTGGCTGAAAATATTTTCCACCTTGATTGCCATTTAGGTTTCTGTATAAATTTTTTTAGCTCGGCTTGCACTGCCCGCCTTTGTTGTACTGTGTCTGATCGAAAATTAGTTGCATCTTATGTTCTTGGCATATGTTTATGTAAATGTCCAAAAGGTGAGCTCTTGTCACACTGTTCTTTCGTGCTCTGGCATTGCCAATTTTGTCATGTTTGGTCTTGAAATGTACCGTGGCGTTTGGCCTATTGGTGAGCTGTCTGAAGCTTATAAGAATGCATCTTGGTTTGGAATAACCAAATCTGAAAATAAATTTAAAGATGGCGTATTCTACAGTAGGCACCTTTACCGTATATTTTACATCATCTGCATAGTCCTCTGTCCATTTAGATTAAATATCTGCAGTCTGTCATGAATGGTGTGTCCCCTCATCTAAATTTATATGGTATTGGAAATTGGATCGAGATGTACAGCATTAGCGGAATTCCCCCCCTAGCTGAGGGGTTCACTGATGTAAGCGTTAAACCTTATGTCATGTTACTTAATTGGATGTGTTGTGATTGGACACATAACTAGGCTGTGTACTATATTTTGACACATGATATTATTTTACATCCGGAGCATGTGGTTGGCATGGAGGGCTGTGCAGGTTCCCTAATGCTTAGTGCATATCATTGATGCTTTCATATAAATCAATATGGGGATTCCGCATTCTTAGGGCAGGTCCACACAAATTAAAATTCTGTTTTCTGATTTATATCTTAAGAGTAGCTCGGATGCATTCAGTTTGTTGGTTTGTTGTATATGTTTGCGATTGAGGTCCCTGATCATTAATGACCGTAGGAGTCAGGAGAAGCACCAAAATTGGCAGAGGGGAGAGCATGTAGCACTATAGCTATGTAATGCATATACAAAAAATTAACATGCATAATAGAAGGTTTAGAAACAGACAATATGCTATCTCACATATGTGGCTATTCATATTTTATTTTTTTATTTTTTCAGCTTTTGATCTCCCTCCTCTCCACCTTCACTAGACAGTATATCCACAACTACGTCTTTGTAGAATCTTTTCATCGAACTGCAACTGGTAATCAATAAATTTTTGAAATTTTTTTTTGGGCGTGTTTTCCCCACTTAATTTATTTAATTCCAGACTTACAAATGGTAGAGAGGAACAAGCGCAAGCAGATTATTCTAGCCTGGGAAAGGAAAACAGAGAGCTCTTTACTAAATCAGAATTGGGGAGCATCCACTGTAATTCCCCTCTGTTTAGGGTTCCCACAAAAAGGTAAATGGTAATCTGTCTGAATCATGGAGCCTGATCTATGTTATTTGAAAAATCTTTGTCTGAAATTATTTCAGGCACAACAAGTATGCAGCTGCTTTTATCAAATTAGAATAATTATAACTTGTAACATCTGTACAATACGTTGAACATGCATATTCTAATATCTAGGTGTGTGTCTTTTGAATTTTATGAAGTGCGGGATCTGCTCTTTTCTTTTATTGTCTTGCTGTTCTCCTCTTAAAACTTTAACAAATACTATGCCTTGCAAACGTTCAAAAAATAGATTCCAGGACCCCTTTTCTTTCTAGAGGGCTCCTAAAGTAATTATGGATGTTCATATATTTCCATTTTGATGTCCATGTTTGCTACGCTATTCTCATTTGTTGTGCTTGCCATGGTTTAAACACATAACCAGATTGGGGATTAGACCGCACTGTTGGCTTATAAACAAGTTGAGTCATATTGAGTGTTTGATATTAGCATCACATTTATAGTAAAAATGGATATGATTTCCTTTTTGGATTTAGTTTTGTTTAGTAATGATCCAACATATCTGGTTAAACGAGTTTGGGACTGTATGTTTCCATAAAAAGCTAAATACACTTATAGATGTATAATCATCTTGAAATATATGCGATCAAGAAAGTCAAATTGCTGATAATTTAACTCATAATGGATGTTTTTAGAATTGGGTCTCACCGACAAGATTGATACTACAAGAAAGATAGTAAGTTCGGAATATTACTATGTTTCTTTATGTATGTGAATTTGTAATATTTGAGTTCAAAATTTTTGAGTTAAAATTCCATTATGTTCACCCATGTGACACTCTGACACTTTTCTATGACCGTGCCTGGGGTCGTTTGTTTCACTTATACCTCGAGCTTAATACAACCAGAATTAGTTGCTTATTCTTTAGAGTTGTTATCAATAATTATGTGTGGCCCTGTAGAGGCACGATGCAGGATTTGCTTCGCGCAGCCCCCCTCCCCCCCGCGGCACTCAGCCACTTAGTTTATTACTACATCTATTAATCCTTGCTAAGTGAGGTTCTATTCCGTCTTGCTTACCTCAGCATGTTGTAGGTCGCAAGATATATGGATAACTTTCACACGCGCTGGTTAATAACATTATATACATTTTGCAAAAAATCGCTTATATTCTTGACTACCATTGCTAAGAGTCATACAACTATATAGTAGAGGATAACATCAATATAATATTACGAACATACAAATGTATATTCGCTTATTCTCAGACAAGTACTGGGTTGTCTTCGCATAAGGGGTTTTTATTATGAGCTGTCACTCGGTTTATGATACAAATATTTTTATAAACATGTGATGGCTTAAAGTCGACGTATAAGGACAGGTTGACAAGGTGCTAATGTACTAATGCCTACTAATGTGAATAACACTTATTGTTACTTATTTATCTACTCCTCTGGAGTTGGATATTTGATTTTTTTTTTTATGATTACAAGGAGTGAATTGCTTGCTTATTAAACATATTATAAGGTGTTATAACTTCGTGTTTCTATCATAGTAAAAAATGCTGGTGGATGGCTATAAGCAAGAATGGGCTATGGTGGAGGGAACTATTTATAGAATGAGTTTACCCGGTGCAGGTAGGGCTCCAATTTTGAAGAAGTTCAATATTATGGCATTTGTGTTTTCAAAAGCCTCTTTGTTAAATAACGGTTAGTTTCGGTTTTTAATGTCTTACATTCTAATAACCCAGTTGCATGTTACATCATACATTGTTTTGTCAGTGGCAAACAACTTATACAAATTGTTTTCAACTGATCATTTTGATATTCATAAATACCTTACCTTCTTTAACAGTGCTTAATATCTATCGCATAATCCTGTTAAAAAACATTGGCCCACAATTTTAGTTTGGATTCCTTTGTCGTGCATGCGACCTTTTACAAACCCTTATTGCTACACGCACACACAGACCCACACGCACGTGTGCGCACAAAAATCAATTCTTGCTTTTTACTCCTTTAAACCCTTCCAAATGCCAAAAAGCCTATAATAGTTTGGGCAATTTTAAATGGATTGTTGTACTTCTCATGTAGACGAACAAGATTTTTGCCTTAGTGGTTCATCACATCATTATTTATAAAGAAATGGTGCATAGGTTTTATACATGCCATCCTATCTTTGCGTAACTTGGGGCATTAGATGTTAGCTTTTATTTGTGTTGCAGTCAAAATAATATTCCAGTTGATCGTATGTCTTTAGACACAGGTCTTGTATGCTCTTATGTCAGATTCTTCAGTGTCAGAGAAAACACAATACGATGCGGACATTTCTTTAGAGTACATCGAGGGTGCTTGATTGCATAGAATATATATGGACTTGGTCGTTTTGTTAAAAGACTCTACTGCATAAATCTGATAATACACTAATTTGTTTCAACTTTTTTTAAAGGTTAAATTTCCATTAATTCGCCAAAGGTAGTAGTGCAATGTTCATAGAATATATATACATAAATATATGGTGTATGTTGTGTGGTGTGTGGTGCGAACGTGAAATGACAATGTATAAATTTCAGAGCTAAAAAACCTCAGATGTTAATCAAGACCTTGAACTATGCAAATAAAATATCAACACTTAATTAAGTATTTTGACGCTTCGTGATGCATTTGATCAATGCCTTAGGTATTTGATAATATCTTCAACATATTTGTTATTTCAACAATTTGAGGCTACTGAGATCAATAATGATATTGTTCTTAATTGTATTGCGCTATTGACTGAAGTAGTACAATATTTTGGCTTCTAGGGTATATTGATGTGCATATTGATTTGCAGTCCGAGGCGTAAGTCAATGAGGACAAAATTTGGTATATCGCATTATGCTATGGGATTGAGTATTTCTTTAAAAAAAATTAACTATCCACACTCGGAAATTGATTGTTTTCTGGATACATTATATTTCTCCTTCAATACATCTTTTTCCTTTATCTTTCTGTTGTGTGTTTTGTAGGATCTGATTGCTAACATCAAATGCAACAACTGCACAAAAATGCGGGAAAAAAATTTACAAAATCCTTCTCTGCTATGTATTTATATATGCTGGAGTGACAACAAGGTAACCATCATAATCTTTTTCTCTATTTTTCTATTGCTTTTACAATGAAAATCAATGCTGCTTGATAGTCATACTTCCCTATAGCATAGATTCAAAATACGTAATAAGATAATTTACTCATGCTTGATACTTCAACCTATAGGTTATAGATTGCTTTTAGATTATCAACTTGTAGATTAGTCTAATGAAGTGCAGTGCTTTTATATAAGGCTAAACAAGATTAATTTGTTCCAGTTTGATTCGGTAGTCCTTTTTTGTCCTCCCTTCAAAATATGGGTTCTGCTTGTATTGAGATTGATAAGTATTATTGCTGCAAAGAAGTATGGAGCATTAAACATACAACTTTACCTTAAAATTTGACTCACCACAATGGTCTCTTTTGATACAAATACAACTACGCAATGCTCCCGTCAGAATTGATATTCCATGTGTATACTCGTACGAGGAAAATTGAAGCATCTCCTGCACTCACAATTGGAAAGAAGAAGTTTAGCACAACTTCTCTGGCAAGTTACAATTAACTTAAAATT
This sequence comes from Kitagawia praeruptora, assembly GCA_037693485.1. NCBI lineage: Eukaryota > Viridiplantae > Streptophyta > Magnoliopsida > Apiales > Apiaceae > Kitagawia > Kitagawia praeruptora. The sequence continues at coordinate 27,069,127 of CM075352.1, read as the reverse complement.
TATGCAAGTTCTTGGTCAAAATATACATTATAAATGAGTTTTGGTTTCTTGGGATAATATTTAAAGCCCGTGGCTTTAAATTGTCGACATTGCTTAAGAATGGAATTCTTCACCAGACAGTTTTAATGATTACAAACTTTGAATAAATGTGTGATTGAGGGTGTGGTGTGGACTGGTTAGTCTCAGCATTGGAAGCTCAACCTCGCACAACATATATACACAAATTTATGTGTGTGTTGTGTTCATGTTTGTTTTTGGTTATACACATTTCAAGCATGTCATCACTTGTACTTCAGCAAGAATCATGCATACTCTTCTTGATTTTGGTTTCAGTAGATGGAGGTTGTATAGTTTTTATTGTCTTTGTTTGTGTACGTCCAACACCCTTATATGTTTGTGTTTCAATATCCACCTTCCAAAAGAGGTTCACCCTTTGCAAATATCTTAAGCCCAAGTATCTTCTTACATGGCATCCAAACTTAGGAACACACATCCAGCTCTCTTACATATGTAACAAAGAATATCTAAATCTCCAACACATTGAGCTTTTCGATGTTTTAACCGAAAATAATGCCACCGAAAATAATGCAGATTCATATGGATGAATGATGATAAATATGAAAATATAGGCTTATAATACAGTACTAGAAAATGACCCGTGCCTCGCACGGGTTATTATGCTAGTTATTATTATATATATAATGCTGCAACATAGGGTTTGGATGAGACAATTAATTCCATGTCATCAGCCAGATTATATCTACTTAATTAACCTGCAACATAGGGTTTGGATGAGACAATTAATTCCATGTCATCAGCCAGATCATATCTACTTAATTAACCTCCATTGCGTATATATTATAACATGTATCGTTGCTGCACCTCTTCTACTGCCCTTTTCCTTGCTCTAATGCCAACATCACATCAAATGCCGAATTCATTTGAAGGACTACGAAGATGTCTCCACACCAATCCACCGCCAGCCAAATAAATGATCACATGCATCAAACATGTTTGGTAAAATGTTTTAATCAATTGAAATATTTGGTTTAATAATTTATAATTTGTTGCTTTAGTGTGTTGTTACAAATTAAATCTTGATATTTTGATTTCTAGGGTTTGGGCCAATTTTGTAGTTTCAATTACTGGTTTAGTTTCAATTTCTTACTGTGAAAGTTGAAACTGAACAATTTTCAAAAACTTCTAAATGTGATACTTTAGTTTTTATATTCTTTAGTGAAGATCGTATGGGTATTTTCTGTGGCACTTGTTTTTAAGTAGGGTATTTTATGCGCTTGGTTTGTATGTTTGGAAAGTTCAAGCTTGTGCAGTCTGATGCGTGTATTGGTACATTTCTGTTTCTTGTTTTTATAGATCAAAAACCCATTGTTGTTAATGGAGTCAGAAGAATTCTTATCTCTGGGTCCATTCCTTACCTAAGAAGCACTCCTGAGGTATTTCTCTATTTATGTCAACGTACTTCAAGTGTGTGAGTTTTTGTGTGTGTTTTGGTTTTTTGAATGTTTGTAAAATGAGGGTCTGATCTTCTTATATTTATGGTTTTAGAAAACTCATGAGATAGTTTTCAAGTTACAATATTTTTTTGGGTTTTGGTAGATGTGGCCATATCTTATTGCAAAAGGCCAAAGCAGGAGGTTTTGGATGTAATTCAGACTTACGTTTTCTGGAATGGCCATGAACCTCAACCTAGAAAAGTGATCTTTATTTTCACTTACAGGGATTATTTGTTTCCGTTTTTTGGTATTTTATTAAAGTTTTGTTCTTTTTGCTTGTAGTATTATTTTAAGGGGAGATATGCTTTGGTAAAGTTTATGAAGATAGTGCAGCAAGCAGGTCTTTATGTTCATCTCAGGGTTGGTCCTTATGCTTGTGCTGAGTGGAATTTTGGGTAATAAAGAAAAACTGTAACTCTTTATAATTCATTATCTTTTATATTATTAGACTTTAAAAGTGATATTTACATGTGCATTTGACTTGATAAATTCAGGGGCTTTCCTGTTTGGTTGAAATATGTTCCAGGGATCAGAACAAATAATGGACCTTCCAAGGTTCGAAAACCTATACAGTCTTAGACCTGATTTTGTTTGAATTGATTTATTAACATGTTATTTTTAATGACTGTACTAACTGAATGTGAATTGTAACTAAAGGATGCTACACAGAAGATCACAACAAAGATAGTGAATATGGTGAAAGCACAAGTGTTATACGAGACGCAAGGGGGTCAAACAACAATGTCTCAGGTAATAAAACTTGCAGAATTTTATTTTTCCCTCCAAAATCCTACCGATTTCTATTGATCAGTAATGTATGCAAGAAAGCAGCACTCTTGCTTCCAGAATGTGGCATCAGTTTTTGTTTTTTTTTTTGCCCAGTTACTCTGTTATACTCCCTCAGTCCCACTAGGTTCTTTACATTTGGGACAGAGGGTTTGACACGCATTTTAATACTCATATAAAGTATAGTCCCGTAAATTATTTTAATTTTTTTCTTCTGAATAAAAGTTTAATGTTTAAATTTTTACTAAAAAAAAAAAGAAAATTTGAAAAATAAGTTATGGAACTATTACTTTATATACTAGTGAAAAAAACTTTAAACAAATGAGAGGGACTTAGGGGGTAATAAGTTGACAGATATTATTTACTGGTAACCTGATGAAACCATGATAATGAGGAAAAATTAACAATAAACACACATAGAAACTATGCCAGTAAGCAAATCTTGTATCAAATAATGAAAATTTAGGTGAAAAGGATAGATATTGTTAAATTTAGTTTTTTTAATCACAATACACACATTAATATTTTGGAACATAAAAGATTGCATGATGCCCCAACACGTTGTATATTGATATGTTATTGCTATAAATGTATAGTTGTTCGTTCAAGTAAGATTGAACTCAGAATTACTTTTCTATGTGCATATATCATATACAACAGACTGAGAATGAATATGGACCTGTAGAATTTGAACTTGGTGCTCTTGGTGAAGCTTATACTAAATGGGCAGCCCAGATGTCAGTTGGTCTAGATACAGGAGTTCCATGGATTATGTGCAAGCAAGATGATGCTCCTGATCCCATTGTATGTCTCCCTGCTTTTTGCCATGATTTTTAACCTTTTTAACTGTCATTTTCTAAGCCTATCAGTTGTGGTATTCAAGTAGTGGTCTCCCTTTCCCCCGTGGAGAACTTAATTGGCCACGTTTTGTTTGCTCCTGTAGTCAAAACTCAAATCAAGTTATGATCCTCATGACAGGATCTGCTCTTTTCTCGCATTACGATTTTAATACACATTATTCACTAGCCTTAAAACTATGAAAGACAGATCTGGTTGTCCTGCCTTAGGTTAACATGGGTGCTATCAGTTATAATAAGTAGAATGTATCAACAACATTGTTTTCTTTTTTTTCTGCCTGCTGGAGTTATTATTTAAAACTATATCCATAAATCTAATTGCAAGGGCAGAGACTTGTCAGAGCCATTAAAAAATTGTTGTCGTTGTGAACCAAGAACACGGATGGAGAGCATAATATGGTGGATATGCAAAAGAGCAAGCATAAAGAGACTTTGCTTAAATTTCTTTGCGAACAATTTGACCCTCGAAGCTTACTGTTACAGAACTAACATCAAATCTTAGTGTTAGGGAACTGACATCATGAACATATATTAAGACAACATACTTACCCTCTTTGGCCAAGTCCCGGTAATTTGACTGGTCTTCAATAACGAGGGGGTATATTTTGCATACAAGGATTATGTTAAGATATCTAACCTTGAAGCCACACCTGCTGTTGCTTGGTGCTGTGACTATTTGAGCTATTTATATATTGTCCATTAACATGCCCATACCACAGCCAACCACTTTTATTTCCATTGAGGAAGAATTAGCAGCTTGCTAATTCATAGTCTTAACTTTAAATCATAGGTAGTTACTACTCATTGCTGATTGCATTATACATATGTATACATCATTATAGAAGCATGCAAGCGTCATTTTTCAAACTTGACAAATTGAAGCCAGAGTTGGTAAGTTAAGACATTTTGTATTCTTTCTAAATTCATCACAGAAGATAAACTGATCATGCTAGGGTAGTGGTTGCTCCTCGTGCAGGTCGATTATATTGGAAGCTCAATGGCACTATATACATAAATATAGTTGGTGAACCAGTTTGATAATGTGTTGTGACTTTGAATATGATTAATATAGCTATAAAATATGACATTGCAAAAGCTCAAGATTTTAAGGATCCATGTTAAAAGTCGTGAAAGCATTTGAAATTAGAAAGTTTAGTTGTAATTTAGTTTCTTGTTAGAGGACTCTTGAAGCCAATGGTGAAGAAAAAGCTTGCGAAAAAATTAGCATACTTTGTATTATTATTTTCTTCCACCGAATGCATTTCCTTCAACTATTGCTTTATGTAGACATTGGATTCTTGGTGATGCAAGAGCTGGAATGCTGGCCTGAATTTGGATAAACAAGAAAATGTGGTATGCATAACATGCTTCTGCAATTGTTGATCTAAACTTGATTAGTCGTGTAATTACTATCTTTATATAAAATGTGTTATTTTTTAAAGCTAATCATAAAATCGAATGAATGTGGTTTATATCTTGCTGTGAGCCATAAGTCTATGAATATGGTATGATGCTTTCTAATGCGAACATACACATATTTTACGCATTCCATTTTGTATTGTGACATCTTGTGGTTATATTACCCGTTCCATCCATCTTATAGCACATTAATTCCAGGTGCTTGGCTTATTACTTGCTTGCACTAAAACCCGTTAAGATCACACCGTGAGAAAGGTCGCTAAACTTGCGTTATTATCTTTAACCTAAGAATCGTAATTTGTTCAAAGTATAAGTGTTCCTGTTTGGCGGCTTTAAAAAGTGATGGTTTTGGTTATATATTTTTTAAAGTTTTATGTGCTTAATGCTCCTATGACTTCAGCTTTATGTTAACATTTATCTCTATTTTGTGTTCTACCTTCAATTTATTTTTTAGATGAAGGTGGTTTGCGCCAAATGATTAAGCATTTGAGTTGTAGATAAAAATTGCATGTTAAGCAGGATCATCAAAGCTCAAAATTTTTAAAGAAACTTTGCTTAAATTTCTTTGCCAACAATTTGAGCCTCGAAGCTTACTGTTACAGAACTAACATCAAATCTTAGTGTTAGGGAACTGACATCATAAACATATATTAAGACAACATACTTACCCTCTTTGGCCAAGTCCCGGTAATTTGACTGGTTTTCAATAAGGAGGGGGTATATTTTGCATACAAGGATTATGTTAAGACATCTAACCTTGAAGCCACACCTGCTGGTGCTTGGTGCTGTGACTATTTGAGCTATTTATATTGTCCATTAACACGCCCATACCACAACCAACCACTTTTATTTCCATTGAGGAAGAATTAGCAGCTTGCTAATTCATAGTCTTAACTTCAAATCATAGGTAGTACTATGTTAGGAACCATAATAAACATAATAAATATGTAATCAATTACAAATCTGAATAATTAGTGTGTGCATCAATTATGGATTTGAAAGGGAGGATTTTGTGGGAAAGGAGGATTTGGGTGGGAATAATAATATTTGAGCTTCAATTTAGGGATTCCAAGTTGATGTTAGGATTATAAATAGGAAAGCCAATTGTATGTGAAAGGTGTCAAGAAATAAGTTTGAGTGAAAAGTGTGTGGAGAGTAGGTGGTCTCTCGAATACCACCCGAGTGTGTGGAGAGCAGGTGGTCTCTCGAATACCACCTAAATATCGTTTTCAGTGTGCGTGTGTTTATCAGTAAAAGTGTTTATTTCAATTATATTAGAGCATATCATATCGGGTCCTAACAGTGGTATCATAGCAATTCCGTTCTTGGGACAATAGCAGATGCAAAACAAATTGAAAATCGAATCGAGGACCTAGAGAAGAAAGTGGAAGCAATGCAATCAGGTCTAAACGACATCTCTTTTCTCAAAGAAAGTATGGTTGTCATACTTAAAAAATTAGACAACCTTCATTTTGAAAGTACTGGACCCTCCATGACTGTTTTTGGGATTTTGCAACAAGTGCCGGCAGAATCTGGATGTGGCAAAGACAAAGAACAAGGGAACAACCTTCATTTCGAAAGTATTGGACCGTCTACGACTGTTTTTGGGATTTTACAACAAGTGCCGGCAGAATCTGGGTGTGGCGAAGACAAAGAACAAGGGACTCAAATGTCTGATGGATTGCCACCAACAAGAACATCCATGAATTCAATGCCGCCACTAATTGAATTGCCTGTGCTTAATGATGAGAACCTCGAAGGTGGCTTGTTTCACGAGGAACACTATTTTGAACTCAACAATCTCCTATCACCACAAGGCAAGGCCTGGTCTGTTGTACTATGCTCGAAAAACGATGCTTTGTTTTGGTATTGTTTCAAGGAAAGTCGGCAACCTTTTTGCAGCTGGGAAGAATTCAGAATATTATTGATCATGCAGGGGTACTCAATCAAAAAGAAAAGGAAAAAAAAATACTTAAACCTTGAGGACAAGGTTTGAGTTTGGGCGGCGAGTAATGTTAGGAACCATAATAAACATAATAAATATGTAATCAATTACAAATCTGAATAATTAGTGTGTGCATCAATTATGGATTTGAAAGGGAGGATTTTGTGGGAAAGGAGGATTTGGGTGGGAATAATAATATTTGAGCTTCAATTTAGGGATTCCAAGTTGATGTTAGGATTATAAATAGGAAAGCCAATTGTATGTGAAAGGTATCAAGAAATAAGTTTGAGTGAAAAGTGTGTGGAGAGTAGGTGGTCTCTCGAATACCACCCGAGTGTGTGGAGAGCAGGTGGTCTCTCGAATACCACCTAAATATCGTTTTCAGTGTGCGTGTGTTTATCAGTAAAAGTGTTTATTTCAATTATATTAGAGCATATCATATTGTAATGTTAGGCACCATAATAAACATAATAAATATGTAATCAATTACAAATCTGAATAATTAGTGTGTGCATCAATTATGGATTTGAAAGGGAGGATTTTGTGGGAATAAGGAGGATTTGGTGGGAATAATATTTGAGCTTCAATTTAGGGATTCCAAGTTGATGTTAGGATTATAAATAGGGAAGCCAATTGTATGTGAAGGGAATTAAGAAAATCATATTGATTGAAGTGTGAATGTGGAGAGTGGGTGGTCTCTCGAATACCACCTAGCTTAGTGTGTGTAAGTTTATCAATTTAAGAATTCGTTCTTTTTATATACTCTCTTGGCAGCCTATACTATCAATATAAATCAGTTCCTAACATTGGGAATAATAATATTTGAGCTTCAATTTAGGGATTCCAAGTTGATGTTAGGATTATAAATAGGAAAGCCAATTGTATGTGAAAGGTATCAAGAAATAAGTTTGAGTGAAAAGTGTGTGGAGAGTAGGTGGTCTCTCGAATACCACCCGAGTGTGTGGAGAGCAGGTGGTCTCTCGAATACCACCTAAATATCGTTTTCAGTGTGCGTGTGTTTATCAGTAAAAGTGTTTATTTCAATTATATTAGAGCATATCAAATCGGGTCCTAACATACTACTCATCGCTGATTGCATTATGCATATGTAATACATCATTATAGAAGCATGCAAGCATCATTTTTCAAACTTGACAAATTGAAGCCAGAGTTGGTGAGCTAAGATATTTTGTATTCTTTCTAAATTCATCACAGAAGATAAACTGATCATGCTAGGGTAGTGGTTGCTCCTCGTGCAGGTCGATTATATTGGAAGCTCAATGGCACTATATACATAAATATAGTTGGTGAACCAATTTGATAATGTGTTGTGACTTTGAATATGATTAATATAGCTATAAAATATGACATTGCAAAAGCTCAAGATTTTAAGGATCCATGTTAAAAGTCGTGAAAGCATTTGAAATTAGAAAGTTTAGTTGTAATTTAGTTTCTTGTTAGAGGACTCTTGAAGCCAATGGTGAAGAAAAAGCTTGCGAAAAAATTAGCATACTTTGTATTATTATTTTCTTCTACCGAATGCATTCCTTCAACTATTGCTTTATGCAGACATTGGATTCTTGGTGATGCAAGAGCTGGAATGCTGGCCTGAATTTGGATAAACAAGAAAATGTGGTATGCATAACATGCTTCTACAATTGTTGATCTAAACATGATTTGTCGTGTAATTACTATCTTTATATAAAATGTGTTATTTTTTAAAGCTAATCATAAAATCGAATGAATGTGGTTTATATCTTGCTGTGAGCCATAAGTCTATGAATATGGTATGATGCCTTCTAATGCGAACATACACATATTTTACGCATTCCATTTTGTATTGTGATATCTTGTGGTTATATTACCCGTTCCACCCATCTTATAGCACATTAATTCCAGGTGCTTGGCTTATTACTTGCTTGACCTAAAACCCGTTAAGATCACACCGTGAGAAAGGTCGCTAAACTTGCGTTATTATCTTTAACCTGAGAATCGTAATTTGTTCAAAGTATAAAGTGTTCCTGTTTGGCTTCTTTAAAAAGTGATGGTTTTGGTTATATATTTTTTAAAGTTTTATGTGCTTAATGCTCCTTTGACTTCAGTTTTATGTTAACATTTATCTCTAATTTGTGGTTTACCTTCAATTTATTTTTTAGATGAAGGTGGTTTGCGCCAAATGATTAAGCATTTGAGTTATAGATAAAAATTGCAGGTTTAGCAGGATCATCAAAGCCCAAAATTTTTAAAAGGTACGTAGTTAAGTACATCTTATTGCTGCTTTATAATCACAAAAAATTCACGGGTACAGGGTCAGCGGGCTAGCAATTTCCAATGGGTTTAAGATGAGTTTTGTCGGCAAGTTAAAATTCAAAACTGAGGTTGCATGTTGCAGATTTTGGTAGGCAACCACAATCAATACTGCCATTTTTTCCTAAATCCTAGATCCAACAAATGCTACAGTGCATTTCCTATCTCCAAGCTAAAGAGTGTTTAATATATATTAATATAATATCTTCTGACTGTCAAACCTCTTTTTTTGGACCTTTGTACATATCTCAAACATGACTTCTTCATTTTCTGTATTTCTAGACCCAGACTTCACTTTTCTTCCTAAAGTGTTCCCAAGCTACAATATTGGGACACCAGATTCTGACATGCATATGGCTACTTATGCATATGGCTACTTATCAGAGAAGGTAAGTGAACATGGGTGATGATTTAGTTGATTTCAGTTTCAATCTTTTTCATTATGCATCAGCAATTCAGCATAATTTTAGCATAATTTTGAATCCTGATTATAAATTAGAGTGTTACATTAGTCCAAAAACTACTCTAACAGGGGGAAAGGCAGATTTAGGGTGTGTTTGGCATTGATGTTGCAGACAGCTACATCAACTTTTTTCTGAAAAGCAATTGAAAAAATGTTTGGTAAAATTTAAAAGCTGCTTTTCTGAAAAGCGCTTTTGACCGAAAAGTTGCTTTTAGAGAAAGCAGGTCCCCCATGCTTTTGAAAAAAGCTGCTTTTCAGCTTTTGCGGAAAGAATTGATGGTTTCAATATCAAACTCACCAAAAACACTATTTTTATAATATTTTTACATCAAAACTTGCACATATCAAAAATATTAACAAACAATCTTCAGCTTTTTACAACACAACTTTTTCTAACACCACAACAATTTTTAACAGCAATCCCAAACAGAGCCTTAGCTAGCGATTTTGAGCATTCTCTCCTCTACATGACAGTTAAATTTATAAAAATATATAAAAAAAACCCTTAGTTCAAATTAGATGTACTCCTTTCAGGGGGAAAACTCTTGTATTGTGTAGGCCACTTCTTACTAAATATACCGTAAACCTGGGGCTTTCTTTTTTAATTTAATGTGATTTTCATGGGTAAAAATATAAAGGCCTTAATTGTGGATGTGCTTAGTTAAAAGGTGAAATAATTAGTAGTTTGGTTAATCACGGGAATTTTTGATAGGAACTTTTGTTCAGAAATATGCAAATAATCTAATGCTAACTGAATTTTCTTTAGCTGCTATAAAAGTGGGAATCATTTTTTGGACATCACCTTTGGCAACGTTCCGTAAACTGAAGCCCTTATGCTGATTGTGCACCACGCAGAGCAACTCCAACTGATATATTCTTTAAGCCTACAGGTATGCATGTGAGCTGCACATTCCACATTCCGTTTACCAAAGATAGGCCATGAAACAAGTCAAGGCTAGGGATAGCAGGGGGACTGAAAATTTCCTATAACATGCGGTTTTTCATTTGCTTAGGTTTCAATGAATTGCCTTTGCTGATACATATACTCCTACATCTGACTAACTTCTAGGGTAGTAATGCCTCTAATTCCAGTTTCTGCATTAGGCAGCCAAATAACTCATGTGGACAGATGTGTAATGAACATTCGACTCTTAAACTTTTCCTTTTATCTGGTTTCAAGCCATACAATTTACACTTAATTACTATAAAGTAGACATGCAACAAGAAATGACTAGCAATACTCGTAAGGCTCTTTTCAGAGAAAGAACAAGCTTTATGTTTATTTGTATGCTTGTGATTTAGGTCAATAGAAATGTATTTCATGCAGACATAGTATCTAAAGCAAGACTAATGTGTTCTTCGAGTTGGAAGTTTGGTTTAAAAAACTTATTAAATCTTTATTTAATGTTTATAATTAAGTGCTGCTATGGAATCAAAATTATCACTGTGTCATCATCAAGGAATATTGTCTTCTTACGCCCCTCAGTGCAATTATCCAGTTTCAAAAATTACAAATGTTATGGTTCTAACATGTCTGCATCTTATGTTATTGCATCAGCTCTTTTTTATTCTCTTATAGTCGTTTCATCGTTTGTCTGATATGAATATGTATTCCCTAAGAAGCAGAGATCACAGAATGAAGGAGTAGCTGTTGTGACAAAGGTGCTCCCAAAGTTAGGATAGTTCTAGAACTCCACTCTCATCTAAAAAGTATAGAACAGAAGAAGAAGATACAAAAGTAGAGAGACACAAAATTGTATTTTAGTTATAAATACTGAAAGAGGAGATCTCGCTCTTAATAATTCTTAATTAGAGATCTACAAATTCTTTGATGGATTTGATCTTTCCTTTTCGTTTCTTTTCTTTTTCTTTCGAATTTTCTATACTATCTCAATGACATTGTTGTGCATCTCAAAGTTTGTAGTATTGTCCGCAAGTTCAATGGCCGTTGACAAGAAAGTCGTGCTTTTTTCATTCTTTCAAGAATCCGAACACGACACACTACAAGAGCTTTGCAAAATAAAAAAGAAAAAGTTTACGTCTTCAATCCTATTCGACTGTGTAAACAATGTAAACACATCTTCAATGGATCTTCCTCCTCTATAACAAGCTTACAAGCACACCAAAGAGACATCTTGTACGCATAACTTGCATCAATACCGGAGATAAAAATGTGTAGTGAGAAAGATTACAATTGCACAATATGGGAGGCTAGAGCTTGCCCTCGCATTGCACGGGCTACAAAGCGGTATGCAATAATGGTCTAGGTTTATTTTTTAGAGAAATTGCTTAAAATATTATTTTTTTTAAATGCATTTGTAATTATATTACTGTAAATTTTTTTTAAAAAAACATATACGATGAAAATATGGGCTGCAATTTGAAGCAATCAAATATATATTTTATTTTTTTACAAAAAATATTTAAATTGGTTACTTTTTTTATTGCTTTTCTGATTTTTTTTTGCATATCAAACAAGATTATATTACAGGAAAATGCTAGAGTTACATAAAGTTTCAGAAAAACTTTCACAAAATGATAAGTGTTTCAGTGTGATTGGTTATAATTCAATGGGCCTCCTGCATTCACATTAATATCAACCAATAAAAACATCATCAATTAGCTGAATACAACTCATTACGGAAATTTTTCTCAAGTTACAACAATTATGCTTCCCAACAATTATCACAATCGAATACTTTATATCTGTAAATAAATATAGATCTGGCATAACTAATTTAGTGTTTCAACAATCCATATACTACCTACTCTTTGAGTTTACTCTGGGCAGGCCACCGTTCTGGTGATGATAATTGGCACCACCGTATGTTTGATATCCAACCTGTTGATAAAACGGAACACCAGCTGCAATTGGAGGTAGTGCTTGGACTGCATGAAGAGGCCCGCGTGGTTGATATACATCATGTCTATTTTGATGCAATCCTTGGGAGTAATGTACTTGCGGAGGATAATCCCTACTCTGATTCAATGGCCGATTGTCAGGATGTCGTGTTGATGACGAAGCACATGGTTGGTTATAAGAACGATCGTATTGACTCTGACCATGAACAGAATATGGTAACATGTGGTGACCTTGAGGATAAGCTGAATTGGGTGGTACCGATCTGTATTGTCCCTGACCCTGGTGTCTATAACTTTGTTTCAAATGAAATGCTGGGCCATTTGCAGTGGCATACGGAGGATTGCCATTATAATCTCCATCAACATATCTATCTTTCTTTATCTGTAAGCTATTTGCTACAAGCCGATGAGCAGCATCACCTATCTGCCTGGCAGAAATGGCTCCTGCAGGAGGGTTATTCCTTTTATTTTCCCAAGGCTTCCTTCCAGAATCTTCATGCCACAGAACAGGCTCTGGTGTTAGATCCCCCAGTGAGACAGTCTTTTTAGGGAGATTAACTCCTGGAGGAGGATGTGCAATATGATTATGAGCATCTGGAAGTTTGTAAATAGCACATATCACATTGTTGTCCATAATATCTTCCATCCCCTCAACTGGTGATCTGAATATTTGTGGGCACGGATCTCCAGAGCAAAGAGATATGTAACCATTCATCCCGCCGCTGGCCACTGGATCAAGTTGCTCCTTCCTTTGAGTTCGATCTTTTTCATCCAACTGCTTACAGCGATCATTAAGAGAAAATATGTATGGAGATAGAGGGTGAGATACTGCCACAAAAAACATGTCACACATTGTACTGTTTCTCCGAACTTCTTCTTCCGTTAAAGTATACTCAATTTTTGCAACCTCGGCAAGAAGACGGGCTTCGTCAATGAAAGGCAATTTGGCAATACCCTGCCAAGCAAATCTCTTCCCATTCATATCCACTTTAAAATCAGCTGGATAAAAATCAATGATAGGCGAATTTGGATCAGTCATCAGTTTCCTGTATTGCTGAGGAAGTGCATGGGAGCTGGCTGCAGGAAATACTCCCAACAGCTGATTAAATGGTTTAAATGGAGAACCTAGTTCAAAGCTTATATTCAACTGTCCAAGATCTTTAAGATCAGAAGCAAATGGAGCATAATGATAAGGATAAAACCATTGCCATGAACAAACTCCTTCGTAGTAATAATGCATAACCCAACACAAACCTTCTGCATAACTCTTTACAACATCTTTGCGAACCCTATCAAGTTCCTCTGGAGTGTTTGCAGAAAACTTTTCTTCATAATACCTCTCCTTCCAACCTGGCTCTCCCAGTTTTACCTTGTCTTCCTCAGGATTCTCAGAGTTGAAAGCATCAGATTTTTCACGAAGTATCCCCTTCAACTTTGCTTTCAGTTCCTCTTTGTTTTCAGATGCCTCTTTTTCAAGATTATTCTCAGCTTCGACAAGAGCAGCACCAATAGTGGCCTCAGAAGACAGCCGTGCAACTTTTGGGGCTCGCTGGTTGCTGGATTGTGCATGCTGATATGGAGAAGGTGCCTGACCTGAGGCAAGACGAGAACCATGAAACCTGGCAACTGGAACCAAATCAGGTGCGATCTGTGGCTCGACATCATCTCCTCTTTTCACTTGAGCTTTATCACGCTTGACTCTCTCAGCTTGACGCTGATGCAACCGAGCTCTTTTACTAAAGATTTTGTCCTCATATGATCCCACTGCTTGAATGAAATGCTCCACCCTGCTCAAGTTTGGCTTGCTCCCATCAGTCAGATAACCACCTAATGCCCGGAATTCCTTCTTGTAAACAGCCAAAAGCAGATTAATTGCACCCTCGCGGATCTCCAACGTAGGCATATGTGGTAAAAAATCATTGCCAACGAAGAAACACATGAAGATGAAATCATCAACGATGCGCTCAAAATCAATCTTGAAAGGAATATTAGGAATCCTCATCTCAAGTTCCAAATACTCCCTGAGAGTCCAAATGTGGAGAAACTGGTATGGCTTTTTGGGAACAGTTTCACCTTTCTCATCATCAAACTCCCCATTCTTCCTTTTAGCCTTTCCTTGACATTCTGCGGCCATGTGGCCCATTTGACCACAAAGAAAACACTTGTTTTGCTGTCCTGGAGTGATTACAACCTCTCTGAGAATTGAAAAATGAATCTCATGGGTAGCCAGAGCCAACATGATGAGATCGGCGTCCAAACCATACAGGCAGTGGCGTGTGTTTGGATCAAAACCAGGAAGGTTTCTTTGAAGACGAATGTAGGACATAATTTTGTGTTCCCCTTCGCCAGGAACATTTGCATCAGAAAGTATAACCTTTACAAATTTCCATCCAGGGTCATTGTTAATTCTAAGATGGATATAATACTGTAGAGCAACTGACAAAACTGCCATAAACTCAGTTCCAGGAGTTATAACATTAGAATCACAAACTTGAGACTGATCACGCAATCTTGGGGGAAGCTTTCTGCCTTCCTTCTCAAATTCCACACGCAATCTTTCCTCTTCAGCTGCCGCATCTGCTGCATCTTTTGCTGCTCTAAAACGCCTAGATCGTTGCTGGTTCATTTTTGCCCTTGGGGCAACACCATCTATAGCCATGTAAAGGAGCTTTCGAGGACGCACCATCACAAAAAGCCTATCAATGTAATCAAACATACACTCAAACACCTCAGTGAAGGAGGTTGGACAAGGACGATCCTCGGGGTGAAAACAAGGATGAATAATACCATTCATATCCAGATAAAGATTATCATATTCAAGTTTATTAGGATTAGGCTTAAAAGTGTCAACAGGAATCTTAACACCTTCAATTTCAACAGCTTCTTCTTCAATTACATCTACAACTACCATCGGATACTTCTCCGCTAACCACCGGTAGAACGCCGGAACTCCCATTCCTTCCTCCCCAAATCAATCAATTATGTTGTGTGTATATTAGTGTATAATTGGGGTATTGAAAGTGAGATTTATTATGCTGAAAGGAGAGACGGCGGAGATTCTGATCCCGAGAACAAAGCCGATGTTAAGAATCCAGCCCTAGTTGATAAAGATGAGGCAGGCAAGGAAGCGCCTGGTTCAGCTTCTCTTCACTTATTAGGATTAAGCCAGTAGAATCAAACTCCTAAATAGCTGGATTTGATGAACCCAGTTCGTGATAAACTTTCGAAGTAAACTACGTTTTGGCCTGTAGAAAGATGATATGGGGTAAAGGAATTCTATCTATTTGAAAAAATCTCAGGGTATTGATATATGTATTGGAGAGCGATTCGAACCCCCGGTATTCCTATCAACAAGAATAGAGTAGCATGGAATATATATATAGATGATACGTTGGGAGATCCTTATCATATTCTGCATCGAATTTCCACAACCACAAAATATTAAATTCAATTTAATTTGCAATAGGATTACCTTAATTTCAATTTACAATAGGATTATCCTAAATCTAAATATAAGTTATTATATAATTAGGTCTTCTAAATTGAATAGAATTAGATCTAATATTAAAAAGTAAATTTATTTGATTGATAATAGAATTATATTTAAATATGAAAAAATAAATATAATAATCTAGACCAAATATAGGTAGGTTTTCTACATTGAATATAATCCTCAATATATTTTTATCAAAAAAAAATCTCAATATAAAAAATCGTAACTTTTTTTTTTTCAATTTTCGAGTAGTTTCAGTTTGATAATAATTGTTAAATTATATAGATAATTTTGAGTTTTGCGTGATCTATAAAAATCTAAATCTGATTTTTGGAACACAAGATAGAACAAAATAGTAAACAGATCCTGTGAAGTCTAATAAATAATAATTTTTATATATTTATACTCAAATTGGTTATTTTTTTAAGTCTTTCAAATTTAAGAGTTTTTTATTTTACTTAATAAAATATTAAATTTTATTTAATAAAAATCAAATTCAATCTATACTGTTATATAAAAGCCGAAACATTAAAAGTTTTGGTACACCTTTTTTGGTATCTGTTTTTTGGTACTTATTTTTTTTGTACTTCGTGAATTTACTTATTTACACTTCATTATAAATAAAAATAAAAATAAAATAAATAATAACATATATAATTAATGATAATTAGTCGATCGCCTTTTTCACACATACTTTAAGTTGAAGATATTACCTTTTATAAACACCTGAAAATATCACACCATAATTTTCAAGAAAAATATAGCACCTAAAATAAATAATAACATAATATAAATAAGAGAATCAAGTGCCTGAGGATGACCTCAGGAGAAAACCCTGAGGTTAAAAGTTTTTTAATACAAATTTTAGGGCATTTAGGTAAATTTACTAATAAAAAAAATTAATATTTACGAAGATGCCCCTGCGGGGCCACTTATTCTAAAGGTTATTTGTTATAACCTCAGGAGAAATCCCTGAGGACAACCTCAGGCCCATTTTTCTCTATAATTAATGGTAATTAGTCGATTGACTTTTTCACATTTACTTTTAGTTGAAGATATTACCTTTTTAAACACATAAAAAGATCAACTGTATCATATCTTTCAATCATTAATGTTTTTTCCTAATTAAAACACGTTACCTTTTTAATTTACAACAAATCTTACAACATGTACCCGAAAATATCACACCATATTTTTCAATTATTAATAAAATATATTAAAAACTGTATACGTTGTTTATAATAAGAAAACATTAGTATAATCCGTAAACATGAGTATATTAAATTATATCAAATTTAAATTTAAAAAATTATTAAAATAATGATGATATAAAATGTAATTGTAATATTAAATAAAATTTATAACATAATACAAGAAACTCGTGCATTGCACGGATTATAAGCTAGTATATATAAATGTTACTCCCTCTGTCCCAACCAATTGTTTACACTTTCCTTTTTGGGACGTCCCAATCAATTCTTTACGTTTTCTAAAATAGTAAGTTTTAACACTATTACACTCACTACTTCACTTATTTTAACAATACTTTACACTATTATACCCATTACTTCACTCATTTTAACAATAAAATCACTATTACACCCACTACTTCATTTATTTTAACAATAAAATCACTATTACACCCACTACTTCACTTATTTTAATCTTAATTCTTGGTCTCCGTGTTAAAAGCAAACGATAACAAATCGTTGGGACGGAGGGAGTAACAAATATAAATATTAAAGGGAAATGATAAAAATACACATTTTTCAAACTTTAAGGTAGTTATATCCTTTATATATAATAAGCGTAAGAGGGATCTTATCCATAATTTTGGTTTAGTCACTTTGGTAGTTTGGTTTGGTCACTGTACCGCCATAATAATCTCAACCATCGAATATAATATTTTTAAAAATAGACGATCAAGATTATATTATATTAAAAAGAAAATTATAATCTAAAAAGAATATAATTAAAAAGGTTGTATTAGAATTGAATTTTAAAAAGAAGTTATAATCTGAAAAGGATATAAAAGATTATATTATAACTGAATTTTATTTATTTATTTATTAAAAT
This sequence comes from Kitagawia praeruptora, assembly GCA_037693485.1. Lineage (NCBI taxonomy): Eukaryota > Viridiplantae > Streptophyta > Magnoliopsida > Apiales > Apiaceae > Kitagawia > Kitagawia praeruptora. The sequence continues at coordinate 27,051,405 of CM075352.1, read as the reverse complement.
TAAAAAAGATTCATATTCACTATTTAGGTTATATCTCGAGATTTAGAAATCAGATTTGGCTGATTTTACAGTCCACGCGAAACTCATAAAATTATCTTTAATTTGGTGATGATTTAACAATTATTATCCAAATGAAAACACTCGAAATCTCAAGAGAAAATATAATTACGAATTTTTAAATTAATCATATTTAGTGTAGAATACCTACATTAATAATCTTATTCAATATAGAAAACCTAATTATATATGATTTAAATCATTGACAAGAACTTTTTCGTATTTCAATATAAATACACTTTTTAGTTTACATATTACAATATTAATTATTTTTTATGCTAGATCCAACATTTTTTATCTATTTATTTTAAGATCTAACAGTTCTAATTTATTTTATCGTACTAAGGATTAGACTACCAAATACCAAAGTTTTGGACAAATCCCTCCTACACTTATTATTAAAACTGTGTATTTATTTGTTAGTACAACTATCTTCAAATAATAATAATGTTATTTTGATAATCAAAACAAAATATAAGTAAATTTCTTAAGTAAAATAGAATTTTCAATATAAAAAAAATTATAATATAAACATGATATAATTAAAAAAGTTTGTCTTAGAATTGAATTTTAAAAAGAAAAGTATAACATGAAAAGGATACAGTTGATTTTTTTTAATATTAAAAAAGGTTCATATTTACTATTTGGACTTCATCTTGAAATCTAGAAATCAGATTTGGATGATTTTATAGCACATGCGAAGCTCATAGAATTATCTTTAATTTAGTGATGATTTAACAATTACTATCGAAATGGAAACACTCATGATCTCAAGAGAAAATATAATTACGAAATTTTACAAAAATTATAATCTAAATGGGATATAATTAAAAAAGTTTGTATAAGAATTGATTTTTAAGAAGAAAATTATAATGTCAAAAGGATATAATTAAAAAATGATACAACTGAATTTTATTTATTTATTTTATAAGTATTAAGAAAATTTCATATTTACTATTTGGGTTCTATCTTGAGATCTAGAAATCAGATTTGGATGATTGTACGGCTAACGAAAAGCTCACAAAATTATCTTTAATTTAGTGATGACTTAACAATTATTATCAAAACAGAAACACTCAGAGTCTCAAGAGAAAATATGATTACAAATTTTTACATTAATCCTATTCAGTACAGAAGACCCACGTTGATAATCCTATTCAATGTAGAAAACTAATTTATATGATTTAATCATTGACATACACTTTTCGGTATTTCAATATAAATAGACTTTTTAGTTTACATGTTAAAAAATAAAATAGTTTTTATGCTAAATCCATCGTTTTTCATCTATTTATTTTATGATCTAACAGTTCTTATTTATTTTGTCGTACTGAAGACCAGACTACCGACTACCAACATTTTCGACAAAATCACTCTTACACTTATTATTAAAACTATATTTGGTTGTTAGTAGTATATTCAAATAATAAGAAGGGAATTTTGATAACCAAAACGAAATATAAGTAGATTTCATAAATCGAACAAAATGTTCAACGTAAAAAATGTCAATTTCTTCTCTTGTTTGTTTCTGCGTAGTTTTAATTGGAAAATAACATTAGAATCACAAACTTGAGACTGATCACGCAATCTAGGGGGAAGCTTTCTGCCTTCCTTCTCAAATTCCACACGCAATCTTTCCTCTTCAGCTGCCGCATCTACTGCACCTTTTGCTGCTCTAAAACGCCTAGATCGTTGTTGGTTCATTTTTGCCCTTGGGGCAACACCATCTATAGCCATGTAAAGGAGCTTTCGAGGACGCACCATCACAAAAAGCCTATCAATGTAATCAAATATACACTCAAATACCTCAGTGAAGGAGGTTGGACAATGACGATCCTCGGGGTGAAAACAAGGATGAATAATACCATTCATATCCATATAAAGATTATCATATTCAAGTTTATTAGGATTAGGCTTAGAAGTGTCAACCGGAATCTTAACACCTTGAATTTCAACAGCTTCTTCTTCAATTACATCTACAACTACCATCGGATACTTCTCCGCTAACCACCGGTAGAACGCCGGAACTCCCATTCCTTCCTCCCCAAATCAATCAATTACGTTGTGTGTATATTAGTGTATAATTGGGGTATTGAATTCAATTCAACAAGAATAGAGTAGCATAGAATATATATATATATATATATATATATATATATATATATATATATATATATATATATATATATATATATATATATGATACGTTGGGAGAATTATATCCTTATCATATTCTGCATCGAATTTCCACAACCACAAAATATTAAATTCAATTTAATTTGCAATAGGATTACCTTAAATTCAATTTACAATAGAATTATCCTAAATCTAAATATAAGTTATTATATAATTAGGTCTTCTAAATTGAATAGAATTAGATCTAATATTAAAAAGTAAATTTATTTGATTGATAATAGAATTATATTTAAATATGAAAAAATAAATTTAATAATCTAGACCAAATATAGGTAGGTTTTATACAGGGTTAATTGGCAAATTCATAACTGAACTCGTACTCAACTTGCAGTTGGGTAATCAAACTCAAAAAGCTTGTGGTCAACTCATTAAACTAATTAAAACTTGCAATTGGGTAATCGCCGTTAACTCCATGTAATGTCCGTGACGGAAAAATGATGTGGTGTGCTGATATGTAAAAAAATATACACGTAGTGAGCTGATGTGTTAAATAATTTAAAACTAATTATTTTAAAACTCTTAAATCATTTTAAAATTCTTAAACTCTTAAAAACTCTTAAAATTTTATTTCTTTTCTTTTTATTCACAATCATTCATCTCTCTTATCCTCTAATCTCTCTCTCCCCTTCTTCGTTTTTTCTTCTCTTATCGTCTAATCTCGCTCTCCCCCATCTGTTCTTCATTTTTTTTCTTTTTCTTTAAACAATTAAAACCTTTGTTCATTATGATTTTGTCATTTAAATTCGTGCCTTTAGTAATCAATTTGTTTGATTTTCAATTCTTTACAATTCCGTACCCACTAATTTCAATTATGCAGATTTCAAAAATTGGGGATTTTCGAGTTCTTGATGACGGGAGGTGGGTTATTAAGGGAGGAGGGGATCGAAAGTGATGTGGGTGGAGGTAGCAGTCGTGGGTTTGGATGCGTGGTGGCTGTTGGCTTTGGAGGAAGGAGGGGCGGTGATGTAGTGGCAGGTGCGAACGGGAACGAAGGAGGTAGTGGATTGGATGTGACGAGAAGAAAGAGACGAGGGAAAGAGTCTGTTGTAGAGAAGAAGAGGTGAAGCAGGGCGGAGGAAGTGGATGAGAGGCCGGTAATTGATGGTGGCAGAGATTTTGATTATTCCGAAAAGGAAGAGAAGAAGGCAAGGAATAATGGCACCATTTCCTGTGAATTTTGCTAATGCGATTCAAGAGCTGGGGGTAATGATGTTAGATTGTTGATACAAAAGGAAATTACTAACTCTGATGTGAACACAAAAGAGAATCGATTTTTGATTCCACGCAACCAAGTTAGAGATGAAGCTAAGGGGTTTCTTACAGAAGCCGAAAATAAATTTTTGGACACACCCATTCCAGGCGAGGGTATTGTGTCAATGGAGGTTTCGTTGCTCGAGCCAGATCTTAGGAGGTCACATATTAATTTCGAAGTGGAATATAAATACATCGAATACGTATATTTTGTGTGGTGTTAATGTTAAATTCACCGGAATCTGCAAATCTTTAAGAACATTCAAATTGTTCTTCATTTTATGTTTTTATATATTATATAAATGGATTTGATCTGTTTTATTAGATTTGTTTTATTAGATTAAGGGTAAAAATTTATGATTTTAATCTCATGAAAAATTACTGTAGCTGTAATTTCCTTAAGTAAAATAAATATTTACTTTTATTGTTAGTAAAAAGGGTTTATGTAATTTTTGATTTAATTTTAAGTAAAAATTCTGACATGTCATCACATGTGGCAAAAGTTAACGGAACACCGTTAAAAGTCAACGCGACTTAACGGCCATGCAAGTTATTTCGTGTTCAGTGGTTCAATTGCAATAAATAATTAGTATACTTACCAATTTGCAAGTTTTTTGAGTTCAGTTACCCAACTGCAAGTTGGGCACGAGTTCAGTTATGAAATAGCCAATTAACCCGTTTTATACATTGAATATAATTCTCAGTATATTTTTATCAAAAAAATTCTCAATATAAAAAAATCGTAATTTATGTTTTTTTTCAATTTTCGAGTAGTTTCAGTTTGATAATAATTGTTAAATTATATAGATAATTTTTTGAGTTTTGCGTGACCTATAAAAATCTAAATCTGATTTTTGGAACACAAGATAGAACAAAATAGTAAACTGATGTATGAAGTCTAATAAATAATAATTTTTTTTATATATTTACACTCAAATTGGGTTATTTTTTTCTAAGTCTTTCAAATGTAAGAGCTTCTTATTCTATTTAATAAAATATCAAAATTTATTTGATAAAAATCAAATTCAATATATGTAAATGTTAACAAATATATACTATTATGTAAAAGCCGAAACATTAAAAGTTTGGTTGGTTGGTTGGTCGGTCGGTACGGTACCTATTGATTTTACTTATTTACCCTTACTCAATTACAGATCTACTAACTAATCAATTTCCTTTTTCATGTTAAACATATTATCTTTTCTATTTTTGAAGAACTAAATAATTTCGCTTTTCAGGTAAAATACAATATCTTTTATGTTTTATCTAACTAAAATTTCTCTTTTATTATCAATTTCTTTTTTCAGGTTAAACATATTACCTTTTTATAATTTTTCAATAACTAAATAATTTCTTTCTTCAGGTTAAATAGAAAGCGAGAGCCATGGTGAAAGACCTTAATTTGAACATAAACTATAAATCTACTAGAATATTTATCTGATATTTTGGCATGCTTATTTAATTATATAATTTACTTATTTTTAATAAAAGAATCTATATTAATAATATATACGGTCGCGCTCCAATGAGAACCACTACTTATGGTGAGATATGAGATCCAATCATATCCATCCATTTAAATACATTATATTCATCTCTCACCATTCATTTAATATTTTAATATTTTATATTTATTTCACCATCTTCTGTTTAATTCAACCACCCACCACCACCGCCGGCGACCACCACCACCTCCGGCGATCACCGAAAAATCACCACCGGCAAACATAAAATCACCACCCGAAAACCAGAAATCACCACCGGAAACACAAAAATCACCACTCCAACCACCGGAAAATGAAAAATCACCACGTTTTCAAACCTACAATCTACCCAACCAAACACCCAAATTCAACACAAAATCACCAAACACCCAAATTTAACACAAAAATCACCACGTTTTCAACACAACCACCACTAATTACTTACCACTATCGTCACCATCGTCTCTATTATTCACCACCGGCGACAAAGTAATCACCACACAACCACCAAAAACAGAATATCCAGATTGCAAAAAATCACCCAAAATGAACGACGACGTTAGGGTCAGAATATTCAGAATATTCGACGGCGACGTGAACGAAAACAGAAGTGACATCGCGCCTGGCGGCGCCGGAATTACAGATCTGATGTCGGAGAATGGTTGACCACGACGACCTCGATCTGTGAAGCTCGCCTGCAGCGCCGGCGGAGAGAGGTGAACGGAGGAAGGAGGCAGCGTGGGCGTAGGTGACGGACGTTAATCGGAGGTGGGTGTCGTCGGTGACGGGAAGTGGTCGGTGGTGGAGTGTTGTAAAGAGATGAGAGAGAGTACAGGGGCTGAGAATTAATATGTATAGATTAGATATGTACGGCTGTAATTAAAAATAGGTATAAAGAATGTGGGGCTTAGATTAGATCTCAGTTCTCACAGAAAATGGGGTTCTCACCTGAGCAAAAGCCATAATATATATACAATGTATTTTCATACATGAATTTACTAATACAGTTTAATGGTCACGCTCTGGTGAGAATGAGAACAGTGAAAACACACATATTCACTACATTTCAAGCTATTTTAAAGGGCCCCGCTAGGGGCATCTTCACAAAAAAAAAGTCTTATAATTCTACCCTCTATCCATTCATAAAAAAAAATTAAAATGAGAACAGTAAGAACACACATATTCGCTACATTTCAAGCTATTTTAAAGGGCCCCACTAGGGGCATCTTCACACAAAAGTCTTATAATTCTACCCTCTATCCATTCATAAAAAAAATTAACAAAAAAAATTAAAAATTGCTTGAAATGTGGTCTCATTGTTCTCCAACATTTACATATTATATTAACTATATGAGGTCTCATAGTTAATATAATATGTTCTTGATATTATATGAGGTATAATGTTTTGGAGCCATTTAATGTTTTGGAGCCACTGGGGGTGAAGGGATTATCATTTCCGCATTTGAATAATGAAGACAATTTATTAATGTTTTCAATTAGAGAACAATATTTGTAAAAATATTTATTACTTTTATTGCAGATTTTGATGGATTAAATAAATTTTCAACATTGTTAAAATAGAATTGTATGCTACTTTTTTATATAAATTTTAGCATATCATTATTTTATTAAATACTTATATAACTGTATATAATATCTTTCTAAGAATTGATTATTTATATAATTGCATACAATATCTTTTTAAGAAATCAATCAAAATTTGTTAAATTTTTGGCATTGTTAATTTAAATTAAATAAGATGTTTTAAGAAATCAATCAAATTTGTTAAATTTTTGGTATTATCATTTTAAATTAAATAAGATGCCGTGTACGAAGTACGGGCAAAATGCTAGTATAAATATTAAAGGGAAATGATAAAAATACCTATTTTTCAAACTTTATTACAAAAATATAATAAAAGTTGCATATTTAGTTGCACGTAGGGATGGCAACGGGTCAGGTTCGGCTCTGGTTTTGCAAAATCCAAATCAAAATCCAAATATTTTCGGGTTTGAAAAATAAATCCATTTCAAATCCAAAACTCAATATCCAAATCCAAATTCGTCGGGTTTCGGATCGGATCGGGTTTTTTCGTGTATTCAAAATTAAAAATGATATAAGTATTTAGCAAGAAAATAAAATAAATAAATAATGTAAGTAAGTTTAAAAACACCACAATATGCAAACAACGTTAATAATGTTTATATAATAATTAAATTAAAATATGATTAAGTAGTCAAATATAACGTATTATTCTAAAATATGTTAAATTAATAATTCCTAATATACAACACAATGAAAATTTTACATCCTAAATATATTAAAAACATTTGATTTTGAAAAAGAGAATATAAATCCCTAGATTATTATTGACTATTTCTAATAAAATAAATGATATGTACGTGTTATGTCTGAAATATTATATATAATAATTACAAAGTATCATATTATATATAATTATTAAAATGTTTTATTAAAATTGAATTTGAATAACATGTATAATGTTTTATTAAAATGTTTAATATATTATATATAAAATAATGTGTGTGTATATATACATTCGGGTATTTTCGGGTTTCGGGTTCGGATCGGGTTTGAATCGGGTTTCGGATCGGTACACATAAAATTCAAATCCAAAAATTTTCGGGTTTAAAATTCAAATCCATATCCTAATCCAAAAATTCGAGTTCTGTATACCCAAAAAATCGGATTTTGGATCGGGTATCCATCGGATCGGGTTAAATTTCCATCCCTAGTTGCACAGGTTGTAATGATTGCAGTTGAGGTTACAATTGTTGCAGTTGAGGTTACAAATGAGATTGCACCATATTTTTGAAAAAAAAAAATCTACAACTTGGATATTTTTGAAAAAAAACTTATTTGATAATATAATTTATATAATTATAAATATTAAAAATAACCGTGCATTGCACGAGTTATGAGCTAATCTATACTATTATATAATAAGCAAACTGGGGTAAAATTTGGTTGTTTGGTTCAACCATCTTTTTGGTTCAACCATCTAAAAGAATAGTGACCGTTAGATATTTATAGTAAATAGATGATAGCCTTAGATCTAATAACAAGGAATATTCTATATTTAAATCCCTCTTCTAAAGATCAAGGTTCGAATCCCGTCAACAACAAATTTACATTAAGATTTTATATTATTAGTTCTAATCAATACATATCATTTATTAAATAACTATTATTATTACTAATAATTTTATTAATTAATATTACAAAGTTAAATTATATCAATAATAAATTATTATACTCTATTTTATTTAAACATATAATTTTAAAAGAATTTAAAAGTAGTGTAAGAGGGATCTTATCCATAATTTTGGTTTGGTCTTTTGGTTTGATCACTATACTACCAAAATAATCTCAACCGTCGAATCTAATATTTTTAAAAATAGACGATCAAGATTATATCATATTTAAAGAAAATTATAATATAAACAGGATATAATTAAAAAAGTTTGTCTTAGAATTGAATTGTAAAAAGAAAAGTATAATATGAAAATGATACAGTTCAATTTTATTTATTATTTATTAATATTTAAAAAAGGTTCATATTTACTATTTGGGTTTCATCTTGAAATCTAGAATTCAGATTTGGATGATTTTATGGCACATGCGAAGCTCACAAAATTATTTTTAATTTAGTGATGATTTAACAATTATTATCGAAATGGAAACACTCATAATCTCAAGAGAAAATATAATTACGAAATTTTACAAAAATTATAATCTAAATGGGATATAATTAAAAAATTTGTATTAGAATTGAATTTCAAGAAAAAAATTATAATGTCAAAAGGATATATTTAAAAAAGGATACAACTGAATTATATTTATTTATTTTATAAATATTAAAAAAAAATCATATGTACTATTTAGGTTCTATCTTGAGATCTAGAAATCAGATTTGGATGATTGTACGGCTAACGAAAAGCTCACAAAATTATCTTTAATTTAGCGATGACTTAACAATTACTATCGAAATAGAAACACTCAGAATCTCAAAAGAAAATGTAATTACGAAATTTTACATTAATCCTATTCAGTACAGAAGACATACATTGATAATCCTATTCAATATAGAAAACAAATTTATATGATTTAATCATTGACATACACTTTTTCGTATTTCAATATAAATACACTTTTTAGTTTACATGTTAAAAAATAAAATATTTTTTATGCTAAATTCATCGTTTTTCATCTATTTATTTTATGATCTAACAATTCTTATTTATTTTGTCGTACTGAAGACCGGACTACCGACTACCAACATTTTGGACAAAATCACTCCTACACTTATTATTAAAACTATATTTGGTTGTTAGTAGTATATTCAAATAATGAGAAGGGTATTTTGATAATCAAAACGAAATATAAGTAGATTTCATAAATCGAACAGAATTTTCAAAGTAAAAAATCGTCAATTTCTTCTCTTGTTTGTTTCTGCGTAGTTTTAATTGGAAAATAATTGTTAAACCATCACTAAATTAAAGATTATTACTTCAAGCGGGTTGTAAAACCGTCCAAATTAAAATTTTAAGAATTCAAGCTTGAACACAATATATTAAATGAACGTGTAAAATTATATCTATACTATTATATTAAAGCTGAAATATTGAAAGTTTGTCGGTTTGGTTTTCGGTTTGGTTATCCTAAATATTAAAATAAATAATGACATAATATAATTAATGATAATTAGCCATTGCCATTTTCACATTTACCTTTTATAAAAACATCAAACGTACCATATTTTCAAATCATTAACACTTCCTTTCTAATTAAAATACGTTCTTTTTTATTTAAAACTAGTCTTACAATCATTAATATATACCCAAAAATATCACACCACATTTTCAATTATTAATAAAATATATTAAAAATCCCTATACGTTGTTTATAATAAGAAAACATTAGTATAATCCGTAAATATGAGTATATTAAATTACATTAAATTAAAAAAATTTAAAAATAATAACTATATAAGAACATAATTGTAATATTAAATAAAATTTAGTAAATACCTAAAATATTGTATCTTTCAATCAATTTAAAAGACGTTTACGTTTAATTGAACATATTACCCTTTATACACACCTAAAATATTGTATCTTCCAATCATTAATATTTATTTTCTAATTAAAACACGTTACCTTTTAATTTAAAACATAATTTTGCAATTATAATCTTCCAATCATTACAATTTTTTTCCTAATTAAAACATGTTACCTTTAATTTAAAACATAATCTTGCAATTATTGATATATACCAAAAAATATCACACCATATCTTTCAATCACTAATAAAAATATATAATAGAAATCCGTATACACGAATAGTTACCGTGTTAGATTTTTAGCAAAAAAATAAGAACCGTTAGATCTGATGATTAAATATTTTATATGATTAAGTTACTTTACAAAACATTCAAGATTCGAATTTCATCAACGACGTATACTAAAAGAGGTTATAAAGAAATATTGAAGGTTCGATTCCCGCCAACAACATATTAATTTAAATTTAATACTAGAAGTTGTTATACACAAAGGTCTAGTGTTCGAATCCTTTCAACAACATTTTAAAAATAATATTTATAATATTATATACTGTTAGGCCGAATACACAATATATAATCAAGTACTATATAAGTAAATAACAAGAACACACGTTTTAGTACTTAAAACTGTTTGGAATTAATAATTCCTCTCTCAGTGATGTAAAATATCACAGAGAGCTGCTTAGGTTACAATGAATGATATTCGTTCACGATGGATACCCCTCTAGGATTAACCTAACTGTATTTATAAGATATACAGCTACGTACAATCGTTAATTGATTCTCCTAAAATTAAGCTATACAATTGATATCAATTACGATTGCTACACGTCTCCTAAGTCAACTCAATCTCTTTGACAGCTATCCAATCTTCAAAGATATTGCTTCCATATTTATCTTAAATTAATCTTCAATCTCTGTTGACTTGTAGACGCTTCCAGTAGACAGACTTTAGCAAACTCTGTTGCTCTTCTAGCCAGCATTGTTTGCGCTTCCTTCTGTCAACCAGCAGTGTTTGCACTTCCTTCTGTCAGCGTTTGCGCTTCCAGCTGTCAGTGTATACTCAAACTCTGCTACGACTGCTTTCATTAACAAGTTAAACTCTTTTTACCTGTAACACTTAAACACTGACATTAAATCACATCAATTATATCTAACAATCTCCCCCAACTTGTTCATTAGAAAAATGTACAAGTTCACAGTAATTGATGATGTCAAAACAATCAAATAAAAACACAGTGTTTAACATATAACTAGAGTTTAATCTTGACTTAACAACAAATTCTACAGAAAATTCAAATTACTTACAAATTCTGTCTACCTAACCTCCTCAAGATCTGGTGTTGTTCTGAGATAATCTATCAACAGTCTTCTCTCAGCATTTTCAAGTTCTCTCTGCATAGCTTCCTTGATTTCTCTTAAATCAGGATCATTTTCATCAGTCTGATAGATAGCAGCTCTTAGATCGTAGATTTTATTTCTCCTCATCTCATTACCCAGTCTTATGAACTTGACTTCCTCTGATTGAGAATTAAAATCAAGAACTGTAATACCCAGATCAGTCTTTAACTTTGCAGTTCCCTTCTTCATTTCAACAAGATTTCCATTCCAATCTCTGTATTTAGGAACATACTCTTCAGTAGTCTTTGATCCTGTAAAGGCTTTAGCTCTCAGCATATATTCTCTTATAGAATTTGCAATGAGTTCTGTTCGTCGATTTCTGACTCTGAATATATGTAGTACATACTGAAGTTCTTCAAACAACTTGAGCTTGATCGCTTCTTCATTCACTCTATACACTGTTCCATCTACCATGAAGTACAACAGAAAATGAATATCTAAGCTCTTTTGATGAACTAGCTGAACTGATTCCAATTTGTCCAGATTTTCTTGAATAATACCAGAACCAAGAGAGACAAGTGCAGAAGGATCTCTTGGACTGTTACTAACTCTCAAATCTCTTCTTGAACCTAAGCCAGAAGTATTCCTGCCTGGTGGCTTTCCTGAACAAGCAATATTATGTTGATAACCACCAATTCCTTCAGTTTTTGCTTGAACTGGAATCTTTGGTCTTGAAAACCCAGGTAAAGGTTTGCTTTGAATCTGTACAACTTGTGTGGCAACAGAGGTTGTAACTGTCTTTTTACCTTTGCTTTCTTCACCCATCACCCCTTTCAGTTTTAACTTAGTATCAAGAGAAGATTTTCTTACCAACTTTCCTTCTTCTTCTTCTTCTTCCTCTTCTTGAATACCAGATAAATTCTCTTTAATTTCAATTCCTTTCCTTGCAGGCCTTGAAGCTTTGACAACTTTCTTTCCTTTCTTGGACTTCAATGCCTTTAAATGTTCTTTTTGCAACAGTTTTTCTTCAGCATGTATATCTTCAAGTGTAGCCTCAGCATTTTCCTCATGAAAAATCTTAGCAGCCAACTCTTCATTTATTTGTGGATTGTCAGTGAATGACAAATCCTTTTGCCTTGAAGTAGAAGTACTCTGAAGATTTGTATCTGCTACCAAATTTGACTTTGACCTTGTAGACCTTCCATGTCCATTTCTTGGATTTGCACTTCTTAACCCCTTATCAGAATTTGCACCTTCTTCATCCAGATGATCCTTCTTTGACAGAGTTTGAGTTTGCTTACACTTAGTTTTAGCAATTCTCTCCCCCTTTTTGACATCATCACCATCTGGAATCAGAATAGAGGTGATTAACTCAAGAGAGTTTGCAATAGAATCAACCTTTTCAGTCAGCAAAAGCTGATTCTGTTCAACTTTGCTCAATCTTTCATTAAGAGTCTCCTGAGCTTTGGAAAATTGTTGAAATAGCTTAGAATTAGCTCTTTGAGATTTCTCCTCATGAGTAGCAACCTCTGTTCGAAGATCAACAATTGCCTTCTGATTGTCATCAAACCTGTAATTCAAAGACTTGATCTGAATCACTGTTCCTTGTAGACAAGTGAAAATATCAGGATTTGAAATCTTTGAAGAATTTGCCTTGAGAAAGGTAGCTGCTCTGCCAGGAGGAAAAATACAATCTGATTTGTACCAATCTGCAGTTTGCTTGGTCAAATAATTATCATCAATTTCATGAACAGAAGGTCCAGCAAAGTCTGGTTTTTCTCCTGTCTTCTGTCCATCAGTTTAAAATTTCTCATGTTCAGCTCCTGTACTCATGTCTTCAAACGAATCACTAACTGACACATCAGTAGGTGCAACTGAAGCAATGTCTTCATTTTGAGCAGCAACTGGTTCTTGAGCAACTTGTTTTCCTTTATCACCTTGTGTATGCTCTGAAGAAACAACCTTTGCTGGTTGATCAATCTCCTCACCATGATCAGAAACATGATGTGCATCAGAGTATAACTCTGTGTGAGATGCAACCTCAGTGTCTTCTAATACAACAGTAGGCCCATCTTCAACACCAGTATCAACAGAGTTGGTGACTACCATGGGTGTTGGAGTAGATGCTTCAACATCAAAAGAAAATTGAATGGGAGTTTCATCAAACTCTTCCATTGCAGGTAATGCATCTCTATCATCTGTATCAATCGGAACCTCAACAATTTCTGGTTCATCAATTTTGAAACCTGTTTCTTCTACAGTAGGTTCTATGATAACCTCTGTCTCAACAGTAGGAATATTCTTAGAAATATTCTCTGGAGCTTCAAGAACTTGCTCATCATCAGAGTCTGTAAGAATCAGCCTCCTCCTTTTTGCTTGAGGCACTTCAATTACCTCTTCTTCTTCACTAGAGCTGTCCTCAACTGGTGGTAATGAAGGCCTATTTGCCCTTTTAATGACTCTTCTGGTATAAACAGCTCTAGGAGATGTCTGTTTAGCCTTGGAATGCTTTGTGTTAAAGGTAGTATGCGTTTGCCTTTTTGGTTTAGTCTTTGGTTGAGGTTGAGCAGACTCAGAGTTTGTTGGTTCAATGATTGGTTCAGATTGTGGTTGTTTTAATGTAGTAGGTACAGTGTTTGTGGGTGTTGGCTCAGGTGATGGTATAGGATTAGAGTATATGGTTTCAGTGTGGTCAGTGGCTAAAGGTTCAGGCATTTGGTGCATTTCTGGTTGTTGTGGCTGTTGTGATTCTTGTGGTGGTGATTGAGAATCTTGGGGTTGATTTAGAAAGTTTTGCAGGGCAAGTGGCAAAACAAGTTCAGGTAGATCTTTACCAACATCTTTATTAGTCATATCAGAGAATATTCTCTTATTGACTCGAAAAGGTTGAATCACATCAGCTGCATCAATTTCTAAACCAGGTACACAGGCATTGAACAAAAGTTGACAAAATCTAGCAAAATATACTGTAGTAGACTCTGACAATTTATCACCTAAATTCATTAACACATATCGACCAAAATCAAAATTACTGCCATAGAGTAGAGAATACCCAATTTGCAGACTATCCATAGGAATGGCATCCCAGTTGGTGACTTTCTTCTGGAATGTCCTGGTGATACAGTCAAAGAAAAAATTCAATTCCTTTCTAAGATTTGGCCGTTTGACACTGCCTAGCTTTGCCAGAGAATCCATGTAACCAATTTCTGTTAACATGTCCCGCAGATTTTGCTCAGAGACAACAGCATATGAGGTATGTGTGTCGAAGTCCATGGTCTCTCGAACAGTTTGTGGAGTAATCACAAACTCTTGTTCATCATGAGTGAAGATTATAGTTGGAGTCCCATTCTCTCCTCCATCTATATACCTTGAGTTTTGCCAGAAAGTGGCAATCTGAGATGCAGATAGAACAGCAGGTTCAATCAATGCTTGCCCAATCTCAGAGTCACGGAGAAAATTCTGTATAAGATGAAACGCTGCGGGAGCACGGTCATTCTCAAGTAAAGCTGCAAAATTGTTAGGCACAAAACGAAGACCAAGAGTAGTAAAAGGTTTTGTTGCCATTAGATCAAGAAATGAGCAAGAAATGACAGTGAGAATGATATGTAGGAAAGGTGTTTGTGAAAATGTCGAAATGAAAAACAAAGGAGTTCTGTGTTTTGGTAAAGTGAATATGAGTGGATGTGAAGTGATAGTAACAAAAAGTGATTTGAGTAGTAATTAAAAATTAAAACTCAATCGTTTGTACATTGAAAACACGCAACCGTTCCTAGAGTAGTGTGAAAGTGGGACACAATAATGGGTGAGTGGGACACGTGTCAATCATGCAGCAAATCAATTAATCACGCGCAGTAAAAATCAATTATTACCGCTGTCTTTCCTATTATCAAGACACTTTACCACATTTACACTCTTTAACATTTGTCAAACACTCTATTTACTCCAAAATTTTCAAATTATCTTAATGAAAATTTACCTTAAAGTACGGAACACAATCCAACAGTATTTGTCAATTTTCTAACTTTATCATCGAAACCCTTTCAAAAATTGCAAAGTGGTGAATATATGTGTGTGTATAGCAGAGGTTACCAAATCAATTTTTATAGCATCTAATATTTCATAAAATCCATAAAATAAATCAATAAACACCGAATGCACAAACTCTCATATTAAACACTGAGTATGTGATGAATGCTAAACTCTGTAGTTCCTTAAATACAGAAATCTGAATAACCCTATTCCCATTGATGTTCATGATTATCCAAGTAAGCACACAGTCGTTATAGACAAAAAGATCAAGAGATAGGTATCAAAGCATCATTCAGTGAGTAACATGTCAGGGATTTGATAAACTCACAAACTCTCAAAGCACACAAGTGTTTAGGTGAAGTGTTTTCACTCAAATTCAATCAGTAAAAGCAGATACTTCCATAGGCTTGAATTTCCACCAAATCTACACTACTTTGAGTACATATATGCACAAATCAAAAGGACTTTATTCAGGGTTGTAATTTAGTAAGATCAAATAGGTGATAAGAGATATATTAAATGAATAAATGGCGAACTGAACAAATTAAAAGACCAAAGTGTTCAGTCACACTGTTAGTACATATTTGTACAAGTTGATCAGCATATATACATTATATATATATATATATATATATATATATATATATATATATATATATATATATATATATATATATATATATATACTGAGAAAACTTTCCTTATATTGAGAAACTCTCACCTGCTTGCATTTGATTTTCTAAAAGAATATAACTGCTCTTAATACGTCAGAAAAAAAATGAGCAGTTAATGAGGCTCAAAGGGGTTTACTAAGGGTGGAATTTATGAACAGTGTTTGGAGAAAGATGGTAAATCCTAGTGCCTTTATCATTTTCATGCACACACATATCATGTAGTCTCAAAATGGTTTAACACAAGTTCTAGAGCAACATACTCACTGATGAACATCACACATCAATAAAATCTGATTGATATAAAATGTATCAATCACTTATTTGGCTCAAAATCTCACAGGGTGCAGACATGAATTGTTTCTCACCAAACTAAACAATGACACATCTCAAGTTTTAAAATTTTCACAAGTACAAACAAGGAATCATCAAGAACTATGTATATGTCTTGGAAACAGAGTGTCACTAATCAGAGTTTAGAGTTCATCAATTTCAGAAGTTATTCATGAGAGATAATGCACACAGTATTCATAGACTCAGAGTTTAGGACCAAATAAACTAAAAGATTCTCTAAATATGAAACAGTATCATGTTGTGTTAACTTACTGCACAGTTTCTGATTAGATCACAGTGACTCAGAAAGAGTCTTGATTTAATCACTGAGAATCATGCTTCATACATATTTCTTCATTGGTGTTTTCATCCAGACAAAGATTAATTCAGAATTCACAGAGTTTATCAAACATATTAA
Organism: Kitagawia praeruptora; assembly: GCA_037693485.1. Taxonomy (NCBI): domain Eukaryota; kingdom Viridiplantae; phylum Streptophyta; class Magnoliopsida; order Apiales; family Apiaceae; genus Kitagawia; species Kitagawia praeruptora. Next base: position 27,034,542 of record CM075352.1, on the reverse strand, counting down.
CAGTGTATGACAGACAGACATGCTGACAGAGTTGAACAGTGTGAAAACAAAAACATGTGAACAGAGTCTACATAACAGAGTTTAATCAACAAAGTTCACCTAGCACTCAACAATTCACAGTAAAATGAGCAACACATTTTATAAGAAAATTTTGAGTCTAACCAACATTTTTAGTCAAAACCAGAGACCATTCCTAGTTCATTGACCAGCCTTGTAAATGTTGCTTCACTCAAGGGCTTGGTGAAGACATCTGCAAGTTGTTGATCTGTAGACACAAAGTGGAGTTCAATGTTGCCTTCCTCTACATGCTCTCTGATAAAGTGATACCTTATGCTGATGTGCTTGGTCATTGAGTGTTGTACTGGATTACCTGTCATTGCAATAGCACTTTGGTTATAACAGAAAATAGGTATTTTGCTATACCTCAATCCATAATCCAGCAATTGATTCTTCATCCATAGAATCTATGCACAGCAGCTACCAGCAGCAATATACTCTGCTTCAGCTGTAGATGTGGATATTGAATTCTGTTTCTTGCTGTACCAAGAAACAAGTCTGTCACCAAGAAATTGACAACTTCCACTGGTGCTTTTTCTGTCAATCTTACAGCCTGCAAAGTCTGCATCAGAGTAGCCAAGTAGGTTGAAATCTGATTCTCTTGGGTACCACAGCCCTAAAGTTATAGTGCCCTTGAGATACTTAAAAATCCTCTTCACAGCTGTTAAATGTGGTTCTCTTGGATCTGCCTGAAACCTTGCACACAGACATGTTGCATACATGATATCAGGTCTACTTGCTGTTAGATAGAGAAGAGAGCCAATCATTCCTCTGTAACTTGTCATATCTACTGATGACCCTGTATCTTTGTCTAATTTAGTTGCAGTTGCCATGGGAGTTGTTGCAGATGAACAGTCAAGCATGCCAAATTTCTTGAGAAGATTTCTGGTATATTTTGCTTGATTGATAAAGATTCCATCATCTGTTTGCTTCACCTGTAAGCCTAGAAAATAACTTAGCTCTCCCATCATACTCATTTGATACCTGGACTGCATAAGCTTGGCAAACTTCTTACAGAATTTATCATTAGTAGATCCAAAAATAATGTCATCAACATATATCTGAACTAAAAGCAAGTCACTTCCAGATTTGAAATAAAATAGAGTTTTATCAATTGTACCTCTGTTGAACCCACTTTCTAAAAGAAATTGAGCTAGAGTTTCATACCATGCTCTTGGTGCCTGCTTAAGTCCATAGAGTGCCTTGTCTAGCCTGTAGACATGGTCTGGATATTTTGGATCTACAAAACCAGGTGGTTGTTCAACAAACACTTCTTCTTCAAGTTTTCCATTCAGAAAAGCACTTTTCACATCCATTTGAAACACCTTGAATTTCTTGTGAGAAGCATAAGCAAGAAACATCCTTATTGCCTCCAACCTGGCAACTGGAGCAAAAGTCTCATCATAATCTATCCCCTCTTGCTGTGAATAGCCTTTTGCCACAAGTCTGGCTTTGTTTCTTGTAACAACCCCTTCACTATCAGTTTTGTTTCTGAAAACCCACTTAGTACCAACAATAGACCTGTTCTTTGGTCTTGGTACTAGTGTCCACACTTCATTTCTCTCAAATTCATTTAACTCTTCTTGCATTGCTGTTATCCAGTCAGCATCTTTAAGAGCTTCTTCAACTTTCTTTGGCTCAGTTTGTGACAGGAATGCATGAAACAGACATTCATTTGTTGTTGCACTTCTTGTCCTTACTCTTGCATCTGGATTACCAATGATCAAATCAGGTGTGTGAGATTTGGTCCATTTCCTAGCTAAAGGCAATTGACTTCTTTCAAAGTTGGATCCTCCCCCTCGATCCATGTTCTCCTGATTTTCTTGATATCTTTCTTCATTCTCTGAGGCTCCCCCTGAATGTGACTGCTCAGTTTGTGAACTGTCAGATTTTGGACTTCCAGAGTTTGAGTCACCAGAGTTTGATTCAGAATTTTCAGCTGAGTCATTATCAGAATTTGAGTTATCACTTTGATGAGTTTCTTCATGCTCCCCCTCAACTGGTTCTTCTCTTGTTTCTGGCTGAAAGGTCTCTTCAGTATTTACCAGTAGAGGTTCAGAGTTTGTCAGATCAGACTCATCAGAGTTTAATTCATCAGAGATTAAATCTTCATTTTCGAAGTGCAGTTGATCATGTTCATTTACATCTTCAAGTCCAGTTATTTTCTTGTCATCAAAAGACACATGAATAGATTCCATGATCACTCTGGTTCTCAGATTATAAACTCTGAACGCCTTAGTTGACAGTGGATAGCCAACAAAAATTCCTTCATCTGCCTTCAGGTCAAATTTGGTCAACTGTTCAGGATGAGTTTTCAGCACAAAGCATTTGCACCCAAAAATATGAAAATATTTCAGGTTTGGCTTCTTTTCTCTCACCATTTCATATGGTGTTTTTCCATGCTTGTTGATCAGAGTAGCATTCTGTGTAAAACAAGCCGTTTGTACAACTTCTGCCCAGAAATAAGTTGGTAATTTTGCTTCATCAAGCATAGTTCTGGCAGCTTCTATTAAAGTTCTGTTCTTCCTTTCAACTACACCATTCTGTTGTGGAGTGCCAGGTACAGAAAACTCTTGTTTAATTCCTTTGTTCTTGCAAAATTCTTCCATTGTTGAATTCCTGAATTCAGTTCCATTGTCACTTCTGATAATCTTCACTTGATTCTTTGACCCTTTGTCCAACTGCATTATATGTTCTGCCAGAGTTAATGCAGTTTCATCTTTCTTTGCTAAAAAATACACCCAAGTGTATCTGGTGCATTCATCAACAATGACTAGAGCATATTTCTTCTTTCCAAGAGACATAACATTCACTGGTCCAAAAAGATCAACATGTAGAAGATGATAAGGATCAACAATTGAAGACTCAGACTTGCTTTTGAAAGAGACTTTTCTCTGTTTGGCCTTTTGACAAGAATCACATAGGCCTTCTGCATTCAACAAAGACTTTGGTAGTCCTCTCACAAGATCATTCTTTATTAGCTCATTGATGTTGTTCAGATTTAAATGAGAGAGTTTCTTATGCCACTTCCAACTCTCTTCACTGGACATCCTTGTTGACAGACACACTGCTTTGCCATCAGAGTTTGTTGACAATTTTATTTCATAGATGTTATTGTGTCTGTTTCCAACTAGAGCAACTTTCCCTGTAGATTTACTGATGACTTGACAGTATTCAGGCTGAAAATCTACATGATATCCTCTGTCACAGATTTGACTCACAGAAAGCAAATCATGCTTGAGTCCTGGAACCAGAGCCACATTTGTGATGATGACACTTCCAAGATTAATATTGCCATATCCCAGAGTATGTCCTATGTTGCCATCTCCATAGGAAACTTTTGGGCCAGCCTTCTCCACATACTCTGATAGTAGGGCTTTATTTCCAGTCATGTGTCCTGAACATCCACTGTCCACGACTAGGGTACTTACCCTGGTGCCCTGCAATCACAAACAATCACTGATTGTTAGTTTTAAGGATCCAGACTTGCTTGGATCCTTTTGCTTTATTGAATCTGTTAGTTTTTGCAGCGGATTCTTCATTATCAGAGTTTAAACTAACATTTTCAGTCTTAGCACTTGCAGAATTAACTTTAACCCATTTCAAATTAGGTTTCAGTTCATAATAATTATGATAAATAGCATGATAATTCTTGCAAGTATAAATTGAGTGCCAAGTACTTCCACAATGTTTGCACAGAGTTTGTGGTCTCGGTTTGACATTATCCTTTTTCACTCCAGATTTGGAGGGTAAAGAATTAATGTCTTTGTTCTTCCTGCAAAAACTAGCAAGATGATTAGTGCTACCACAGTTATGACAAGTTTTTCTAGGTGCAAGTGTAGCAAGCATTGGCCTATTTCCTGATGTAATGCCTACTTTTCCATTTCTGTTTTTCCTAGGCATTTTCTGTTTATTGACAGATTTTATTTCTTTAAGCTTTTGCTTAAGTTGTTTATCTGTCATTGAACCAATGTTAACCTGTTTGGCACAGGTTTTTACTGGCTCATTTTCAACAGCTCCATGTTCAGTTTTAACAGTACCATGAACAAATGTTCCAAATTTCTTAGAAGAAAGAGGTGGTCTTATCTTGACTGTATTCTGAAACCTAAGTACATCATCCTCAGAATAACCTAGACCTACTGTGTCTGATTGAAAAACCTCTTGAGTGTCTTTTCCAGAGTGTGTCCAAGTTTTAATAATGTGCTTTGCATCCTCCAATTCAGATTCTAGTTGCTTATACTTACCTATCAACTCCTGTTCTATAAAAACAACATCATCTCTTTCTTTCTGAATTTTATTCATATTTTCAAGTTGTTCTTCAACAAGTTTATTTCTTTCTTTGAGTTGAGAACACTCATTCTTGATTCTCTCATTCTCTAAAGTCTGATCCCTATAACTGATATGTAATGCTTTAAGATAAATTCTCAATTCAGTTATATTATCAGTATTATAAGCATAGGTAGTTGGAGGTACCTTAAGTTCAGAGTCTTCATTTTGAGTAGAAGCCATGAGTGCATAGTTCACCTCCACATCTGAATCTGAGGTGTCTGCCCAATCTCTACCTTTGGTGTAGAGTGCCTTTTCAGTTTTACCCTTTTTGCACTTAGGAGCATAGTGACCCATCTCCTTACACTTGTAGCATTGAATTTCAGACTTATCTTTCTTCCCAGATTTGGAGTCCTTTCCCTCAGATTTGCTGAGATTTTTCCTGTCAGACTTTGAGTAATTCTTGGAGAATCTCTTTCCCTTCTTGAAATTCTTGAATCCCATTTTCTTGAAGGTCTTTACCATCAATGCAGCAATTTGCATCATCTCTTCATCATCTTCAGAATCAAATGATTCATCTGTGTTTGAGTCAACATCAGTGTTTGATGACTCACTTTCTGAATGAATGACCAAGGCTTTTCCTTTTGCCTTCTTCCTTGATGCCTCTCTCTTTGAAGATTTTTCTTCAACTTTCAGAGCAACAGACTTTGATTTCTTGCTTGATCTCCTGTTTCTTTGCTCCATTTCTAACTCATGAGTCTTGAGCAATCCATAGATTTTATCAATCTCAGTATTAGCAAGATCATAGTTATCTCTTATAGTGGTTGTTTTCACATCCCACTTTTCAGGTAGAGAGAGAAGAAACTTGAGATTTGATTCTTCTAAATCATACTCTTTGTTAACCAATGACAGATCATTGAGCAGTTTACAGAATCTATCAAATGTTTCTGTCATGGTTTCTTCAGACTTTGCCTCAAAATGTTCATACTCCTGTGTGAGTATGTTCCTTCTATTCTTCTTGATTGCAGTAGTTCCTTGACATCTAACCTCAAGTGCATCCCAAATTTCCTTTGCAGTTGTGCAGCTAATCACTTTGTTAGACATAACATTGTCTAAAGCACTATGAAGTAAATGCCTTACTTTTGCATCCTTAGCAATAGATGAAAGATCCTCAGCAGTTAGATCTTTCTTTTCCTTAGGAATCACCTTTGATTCCTCACCAGCAACAGCAGCAGTTAACTTTGTAGGTTTATGAGGACCTTCATAAATTCTATCAAGATATTCTGGATCTGTGGCTTCCAGAAACATGGTCATCTTTACCTTCCAGATTGCATACTCTGATGGCTTGAGTATAGGAACCCTAATCGTTTCATACCTACTAACATTAGTAGGGGTTTTCTCAGAACCTGATGGAGGAGGAATCTCTGCCATTGATTACTATTGTGTTTTGGATCTTTAAACTGTAATAAAGTAACAGATTGGCTCTGATACCACTTGTTAGGCCGAATACACAATATATAATCAAGTACTATATAAGTAAATAACAAGAACACACGTTTTAGTACTTAAAACTGTTTGGAATTAATAATTCCTCTCTCAGTGATGTAAAATATCACAGAGAGCTGCTTAGGTTACAATGAATGATAATCGTTCACGATGGATACCCCTCTAGGGTTAACCTAACTGTATTTATAAGATATACAGCTACGTACAATCGTTAATTGATTCTCCTAAAATTAAGCTATACAATTGATATCAATTACGATTGCTACACGTCTCCTAAGTCAACTCAATCTCTTTGACAGCTATCCAATCTTCAAAGATATTGCTTCCATATTTATCTTAAATTAATCTTCAATCTCTGTTGACTTGTAGACGCTTCCAGTAGACAGACTTTAGCAAACTCTGTTGCTCTTCTAGCCATCAGTGTTTGCGCTTCCTTCTGTCAGCCAGCAGTGTTTGCACTTCCTTCTGTCAGCGTTTGCGCTTCCAGCTGTCAGTGTATACTCAAACTCTGCTACGACTGCTTTCATTAACAAGTTAAACTCTTTTTACCTGTAACACTTAAACACTGACATTAAATCACATCAATTATATCTAACATATACTATAATATAAGTAAATCAAAAAAAAATTAAAAGTAACCCATGCTTTACATGAGTTATAAGCTAGTATATATATATATATATAGGGTCTTGTTCTAATAGAAACTAACTTAGAATAGAAACTAGAAACTAAACCTAAATTAAATATTTCAAGCTAATTTAATGACCAAATTAGGGGTACCCCAATACAAAAAACGTTTAAAATTATTGGCTCTATTCAACAAAAAAAATAAAAAAATTAAAAAAAGTTATTGTTCACGTGATGACGTGGCACGTGAACAGTAATTTTTTTTTTATATTTTTGTTGAATAGAGCCAAGAATTTTAGAAGTTTTTTGTGAAAGTGCCCCTAGCGGGGCCATTAAAATAAATGAAATATAATTTATTTAGTGTAGGTTTCTAGTTTCTATTATAAGGTTGGTTTCTATTCGAACGCTAGCATATATATATATATATCAACATTTTAACAATAATTTGATATATAAATTAATAATATATAATATTAAAAAATTAATATAATTATAGATATTAGAAAAGGAGCCGTGTGTTGCACGGATTATATACTTGTCCTATGTACAACGTGAATATCAAACATTTACTGCATATGTTTTTTGATTGTTCGTTTGCACGACAATGTTGGCAATATGCAGGTGTTACTTTTGATAAGCAATATATAGAATTTGCTTCTGACTGGCTGCTCTGGGCCTCTGGCTAATCAATAATGTTAGTAATGGTGAAGTCATCAGAATTGCAAAAGTTTTGTGGGGGATTTGGTTCTTTTGAAACAAAAAAGTCTGGGAAAATAAATTAGTAAATCAGTTTATGGCGATGGATTGGAGTGCCAAAATGTTCTCAGACTGAGAGTGTGTAAAGCAAAGTAGAGCAGCCATGAAACTATCCTCTACGACCTCTACGTCCCATACCCCTCACAAATGGAAACCTCCTGAAGAAGGTTGTCTTAAGCTTAATGTTGATGCTTCTTTTTGTAATCTTAAAAGTCGAATAAAATATTTTTAAAAATAGACGATCAAGATTATATCATATTTAAAAAGAAAATTATAATCTTAATAGTCATTTTTAAAAAAGACTGGGGTGAAAACAAGGATGAATAATACCATTCATGTCGAGATAAAGATTATCATATTCAAGTTGATTAGGATTATGTTTAGAAGTGTCAACAGGAATCTTAACACCTTCAATTTCAACAGCTTCTTCTTCAATTACATCTACAACTACCATCGGATACTTCTCCGCTAACCACCGGTAGAACGCCGGAACTCCCATTAATTCCTCCCCAAAATCAATCAATTACCCTTGTCGTCGTTGTGTGTATATTACCGTATAATTGGGGTATTGAATTCAATTCAACAAGAATAGAATGGTATAGAATATATAATGATGATAAGTTGGGAGAATTATATCCTTCATCGAATTTACACAACTACAAAATATTAAATTCAATTTACAATATGATTACCATAGATCTAAATATAAGTTAGTATATAAGTAGGTCTTCTAAATAGAATAGAATTAGATCTAATATTAAAAAGTAAATTTATTTGATTGGTAATAGAAGTATATTCAAATATGAAAAAATAAATTTAATAATTTAGACCAAATATAGGTAGGTTTTCTACATTGAATATAATTCTCAACTAGCTTATAGCCCGTGCAAAGCACGAGTTACTTTTAACTTTTTTTAATTTACTTATAGTGTAATTATATAATATTATAAATATTTCATCTTTGTGTATAAAACTTTTAGTATTAAATCTAAATTAATATGTTTTTTGTAGGAATCGAACCTTCAACTTCTTATGTAACATCTTTTAGCATTAATTTTAAATTAAAATGTTGTTGACGGGATTCGAACCTTAAATCTCTAAGATCTCTGTATATAACAACTTTTAGTATTTTATTCAACGGTAATCATCTATTTGAGCTACCGATCTAACGATTATGAATGAAAAGGATAACCAAAGTCAAACTACAAAATATACCCTTTTGCTAATTATAGTAAAAATAATATAGATAGTACATAAGCATATAATGACATTAATCCTTAATATTTATAGGTTTGAAGCCATTCGTGAGACCTCTCTTATAAAAGTTGTAGAAATTTTTTTTTAGCATGTTACATATTAAATTTATTGGTTTCAAGTTGTTTTTGATTTGTTGTTAAATAGAAAAATAGCATAACTTTTAAGTTATATATCAAAAAATGTAAAGTTCAATCATACATTATGTTTTTTAAGTTTCGATCTTTTATGTTAGCCAAGTTATTCTTATTTTCCTTGAGGGTTAATTATCAAACTCATCACTAAAGTCGTTTAATAATATCAATTTGGTCACTGATTTCCACGGGATCTCAATCGACTCATTCAAGTGTTTTAATGATATCAACTTGGTCACTGACGTTAACTTCTTAAAATTATTTAACGGGAGACGTTGTCCAGGTGGCAGGTGCATGATAGGTCGGCAAATAACGGTCATATATGCTGACTTATTCATTTGGACGCCCAGCTCTAAATTCCTGTATATATATGTGTGTGTCTTTTTTCTTAAAATCACATACATTCATCTCTAATTCTTGTTTGTTTCTATGTAGTTTTAAATGAAAAATAATTGTTAAACCATCACTAAATTAAAGATTATTTTGTTAAATTCAAGCGGGCTGTAAAATCATCCAAATTAAAATTTTAAGAATTCAAGATATAGCACAATATATTAAATGAACGTGTAAAATTATATCTATACTATTATATTAAAGCCGAAATATTGAAAGTTTGTCGGTTTGGTTTTCGGTTTGGTTATCCTAAATATTAAAATAAATAATGACATAATATAATTAATGGTAATTAGCTAGCCATTGCCATTTTCACATTTACCTTTTATAAAAACATCAAACGTACCATATTTTCAAATCATTAATACTTCCTTTCTAATTAAAATACGTTCTTTTTTATTTAAAACTAATCTTACAATCATTAATATATACCCAAAAATATCACACCACATTTTCAATTATTAATAAAATATATTAAAAATCCCTATACACTATGTAACAAAGAAATACACGCGAAACAAACTTGTAAAATATTTTTTGTTTGGGTTCACCTGATGAGGTGAGGTTCGGGGCACGTTTACATTAGTACTTCAGGTCCCGATTACCATGTATGTTGTGTACAAATTACAAATGTTATATTTTATTGGTTATTTTATAAATATTATAGTTTATAGGTTGTTGGGGAGTATCTAACCCTTGACCTGTGGTAGTACTACTCTATTATCACTCTTACTCTTATTATACAATAGGATATAATATAAAAAATCGTAACTTTTGTTTTTTTCATCAATTTTCGAGTAGTTTCAGTTGGATAATAATTGTTAAACCATATAGATAATTTTTTGAGTTTCACGTGACATGTAAAAATCTAAATCTGATTTTTGGAGCACAAGATATAACAAAATAGTAAACTGATCGTGTGAAGTCTAATAAATAATAATTTTTTATATATTTATACTCAAATTTGGTTATTTTTTTTCTAAGTCTTTCAAATGTAAGAGTTTTTTATTTTATTTAATAAAATATTAAAATTTATTTGATAAAAATCAAATTCAATATATGTAAATGTTAACAAATATAAATTTTAAAGGGAAATGATCAAAAATACCTATTTTTCAAACTTTATTGCAAAAAATGATAAAAGTTGCATATGTAGTTGCGCAGGTTGTAATAATTGTAGTTGAGGTTACAATAGTTGCAAAGGTTATAAATGAGACTGCACCGTATTTTTGAAAAAAAAATTCTACAACTTGGATATTTTTGAAAAAAAACCTAATATAAAAAAAACTTATTTGATAATATAATTTATATAATTCTAAATATTAAAAAATAACCGTGCATTGCACGGGTTATAAGCTAGGTACGTATATCCTATTATATAATAAGAGTAAGAGGGATAATGTGTGAGTACTACCATAGGTCTAGGGATCGAATCTCAACAATTACATAATATTAAACTAAATTTGAGGGAATATAGAGTACGACACCTTACTCAAACAGTGGAAGAGGATGGAGGAAGTTCTTGGGTGAAACCACAAGAGTTAGCAATCAAGGTATTTGTAGACGCAACGATTTTTCGTGATTTCAATGCTTCAGGGATAGGAGTAGCAGTTCGAGATTCAAAGGGGGAGTTGATAATGGCTGGAACGGTTTGTATAAACGAGGTATTGGATCATGATATAGCTGAAGCAATGGCCATAAAGGAAGCGCTAAGTTGGTCTAAAAATCAGACATGGCAGAACATCGTTGTGGAGTCAGATTGTTTGGTTGCAGTGCAATCGATTCGCAGTAAAGTGCCTATGATTTCAGCTTTTGGTATCATTGTGGAGGAGTGTAGGAGATTGTTGCAAGATCTAAACACAGTGTCGTTGTTATTTATCAAACGATCTGCTAATATGGTAGCACATAAGTTAGCTCGTGCCTCATATTCTTTTCCGGATCGATATTTCGATAGGATGTCCGTTCCTATTGAGGTGGATGTTGCGTTGAAGTCGGATTTAAGTTAATAAAATCTCTTGTTTGTCAAAAAAAAAACTAAATTTAAAATAGTATTATCCTAAATCTAAATATAAGTTATTATATAATTAGGCTTTCTAAATTGAATGAAATTAGATCTAATGTTAAAAAGTAAGTTTAATTGATTGATAGTAGAATTATATTCAAATATGAAAGAATAAATGTAATAATCTAGACCAAATATAGGTATATTTTCTAAATTGAATTGAATTCTCAATATAAAAATTCGTAACTTTTGTTTTTCTAAGTCTTTCAAATTTAACAGTTTTTTTATTTTCTTCAATATAATATTAAAATTTATTTGATAAAAATCATATTCAATATATATAAATCTTGCCAAAAATTTAGTTTATAAGATCGCATTGAAAGATTGCGAGTACATAAGCACGGAACAACCCCATCTCTTCTATAGAAAACTACTTATAAGCCGTGACTTTCATAAAACATATGATAAAATTAACTTTTCAAAACTCATTAATTATCTATTAAATTTAATCATCATTAATCATTTATTAATTTTAATATTAATACACGCCAAAAAATTAAATTACAAGATAGCATTGAAAAATTGCAAGCTCATTGAAAAATTGCAAGGTCGCTAAACTTGCGTTATTATCTTTAACCTGAGAATCGTAATTTGTTCAAAGTATAAGTGTTCCTGTTTGGCTTCTTTAAAAAGTGATGGTTTTGGTTATATATTTTTTAAAGTTTTATGTGCTTAATTGTAAGAACCGTGGTCATTAAATTTATTTAAATACTATTTTTGGTAGTTTAAAAAAAATACTATTTTTGGTAATTAGGAATAAAAATATTTTAAATTATTTTATTCCCGTTTGACGAGTCAACGTGTTGAATGTTAATTGGTATACGAGGGATATGTTTTATCATTAAGTGATCAAGCTGAAAATATTTTGTTATAATTTATTTTAACTTATTTTGAGTTTATATAAATATTTTGATTCGACTTGGCGAATAATTATATCGCGAATATGAGATGGTATCATTAGATATGAATAAAAGGACCGAGAATGATTGTTTGGGACCCTTTATGTGTTTCGTGATTTTATTAGACTCCAGGATAATTATCTGTAAAAAAATTTGTAATCCGTGCAATCAATTTGTTCTTATCCAGGTATAGTTGTTTTAAAAATTCCTAGGGCTTCAATTTAAAATCATTTTCGAACCAACAATCGTCAGATAAATCTCAGAATTTTCTTGATTTTTTTTTTTTATGAATTTTAGATTGTAATTTCGAATTTTAGGGTTTATGTGTGTAAAATTGGGGATTTTTGATTTGTCGATTATTTGTTGAATTGGTTGCTGTGATTAGCTTCCTGGGCTCATATGTGATGAATTCATGAAATTAAAGGTGAAGATTGTGTTCGAAATTGTGGATAACGAGCTTGGGTATTTTCCAAAATTTTAATTGATTTGTTATTAAAATATGATGTTTGTTTGTAAGTAGCGATTCCACAGTTAGATTGTAGTAGTTTGTAGCTTTGATTTGGCATATCGAACGCACTATTTGGTGTAGCATTATTCAAAGTCGAGTTTTCGCCGGAAATATTATAGTTCACCGGAGATCGGTTGTTTGTGATGATTTTGCAAAGATTATGGTATCAGAAGGGTTGTGGAATGATGTAGTTAGTTTATAGATTGTCAAACCAATCAAATCGGTGCAGTTGAGGTTACCGGATTCTGCAGTTAGTGAAGAACAGGGATGATGTTCTTGATTTTTGACTTTTGTTTTAATTAAATTGATTGTGGTTTGATCTGAGTTGGTGAAAGTAGTAAAAATAATTTTGGTTTTAACCTTTTTACCATTTACTGTTGGATTTACTTTTATTTCAAAATTATTTTGTTAATCTAATTATTTATTTAAAATCTGAATTTTTATGTTAAAAATTCAGAAATTAAATTAAAAAAGTGTGATTTAATTTTAGAATTATTTTGGGAAGTATTTATTTATTTTGAAAATGATTTATTTATTTATTTTAATTAATTGTTTATATTTTAAATTAATTTAAATTGTTTTAAAATGGTTTTAAATGATTTAAAAATAGTGGGAACTGTTTAAAAAAATCAAGAAAAATGCTATAAAATGTTTTAAAATGTTCCAAGACCAGCTTTATGTTGAAGCAAGGGTTGAGTGTGTTTAAATTGTTTCTTAAGTTCGTTAAGTGCTAAGTGAGTGGCATGGTCTGTTCGATGTAGTTTAAATGATTACTTGATATGTGATTTCTTGTAATACGTGATAGTGAGTCGTAAAAGGGATTAGCTGTTTGATTAAATGATTAATGCTCTGTTTGAATCCAGTATTCTTGCGAGAGGTGTTTAAAGTAGAAAAAGATCAGCCAGAGGCATTATTGTGAGTTAAGGACTGTGGAATTGAGTAGACGGGATGTATTGAAGTCAGGGAGACGACTAGATAATGAGACGATTAAGCTGTAACTACCGGCAAGTATTTCCTTTCACTTCTTGTTCAAGTGAATTCTTTCTTTAAATCTAATGATGATATGACCCCAAATTATTCGTATCGAACTTGTCGATATCTTTGAGATTATTGTTCTTTATTTATCACCCTATTATCGTGTCGAACTCGTTGACACCTATTGATATTATTATTCTTCATTTACCCTTGTTGTTGGGTTGATCTTGTTGATACCGGCTAATGTTGATATTTCATCAGTGATTCTCAATTATGAATTGTTATTCTGGAACGTGAGTTTTCCAGTTAGTTGTTGTGGTAAGGTTGTCGATTGTTCCGACACCTTGAGAGTTTGAGATAGAATTGGAATATTTTGACCGTAAGGTCGGACCCTATCGTGGTCGTGATTAAAATGTTTTGACCGAGAGGTCGGACCCTATCGTGGTCGTGATTAAAATGTTTTTGGACCGTAAGGTCGGACCATATTGTGGTCGTGAATAATTGAGGCCAATGTGTGTCGTGGATCCATTTAGAGGGACTTTGCTGTGTGCATTGTTCGGGGTTAGTGCGAGACTGATCAGCCGCCTAACTCCGCTGTTTTTTTTAATATATAAAAATCCAGTTCTAATCTATACATTGAGATTGAATTGAATTGCTTAAAGCCTGATTCTTTTGAAGCATATGATGTTTATTCTTGTTGATCAGAACTTACATTGTTCTTGATACTGATTCAGATATTTATGCTTGCTGAGCACTGTTGGCTCACTCTTGCATTGTTGTTTCTTTCTTCAGTTAATAAAGAAGTTGGGTACACTCAGTGGTCAAGTGAGTTTTCCTGTCCCGATAGCGAGAGAAGACGTGCGGGTTATTGACTTGGTTGGGTAGTGGATTTAATTTGAGCTTGTCAGAGGTTGGTTAACTAGTTCGGCATACGAACTTAGGTGTTATTAAATTGTATAATAATTTTATTATGGGTTTGGATTGTAAAGATGTAATTTAATGGTTTGTTTCATACCATAACCTGTATGCGATCTTGGTTAAGGGGTTTTCTTTTATTATATTATTGCTTTATCCAGGTATATAACATATTGATTGTGGTGAGTGGTCCCAAATCTGTAACCCGGATTATGGGATGTCACATTAATGCTCCTTTGACTTCAGTTTTATGTTAACATTTATCTCTAATTTGTGCTTTACCTTCAATTTATTTTTTAGATGAAGGTGGTTTGGGCCAAATGATTAAGCATTTGAGTTGTAGATAAAAATTGCAGGTTAAGCAGGATCATCAAAGCCCAAAATTTTTAAAAGGTACATAGTTAAGTACATCTTATTGCTGCTTTATAATCACAAAAAATTCACCGGTACAGGATAAGCAGCTAGCAATTTTCAATGGATTTAAGATGAGTTTTGTCGGCAAGTTAAAATTCAAAACTGAGGTTGCATGTTGCAGGTTTTTGGTAGGCAACCACAATCAATACTGCCATTTTTTTCTAAATCGCTAGATCCAACAAATGCTACTGTGCGTTTCCTATCTCCAAGCTAAAGAGTGTTTAATATATATTAATATAATCTCTTCTGACTTTCAAACCTCTTTTTTTGGACCTTTGTACATGTCTCAAACATGACTTCTTCATTTTCTGTATTTCTAGACCCAGACTTCACTTTTCTTCCTAACGTGTTCCCGTGCTACAATATTGGGACACTAGATTCTGACATGCAAATGGCTACTTATCAGAGAAGGTACGTGAACATAGGTGATTATAAAATAGAGTGTTACATTAGTCCAAAAACTACTCTAACATGGGGGAATGACAGATTTTTACTAGATTTAGGGTGTATTTGGTATTGCTGTTGCAGACAGTTACATCAACTTTTTTCTGAAAAGCAGTTGAAAAAATGTTTGGTAAAATTTAAAAGCTACTTTTCTGAAAAGCGTTTTTGGTCGAAAAACTGCTTTTAGAGAAAGCAGGTTCCCATACTTTTGAAAAAAGCTGCTTTTCAGCTTTTGTGGAAAGTAGTTGCTCGTTTCAATATCAAACTCACCAAAAACACTATTTTTATTATATTTTTACATCAAAACTTGCACATATAAAAAATATTAACAATCTTCGGCTTTTTACAACAACACTTTTTCTAACAGCACAACAATTTTTAACAGCAATCCCAAACACAGGCTTAGCTAGCGATTTTGAGCATTCTCTCCTCTACATGACAGTTAAATTTATAAAAATATAAAAAAAAACCCTTAGTTCAAATTAGATGTACTCCTTTTAGGGGGGAAACTCTTGTATTGTGTAGGCCACTTCTTACTAAATATACCGTAAACTTGGGGCTTTCTTTTTTAATTTAATGTGATTTTCATGGGTAAAAATATAAAGGCCTTAATTGTGGACGTGCTTAGTTAAAAGGTGAAATAATTAGTAGTTTGGTTAATCACAGGAATTTTTGATAGGAACTTTTGTTGACAAATATGCAAATGATCTAATGCTAACTGAATTTTCTTTAGCTGCTATAAAAGTGGGAATCATTTTTTGGACATCACCTTTGGCAACGTTCAGTAAACTGAAGCCCTTATGCTGATTGTGATCCACGCAGAGCAACTCCAATTGATATATTCTTTAAGCCTACAGGTATGCATGTGAGCTGCACATTCCACATTCCGTTTACTAAAGATAGGCCATGAAACAAGTCAAGACTAGGGATAGCGGGGGGATTGAAAATTTCCTATAACATGCGGTTTTTCATTTGCTTAGGTTTCAATGAATTGCCTTTGCTGATACATATACTCCTACATCTGACTAACTTCTAGGGTAGTAATGCCTCTAATTCCAGTTTCTGCATTAGGCATCCAAATAACTCATGTGGACAGATGTGTAATATAGAACATTCGACTATTAAACTTTTCCTTTTATCTTGTTTCAACTCGTCGCCATACAATTTACACTTAATTACTATGAAGTAGATATGCAACAAGAAATGACTAGCAATACTCGTAAGGCTCTTTTCAGAGAAAGAACAAGCTTTATGTTTATTTGTATGCTTGTGATTTAGGTCAATAGAAATGTATTTCATGCAGACATAGTATCTAAAGCAAGACTAATGTGTTCTTCGAGTTGGAAGTTTGGTTTAAAAAACTTATTAAATCTTTATTTAATGTTTATAATTAAGTGCTGCTATGGAATCAAAATTATCACTGTGTCATCATCAAGGAATATTGTCTTCTTACGCCCTTCAGTGCAATTATCCAGTTTCAAAAATTACAAATGTTATGGTTCTAACATGTCTGCATCTTATGTTATTGCATCAGCTCTTTTTTGTTCTCTTATAGTCGTTTCATCGTTTGTCTGATATAAATATGTATTCCCTAAAAAGCAGAGATCACAGAATCAAGGAGTAGCTGCTGTGACAGAGGTGCTCCCAAAGTTAGGATAGTTCTAGAACTCCACTCTTATCTAAAAAGTATATAACAGAAGAAGAAGATTGGGCAGTAGTGCACAAAAGTAGAGAGACACAAAATTGTATTTTAGTTATAACTACTGAAAGAGGAGATCTCGCTCTTAATAATTCTTAATTAGAGATCTACAAATTCCTTTAATGGATTTGATCTTTCCTTTTCGTTTCTTTTCTTTTTCTTTCGAATTTTCGATACTATCTCAATGACATTGTTGTGCATCTCAAAGCTTGTAGTATTGTCCGCAAGTTCAATGGCCGTTGACGAGAAAGTCGTGCTTTTTTCATTCTTTCAAGAATCCGAACACAACACAGCTACAAGAGCTTTGCAAAAATAAAATGTACACATCTTCAATCCTATTCGACTGTGTACGGCTCTGCAAAACAATGTACACACATCTTCAATGGATCTTCCTCCTCTATAACAAGCTTACAAGCACACGAAAGAGACATGTTGTACGCATAACTTGCATTCATACCGGAGATAAAAATTTGTAGTGAGAAAGATTACGCTCGCAATACAATCGCTAATGTAGCATTCATAGCATACATACAATTGCACAATATGGGAGGCTAGAGCTTGCCCTCGCATTGCACGGGCTACAAAGCGTTATGCAATAATGGTCTAGGTTTATATTTTAGAGAAATTGCTTAAAATATTATTTTTTTTAAATGCATTTGTAATTATATTACTGTAAATTTTTTTTTAAAAAAACATATACGATGAAAATATGGGCTGCAATTTGAAGCAATCAAATATATTTTTTTATTTTTTTACAAAAAATATTTAAATTGGTAACTTTTTTTATTGCTTTTCTGATTTTTTTTTTTTTTTTGCATATCAAACAAGATTATATTACAGGAAAATGCTAGAGTTACATAAAGTTTCAGAAAAACTTTCACAAAATGGTAAGTGTTCAATATGTGATTGGTTATAATTCAATGGACCTCCTGCATTCACATTAATATTAACCAATAAAAACATCAATTAGCGGAATACAACTCATTATGTAAATTTTTCTCAAGTTACAACAATTATGCTTCCCAAGAATTAATTTCAGCAAGGTGAAATATCACAATTGAATACTTTATATCTGTAAATAAATATAGATCTGGCATAACTAATTTAGTGTTTCAACAATCCATATACTACCTACTCTTTGAGTTTACTCTGGGCAGGCCACCGTTCTGGTGATGATAATTGGCACCACCGTATGTTTGATATCCAACCTGTTGATAAAACGGAACACCAGCTGCAATTGGAGGTAGTGCTTGGACTGCATGAAGAGGCCCGCGTGGTTGATATACATCATGTCTATTTTGATGCAATCCTTGGGAGTAATGTACTTGCGGAGGATAATCCCTACTCTGATTCAATGGCCGATTGTGAGGATGTCGTGTTGATGACGAAGCACATGGTTGGTTATAAGAACGATCGTATTGACTCTGACCATGAACAGAATATGGTAACATGTGGTGACCTTGAGGATAAGCTGAATTGGGTGGTACCGATCTGTATTGTCCCTGACCCTGGTGTCTATAACTTTGGTTCAAATGAAATGCTGGGCCATTTGCAGTGGCATACGGAGGATTGCCATTATAATCTCCATCAACATATCTATCTTTCTTTATCTGTAAGCTATTTGCTACAAGCCGATGAGCAGCATCACCTATCTGCCTGGCAGAAATGGCTCCTGCAGGAGGGTTATTCCTTTTATTTTCCCAAGGCTTCCTTCCAGAATCTTCATGCCACAGAACAGGCTCTGGTGTTAGATCCCCCAGTGAGACAGTCTTTTTAGGGAGATTAACTCCTGGAGGAGGATGTGCAATATGATTATGAGCATCTGGAAGTTTGTAAATAGCACATATCACATTGTTGTCCATAATATCTTCCATCCCCTCAACTGGTGATCTGAATATTTGTGGGCACGGATCTCCAGAGCAAAGAGATATGTAACCATTCATCCCGCCGCTGGCCACTGGATCAAGTTGCTCCTTCCTTTGAGTTCGATCTTTTTCATCCAACTGCTTACAGCGATCATTAAGAGAAAATATGTATGGAGATAGAGGGTGAGATACTGCCACAAAAAACATGTCACACATTGTACTGTTTCTCCGAACTTCTTCTTCCGTTAAAGTATACTCAATTTTTGCAACCTCGGCAAGAAGACGGGCTTCGTCAATGAAAGGCAATTTGGCAATACCCTGCCAAGCAAATCTCTTCCCATTCATATCCACTTTAAAATCAGCTGGATAAAAATCAATGATAGGCGAATTTGGATCAGTCATCAGTTTCCTGTATTGCTGAGGAAGTGCATGGGAGCTGGCTGCAGGAAATACTCCCAACAGCTGATTAAATGGTTTAAATGGAGAACCTAGTTCAAAGCTTATATTCAACTGTCCAAGATCTTTAAGATCAGAAGCAAATGGAGCATAATGATAAGGATAAAACCATTGCCATGAACAAACTCCTTCGTAGTAATAATGCATAACCCAACACAAACCTTCTGCATAACTCTTTACAACATCTTTGCGAACCCTATCAAGTTCCTCTGGAGTGTTTGCAGAAAACTTTTCTTCATAATACCTCTCCTTCCAACCTGGCTCTCCCAGTTTTACCTTGTCTTCCTCAGGATTCTCAGAGTTGAAAGCATCAGATTTTTCACGAAGTATCCCCTTCAACTTTGCTTTCAGTTCCTCTTTGTTTTCAGATGCCTCTTTTTCAAGATTATTCTCAGCTTCGACAAGAGCAGCACCAATAGTGGCCTCAGAAGACAGCCGTGCAACTTTTGGGGCTCGCTGGTTGCTGGATTGTGCATGCTGATATGGAGAAGGTGCCTGACCTGAGGCAAGACGAGAACCATGAAACCTGGCAACTGGAACCAAATCAGGTGCGATCTGTGGCTCGACATCATCTCCTCTTTTCACTTGAGCTTTATCACGCTTGACTCTCTCAGCTTGACGCTGATGCAACCGAGCTCTTTTACTAAAGATTTTGTCCTCATATGATCCCACTGCTTGAATGAAATGCTCCACCCTGCTCAAGTTTGGCTTGCTCCCATCAGTCAGATAACCACCTAATGCCCGGAATTCCTTCTTGTAAACAGCCAAAAGCAGATTAATTGCACCCTCGCGGATCTCCAACGTAGGCATATGTGGTAAAAAATCATTGCCAACGAAGAAACACATGAAGATGAAATCATCAACGATGCGCTCAAAATCAATCTTGAAAGGAATATTAGGAATCCTCATCTCAAGTTCCAAATACTCCCTGAGAGTCCAAATGTGGAGAAACTGGTATGGCTTTTTGGGAACAGTTTCACCTTTCTCATCATCAAACTCCCCATTCTTCCTTTTAGCCTTTCCTTGACATTCTGCGGCCATGTGGCCCATTTGACCACAAAGAAAACACTTGTTTTGCTGTCCTGGAGTGATTACAACCTCTCTGAGAATTGAAAAATGAATCTCATGGGTAGCCAGAGCCAACATGATGAGATCGGCGTCCAAACCATACAGGCAGTGGCGTGTGTTTGGATCAAAACCAGGAAGGTTTCTTTGAAGACGAATGTAGGACATAATTTTGTGTTCCCCTTCGCCAGGAACATTTGCATCAGAAAGTATAACCTTTACAAATTTCCATCCAGGGTCATTGTTAATTCTAAGATGGATATAATACTGTAGAGCAACTGACAAAACTGCCATAAACTCAGTTCCAGGAGTTATAACATTAGAATCACAAACTTGAGACTGATCACGCAATCTTGGGGGAAGCTTTCTGCCTTCCTTCTCAAATTCCACACGCAATCTTTCCTCTTCAGCTGCCGCATCTGCTGCATCTTTTGCTGCTCTAAAACGCCTAGATCGTTGCTGGTTCATTTTTGCCCTTGGGGCAACACCATCTATAGCCATGTAAAGGAGCTTTCGAGGACGCACCATCACAAAAAGCCTATCAATGTAATCAAACATACACTCAAACACCTCAGTGAAGGAGGTTGGACAAGGACGATCCTCGGGGTGAAAACAAGGATGAATAATACCATTCATATCCAGATAAAGATTATCATATTCAAGTTTATTAGGATTAGGCTTAGAAGTGTCAACAGGAATCTTAACACCTTGAATTTCAACAGCTTCTTCTTCAATTACATCTACAACTACCATCGGATACTTCTCCGCTAACCACCGGTAGAACGCCGGAACTCCCATTCCTTCCTCCCCAAATCAATCAATTATGTTGTGTGTATATTAGTGTATAATTGGGGTATTGAAAGTGAGATTTATTATGCTGAAAGGAGAGACGGCGGAGATTCTGATCCCGAGAACAAAGCCGATGTTAAGAATCCAGCCCTAGTTGATAAAGATGAGGCAGGCAAGGAAGCGCCTGGTTCAGCTTCTCTTCACTTATTAGGATTAAGCCAGTAGAATCAAACTCCTAAATAGCTGGATTTGATGAACCCAGTTCGTGATAAACTTATATGGGGTAAAGAAATTTTATAATTTTGAAAAAATCTCAGGATCGCCCGACCTATCAACAAGAATAGAGTAGCATAGAATATATATATAGATGATACGTTGGGAGATCCTTATCATATTCTGCATCGAATTTCCACAACCACAAAATATTAAATTCAATTTAATTTGCAATAGGATTACCTTAAATTCAATTTACAATAGGATTATCCTAAATCTAAATATAAGTTATTATATAATTAGGTCTTCTAAATTGAATAAAATTAGATCTAATATTAAAAAGTAAATTTATTTGATTGATAATAGAATTATATTTAAATATTAAAAAATAAATATAATAATCTAGACCAAATATAGATAGGTTAACTACATTGAATATAATCCTCAATATATTTTTATCAAAAAAAAAATCTCAATATAAAAAATCGTAACTTTTTTTTTTTTCAATTTTCGAGTAGTTTCAGTTTGATAATAATTATTAAATTATATAGATAATTTTGAGTTTTGCGTGACCTATAAAAATCTAAATCTGATTTTTGGAACACAAGATAGAACAAAATAGTAAACAGATCGTGTGAAGTCTAATAAATAATAATTTTTATATATTTATACTCAAATTGGTTATTTTTTTTAAGTCTTTCAAATTTAAGAGTTTTTTATTTTACTTAATAAAATATTAAATTTTATTTAATAAAAATCAAATTCAATCTATACTGTTATATAAAAGCCGAAACATTAAAAGTTTTGGTACACCTTTTTTGGTACCTGTTTTTTGGTACTTATTTTTTTTGTACTTCGTGAATTTACTTATTTACACTTCATTATAAATAAAAATAAATATAAAATAAATAATAACATATATAATTAATGATAATTAGTCGATCGCCTTTTTCACACATACTTTAAGTTGAAGATATTACCTTTTATAAACACCTGAAAATATCACACCATAATTTTCAAGAAAAATATAGCACCTAAAATAAATAATAACATAATATAATTAATGGTAATTAGTCGATTGACTTTTTCACATTTACTTTTAGTTGAAGATATTACCTTTTTTAAACACATAAAAAGATCAATTGTATCATATCTTTCAATCATTAATGTTTTTTTTCTAATTAAAACACGTTACCTTTTTAATTTACAACAAATCTTACAATATGTACCCGAAAATATCACACCATATTTTTCAATTATTAATAAAATATATTAAAAACCGTATACGTTGTTTATAATAAGAAAACATTAGTATAATCCGTAAACATGAGTATATTAAATTATATCAAATTTAAATTTAAAAAATTATTAAAATAATGATTATATAAAATGTAATTGTAATATTAAATAAAATTTATAACATAATACAAGAAACTCGTGCATTGCACGGGTTATAAGCTAGTTATATAAATGTTACTCCCTCTGTCCCAACCAATTGTTTACACTTTCCTTTTTGGGACGTCCCAATCAATTCTTTACGTTTTCTAAAATAGTAAGTTTTAACACTATTACACCCACTACTTCACTTATTTTAACAATACTTTACACTATTACACCCATTACTTCACTTATTTTAACAATAAAATCACTATTACACCCACTACTTCATTTATTTTAACAATAAAATCACTATTACACCCACTACTTCACTTATTTTAATCTTAATTCTTGGTCTCCGTGTTAAAAGCAAACGATAAAAAATCGTTGGGACGGAGGGAGTAACAAATATAAATATTAAAGGGAAATGATAAAAATGCCCATTTTTCAAACTTTAAGGTAGTTATATCCTTTATATATAATAAGCGTAAAAGGGATCTTATCCATAATTTTGGTTTAGTCACTTTTGTAGTTTGGTTTGGTCACTGTACCGCCATAATAATCTCAACCATCGAATATAATATTTTTAAAAATAGACGATCAAGATTTTATTATATTAAAAAGAAAATTATAATCTAAAAAGAATATAATTAAAAAGGTTGTATTAGAATTGAATTTTAAAAAGAAATTATAATCTGAAAAGGATATAAAAGATTATATTATAATTGAATTTTATTTATTTATTTATTAATATTAAAAAAGATTCATATTCACTATTTAGGTTATATCTCGAGATTTGGAAATCAGATTTGGCTGATTTTATAGTCCACGCGAAACTCATAAAATTATCTTTAATTTGGTGATGATTTAACAATTATTATCCAAATGAAAACACTCGAAATCTCAAGAGAAAATATAATTACGAATTTTTAAATTAATCATATTTAGTGTAGAATACCTACATTAATAATCTTATTCAATATAGAAAACCTAATTATATATGATTTAAATCATTGACAAGCACTTTTTCGTATTTCAATATAAATACACTTCTTAGTTTACATATTAAAATATTAATTATTTTTTATGCTAGATCCAACATTTTTTATCTATTTATTTTAAGATCTAACCGTTCTAATTTATTTTATCGTACTAAGGATTAGACTACCAAATACCAAAGTTTTGGACAAATCCCTCCTACTTATTATTAAAACTGTGTATTTATTTGTTTGTACAACTATCTTCAAATAATAATAATGTTATTTTGATAATCAAAACAAAATATAAGTAAATTTCTTAAGTAAAATAGAATTTTCAATATAAAAAAAAAATCATCAATTTCATCTCTCTTTTGTTTCTTGGTAGTTTTAATTGGAGAAAATTGTTAAATCATCACTAAATTAAAGATTATTTTGTTAATTTCACGTAGGCTGTAAAATCATCCAAATCAAGTTTTAAGAATTTCAAGATAAAACACATAATAAATTAAACGTGTAAAATCTTATATACATATCAATTTCATAAAAACAATGTGATATGTAAACTAATAACAAATAAATAAAAAAAATATAACAAATATTAGAAAAAGAGCCGCGCGTTGCACGGGTTATAAGCTAGTATATATAATAAGCGTAAGAGTGATCTTATCCATAATTTTGGTTTGATTTTTTGGTTTGGTCATTGTACTACCAAAATAATTTCAACCGTCGAATCTTATATTTTTAAAAATAGACGATCAAGATTATATCATATTTAAAAGAAAATTATAATATAAACATGATATAATTAAAAAAGTTTGTCTTAGAATTGAATTTTAAAAAAAAAGTATAACATGAAAAGGATACAGTTGATTTTTTTTAATATTAAAAAAGGTTCATATTTATTTGGATGATTTTATAGCACATGCGAAGCTCATAAAATTATCTTTAATTTAGTGATGATTTAACAATTACTATCGAAATGGAAACACTCATAATCTCAAGAGAAAATATAATTACGAAATTTTACAAAAATTATAATCTAAATGGGATATAATTAAAAAAGTTTGTATAAGAATTAATTTTTAAGAAGAAAATTATAATGTCAAAAGGATATAATTAAAAAATGATACAATTGAATTTTATTTATTTATTTTATAAGTATTAAGAAAATTTCATATTTACTATTTGGGTTCTATCTTGAGATCTAGAAATCAGATTTGGATGATTGTACGGCTAACGAAAAGCTCACAAAATTATCTTTAATTTAGTGATGACTTAACAATTATTATCAAAACAGAAACACTCAGAGTCTCAAGAGAAAATATGATTACAAATTTTTACATTAATCCTATTCAGTACAGAAGACCCACGTTGATAATCCTATTCAATGTAGAAAACTAATTTATATGATTTAATCATTGACATACACTTTTTCGTATTTCAATATAAATACACTTTTTAGTTTACATGTTAAAAAATAAAATAGTTTTTATGCTAAATCCATCGTTTTTCATCTATTTATTTTATGATCTAACAGTTCTTATTTATTTTGTCGTGCTGAAGACCAGACTACCGACTACCAACATTTTCGACAAAATCACTCTTACACTTATTATTAAAACTATATTTGGTTGTTAGTAGTATATTCAAATAATAAGAAGGGAATTTTGATAACCAAAACGAAATATAAGTAGATTTCATAAATCGAACAAAATGTTCAACGTAAAAAATCGTCAATTTCTTCCCTTGTTTGTTTCTGCGTAGTTTTAATTGGAAAATAACAATAGAATCACAAACTTGAGACTGATCACGCAATTTTGGGGGAAGCTTTCTGCCTTCCTTCTCAAATTCCACACGCAATCTTTCCTCTTCAGCTGCCGCATCTGCTGCATCTTTTGCTACTATAAAACGCCTAGATCGTTGCTGGTTCATTTTTGCCCTTGGGGCAACACCATCTATAGCCATGTAAAGGAGCTTTCGAGGACGCACCATCACAAAAAGCCTATCAATGTAATCAAACATACACTCAAACACCTCAGTGAAGGAGGTTGGACAATGACGATCCTCGGGGTGAAAACAAGGATGAATAATACCATTCATATCCATATAAAGATTATCATATTCAAGTTTATTAGGATTAGGCTTAGAAGTGTCAACGGGAATCTTAACACCTTGAATTTCAACAGCTTCTTCTTCAATTACATCTACAACTACCATCGGATACTTCTCCGCTAACCACCGGTAGAACGCCAGAACTCCCATTCCTTCCTCCCCAAATCAATCAATTACGTTGTGTGTATATTAGTGTATAATTGGGGTATTGAATTCAATTCAACAAGAATCGAGTAGCATAGAATATATATATATATATATATATATATATAGATGATACGTTGTGTTAGTTACAGAGGCATGCCTGTACACATCTAATAACAAGCCTAATTGTTTGTAATGCTTTGCATTACTTACATGACCTCTTAACTGAGGGAACCTCTGGTTGTAGAGTTTCTGTTTGTATTGTACTTGTAGTAGGCATCAAATCCTAGTTGTGTAATTGTACAAATAGAGTCTAGAATAATGCTTGAAAGAATTTCCAAGGTTCATGCCTCAAGCAAGGAGTTAAAGACTGTCAAATAATCACAGTTGGGATTTGAAGAAATGAAGAATTTGCCTAAGTACCAATTCGAGAAGTATATTTGTCTATTCGAGAAGTCCAGCATTCGAGAAGTCAGGGATTCGACATCTCAAGACACTATTCGATATCTCTGAAATACACTGTTCGATATCTCATTCGATATCTCAGGGATTCGATATGTCTACTACTCTATTCGAGAACTCAAGAAGTCAACAAGTCAAGATGGTATTCGAGTTCTCAAAGAGTCAACAAGTCAAAGTTTCATTCGATATCTCAAGGACTCAGAAAGCTATTCGATATCTCGAGGATTCGATAAGTCAAATGTTCTATTCGACAACTCAAGGAATCCTGATGGAAAAGAGCTATTCGAGAAGTGGTTCGATATGTCAATATAACAGTATTCGAGAACTCAGAGTTATCGATCAAGTCAATTCTAGTTCTCGAATCACTTACTTAGTCACTTCTCGAATACATTCTTGGAGACAAAATACTGAAGAAATTGTACAAGTCAGAAACCTGCAACAAGCCAATGCACTTTATGGACCACAATCTGTAACGTGCTCTGGAAAGCCTACAAGGAAGCTTGGAGAGATATAGAAGAGACAAGGAGCTAAAGAAGTGGATCTAAACAGGCTTTGCAAAGTCAAATCTGTAACCGTTTGGACACTTACTCAAAAAGGATAGACAGACTAGAAAGTAATTTGTTTAGCTACCTTATTTGTAGTAAGTAGGCTGTATCCATGTTCTATAAGGACACAGCCTCACTTCATAACTTAGTAACTTTTGTGAGTCAAGTTTTTCAAACACTGTAAGCTATATCTCTCTGAGAAAAACGAAGCTGAGAATACTACCATTTGTATTCACAGATTGTAGCAACCTTTATCTAATAATACATTAGATTAAAGTGATATTGTGTCTTGTGTTGTTTCTTTATCCGCACCTTCTCTTCTACACACACAGGCACTTATCTGCTACATAGACTCAATCCAAGAAAAGTTCAAGAATCCATTCACCCCCCCTCTGTATTCTTTTACCGTATTCAATACTCAACAAGTGGTATCAGAGCGGGCTGTTTATTCAAAAACAGGAAAACGATCATGAGTTCGAATACACCAACGACTACAGGAACGGTGAAGGTCCCTAAGTTTGACAAAGAAAACTTCAACCTCTGGAAGATAAAGATGATGTTGTTCATTAAAGCCTCTCATCCCTTGTATCCTGAGATTCTCAAGAATGGTCCTTTTGTTCCACAACAAGAGATACCAGAGAAGACTGTTGGAACCACAACTATCCCAAGATCTTATGAGGCCAAGGATCCATCAAAGTGGACAGAGTCAGAAAGGGAGAAGGTTGCTCTTGACAGCCACCTCATGTTGCTTATCATTGATTCCATGGACATGTCAATGTTTGCAAACATTGCATCATGTACGTCTGCTAAAGAGATGTGGGATCACATTGAGGTGTTGTGTGAAGGGACTGATGAGGTTAAGGAAAACAGGAAACAGATACTGGTCACACAGTATGAAGCCTTCATGGCACAGCCCAAGGAAAGCATCACTGAAATGTTTGAAAGGTTTCACAAGCTAGTTACTGAGTTGCAGATGAATGGAAAGGTTTACAGCACCAAGGAGTTAAATATGAAATTTCTGTTGTCTTCACCAAATCATCTGGAGCAAAGAGTCATTTCTCTAAGAGAGAGAGATTTGAACAAAGTCACCTATGATGTGCTCTATGGAGTCCTAAAGACTCATGAACTTGAGTTGCTTCAGAAAAGGGCTATCCAAGCCAACCAAGGTAGGATGATAAACACATCATGTGCCTTGATTGTCAACAAATCCATTCTGGACCTAGAAGCATCTACAAGCCAACTAAGGATAGAGGAGGTGGCAGATGATGAAGAAACTGAAGCTGGGGTGAGTGAACCTGTTGAGGAAAAGGAGGAAGAAGAAGAAGAGTTTTACACTCTGGAAGAACTTGATGGGATGGAAAATACTTCATATGCTTTCATGGCCAGAAAATTTCCAAACATCAGATTTAAAAGAAATCAACCCTTCAAACCAAAAACTCAAAACCATTCAGCCAACAAGAACAAGGCACCTGTGAAACCAAACAGAAATAAGTTCAAAACCAGTTATGTGGATAGGTCATCTGTAAGGTGCTATAGATGCAATGACCTAGGGCATTTTGCCAGTGAATGCAAGAAGCCTAAAAAGAAGGATAGAGATTATCTTGAGCTCGAAGCTAAGTATGAGGCCCTTCTGAAAAAGCAGACACATGGTAAGGCCTACATAGCTGAAGGGAAGTGTTGGGATGATTCTGAGAGTGATGAAGAGGAACAAGAATTCTGCAATTATGCCTTGATGGCCAACTCCAAGGATGACTCATCTTCATCTGATTCTCAGGTACCATCTCTCACTACTATAGACATGTCTGTTTCTGAGTACAAATGCATGATTGAACAATTATCTGTTGAAATGTTTAATATTCATACTAGTATGACTGCTGCTAATGAGGAGATTGCTAAACTGTCTACTAGAAATGAAATATTAACCAAAAAGAATGAGGAACTTGAGCTAACTACTATGCAAGTAGAAAACCTTAAGAAAGAAGTTGAATATTTGCAGAACAAGGTTTTATGTGCTAGTCAAGTAGAGAAGGCTCTTAGGGATTAATTAGCTGAGAATGAATTCAAACTAAAAACTTTCAAGAAATCATCTGGTTTAGTGCAATCCTACTGTGAGAAAATTGAAGCTAAACCCAAAGCAGCTATTGGACTTGACTATGACTCTCTCAAACAGAGGAAAGGCTATGCTGTCATTGAAGAGGACACAGCTGTTCATGAGAAAGTGCCTCACATTTTGAGAAAAACTGAAAATCCAATTTTTAAGGAATCAACATTTGAAGTTGATGAGGATGCCTTACTCATCAAGCAAATGTTGAATGATGAGGATGAGGCACAATCTAGTGAACAACAAGCATCCTCTAAGGGTGAGAGTGTCAAGTCAAAGACCAAGAAACCAGTAGTTGATAGGCCAAGACCTAAGAAGTTTGTTAAGTTTGTCTCAGCTGGGATGAGTGAATCAGAAAAGAAAGTGACTAAGAAGAAACAGAACAGAAATGGCAAGTTAGGGACTAACAAGGATAACAACTATGCTTATATGCCTAATGCCCCTAGGAAAACTTGTCAGAACTGTTTCAGTACCAATCATTTAACTCATGCATGCAAGAAACCTGTTGGTAGTGTGTCTAAACCTTTCTATGATTGTTCTGTACCTCTAAGTCATAGAGATGCACCTTTCTGTGATAAATATGACTACATGCCATGCAATATGAATGTTATGACTAGTTGTTTTAATTTAAGAAGGCAATTCATTGACGGTTGTATCAGTCACAATTCTCACACACACTACACAAGGTCAAAGTCTTCAAGTCCTCCTAAAGCTAGGAAGATACCTCTGTCACCTAAGTCTGAAACTTCAGGTTCTAAGACTTCCAACAGTGACAAGAAGACTAGCACTAAGAAAGTTGACAAGCATGTTGTTTATGATAAAACTGTCTCTAAGTCACATGGACCCAAACTTGTTTGGGTACCGAAGGAAAAGTAATACCTTTGTGTTTGCAGGGCAAAGAAAGTGAAAAGAAGGTCATGTGGATTTTGGACAGTGGATGCTCAAATCATATGACTGGTGATATGGCCCTGCTATCACAGTATGAGGAAAAGGCTGGCCCAATGGTTGCTTTTGGAGATGACAGCATGGGTAACACATTGGGATATGGCAAGCTGAAAGTTGGTAATGTCATCATTGAAGATGTAGCACTAGTCAAGGGGCTCAAGCATAATCTGTTAAGTGTTGGTCAGTTTATTGATAGAGGTTTCAAAGTGAATTTTGACAAAGATGAATGTTTGATCACCCACAAGAAGACTGGTGATTTTGCTCTATCTGGAGTAAGGAAGGGAAGCCTGTTTGTAGCCAATATGGACTCTGCAAACAAGGACAAAATTTGTTGCTTTTACTCAAAAGCATCAAATGAAGATTGTTGGCTGTGGCACAAGAAACTATCACACCTGAACTTCAAGGCCATTAATTCTCTAGTCAAAAGAGAGTTAGTGAGAGGCATGCCCACACTTGAATTCTGTCAAGAAGGAGTGTGTGAGGCTTGTCAAAAAGGAAAAATGAAAAGATCAAGCCACAAGTCAAAGACAGTGACATCAGTAACCAAGCCATTACAACTCATCCATATGGATTTGTTTGGGCCTGTCAACATAATGTCACTTGGAAGAAAGAAGTATGCCCTGGTAATGGTTGATGATTTTTCAAGGTATACATGGGTGGAATTTCTGGCATCAAAAGATGAGGCTCCACAAGTAATTATTGAGCACATAAAGAAAGTTGACAAGGAAGCAAAGGCAAACGATGCAAGTGTGATTGCACTGAGGAGTGATAATGGAACAGAGTTAAGAAATGCCACACTTGAAGCATTCTGCAAAGAGAATGGCATTTCTCAGCAATTCTCAGCTCCAAGGACTCCACAACAAAATGGAGTTGTTGAGAGAAAGAATAGAACTCTAATTGAGGCTGCTAGAACAATGTTACTTGATGCAAAAATGCCTACATGTTTTTGGGCTGAGGCTGTGAGCACTGCATGCTATATTCAGAATAGGACCCTCATCAACAAAAACACTGGAAAGACACCTTACAACTTGATGACTGGAAAGAAGCCTACTCTAAAGTATGTTCATACTTTTGGAAGCAAATGCTTTGTACTAAAGGATAATTCTGAATATGTTGGAAAGTTTGATGCAAAAGCATTTGAAGGAATTTTTCTTGGCTATTCTATGGAAAGAATTGCATACAAGGTTTATGTCATCAGTCAAAAGAAAGTTATGGAAAGCACAGATGTAACATTTGATGACAGCAAACTACCTGGACTAGAAGAAGCCAATGATGAAGACAAAGATCCATTGAAGTTTGATAATCTAGATGATTCTGATGAAGAGATTGAAACTGGAGCTGAAACTCAAGTTCAACAAACTCAAGTGATTGATGATACAAGAGAAGAAATTGTGCCAATCGATAGTGGAGAAACAAGCATCCAAGACACACCTGTGAGTAATGGCAACTTCACAGGGGGAGGAAATGAGGATGACCATGATGTGGATGATGAAGCAACATCAAGGTTGAGAAGTCAGGCTGAACACTCGAGGAAATGGGATAGATCACACACTGCAGAGCAAATCATTGGAGATCCTAATGCAGGAGTAAGGACTAGGAGAGCAACTCAAAATGAGTGCCTCTATGGATGTTTTCTATCACAAGTTGAGCCTAAGAAACTTGATGATGCACTGTTGGATCCAGATTGGATTATTGCCATGCAAGAGGAGCTGAATCAATTTGAAAGGAACAAAGTATGGGAACTTGTGCCTGCACCAAAGAATAGAACCATTGTTGGAACAAAATGGGTTCTGAATAATAAGATGGATGAAGATGGTGTAATAATAAGAAACAAAGCAAGGCTGGTTGCAAAAGGATACTCTCAACAGGAAGGCATTGATTATGATGAGACATTTGCCCCTGTTGCTAGATTGGAAGCCATTAGAATATTCTTGGCATTTGCTGCTCATTCAAACTTTAAAGTTTATCAAATGGATGTCAAGAGTGCATTTCTAAATGGAGAGTTGGAAGAAGAGGTTTATGTGCAACAACCACCTGGCTTTGAGGATCCACATTTCCCAGAATTTGTCTACAGATTGCTTAAGGCACTGTATGGACTTAAGCAAGCTCCAAGAGCATGGTATGATACTTTATCCCAATTTCTTCTTGAGAATCAATTCACTAGAGGCACATTGGACAAGACACTGTTTTTCAAGAAGCATGGTGATGATATTATCCTAGTACAAATTTATGTGGATGACATCATTTTTGGTTCTACAAATGAGAAGCTGTGTGAGAAATTCTCTAAACTCATGCAGAGCAGATATGAGATGAGTATGATGGGAGAGTTGACATTCTTTCTAGGGTTGCAAGTCAGTCAAAGGAAGGATGGTATCTTTATCAGTCAAACCAAGTACATCAAGGATTTATTGAAGAAGTTTGACTTAGAAGATTGTTCACCTGCCAAGACACCCATGGCCACTGCCACTAAACTGGATGAAGATGCTAAAGGCAAGAAAGTAGATATCTCAGTCTACAGAGGCATGGTTGGTTCTCTACTCTACCTCACTGCAAGTAGGCCAGACATCATGTTTGCTACATGCTTGTGTGCAAGGTTTCAATCAAATCCAAAGGAATCACATTTGATTGCAATAAAAAGGATCTTTAGATATCTGAAGGGCACTCCTAACTTGGGATTATGGTATCCTAAGGACACAGGGTTCAATCTGGTTGGTTATTCTGATGCTGATTATGCTGGATGCAGAGTGGATAGGAAAAGCACCTCAGGAAGCTGCCAGTTTCTTGGACAAAGGTTAGTTTCTTGGTATAGCAAGAAGCAACAATCTGTGTCAACTTCTACAGCTGAGGCTGAATACATAGCTGCTGGAAGTTACTGTGCTCAAGTGCTTTGGATTAGAAATCAACTTAGAGATTATGGACTTGTGTTGGAAAGAATTCCAATCATGTGTGACAACACAAGTGCAATCTCTATAGTTGCCAATCCTGTCAATCATTCTAGAACAAAGCACATTGACATCAGATATCATTTCATAAGAGAACATGCAACTAATGGAACCATTGAGTTGCATTATGTCTCTACAGATAAACAACTAGATGATATATTCACTAAGCCATTAGATGAAGCCACCTTCACAAGGTTGGTAAGTGAGATTGGAATGCTGAATTCTTCAGATTCTGGCTAAGTGAATACACCATCTAGATTGTTGCAGCAGTAAACACTTACTTTATCTAAATTCTCAATATTTTTGGAGTAAGTGTTGGCTGAAATATGATTTATAAATATTTCAAATCTGTTGCACATGTTGAAAATCATATTTCTATTAACTTAAAATTTCTATGAAATTTTGAGAAAATCACTATTTAATTTGCTAGGATATTTTTCAATGAATATGTCTGGTAAATTTTAAAAGATAGTGAAAATCAAATTTCTATGAGTGATGGGTATAGTTCGATAAGTCAGACTTCTCGAATGATTCACTATTCGACATCTCTAACAAGTCTCATTAGAGTACTCTTGAGTTCTCGAATAGAGTCTTTCTGAGATATCGAATAGAGGTATTCTTGACTTCTCGAATATAGTAACTGAGTTCTCGAATGATTGAGTTCTCGAACACTATATTTGAGTTCTCGAATCATTTGAAAAGGCTGAATTCTCGCTGAATTTTAACCGATTTTGGACTTTTGTCTAAAAGTTTAATTCACTCATAAAAACACATTTTATTTAATTTAGAATTATTTCTAAGTTAGATAACTGCCAGCTGTGAGTTTCTATCTGCTTGAGTTATCGATTAAGCCTTTCTTGACTTCTCGAATAGTTGTTTTCTACTTCTCGAATGCCTGACTTGTCGATACAAAACTTTCATCTAATCGATAATTCAAGTACTTCATACTTATACAATTTCACATCTATTCGATTCATTTCATTCAATTTCTCAAGCATCTACACTCTCTAAACCCCTGAAACCCTAGCTACGAAGAGCCAAATTTCTTCTTCAACCTTCAATTTCTTTTCTCTCTTCTACACAAATGACAACAGTAAAGTTCAACACCAACTTCATCGCTCTCACTAGTGATGTTGAAGCACCCAATGCCAATTTCAAGTGCTTTGTGAAATGGATGGCGGAGTCATATATCAAGGATGCACTCTCTGCCAACCCAACTCTGTATCTAGATATCCTGGAACAGTTTTGGGGTTCTGCTATTGTAGAGGTTGTAGCCCTGGAAAATGCAATCACTTCATATATCATCTACTGCAAGATTCAAGATAAGGAAATCACTATCACTACTGCAGACATGAACCAAGCACTGGGCCTACAACAAGAGTCATTTGACAGAATGGCCACTAATGCAGAGTTAGAGGAATTCTTTGAGTTCATCAACTACTCAGATGGGATCAATCTTGGAAAGCTAAACAGGAAGAATCTGAGAAAGGAGTGGAGCTATGTGTTTGCAACTCTTCTCCAAGTCTTCACTGCCAGGAAATCAAGCTTTGATCAAATCAGTGCACCTGTGCAGCAAATTGGATATGCTTTGGCCTATGGAAAGAAGATTGATGTTGGCCAAATCATCCTCCAAGAACTATATGGGAGACTTGGTAAGAACACAACCAAGAGAGGTACTGATATTTTCTTCCCTCGCTTTATTCAATCTGTACTTAATTATAAAAATGCTTCATTGATTGAATTGCCTGGGATTGATAAAAATAAAATAGGCTATCCTAAGTCCATGACCAAACTCATTTTTGGTAATTTGGAGACTAGGAATGATGTGGATGTAAGACTGAACATAACTCCCCATATGGAGAGCTTGTTTAGGACTTATCCCCACAACATGCCAACGTTTGATGCAAAATCTAAGTTAGCACAGCCCAAGCAAGTAGAACAAAATGCTAACCCAGGGCCTGCTAACCAACCCTCTCAACCAAACACTCTACCACATACTGAGCCAACTGCATCATCCTCTCAAAAGGGTGATGTTAGTAAAAAGAAGAGAAAGGAAGTAATGTCTGCACCATTAAATATCTTATCTGAAGCAGCATTAGCTGTTGAATTAGGTCTAGGAAGTGAGGAACCGGAGTCACCCTTACACAGGACAAAGAAGAAGAAAACTAAGACCACCTCTTCAGTCACACAAATGGCTGAAGTTGTAAAATCAGGGGCACACAGCTCACTAGGTGTATCCTCTCAACAGGGTGCACCTATAGAATCAAGCATCATCCCCAATGCACCTTCTTGTATAGAGTCTGCACATGGGAGTGATAAGGCTGGCACAACACTGAGTGGAGAGCACATCACATTTGAAACTCCCTCTATCTCTCAGGGGGAGTTGCCAAAATCTACTCTTAAACACACTTCTCTTCCAGAATCTAACTCTGAAATTTCTTTGGAACCTACAACTCAGGCAACTGAGATGCAAGGCATTGATCATCAAGAATTCTTTTCTCTTGATGAGCCAATAATTTCAAGTGACTTAGTGCATGACACTTTGCTCACCACTCAGAACCCACATTTAGATGGTGAGGGAATGCATGCTGAGGCATCTCCTGATGACACCATCACAAACACAGAGGTTCCACTAGTTTTTATTAGAGACTCTGTGCCTGTGTCAACTGCTGGTGTAATTCATCCCACTTCTGTGGTGACACCAGTAGTAGAGTCAATCCATCCGGTTACAGAAGTTGCATCTGTAAGTGAGGAGTCTAGCTTGCCTAGCTCTAGCTCTGACTTTATGTCACAATGGCTGAAGCCTGTGCAACATGACAGTGCTTCAGGATCAGGGTCTGTTCCACAACAATTGACGGTTGAAGCACTTCAAAGCTTAATTGTGGATCAGATTCCTGAGTTCACAAAGATTGCTCAGAACCTTCTCACTGCAGACATGCCTAATCCAGACTATGAGGCCATACTGTTATGCCATAGGGATGATGTGGAGTTGCAGAAGACAAAGATCATTGATGATGCTGAGAGAGATGGCAACATAGATGCCTGGTTGCAAGGAAAATATGATATTACTCTCGATGAAGCACTTCAGTATCTCAGGGAGGAATACCTCACTTCACTGGGCTCCAATGCCAAATCTCTGACCCCTGGTGAAGTGTATGAGGCTATGAATGATTCACACAAGGGATTCCTCAAGGCTGCACACTATCTGGGAAAAGGTGTCAAAACTGAGGTCAATAGAGTGTGTGATAAGACCACCACCACAGTAGAAGCAATCGAGAGGACATTTGATGCCAAATTCCCTCAGCTAGACAGTGTGTTCAAAGACATCAAACACTGCAACACCACCTGCACCAAGATGGATAATGGGCTAGCTCTACTAAAGGATAATGTCACAGGTCTGGGGCATCAATTTCAAATTCTATCTGATCAGACCACAGATGCCAATGCCATACTGAGGACCATGTTCAAAAATCTATATGGAGACAGACTGATTACTGAAGTCCCAGTACATGACATGACTAGATTTGAAGTGCAGAGACTCAAAGAACAATCCCTGTCTGGCTTCAAGTCTACTGAGTTATTCAACAAAGTGGATGCACTTGAGACGGAGGTGGCTACTCTCACCAAGTCCAATGCTCATCTTACAGAAAAGGTTGCACTTCTAACTGATCAGTTGGACACTCAAGCATCCACCACAGCTGATGTCCTTCTGCATCAACAATCCATGTTAGCTGCTATGATGAAGCATATGGGTCTCCCTCTCCCTGATGAATCTTCAATCCCAAAGGACATTTCTACAGCCTCAGTGCCTGACAACAAGCCTAAGGGGGAGAAGAAGACAAGGAACTCAAATTCAAAGGGGGAGAAAGGGAACTCAAATACAAAGGGGGAGAAAGGCATAATAATAAAAGAGGGTGGTCAACAAAGAGCTTCTTCAAAATCTCTACCAAATGTGCCTGGCAAAGGAAAATCCAAAGTGGATGAGCCTCCATCTACCTTGCCAGTTGTCACTCTACCAACTGTGCACATCACTACTCCTGGAGGACAAAAGCAATCCATAACTACTACAGTGGTTGCAGGGAGTATGCCATCTGACAAATCTCCAACCTCCTTACCTGAGAGTGCCAAACCTGTAGAAGTCAAAGTTGTTACTGAGGCCAAGCTACAAGAAGTTACTAACTCCAATGTTTATCATGATAAAGCCTTCCTGGAGTTTCTGAAAGCCACAAGGGAACAGGTTGGTGACACTCAGTTCTATCTGAGGGAGCTGAAGAAGCAGATTGATTGCATCACTGTCATTCCTAAGAAAGTCAATAATCTATGGATTAAGGAGATAGTGATGATATCCAAATTGAAGATATGGCATCTAACATACAAGACTCTACAAGAACTGAAGCACTCAGAGATAGATGCCATACTTGAGCTTATTGAGAAGAAGAATGAGAACAACAAAAGTCTGTTTGATGACTTGAGGAATGACCAACCTTCAAGGCTACCAGAAGTGATCAAGAAGCCATGGACAATCATTTATCAGTCTGGCACCAGAATTGAAAATATTAAGCAATTGGTCATTCCCCATGATCTCACCACTAGAAATCACAGACTGATCATTGCTATCATTGATCAATTACAGAAGAAGGTTGGAACCAGAAATGCTGAAGAAACTGAGGCACTGCACATCCTCAGAACTTATATTGCAACTGGTGAAATTCCAGAGATGGCTCAACCTAGGAGAAACAAGGATGATGATTCTGAAGACAAAGGTGATGGGAGGAGAAGACATCACAGGAGAGATAAGGGTGATGAAGACAAGAAGAAGAAGGGGGACAAAGATAAGAAGAATGATGATGACCAGGGAAGAGTCTATGAGAGGAAGATTGGAAAATAGCAAGCCTTAGGCATTGCTAGCAGTAACCTCACCACATCACAAGACTCTAAGTCTAGGGTGAATACTGTTAGTGGTGACCTAGCAAAATCTACATCTATGGCTTCTGCAACTGTTTTGCCACCTCAAGAAGAGAAGAAGATTCAAGTCAAGAAACCATGTGTATGTTTCAGAAAGCAAACTGCTAATGGAATACTACTATGGTCTACCAACAAAGGTCAAAGATTTCTGCCAAGCAACCATGTCAAGAGGATGAAATTTAAACATGTTGCAAGAAAGGTGAAGCTATCCAAATCTAAGGCACTGACAATTATCCCAGGATTAAACCTACCACCTCTGGATGAAAGCTATGATGAAGACCAACTGCAGTTTCTATGGGCTCAAAGAATCTATCATGTTGCCATTGTTGATGAGTTTCTTGAAGTTAAGTATTCTGATGGAAGACAGAAGAAATTCAGACAAGGAACATGCCAACACTGGGGCAGGCTGTATGACATAGAAAGGATAATTGCAATGTTGGATTCTGAAGACAGAGTGGAAAGGGTGTGGAAGCTGGAGTTAATTGACTTTGTCAAGATGAAAAGAGATCACCAGGCAGAAATGAGAAAGAACAGTGAAAAGCTACTAAAGAAAAGGGAGGAGGAGTTTGCAGCAATGGAAGCTAAGGCTGATGAGTTGAGAGCTATGGGTCTGTGCAGAGTCAAGTTTAATCCTTACATCATTGAGTACAAGAAATATGGTAGAAATGTGAAGATTAGAATGGACTACATCAGTTCCTACTCTGAGAAACAGCTAAATGAAGTGCTCAAGGATTTATCAGGCTCTCCTCTAATTGAAGAACTCACTGCAATGGAAGATATCATTCTTGCCATGGAAGAAATTGCAAAGAAGAAAGCCAAAGAAGCTGAAGATAGGATGAAAAATGAGAATCTGCAAGCCAAAGCTCAAAAGATGAATCCAAAAGGAGATGGCTAAGTAGTTCCTCATAACTTGTAAGAATACTTCTATGTAATTTCTTCAATCAAATTCATACCTGTACTTTTAAAAGCTTTATCTTTATGTATGTTAGGCTTGTTATCAGACATGAAATTGTGACTAAGGGTCTCACTCACAATTTGGGGGAGATTGTTAGTTACAGAGGCATGCCTGTACACATCTAATAACAAGCCTAATTATTTGTAATGCTTTGCATTACTTACATGACCTCTTAACTGAGGGAACCTCTGGTTGTAGAGTTTCTGTTTGTATTGTACTTGTAGTAGGCATCAAATCCTAGTTGTGTAATTGTACAAATAGAGTCTAGAATAATGCTTGAAAGAAGTTCCAAGGTTCATGCCTCAAGCAAGGAGTTAAAGACTGTCAAATAATCAAAGTTGGGATTTGAAGAAATGAAGAATTTGCCTAAGTACCAATTCGAGAAGTATATTTGTCTATTCGAGAAGTCCAGCATTCGAGAAGTCAGGGATTCGACATCTCAAGACACTATTCGATATCTCTGAAATACACTGTTCGATATCTCATTCGATATCTCAGGGATTCGATATGTCTACTACTCTATTCGAGAACTCAAGAAGTCAACAAGTCAAGATGGTATTCGAGTTCTCAAAGAGTCAACAAGTCAAAGTTTCATTCGATATCTCAAGGACTCAGAAAGCTATTCGATATCTCGAGGATTCGATAAGTCAAATGTTCTATTCGACAACTCAAGGAATCCTGATGGAAAAGAGCTATTCGAGAAGTGGTTCGATATGTCAATATAACAGTATTCGAGAACTCAGAGTTATCGATCAAGTCAATTCTAGTTCTCGAATCACTTACTTAGTCACTTCTCGAATACATTCTTGGAGACAAAATACTGAAGAAATTGTACAAGTCAGAAACCTGCAACAAGCCAATGCACTTTATGGACCACAATCTGTAACGTGCTCTGGAAAGCCTACAAGGAAGCTTGGAGAGATATAGAAGAGACAATGAGCTAAAGAAGTGGATCTAAACAGGCTTTGCAAAGTCAAATCTGTAACCGTTTGGACACTTACTCAAAAAGGATAGACAGACTAGAAAGTAATTTGTTTAGCTACCTTATTTGTAGTAAGTAGGCTGTATCCATGTTCTATAAGGACACAGCCTCACTTCATAACTTAGTAACTTTTGTGAGTCAAGTTTTTCAAACACTGTAAGCTATATCTCTCTGAGAAAAATGAAGCTGAGAATACTACCATTTGTATTCACAGATTGTAGCAACCTTTATCTAATAATACATTAGATTAAAGTGATATTGTGTCTTGTGTTGTTTCTTTATCCGCACCTTCTCTTCTACACACACAGGCACTTATCTGCTACATAGACTCAATCCAAGAAAAGTTCAAGAATCCATTCACCCCCCCCCCCCTCTGTATTCTTTTACCGTATTCAATACTCAACACGTTGGGAGAATTATATCCTTATCATATTGATAGGTCCATAATTCATCATATTTTTAATACCCATTTTATGTCCGTTTTCGTAATTTTATTAATTAATAAATTTTTTTATTTTGTTTTGTAGGAAAATAAATAAAAACAGAATTCAAGAAGGAAAAGGTGCAAAAAGAGAAAGGAGGTGGAAGATACTTGAAGTCAAAGAAATTGGAGGAAAAATCAAATACTTATTGGAGAAAAAAAGGAAATTGAAGAAATTATATTCAATATCAAATTTGTAATCGAAGACCCAAGTCCAATATTTTTCCCTATATATATGGGGCTCCTCTCTTGTATTTGAGAACCAACTTTAGACACCAATCTAGATTCAATAATTAGGAGTAGAGATAGATTTATTATTGTATTTCAATTCAAATTTTTTTGTGCGATTTTATTTACAAGCAACTTTATTCATCCGGTTTCGTTTATTTTACATTCGGCTAAAGCTTTTGTCCAGGGAGTACTTTATTTTCATTCTTGTTTTACTTGCCCGCATGTTCTGTTAAGTTAGTTAATATAATATAAATTCATGCCTTTTATAATAATTTGTTTAGTTTATATTAATACCATGAGTAGTTAATTTTCTGTCCTAGGATGAAGATGAAGTTGATTTAATTATTTTTGATCTCTTCTCGTTCATATTAATTGATTCTCATAATTTTTCTTGGTGCTTAATTGATCGATTGACAAAGTGATTTTGATATATTATTGTTACTGGATTTGTTTTTCATAGCCTATGCTTGCTCTTTGAAGTTTTGATAGGTTATTGTTAGATAACAAGTTTCATAGTATATGCTTGTCTCGTTAATTGATATATCTTATTTGTGAAGAAAAGAGGATTGATTTTAGGGCGAGTTGATATTAATTGTGATTGATTAACGGATTCGGATTCCTAGGTTTTCCATATTATTTGATAATCTTTGCTAATTAGGTTAATTAAATCTCATCTCAAATTTTATTGTCTAGTTCGCCTGAGTTAATTATTAGGGTTTTGAAAATTCATAGTCTCTGAGGATCGATCTGTATTTGCTACAACTAAACACTGTGCGCTTGCAGTTATTTTACACATCAAGTTTTTGGCGCCGCTGCCAGGGACTATTGATATTTTTCACTCCTTGATATTAATTCTTCGGATTAGTTTCTTGTTATCTTTTGTTTTTTTTAGGGAATTGTGAAGCAGAGAAAAGCTTGGAAAAGAAGATCGTTGGAAGGCCTCGTTGTCTCTTTTGAAATTTTTGGAAGCGCTTTTCGGTATTCCGTATCACCTCTCTCTATTTTTCTTCTTTTTCATTATTATTGAAAAAACACAAAAAAAAATTAAATATTAAAAAAACCCAAAAATATTAGTTAGTTAATTGTTTGTTAAAAACCAATTTGCTGCATCATTCATTCTCTCACATAGGATCACATCATCTAGATTTTTTATTGTATTTATTGATTCTCACGTAGTGTAGTGCATCCATAAGTGTTTATTTTCTTGTTCTTTGTGTGTTGCATCATTCAATCAATCTTAAGGGTGCCACCCAATTACAAGATAAGGTGGGGGATTTCATCACCCTTTCCTTGGCCCACAAACCACTAATTCGTTCATCTTGCATTCCCCTTTCCTTAATAAAATTAAGTAGACGTTAGCCCTAGGATCTCGCGCTCAATTAGGAAGAGAATCTAGGAGGAACAAATCACTAAGTATTCTTTCGTTTGGTGTCTAGGCAAGCGTGACGCTTACCTGGCTAATTTGGATTGGTGTCTAGAAAGGTGTTTAGCCTCATGGCAATGCTTGCACCTGCCTGGCCAGTCAGGATGAATGTTTTTTGAGTTGTAACTTTTAGTAGTACCTTATTGTTAGGAGCAAGGTCTAGATTTTTCTTAGGATAGTATATAGATTTTTCTTTTTAATTTTCTATTTTTTTTAGGTGTTTACTTATAGCTATTGTCTGCTACGTGCTTATTTGATTACTTCTCTTGTATGCAAAGTGCTTGGGTTCGAGACACTACATCAAGATTAGTAAGACAAACCAATCTGTCATCTCCTAAAGTAGTAAGACAACTCGAGTTTTCTTCACCCACTAGAATTGAGCCAAAGGAATTAGAAGTTCAACCTATAGTCATGGCTGTTTCACTCAAAGACCGTTGTTACCCCGCTCGTACCGCTCAACCCTCATGCATAGTCTTACCCGCAGTAACCGCGAATAATTTTGAAATCAAACATCACAACATTAGCATGTTACCTAGGTTTTCTGGGGTAGAGGGTGAGGATCCATATCTTTTCATTCGAGAGTTTGAGGAAGTGTGTGCATTGCAAAAACTTCAACTAAGTGAGGATTCCATTAGGCTCAGACTTATTAATTTTGCTTTAAAAGAAGATGCTAAACAGTGGTTGTAC
The DNA here is from genome assembly GCA_037693485.1 of Kitagawia praeruptora. NCBI lineage: Eukaryota > Viridiplantae > Streptophyta > Magnoliopsida > Apiales > Apiaceae > Kitagawia > Kitagawia praeruptora. The sequence goes on along the minus strand of CM075352.1, from coordinate 26,991,913 downwards.
AGTCTACCTATTAATTCTATTTCCACGTGGGAGGGATTTGTTGCTATCTTTCTTAAAAAATATTTTCCAAACCATAAGGCAAACAGGCTTAGGAATGAAATTAACCAATTTCAACAAAATCGGAATGAATCTTTTTGGAAATATTTTGATAGATTTAAAAAGTTGTTGTCTAAATGTCCTCAACATGGTATAGAAAAATGGAGACTTTGAAAAATTCTTTATGAAGCCTTAGATAGCCAAACCACTGCTTTGTTAGAGTCTATGTGCAATGGTAAGTTTATAGATAAAGATGAAGATGAAGCTTGGAAATTTTTTGAAAGAACAATGTTGTGGGAGTCAACTAGGGAACCTAATCAGGAAGCGGAAAATTCTAACTCATCTAAGGGCTTACGCGTAGTTGGTAATTCTATTGCAACCGAAGCTAAGTTAGCTTCACTCACTAAACGTCTAGAAGCCATAGAAACCAACAAAGTGTCATCTCAAATGTCTCTCCGTGCAAACTGTAGTTCTCCTAATCATGTGGTAGAGAATTGCCCTGAAAATGAACAAGTCAATGCCATGTTTCAACTTAGAGCTAGGAATGATCCTTATGCACCCACATATAATCCTGGTTGGAAGAATCATCCAAATTTCTCATGGAACCAAGGTCAATACAATCAGTACAATCAAAATCCTCAACCTGCTTTTCAAAAGCCCAATCCTGGTCCATACCCAACTCAAAATCCTAATTCATATCCTCCTCAAAATCTTGGTCATTATCCAAACTCAGTTCCCATAAATCCTCCTGGTTTTAGTGAATCTGATAAGAAACTGAATTCTTTAGAAAAGAGTATTGAGGTGTTATTGAAATCTCAAGCTAATCTAACACAATCTCAACAATCTTTCATGCAAACCATGACCCAAGATAGGCAGCTACTAAATTCTAACACTCAAGCCATATCTAAGCTAGAGGTCCAAGTTAGTCAATTGGCAAACACAATCAGTGAGAGAGAGAAAAATCGATTTCCTAGTCAACCTGAGACTATACCTAAATTTCATCTAAATCAAAAGTCTCATGAAAATGTGAATTCTGTTATCTCTCTAAGGTCTGGTAATCAATTCAATAATCATGCTGGTGTCAATACTCAAGAAGAAGATAAGCTAACATCTGAACCAAATCCTTTGCTCTTGAATCCTAGTCTTAAACAATCTTCAAATCCCGAGAATTCTGAAGCAGATAAATATGATGAGTCATCACCATCCGATGAACCACCTTCGAAACCCCAATCTGATGTTTCTAATGAAAAAGTCTTTAAGCAGAAAGCCCCGTTTCCTCAAAGGCTTACTTCAAACAAACAATCTGCTCAGTTAGATAAGATTTTGGAAGTCTTTAAGCAAGTCAAGATTAACATTCCTCTTTTAGATGCAATTCAACAAGTTCCCTCTTATGCTAAGTGTCTAAAAGATTTGTGTACTCATAAAAGAACCACTCATGTTCCTAAGAAAGCTTTTCTAACATCTCATGTTAGTTCTATTTTGTCAAATCAAATCCCTGTGAAGTATAAGGATCCTGGTTGTCCTACCATTTCTTGTGTCATAGGTGATACTTTCATTGATAAAGCTTTACTCGATCTAGGAGCTAGTGTGAATCTTCTTCCATTATCTGTCTATCAAGCCTCGGGTTTAGGTGAACTTAAGAAGACTAGTGTTACTCTTCAATTAGCTGATCGTTCTGTTAAAACTCCAACGGGTATAGTGGAAGATGTGTTGATTAAGGTTGGTGATTTTGTCTTCCACGTCGATTTTGTTGTTCTAGAAACGAACCAGTTAAGAATCTCAAAAATCAAATTCCTATTATTTTAGGAAGGCCTTTTCTTGCCACCTCTAATGCTTTGATTAACTGTAGGAATGGTTCGATGAAACTCACTTTTGGAAACATGACGATAGATCTTAATGTCTTTAATGTAGGAAATTAACCTAATGAGCTTTTTGAACAACATGTAGGAGTTAATTTGATAGATGAGGTTGTTTCATGGTCAAATCTTGAAGATAGTTTAATTGAATCTTTAATTGAGAAAGATGTTATGTTAGAGTATGAGAGTAATAAAGATCTTCATGAGCTTTATAGAAATTTTTCTTGTGGTGAGATGTTAGATGAATTGAATGCCATTTGTTCTAAGCATGAAACCCAACTTAAGGATATTTCTTTTGATCCTAAGTCCGTTGTTAAGACTTCTGTAGGTGAGCCACCCACATTCGTTCCTAATCTATCTATATCCACTCTTGATCAGTCTTTGGTAGTTGATAATGAAACTCATGTTGTTATTTCTAGTGGCATAGTTCATGACCAAGAATTTCAAGTGTTTAATCTGCTTAAACAACATAAAGAAGCATCTAATTGGTCTATGAATGATGTTAGGTGTATAAGTTTATTCTGGTGTATGATCAAGTTTCTCTAGTGGATAATGATGTTTTTCTGGGTGTGTTTCACATGTTTGATGATTGTGTTACATGTGTTGTTTTTCCTAGATCTGGTATTGGTTAATATATCTATTTCATAATGTATCTCCCATATAGTCAGGTGTAGTTATGGGGGAGTGTGTGTGTGTGTGTGTTTTTCTTTTGTATATGTTTTTGTTTGTGTGTGTGTGTTATAGGTAATAGTGTTTCTCCGTCTTGCCTTTATCAGGTATTCTCGTCCTTTTACTTTGTCATTTTTCTCATTTGCATACATTGAGGACAATGCATGATTTAGGTATGGGGGAGGGATTTAGTAGTATTTAAAAAAAATCCAAAAAAAATTAAAAAATCAAAAAAAATAATTCTAGCCTTGTGAAATGATTACTTGTTATAAGTTGGCTTGATGCACCCTTACATGCTATAGTACTCTTGTGTTTCTGATGCTTTTGACTGAGAAGTGATATGCTAAGTTCTTGTGCACACACATACACTAGCGAGTTGAAACTAGTAGACTTATTGAATGTTGTAAGTAATTAAAAGGACATGAATATGTGCAATAAAATTTGGTTTCCATGCTTTGAGTACAAGTAGGTGCATTAAAGAGATTTTTTGCTTGGGATTAATTATGTTTTACCACCAATTGAGATTTTGAGCCTATATGCATATCTTTTGCATTTTATATTCGTTTGCTTGAGTGTCCACGTGTTGTTTGCATTGCTAGCACTTGTTTGAGACCTTTATTGAAATGCATGACATTATTTGATGATAAGATGATAAAGGCATTTAGGAATAACCTATTATTATCCAAATTACCACACCCTTTATATATGATCAATTAGTTACCCCTTTGAGCTTTATCCTATTTTTTCGGTGACATACCACATTACTTGCCTAGACCTTTTTCTCGTGTAGCCTAACGTATACTTGATCACAATTTGTCAAAGGCTAGTAGGAAGTTGAGGGAGTAATAAGGTGTGTTAGATGAGTTAACTTTTATTCATTACTTTTGGGGAAATATTTGGTTTTGTTGCTTACTTGTTAGTCGTTCAAGAAATTTTTGAAGGAGGATTGTTGTTGCTTATATTATCTATCTTAGCTCTCCAAAAGAAAAAAAAAGAAAAAAAAAAGAGAAAAAAAAAAGTTATCTGAGAGCATACTTATGTTTTTGTGTTTGTGTGATCCTTCTTCATTCGACTAGTCAAGCATTTTGTTGGAAAAATTAGAAAATCTGTGTGGGGAGGATGTACGGTGTTGTGTATGATTTATAATGGTTCCTACTAGCTTTTGACACTTCACCTTATTTTGCCTTACTTGACATACCTTGTCCCTAGCCCCATTACAACCCAAATAAAAGACCTTTTGATTATCGTCATTGATGTATGTTGTGTTAAAGTTAGATTGATACCAAATGTCAAGCATGCTTATGATTTTGTTGGAATGGAGTGATACACTTACCCTTGTTCTTGAGTGAATATTCTTTTGTGAGTGAAAGGTGAGTTATTGCTTGTTTTTGCATATGAGATCCCAAGTTTTGACTCTAAGGTGTACTTTTGTGGGCTTAGCATGGTTACCAACTTATTTTTACACTTGACGTGGACTTTTGAGGACCTATGCATATTTCTTTGAGTAGACTATGTGAATACTTGCACCTTACACACCAAGACATTGCAAATTCACTTTGATTTCTTTAGTTGATGTAGCATGAGATGACTTGTATGTGTGGTGTTGTATTGAGCAATCTTTTACATGAGCTAGATGGATTTTGTGGGTACATTCACTATAGGCCCTCACGAGACCTCACTCGTCCACTAGGGCTGCCTTGGGGTTTAAAGGGCTTGTTGCATATGCCAAATGCAACCGTGATCACCTACGGAAGTGGTATTATCTATTAGATAGTATTTTATTTTATATTTTTCTCGAGGACGAGCAAAAGATAGGTATGGGGGCATTTGATAGGTCCATAATTCATCATATTTTTAATACCCATTTTATGTCCGTTTTCGTAATTTTATTAATTAATAAATTGTTTTATTTTGTTTTGTAGGAAAATAAATAAAAACAGAATTCAAGAAGGAAAAGGTGCAAAAAGAGAAAGGAGGTGGAAAATACTTGAAGTCAAAGAAATTGGAGGAAAAATCAAATACTTATTGGAGAAAAAAAGGAAATTGAAGAAATTATATTCAATATCAAATTTGTAATCGAAGACCCAAGTCCAATATTTTTCCCTATATATATGGGGCTCCTCTCTTGTATTGGAGAACCAACTTTAGACACCAATCTAGATTCAATAATTAGGAGTAGAGATAGATTTATTATTGTATTTCAATTCAAATTTTTTTGTGCGATTTTATTTACAAGCAACTTTATTCATCCGGTTTCGTTTATTTTACATTCGGCTAAAGCTTTTGTCCAGGGAGTACTTTATCTTCATTCTTGTTTTACTTGCCCGCATGTTCTGTTAAGTTAGTTAATATAATATAAATTCATGCCTTTTATAATAATTTGTTTAGTTTATATTAATACCATGAGTAGTTAATTTTCTGTCCTAGGATGAAGATGAAGTTGATTTAATTATTTTTTATCTCTTCTCGTTCATATTAATTGATTCTCATAATTTTTCTTGGTGCTTAATTGATCGATTGACAAAGTGATTTTGATATATTATTGTTACTGGATTTGTTTTTCATAGCCTATGCTTGCTCTTTGAAGTTTTGATAGGTTATTGTTAGATAACAAGTTTCATAGTATATGATTGTCTCGTTAATTGATATATCTTATTTGTGAAGAAAAGAGGATTGATTTTAGGGCGAGTTGATATTAATTGTGATTGATTAACGGATTCGGATTCCTAGGTTTTCCATATTATTTGATAATCTTTGCTAATTAGGTTAATTAAATCTCATCTCAAATTTTATTGTCTAGTTCGCCTGAGTTAATTATTAGGGTTTTGAAAATTCATAGTCTCTGAGGATCGATCTGTATTTGCTACAACTAAACACTGTGCGCTTGCAGTTATTTTACACATCACATATTCTGCATCGAATTTCCACAACCACAAAATATTAAATTCAATTTAATTTGCAATAGGATTACCTTAAATTCAATTTACAATAGAATTATCCTAAATCTAAATATAAGTTATTATATAATTAGGTCTTCTAAATTGAATAGAATTAGATCTAATATTAAAAAGTAAATTTATTTGATTGATAATAGAATTATATTTAAATATGAAAAAATAAATTTAATAATCTAGACCAAATATAGGTAGGTTTTATACATTGAATATAATTCTCAGTATATTTTTATCAAAAAAATTCTCAATATAAAAAAATCGTAATATATGTTTTTTTTCAAATGTAAGAGCTTCTTATTCTATTTAATAAAATATCAAAATTTATTTGATAAAAATCAAATTCAATATATGTAAATGTTAACAAATCTATACTATTATGTAAAAGCCGAAACATTAAAAGTTTGGTTGGTTGGTTGGTCGGTCGGTACGGTACCTATTGATTTTACTTATTTACCCTTACTCAATTACAGATCTACTAACTAATCAATTTCCTTTTTCATGTTAAACATATTATCTTTTCTATTTTTGAAGAACTAAATAATTTCGCTTTTCAGGTAAAATACAATATCTTTTATGTTTTATCTAACTAAAATTTCTCCTTTATTATCAATTTCTTTTTTCAGGTTAAACATATTACCTTTTTATAATTTTTCAATAACTAAATAATTTCTTTCTTCAGGTTAAATAGAAAGCGAGAGCCATGGTGAAAGACCTTAATTTGAACATAAACTATAAATCTACTAGAATATTTATATGATATTTTGGCATGCTTATTTAATTATATAATTTACTTATTTTTAATAAAAGAATCTATATTAATAATATATACGGTCGCGCTCCAATGAGAACCACTACTTATGGTGAGATATGAGATCCAATCATATCCATCCATTTAAATACATTATATTCATCTCTCACCATTCATTTAATATTTTAATATTTTATATTTATTTCACCATCTTCTGTCTAATTCAACCACCCACCACCACCGCCGGCGACCACCACCACCTCCGGCGATCACCGAAAAATCACCACCGGCAAACATAAAATCACCACCGGAAAACCAGAAATCACCACCGGAAACACAAAAATCACCACTCCAACCACCGGAAAATGAAAAATCACCACGTTTTCAAACCTACAATCTACCCAACCAAACACCCAAATTCAACACAAAATCACCAAACACCCAAATTCAACACAAAAATCACCACGTTTTCAACACAACCACCACTAATTACTTACTACTATCGTCACCATCGTCTCTATTATTCACCACCGGCGACACAGTAATCACCACACAACCACCAAAAACAGAATATTCAGATTGCAAAAAATCACCCAAAATGAACGACGACGTTAGGGTCAGAATATTCAGAATATTCGACGGCGACGTGAACGAAAACAGAAATGACATCGCGCCTGGCAGCGCCGGAATTACAGATCTGATGTCGGAGAATGGTTGACCACGACGACCTCGATCTGTGAAGCTCGCCTGCGGCGCCGGCGGAGAGAGGTGAACGGAGGAAGGAGGCAGCGTGGGCGTAGGTGACGGACGTTAATCGGAGGTGGGTGTCGTCGGTGACGGGAAGTGGTCGGTGGTGGAGTGTTGTAAAGAGATGAGAGAGAGTACAAGGGCTGAGAATTATTATGTATAGATTAGATATGTACGGCTGTAATTAAAAATAGGTATAAAGAATGTGGGGCTTAGATTAGATCTCAGTTCTCACAGAAAATGGGGTTCTCACCTGAGCAAAAGCCATAATATATATACACTGTATTTTCATACATGAATTTATTAATACAGTTTAATGGTCACGCTCTGGTGAGAATGAGAACAGTGAAAACACACATATTCACTACATTTCAAGCTATTTTAAAGGGCCCCGCTAGGGGCATCTTCACAAAAAAAGTCTTATAATTCTACCCTCTATCCATTCATAAAAAAAAAATTAAAATGAGAACAGTAAGAACACACATATTCGCTACATTTCAAGCAATTTTAAAGGGCCCCACTAGGGGCATCTTCACACAAAAGTCTTATAATTCTACCCTCTATCCATTCATAAAAAAAATTAACAAAAAAAAAATTAAAAATTGCTTGAAATGTGGTCTTGAAAGGCATCTGACTCAGCCTATTTGTAGTTCGAGGATCCAACTCAACTTAAAGTAGATTGTAATAAGTAAATAATATTAACTGTCACAGGAATCTCAGAAGATGCTATCTATCAGAAGAAACAAATCTACAAGTCAATCTATAGTTTTGATATTTTACACTGGAAGAAGTTCAGTCTACTGATCAAGCCTCAGTGTGGTATTCAAAGTCATGGATTTAATTCAGAAGGATAGAGATTTCTACAAGTGACAAGAGACAGTATCAGTACAGAATATTTAAAGAAAGTTGAGAGAAGAAATTGACCACAGCTTAAAGTCAAAATGAAGAACAGAAGTTGAAGTTAGTCGTTCATGAACCAGACCGTGCATCGAGCGTCAACAAATATTCAGTGGAGGTTCTTTATTTATTTCAGTGGTTTAAAAGTGAAGGTTAGACTATCAAATGAATTATGTTAATTCTCTATTAATTAATTTAAAGTATTTAGTTAACTTAATTAATAAATTAATTCTTCAAGAATTAATTTATTTATTAAGTTAATTATTGAATTAATTAATTTAGAATTAATATAGATTGCTAAAAGACTATCAGAAGTGTTTTTAGACTATGGTTTTATTATTAAAAGACTATCTAAGATAGTCTAGGAGATAGTCTGCTCAGCATACTCAGTCCAGTTTGATAGTCTGCTAAGGAATTGTCTACCAGGAAGTCTGCATGGTAGTCTGCCAGAAAAATCATGTATTAAAGACTATCAGGATATTCATTCTGATAGTCTGGAGAAAGAATTGGGTAGTCTGCTAAGCCAGATAGTCACACCGGTAGTCTGCAAGAGAATGGATAGTCACACCGGTAGTCTGCAAGAGAAAGGATAGTCACACCGGTAGTCTGCAACAGGTCAGATAGTCACACCGGTAGTCTACGTGTTCCCCGGATAGTCTGCAAGCCTTTAGACAGTCTGTGGATAGTCTGTTTAAGTGTTAAAATAGACAGAAGATATTTTCAACATAACAACTACAAAAGAGATAGAAGCCAGGATACACAGACAGACACGAGACATGTTTTAAAGACAGAAGACAAATATTACATCTCTCTCTCATCTTTAAAGCCATTGATTATCTCAATTAATTCACAGAAAATCAAGTTCAACTCATTTGTAATATTTGATCCGATAGAACTTAATTATTTGTGACTCTTGTATTACTAGCGAATTAAGTTTCCTAGTTCTTATCTCGATTTTTATTAACTAAATTAGAAAAGTTCATGTCGAATTTTCTAATTAGTTTTTATTAACGTGATAATACTCTGTACTGATTTTGTAACAACCATCAAGTTTAATATATCGTTATATTTAACTTGAATTTTGTTTCAATTAATTCCGCTCAAATTTGTCTAAACTAAATTTTATTTAACGGACAAATTTCGATAAAAAGATAAAGATTGTATTCAACCCCCCCCTTCTACAATCTTAACGGACCTAACAGGTCTCATTGTTCTCCAACATTTACCTATTATATTAGCTATATGAGGTCTCATAGTTAATATAATATGTTCTTGATATTATATGAGGTATAATGTTTTGGAGCCATTTAATGTTTTGGAGCCACTGGGGGTGAAGGGATTATCATTTCCGCATTTGAATAATGAAGACAATTTATTATTGTTTTCAATTAGAGAACAATATTTGTAAAAATATTTATTACTTTTATTGCAGATTTTGATGGATTAAATAAATTTTCAACATTGTTAAAATAGAATTGTATGCTACTTTTTTATATAAATTTTAGCATATCATTATTTTATTAAATACTTATATAACTGTATATAATATCTTTCTAAGAATTGATTATTTATATAATTGCATACAATATCTTTTTAAGAAATCAATCAAAATTTGTTAAATTTTTGGCATTGTCAATTTAAATTAAATAAGATGTTTTAAGAAATCAATTAAATTTGTTAAATTTTTGGTATTATCATTTTAAATTAAATAAGATGCCGTGTACGAAGTACGGGCAAAATGCTAGTATAAATATTAAAGGGAAATGATAAAAATACCTATTTTTCAAACTTTATTGCAAAAATATAATAAAAGTTGCATATTTAGTTGCACGTAGGGATGGCAACGGGTCAGGTTCGGCTCTGGTTTTTCAAAATCCAAATCAAAATCCAAATATTTTCGGGTTTGAAAAATAAATCCATATCAAATCCAAAACTCAATATCCAAATCCAAATTCGTCGGGTTTCGGATCGGATCGGGTTTTTTCGTGTATTCAAAATTAAAAATGATATAAGTATTTAGCAAGAAAATAAAATAAATAAATAATGTAAGTAAGTAAGTTTAAAAACACCACTATATGCAAACAACGTTAATAATGTTTATATAATAATTAAATTAAAATATGATTAAGTAGTCAAATATAACGTATTATTCTAAAATATGTTAAATTAATAATTCCAAATATACAACACAATGAAAATTTTACATCCTAAATATATTAAAAACATTTGATTTTGAAAAAGAGAATATAAATCCCTAGATTATTATTGACTATTTCTAATAAAATAAATGATATGTACGTCTTATGTCTGAAATATTATATATAATAATTACAAATTATCATATTATATATAATTATTAAAATGTTTTATTAAAATTGAATTTGAATAACATGTATAATGTTTTATTAAAATGTTTAATATATTATATATAAAATAATGTGTGTGTATATATACATTCGGGTATTTTCGGGTTTCGGGTTCGGATCGAGTTTGAATCGGGTTTCGGATTCTGGATCGGGTTTCGGATCGGTACACATAAAATCCAAATCCAAAAATTTTCAGGTTTAAAATTCAAATCCATATCCTAATCCAAAAATTCGAGTTCTGTATACCCAAAAAATCGGATTTTGGATCGGGTATCCATCGGATCGGGTTAAATTTCCATCCCTAGTTGCACAGGTTGTAATGATTGCAGTTGAGGTTACAATTGTTGCAGTTGAGGTTACAAATGAGATTGCACCATATTTTTGAAAAAAAAAATCTACAACTTGGATATTTTTGAAAAAAAAACTTATTTGATAATATAATTTATATAATTGTAAATATTAAAAATAACCGTGCATTGCACGAGTTATGAGCTAATCTATACTATTATATAATAAGCAAACAGGGGTATAATTTGGTTGTTTGGTTCAACCATCTTTTTGGTTCTACCATCTAAAAGAATAGTGACCGTTAGATATTTATAGTAAATAGATGATAGCCTTAAATCTAATAACAAGGAATATTCTATATTTAAATCTCTCTTCTAAATATCAAGGTTCGAATCCCGTTAACAACAAATTTACATTAAGATTTTATATTATTAGTTCTAATCAATACATATCATTTATTAAATAACTATTATTATTACTAATAATTTTATTAATTAATATTACAAAGTTAAATTATATCAATAATAAATTATTATACTCTATTTTATTTAAACATATAATTTTAAAAGAATTTAAAAGTAGTGTAAGAGGGATCTTATCCATAATTTTGGTTTGATCTTTTGGTTTGATCACTATACTACCAAAATAATCTCAACCGTCGAATCTAATATTTTTAAAAATAGACGATCAAGATTATATCATATTTAAAGAAAATTATAATATAAACAGGATATAATTAAAAAAGTTTGTCTTATAATTGAATTGTAAAAAGAAAAGTATAATATGAAAATGATACAGTTCAATTTTATTTATTTTTTATTAATATTAAAAAAAGGTTCATATTTACTATTTGGGTTTCATCTTGAAATCTAGAATTTAGATTTAGATGATTTTATGGCACATGCAAAGCTCACAAAATTATTTTTAATTTAGTGATGATTTAACAATTATTATCGAAATAGAAACACTCATAATCTCAAGAGAAAATATAATTACGAAATTTTACAAAAATTATAATCTAAATGGGATATAATTATAAAAATTTGTATTAAAATTGAATTTCAAGAAAAAAAATATAATGTCAAAAGGATATATTTAAAAAAGGATACAACTGAATTATATTTATTTATTTTATAAATATTAAAAAAAATCATATGTACTATTTAGGTTCTATCTTGAGATCTAGAAATCAGATTTGGATGATTGTATGGCTAACGAAAAGCTCACAAAATTATCTTTAATTTAGCGATGACTTAACAATTACTATCGAAACAGAAACACTCAGAATCTCAAAAGAAAATGTAATTACGAATTTTTACATTAATCATATTCAGTACAGAAGACATACATTGATAATCCTATTCAATATAGAAAACAAATTTATATGATTTAATCATTGACATACACTTTTTCGTATTTCAATATAAATACACTTTTTAGTTTACATGTTAAAAAATAAAATATTTTTTTATGCTAAATTCATCGTTTTTCATCTATTTATTTTATGATCTAACAATTCTTATTTATTTTGTCGTACTGAAGACCGGACTACCGACTACCAACATTTTGGACAAAATCACTCTTACACTTATTATTAAAACTATATTTGGTTGTTAGTAGTATATTCAAATAATGAGAAAGGTATTTTGATAATCAAAACGAAATATAAGTAGATTTCATAAATCGAACAGAATTTTCAAAGTAAAAAATCGTCAATTTCTTCTCTTGTTTGTTTCTGCGTAGTTTTAATTGGAAAATAATTGTTAAACCATCACTAATTAAAGATTATTTTGTTAACTTCAAGCGGGCTGTAAAACCGTCCAAATTAAAATTTTAAGAATTCAAGCTTGAACACAATATATTAAATGAACGTGTAAAATTATATATATACTATTATATTAAAGCTGAAATATTGAAAGTTTGTCGGTTTGGTTTTCGGTTTGGTTATCCTAAATATTAAAATAAATAATGACATAATATAATTAATGATAATTAGCCATTGCCATTTGCACATTTACCTTTTATAAAAATATCAAACGTACCATATTTTCAAATCATTAATACTTCCTTTCTAATTAAAATACATTCTTTTTTATTTAAAACTAGTCTTACAATCATTAATATATAGAGTGTTCTAAAAAGCGCTAAGCGGTTCTAGGCGGCGAGACGACCTTCGAGCGCTTAAGCGGCTAGGCGGGGGCTTAAGCGGATTTCAATGCGGACCAATTAAGCGGATTATATAATATGTATTTAATTATTTATATACATAAGTATATATATATTTAATAATTATATAAAATCGGGGAATAAGCGGCTAACATAAAATCGGGACGGTTGGGGGACCTTCGACGCTTAAGCGGATCGCTTAAGCGGCTAGGCGGCCTTGTTTTAAAACACTTATATACCCAAAAATATCACACCACATTTTCAATTATTAATAAAATATATTAAAAATCCCTATACGTTGTTTATAACAAGAAAACATTAGTATAATCCGTAAATATGAGTATATTAAATTACATTAAATTAAATTTTTTTAAAAATAATAACTATATAAGAACATAATTGTAATATTAAATAAAATTTAGTAAATACCTAAAATATCGTATCTTTCAATCAATTTAAAAGACGTTTACGTTTAATTGAACATATTACCCTTTATACACACCTAAAATATTGTATCTTCCAATCATTAATATTTATTTTCTAATTAAAACACGTTACCTTTTAATTTAAAACATAATTTTGCAATTATAATCTTCCAATCATTAATTTTTTTTTTCTAATTAAAACATGTTACCTTTAATTTAAAACATAATCTTGCAATTATTGATATATACCAAAAAATATCACACCATATCTTTCAATCACTAATAAAAATATATAATAGAAATCCGTATACACGAATAGTTACCGTGTTAGATTTTTAGCAAAAAAATAAGAACCGTTAGATCTGATGATTAAATATTTTATATGATTAAGTTACTTTACAAAACATTTAAGATTCGAATTTCATCAACGACGTATACTAAAAGAGGTTATAAAGAAATATTGAAGGTTCGATTCCCGCCAACAACATATTAATTTAAATTTAATACTAGAAGTTGTTATACACAAAGGTCTAGTGTTCGAATCCTTTCAACAACATTTTAAAAATAATATTTATAATATTATATACTATAAGTAAATCAAAAAAAAATTAAAAGTAACCCATGCTTTACATGAGTTATATATATATATATATATATATATATATATATATATATATATATATATATTTATATATATTATATAAATTCTTTGGACAACCGGTGCTTCGCACGTTATCTTATACTCCATCCGGTCCATTATATAAGCCATTTGACTTTTATGCAAGTAACTTTAGGTGCTTTGAATACGTAGTGAAAATTATTATTTTTTAAAATTTCTTTTTCTAAATAAAAATTAAAATATTATATTTTTATTCAAAAAAAGAAAAATTTAAAAATAATTATTTTAGCTATGTAGTCAAAGCACCTAAAGTTACGTGCATAAAAGTTAAATGCCTTACATAATGGACTGGAGGGAGTAATAAAAAAAGCAGAAAAATTAAATGCCTTATATAATGGACTGGAGGGAATAATAAAAAAAGAAAATACAACGAAAAGGAACATACATATTTGACGGGACCCCGTGTGTGTCTGTCAACGAGTCACGTGAACACGGCAAGAAAGCCAAAACAGATACGCAATTTGTTAATGAAAAGGTCGGTCAGTACACACGCTACCACGCTTATACATTAAAACTTACATGGTAATGTTGGCATATTTGCATATGTTAAGTTGTTTACTAAAATCTTGGCAAAAAAAAAAAAAAAAAAAGTTGTTTACTATAAAATATTAGTTGAAGAAAATCTCCGAAAGAATAGCAAAACACAAACAACAACAATGGCCTTCCGTTCCCTCCTTAACAAAGCTAACCAACAATTCCGAGAAAAGTATGGCCCTTCAACACCTCCATCATCATTACCTTGTTTTCTTTTCTTCTTCTTCTTTTTTTTTTTTTAGAATTTTTTTATTAATAATAATTTCATGCTGTTTGATTGTTTGCTCAATATGATCCTAACATGTTGTTGTTAATCATTGTAAAGCATCTTGTTCTCCGCCATGAGTGAAGACGAGGCATTCGAGGTCGCCGGTACTGGAACACCTTTGTCGAAGATCTCCGGTTCTTTCGAAGAGTTGTCGGAGATTCTTAAGTCTAGTTTAGATTCTGATTCTGATTACGATCTCCGCTTGAAACCTTTTTGTGAAGCTTGCACTCTTGTTTCTGTTCTCTTTGGTTGTCTTGGTATCGCTTTTAAATTCGCTGAGATGGAGTATACTGCTAAGGTCTTTTCTTCCTTCCTTTCGTCCCTCTATGATTTTTTAGATCGACAACTTTTATTATATTCTTGATTTATATGAATTTTTCTATTATCAATTAATATATCACGATCAATGTTCCACCAAACTGCAAAAAGTTTCAAAATATATTTTTAGGTGGAAACATGAGGATCACTAATGCTTTGGATTGTTGTAGTTTTTATTAAGGATTTAGTTTGGAATAATATTTTTAGGTTGCAACATGAGAATCACTAAGGCTTTCCATTGTTGTAGTTCTCGTTAAGGATAAAGTGTGGAATAATTTTTTAGGTTGCAACATGAGAATCACTAAGGCTTTCGATTGTTGTAGTTCTCAATAAGGATAAAGTTTGGATTAATATTTTTAGGTTGCAACATGAGAATCACTAAGGCTTTCGATTGTTGTAGTTCTCGTTAAGGATATAGATTGGATTAATATTTTCAGGTGTAAACATGAGAATCACCAAAGCTTTCGATAGTTTACCAATCTCACCTTAGGATGTAATTGTCCTTGTTTATGTCAATTTCACTTCATTCAAGGCAATTTTTCTTCGAAAATTTACTGTTCCTAATCAAGGTAGAGTACCACAGTTCATCATATTTATAAAAAGGATTGAAAATGTTGAATTCAACCTACTGAAATTTGAAAATGTTGAATTCAACCTACTGAAATATGTTCTTTAATTTTTTTCAAAAGTTTACCTTAACCTGATCTTACATGTATAATTGTAAAACCTAACTTAGAAACTAGAGATTGTAGTTGAAGCATTGTGATTGAATGGACTGGATTCGGTATAAAACTATAGTATTATACTAGTTTTAAATTCTTGATACACTTCTAGAGTTCCATGTTACAACAATCTAACATTAAGTTGAGAAAAGTCAAGGAACAGGGTAGATGTAAATGGCACTAGATTCTTTGTGTATTGATGGTCCTTTAAATCTTTTAGGCTCCATCATTCTCCAACACCTAGCCGATCACGTCATTTGTTTAATAATGGAAAATAAAGAAATTTGATGACATTAGTAGATTCTTTCTTGAGTGTAAGGTATGATGCAGCATATAATTTGTCAATATGTCGTGTTCATTAAAATAAAAACCCTGTTTTTTAATTAAATCATTATTTAAATTGCATGTTATGTTGTCTTTATTTAAACTTTCGATGAGTGCAATCTCAGATGAACCTACAAGCTATTTATTGTTATACACAACCGATGGCTTTAAAATACGACCATTCTTTTGAAAATAAATAAACTTGTGGAGGCATTCATTGCTACGTGCAATATGATAGTATGTGTAACTCCAACAGTTTAGATTATTATTTATTTGGCAAGTCAAATAGATGTCTACACATTTGCATGATGAAGTACTTGTTTATATTTAACAATCTCCAGTAAGAAGTCATTGTATAATGTAAATAAGAATAACTCTTTCATGATCTGTGTATATACAAACCTGCTTTATCTAGTCATATGTTTGGCCATGCCCCATGTAACTCATCCTGACACAACTGCTTCACACTTTCAGGTTCGTGGTCTTACGGAAGCAGCAGGCAAGTATGAAACTTTAAATAGAATACTTGACTATGATATGAAAAATGACACTGTAAAATCTCCGGGAAGCCTATCACGTAATCTACGCAGAGTTCGGCAGGGCCTTGACCTCATTAGAGCTTTATTTCTCAACTTTTTGTCATCAGGGTATGTTTCCTCTATATCTGGGTTTTTATTATTTGACGTTAAGATATTTTATCATGAGACTTTAACTTTTTGATGATTAAGTTTGAGTTGAATTTGTTTTGACTGATTTCGAGTGAAGCTAATAACTTGAAGGAATCTTTTGTGTGTAGAACGTAAAAAATAAAAGAAAATGGAAATTACTAACCTAGTTGGACCAAAAGAAATATTTTCTTTTTTCGAGTGATTGAGTGATAACTTTTTTCTTCTCATTCATTCAAGATATTAAGTGAATGAACCTATTCCGGAATCTAATGAGTTAAAACGAAAGTAATCTTTTTTATAAGGTTTACGTTGGCTCTAAAATATAAATAGGATTCGAGACAATAAAAAAGTTTTCTTTTATTCTTCCAGAATGTATTAAATGAGTTACATCTTGTTTGATTTTGAAATGTATTTCATTTGTGCTGGTCAGTTTTACAAAGTCAAGCAAAGATTTGTTAGGTTTGAGTCAAGCCTAAAATGATAGTAATTGGTTTATAAATTTTGTTCAAGGTCAAAATGTTAGTGAGTTTGAGGCTTGTCGATCTTAGCTAATTGAATTCGAGTTCTTGGAAGTTGGATCCAGCTCGAATTGAATTACGAACCTAATCATAGGGATGGTTTAGTTAGATATCGCACATGGTTACCTTTGTTTCAGTTAAAATTTAAATCACTTCTAACTAATATGCTGCATACAAGTTCTCTTCCCCTTTCCTTGTATTTTCCTTTAAAAAAGTTTTGATGTTCCATATTCCAATATCACTATTCTTGTGAGTTTGTTTACAACTGGTGAGCAAACTGGAGTTGTGGGAGTTTATTTCGCACACTCTATCCCAAAGCGTTTGTACTCCTGTATAAATGCCCTAAAAATGACTGAAATTGAGTTCATGGGATAACTTAGGCATTAATTATACTGTAAATTTAGAACTAATTTTTCAAATAGTTTAAGATTTATTAATCCCATAACAAATGTAACCTAAACGTTTTAAAATTCTTAAATTTGTCAAACAAAAAATAACGCAAAGGAGAGTCTCTACATTCGTCTCTCAGACTTGGAGCCCTGTAAGCTTAAAGTGCTTCAGTTGTTCCCTCCCACCCTCAATCCCTTAACTTTGAAAGTATAATGCAATACAGTTACTAATCCAAATTTCAGTTTATTATCATGCAAAATAGGGCTCTAACTATAATGTAATTGGTTTTCCTATGCCTTGGGGTCTCAATATTTTTTGGAGGTCATTTAAGGTCTCTCTCTCCGTTTCTAAAGGGAAAAAAAACACTCAGATTACATGTATCATATGCTAAAACTTCAACCAAAAAAAGAGAACATTACGCCCAGTCTAGCTTTTACTCATAAATCATAATATGTGGCAGTCTAGCTTTTACCCATAAATCCTAATATGTGGCATTTAGTTAGTTTGTAACAAATATCCACTGAAAGTTCAAAGTTAATTTTCCTCATAATATTCGAAGTGTCTGCAACATTGAAAATAGGAGGAAGGAAAACTTTCGCGATCTAAGATGTGAGTTTGTTTACAATTTGTTCTAAATTTACAGTATAATAAATGCTTATATATCCCATAAACTCAATTTCATTCATTTTCGGGAATTTTTATGGAATTAGTAATACTTTGGGATAGAGTGTGGGAAATTATAATCCCCTCCCAAGTTAGTCCAGCCGTCTATTATAAAGCATTCAGTATGTTGAAATGAGTGCGAGCTATACATACTCCAGGGGTTGTTAATTTCCTGACAAACATATCTATAGAAAAATAGTTCCTTTTCTTTAACTAAAATGATATGAACTTTCACACATGCCAGCCAGGCAGTCGCATACTTTTGTGGTCTAAAAAGTTTGCATAGCTGAAATTATTTATTATAAGAACTAGGACATGCTCACTCTGTTTAGTTGAGACAAATAGAATGGAGTAAGAAATATATGAAAAAAATATAACTGAAATTCATGGTAGAAGAGGAAAACGAAAGAGGAAAGAGCAACGTAAGTGTGAGGATGCAAATGTTCTCTGACAAGGTTTTTGAAGGATACAAGCAGGAGGAAGAAATGAGAACTTATTGCTAGAATGGTATTATAGCTATGATAAGATCTACTGTAGAGCTGTTTAAATGTAGTGGAGAAGGGGATTAAGATATAACTATATGCACACATAATACTAAAAATTTCATGCTATTCTCATCTCATTCCATTGAACCAAAGAGAACAGAAGTTGATAAATTCTTGTAGTTGATCTAGTCATTTAGGTGCTTACTGCAGTATTTTGGACCAAGAAGAGAGGGTCTTTTTGATTAAGAATGTCACTCTTGCTGGTTCAAATTTGTCACTTTTTGTTCTTACACTATTTTCATAAAAGATCAATTTTTCAAAACAAAAAATAAATTGAATTGCAAGGCTGGTTTCTTTGTTTGAGATTAAATAATATTGATATCAGTGAATTGTTGTATATATGGCCTATCTATGATGAAAAAGCATGATGCCTTTCACCAAATTATAGATGAAACAAACATACCGTTCCCCAACTAGGACAAGTTATCCTGCTCTTTGTGCTTCTTTCCTCTATCTCCACAATTATGAAACATTGATACTGTATTATTACTCTCCTATTTATCAGCTATACATATGACACTGTTTATACTTCAGCGATCGTTCTTTAAAAGAAGCGGCTACAACAGCTTATGGAAATGTGTGTGCACCTTATCACACTTGGGCAGTCAGGACAGCTGTTTATGCTGGCATGTGTGCGCTTCCAACAAGACAACAACTTCTGCTAAAGCTAAATGAAACAGGTTCGTTAATTTGTGGTATTGTAGGTATAAAATATTGGTTGTGGAGGTTCTTTCAGTTACATTTGTTTTTCCCTTCTTCAATTGAAACTATTTGTCTTCTGTTTTCATTATGTTCCCTTCTTATTGCAGAAGAGACTGCAGAGATAGAAATGAGAAGGTATATAACAGCAGCTGCACCAATCATACAATATATTGATAATTTATACATAAAAAGGAATATTAGCTTGGATTGGTGACCAATTTTGAGGGTAAGATATCCATTTTTGTGCAAGCCCCTACTTTGGCAGCTCGTTGTCGTTATGGACATCACTCTCGTCTTGATACTTTGACATGGCTTTCATAGCATGCTCCATATGGACAGCAGGAGGAGCTAGGCATAGTTTCTAGGCAATTAAGAGAACAAAGAGGTTGCTTGTATATGCGTATAAAACATACAAATGATTTTTCTAGGAGATACTGGAGGTTATCGGTGGGGTTGCAATAGTCGATTTTTCAGGTTTATATAAAGGGCCCTTTTAATATCAGCCTTGGTCACGTTTATTGATAGTTGATATGTAATTTGATTAGAACTATGTTATTTTGCCAAGTGACCTCTTGTTTGGCAAATCTCATAACTCGCAACTGTGAACGCCCTTTATCGACCGTAGTACATGTACTTCTATGTTTACGTTTTAGATACCGGGGATCCTAGTAACACTTTAAAATTTTAGATGAGCTGGTTAGTTTATATGATACTAGAATTTTGCTTAATGCCCAAAAAATGAGTGTTTATGCTGGGCGATGTTCGACTCCCTATCTTTCCAATATTCTCCTGATTTATTATGGACATAAAAACAAATTAATGCTCAAAAAATAAACGTGTGTGATCCACTTTTCAAGCAAAAAATGGACTTTCTTTGACCAAAAATGGAATCTCCAGCGAGGATCCTTAAACAAAATAGGGTTATTGACCTTTTGGCCCTTCAAGTTTACACACTTATACCCATAAAGCCCTGAAGTTTAAACTCGTACCTTTTTGCCACGCGAACTTCACAAATGTACCTCTTGGCCCTTTTACCGCGTCAGAATACGTACCGGCTAAAAAACGTTACAAAACTGAGGGACATAACAGACATTTCAAGTGCCGATATTAACACAATAAAACTAGGTTTATATGTATTGACGATCAGTTTAACCCCTTTAACTTAATTTCTCTCAATTACTTCTCAATTAAACTCGAGACTGAAGAAGGAAATTGGCGATTGAAGAAGGAAATGTCAGATTCTAATTCCTTCGAGACTGGTATGATTCTTAACTCTCTTTTGTGATTGTTAATTAAACTTGTTTGTTGTTTATCAGCGCTTATTTATGCATCGTTGATCACTTTTTTAACTTGATTGTTAATTGTTCAAGTATCTTGTTTATGTTATGTTGATGATGTGGGTATTATGTTAAAATGTGCTGATTGTAAACCAATTTCTTGGTATTGAAGGTGAACACACAATAAGTGTTAGTATATTTCACGGTGGAAGGTTAAAAAGGTTACCACAAGTAACATATGTAGGTGGTCAGGTGACAGTATATTACTTGCAAGACGTAGATATTAGCTATGACAGTTTGAGAACATATGCTAAAGCTATGGGTTATAAGGGACTGTTCTGTTTGTATTATAGGAGACCTAATGTAGAATTTGAGAAAAGTCTCCAGTTAATCACAGATGATAGTTATGTAGTTGCAATGGTTTTTGGCTTTACTAGTTCAGGACTTTGATATTAGGGTTGGGGATGGGTGGACATTGATTAGTGATAGACAAAAGGGTCTCCTCAATGTCATTGAAGAAATGGTACCCATGGCTGAGCAAAGATATTGTGTTAGGCATATGCATAATAACTTTAAGGGCAAATATGGAGGAAGATCACTAAAAGAGAAATTGTGGAGTTGTGCTAGGGCTAGTAATGTAGAGGCTTTCGAAAGGGCCATGAATGTGATTAAAGAAGAAAATGTTGGAGCATGGCAATGGCTAACTGCAGTGCCTTTCCATCATTGGACAAGGTCACATTTTAAGACTCAGAATAAATGTGATCTTCTGCTAAACAACATGTGTGAGAGTTTTAACAGGTGTATTTTATGGGCTAGGGAACAAGGCATTTTAGTCATGTTAGAAATGATAAGGGAGTATCTCATGAGGAGACTGCAAACTAAGAGGGACGAGATGCATGATTGGGAAGTAAGAAAATTTACACCCAAAGTATACAAGCTGCTTGACAAATTTAAAAAATGGAGTGGAGGATGCTATTCAACCTATGCAGGTTATGATCAATTTGAAGTGACAACAGTGAATGGGTCCAAGTATGCAGTGCATCTGGGTGAAAAAGGTTGTGGTTGCAGAAGGTGGGATTTGAGTGGCATCCCTTGTCACCATGCCATCTCATGCATCAACAGGTTAGGGCAGAATGTGGAGGACTATGTTGATTCTGTGTATTCAACAACAAACTACAAAAAAGCTTATTCTGGAATAGTTTATCCTATGAATGGGCACATGGCTTGGGAAAGGACAGGAATTTGTTTAAAACCACCAGCCATTGAAAAACAGCCTGGTAGGCCAAAGAAGAGAAGGAGGCCTGAACCAAAAGACACATATGAGAAGGTTGAGCATGGAGTGAAGATATTAAGCAGGACAACTCAGAAGAATGTGAGGTATATTTATGATTATGATTTGTTTTTTTTTGGCTTTATTCTGTTGTTTGACAACTCATAGTATTTATGTTCTGTAGGTGTGGAAAATGCAAGAAAACTGGTCATAACAAAAGAACATGCCCAGCCCTTGTGGTGCCAACAAATGACCAAACTGATGAGCAATTAAGGTTAGTAGAAAATGAGCATGCAGATGAACAAATTGATGCCCAAGTTGAGGACCAAATTGAGGAGGAAATTGAGGAGCAAGAAATGCAAGGTGCATACAATGAAGTGGCTCTAGATGAAGATATTCCACCCTTGACTCAACCTAGTCAAGTAGAGAATGAGCTTCCACCCATGACTCAACCTAGTCAAGTAGAGAATGAGCTTCCACCCTTGACTCAACCTACTCAAGTGGAGAATGAGATTCCACCCTTGACTGAAGCATAAACTGAACAGGAAGATGAGGCTCCAATTGAAATTGCAGCAAGGCAAATTAGAAAATTGAGGTGGCTACAGAAACTGAAAGAACAAAAGGAAAAAGAGGAAGTTGGAAATTGTATACTGACAACAACTCTGGATTCCCCAATAATGGTGGCTGCTGGAAAATTGAAAAAACTCAAGGAGAAATTGAAAGTCAAAAAACCAACATCCCAGAAACAGAATGAAGCTGAGGAGGCAAGAAGAATGGTTGTAAAGAAAGAAATGAAAGAGAAGATTGATGCTGGGAAAAGAGAGAAGATTGAGGCACTGAAAAAAATCAAAAGATGTGGAGAAGACAATGCTCATTTTACACCTCTTAGAAGAAGTGTGAGGTTGACCATCAATCGAAGCTTTACCTTTAGAAACACACCAGATGATCCTGTGTGTGTTGATGTAGAAGGTGACACAGTGATGGCAGAGGGAAATGCTTCTGGGAACAAAGAACAACACAACACCTACACTGGACCCATGGAGTTGGGGAAGAAGATGCCACCACCAGTGAAGCAGTTCAAGACTATAGTCGGCAAGACAAAGCTCAAGTCTGCACCTTTCTTATCTCATGGCAGAAATGTCATCACAACTGCTGCTCTCACACAGGCAATACATGAAACTGCAAGGAATCTGAACAAAGAGAGCAAGGAAAAACACTCAACAAAAGGAAAGGAGAAGGCAAGTTGAACAATGAAGAAGTGGAGAAAATATGAAGCTATATGCTATTAGTGTCCATCTTTTGTTTATTCGGACAATATGTTATTACTTTCATCTTTTGGTCTGCACCTTTTATTATGAATGATTTGGAAGAACTCTTTCATGTAATCCTTAAGTTATGACTTTGTTTTAAGTATGACATTTCCTTTTGTTATGAATGTATTGGCTATGACATTTCATTCATCAAAATATTCCATTACATAAAAACAAGTGCAGTACATACTTCTATTTCATTCATCCAACATTTCCCTTACATAAACATAAAAATAGGTGCACTACATAGTTTAAGGCAGAGCATTTTGTCTCTCCACTACAACCTCCCTGTCATTGTTTGACATTACAAAGCTTAAGAAAATGAAGACGATAACAACATAAACCAATATGGACCATCCTCTTTTTCGTTTCATTTTCAGTTCAACAACAATAGCATGAAGCTTCTCATTTTCTTCTTCAAGCTTGTCTACTTTCCTCAAGAGTCCTGGAATAATAGCTCTTGATCTTGGACACATGGGGGGATCGAACCACAAATGAAAATTACATGCATTGCTCCTTTGTTCCTGCAAATAAATTAAAAGATTAAGAACAATAAAAAGAGACAAAGAAAGCAATTATGTATGTACATATTTTACCATGTAATGCCAACATCCCCAAAATCTTCTCCCTGGATTTGCATCAGTCCATGAGGTTCTCAAGACAGCTGCCCTTCCACACCAACAATGAGGCTCCATTTTTCCTTTCAAAGCTAACAATTTATTTGGTAAATTAATTTGCATAAATAACGTATAGATATAGGAGGAGTTAATGGGTATGGTTTTAGCGGGAGAAGAGACTGTGAATTGGGAGGGAAACACAAGATGGTGAAATGTCTGTTATGTCCCTCAGTTTTGTAACGTTTTTTAGCCGGTACGTATTCTGACGCGGTAAAAGGGCCAAGAGGTACATTTGTGAAGTTCGCGTGGCAAAAAGGTACGAGTTTAAACTTCAGGGCTTTATGGGTATAAGTGTGTAAACTTGAAGGGCCAAAAGGTCAATAACCCAACAAAATAAGACTTCTGTTTTATAGTTTCATTTGTACTTGTTTAAAGTTTAAACTGGATTTTCAGCATATTAAAACAAGAAAACAGACACCGTTTAGAGAAGTCAATATATAGGACATCCCGACTTCCAAGTTCCAAGTACCAGCTGCGTCCAACGCTACTGGTAATAAGATATTGGGTTATCTATACTATTGTATAAAAGCTGAAACATTAAAATTTTGGTTGGTTGGTTAGTTGGTTGGTACCTATTGATTTTACTTATTTACCCTTACTTAATTACAGATAAAATCTTTTTTTATATTTTGTCTAACTAAATTTTTTGTTTTACTAATCAATTTCCTTTTTCAACTTGAACATGTTACCTTTAAAATTTTTGTGTTACTAATCAATTTCCTTTTTCAGGTTAAACATGTTACCTTTTTTATTCTTTTTAATAACTAAGCACTTTCCTTTTTCAGATAAAATACGATATCTTTTATATTTTATCCAACTAAAAAGCATATTATAATTACTATTAATTAATTAATTAATTTTTTCATTCAAATTATCTTTTCTCTTTTCTCTAACTAAAATATCTCTTTTTCCAATTATATCACGGGTTACCTTTTAAAATATTTTTTTATATTTTATTTAACTAAAATTTTTTACTTTACTAATCAATCTACTTTTTCAGGTTAAACATGTTACTTTTTTTTTAATAACTAAGCAGTTTCCTTTTTCAGGTAAAATATAATATCTTTTATATTTTATGTAATTAAAAAACAAATTATAATTATTGTTAACTAATAAATTAAATTTTTATCTTTTCTCTCACTAAATAGCGTGAACAGTAATATTTTTTTTTTGCTGGATGGAGTCAATAATTTTAAACACTTTTTGTGAAGGTGCCCCTGGCGGGGCCATTAGAATGAATGAAATAGAATTTATTTAATGTTAGTTTATATTTAAGAGTTGGTTTCTATTTGATATTTTGCCTATATATATATAGGGGCTGCTTAAATGAGACCCCTCTTATAATGAGACCCTCCCTTATAATGATATCACGGGTTACGTTTTTCAGCCAAAACAAGTTACTTCCTCCTTCCCATCCATTTGTTACACTTTTGAAGGGTTGTCTGACACGCATTTTAAGGATAGTTCCATAACTTATTTTTTAATTTTTTTTTGTATAAAAATTTGAATGTTTATATTTTTAGACAAGAAAAGAAAATTTTAAAAATAAGTTATAGAACTATCCTTAAAATGCACCTTAAAATGCGTGTCAGACACTTCTTGAAAAGTGTAAACAATTAGGTGGAACGGAGGGAGTACCTTTTTTATTTTCTCTAACTAAACCTCTCTTTTTCAAATTATATCGCGATTCTATTTAATAAAAATAAAATCATAATATAATAATGGTATTAATTAACCGTTTACCTTTTCAGCTAAAAACGTATCATCTTTTTTATTTTCTAATTAAATTCCTTTTTTAGAAATATCATGGGTAAAATTAATTTCTCATTTTCTAAAAATATTATCAGCAATTTTATTTAGTAAAATAAGTAAATAACAATTAAATTATAATTACTATAAACTAATCAATTATCTTTTTCACCTAAAATATGTCACCTTTTAATTTTCACGTTATCTTTTTCTATTTTTTCAAACTAAAATCTCTCTTTTTCCAATTATATCAGGGACGGTTCTATTTAATAAAATTAAATAACAATATTATAATACTAATATTAACGATTATCCTTTTTAGCTAAAACGAAATCATCTTTTTCCTATATTATCTACCTAAAATTCCTCTTTAGAAATATCACGGGCAACATTAATTTCTCCTTTTCTAAAAACATTACGAGCAATTTTATTTTGTAAAATAACATAATTAAATTATAATTAATATAAATTAATCAATTACCTTTTTCACCTAAAATATATTACCTTTTTAATTTTCTCTAACTAAATCCTCTTTTTTTCCAATTATATCACGTGCATTCTATTTAATAAAACAAAATAATAATTTTATAATTACTAATAAATAACTTATTACCTTTTCAACTAAAACCTATCACATTTTCTATATTTTTTAACTAAAATAATTCTTTTTCTAGAAATATCATGGATAACATTTATATAATTATGATCATCATCTCATTTAAATATTTAAGCCTCAAAAATTCATATTTTAAAAAAATTAATAAAAAATTTTAATATAATATTAAAAAAATTCTGTGCATCGCACGGGTTTTAAGCTAGTATATATAAAATCCCACTTAGCTTTATTTCAGTAAGATCAATACAATGTAGTCACTTTAATATATTCAGCTCTTCAATATATTTAGCTTTTGTACATATTCATCTTCATTGTTCATCTTTATTCCTAAATAATTACACACATAAACAAACATATATATAATTATATGTTTGTTATCATGGTATCAGAGCGTCCGGTTCTTGAGGCCTAACAGTTAACACACACAATCTTTTCATCTATCATTTCTCCAAGAAAAAGCAAGAACCCCGATTAAAACCCAAAATCAAAACACACGGTACTGCCAAATCTAGGGTTAGTGCTGTTTATCTGTCGCCACATTTCCCTCTTCTTCATCTCTCCAGCTACTCTATTCAGGTCGATAAGATTGTTTCAAAATTAAAGAATTCAAAATGACTTGTAAGAACTTAAGCTGCACACCAAGTGTTCGACAAAATGCTTGAGAAGGATCTGGTTTCCTGGAATTCGTGGATTTCTTTGCTTAAACCTTCACATTGAATACAGCATACTGCTTCTTAATCTCAGCCTCAACCTTTTCAGCAAAAGCTTCAATCTTGTCTTCGTACTTCTCATAAATCAGGGGAACGGTATGTAGCAACACAAAAGCTACGTAGAACAAGGTCAAGAAATTCCAGCAACTCCCAAGGATCGAAAAGAACCATAAACCAGCAATCACTGCAAGAAACTTCTTCAAGTCCTTCCCTACTTCAATGTCACGAAGGATTGCAAGAGCTCTGTTGACTTCAATTCTAAGGCCCACGTGCTCATAGTTCGTTAGATGCGGGTTCAGAACCCAAGCTTCGTCCAGTTCCAAAGACAGTTGTGAAGCAAATTCGTGATGTAGTAAACTCATTCCCTGAAGGCATCTCCATCACAAATCTTCATTCAGCGTTGGAAAAGACTAACGTGAGTTTGGATAAGGATTGGTAAATCCAGGCATAACTACAGGGACTGTTTGCAATGATGGGGACCTAAAGCAAGACATTCAGGGGAAGAAAAATTGTAGAGAAAGCTCTTATTTAGGCATGGAAGACAAGACATCAATTCCAGTGTCATCAAAAGCCAATGTCAAAGAGCCTACAAGAAACTTGCCAAGCTTATGGGCATGAGATTTCGTGATAATAGCAGGGTTCTTCAAATCTATTTCAGAAATCTTCCGCAAGTTTTGTAGGTGTTTTACTAATATTGACTGGTGGGTTAGAACTTGATGCTTGGTCTAATCTTGTGGTTGAATTATTTTGAGAAGAGTATCACGATTAATTTCATAAATGGGGTCAGTATGGTATGTGTTTTGTGTATTGCTCTGCTCTGTGGTACAGAAAGGTGGTTTTTATGTAGTTTTTTTGTGACTACTCAAGTAGGTGTCTATGATTACTACAACCAGCAGCCAGCTCCGCCGCAACAGGCTCCTGATGCTCCTGGCTCCGTAGATATGGCTAGCTATGCTTATAGTCATCAAGCAGTCCCTGGATATAATCAGCACAAGCAGAGAAGTCCCAGTATACCAACTAATGAAGAGTGCTTTTTGGCACTTGGAAGTTTGGACTTGCAAGTTAATGAAGATGCTGGTATGAGAATATGAATGGAAAAGATGCAGAGTGCTTTTGAATTATATCTGTACTGTCATTTCTTCTTCACTGGATTTTTAATGGAAAAGGCAGCAGAGGGTGGTGGAAGAGAGCATTGGGCAGAGAATGAGTAGGAGGAAGTGGCTGAGTAAAATTGGGAGGAAACTGTTGGTGAGGAGCAGATGCTTCCTGCCTTGCTGTTGCTTTGATGGTAAGTTCTGTTGATTTTAGCTGTTGGTGTTGGTTTATGAATTAGGAAGCTGTTGAAATCCCAAATAATTCATGTGAAACAATTCAATTCGCTTATGTTGTGCTTGATGTTGTCATGAATTCTGTTCTGATTATGTGGGTGTTGGTTTTGACAATGGAGAAGTAGAAGACCTGAAGGCCATAGTGTTTCTGATGTTGTTTCTGTAATGCTTGCCTTGTTGAAATTTAGATGGAAGTCATTGCCATCATTTATATGGAAGTAATTTTCATGGTTTGTTAAGATGGAAGTCATTGCCATCATTTACACGGAAGTAATTGCCATTGATTTGTTTATTGTTGAAGCTGAGAGGTTACTCTATTGAAGTGATCGAGTACTCAAGCTTATTTGAAATTAAAATAGCGCTTGCATAACCAAGTTGCTTTATTGTGCCTCGACTCTACTTTTGAAGTTCACCAAATTCTGTTGAGGTGGGCCATTGAGCTCTTGAAAAACCGCTTGGAGACAGAAATTACTGGGGACGAAGAAGAAGAGAGATTGAGAGCGAAAAAGTCCAGAGCAAGAAGCCAGTGCCTGAAGCCCGAGCAAAAGCCAAGAAGCCCGAGCCAGAACCAGAGCCCGAAGCCAAAGCTAGAGACAGAAACAATCCTCAAATGGCAGGGAATTAGAGTCCCTTGTCAGGACATTGACGTGCTCCAACAAGTACTCGAATGGCAGGGAATTGGAGTCCCCTGTCAGGACATTGATGTGCTCCTTGCCGGATTTGGAGTCCCTGTCAGGAATTGATGTGCTCCAATTGTTCAAGGAAAACAGTCTCAGAAGTGTGGTTTTGTGACTGCAAAGGATTATGAGTTTTTTTTTGTTGATATCGTTGGAGTTCAAGCCAAGAGCTTCACTATGTTCCCGTCTTAGCTTGAGGGGGAGTATTAAGGATTAAGATATGAGGGTATTTTAGTCATTGTAGTGATAGGATATTGGGCTATATATAAAGCCCCACTTAACTTTATTTAAGTAAGATCAATACAATGTAATCACTTTAATATATTCAGCTCTTGTATATATTCATCTTCATTATTCATCTTTATTCCTAAATAATTACACACATAAATAAATGTATATATAATTATATGTTTGTTATCACTACTTGAATCCAAGTGCGTTAACTTTCGCTATATGCGGACTAAATATTTTACACATGTTTGAAGTTTTGGCACCTTTTTAGAAGTGCCGAATGCTACAATTCTAACAAAAAATTTAATTAAAATTTCATGTCAAGTGACATTTGACATCTCTAGACTTAAGCATACTCTTTGCAATACCATGTCGTACATTTATTAAACATTTTACTTCACCTTTTAAAAATCTTTGCAAATATGTAATGAATTTATGAATATTTTTATCGAAATACATTTCATAATTACTATAATACCTTACTTTCTAATTTAAATTTTGTGTTTAGGACTTGCAAACTGATATCTATTACAATATTTGACTTCTTTCAAAATAAATATAGCTCATTGTACAAGAAAGAGTTTTACTTAAATTTGTTTTTTTATATCATAATTCGGTTTAAGAAAACATTTCGATTTTGAATTAGATTATATAAATTATATAAATGAAGATATAAAGTTCAAATTACATCAATAAAATATTGTTATATAATGATATTTTTTAATTATCAATTTCTGTGTTAATTATCTACCCGAACTATTATATATTATTTACATCAAAATTTAACTTAAATTATAACTTAATACTTACATTGAAATATCCATGTCATTCCAAAAATAAAACTTATATAATTTGTAAAAAATTTAACTTTTCAATTGGACATTACATTTATTGAATATCTAGCGTATGTTGTCAAACTAAAATATTGTAATCTATTTAAGATAATATGAAATATTAATAAAATAATATTTTAAAATATAACTAATCACCGTACCTAATTTCATTGAAATATAACCAATTCAACAAATTTTACATAATCTTTATCTTATATCATTTTAATTAATTTAATTGAAAATGCTCTTATAAATTAGTAAACTATAAAAGTAGTTCGATTATATTGAAACAATTTTTGTTTGAAACAAGGGTAATGTAAATATAAATTACATTAAATATATATTACTACTGAACAAAAGAAAATGATTATAAAAGCAAAGTTGACAACGCGTCAGACCTGTAACGCTGATCCTCACAAAGCAATTCCTACCGTTAATCTCGTATTAAATAAAGTAAACTAATATTTGTCGTAGGATTATACGGAGTAACTTATAAGTAAGTAAATCAAATTTACCTCGTATTTTTAAATGTTTCCTTCATTTTGTCTGTTCCCTCGCTACACTTGACAAATAAAGTTAACCTCTATCCCTCTGGCTGCTCTACATATATACACACAGATAGATACACTGACACAACTGGCTGCAAACTAGGGTTTGGGTTTAATGGAAGCGCCGGCGTATGTTAAATGGAAAGAGGCGTTTGTTTTAAGTGAAAGAGGAACAAAACAAGTGCGTTATTACTTGAAACGTAAAGATGGGAGCTTAGATCTTGCTGTTGTGGGTACTATGAAACAGAGTTTGGTTCCTTTGCCGTACACTTACAATGTTTGTAATAAAGATTTGTTGGCTGTAGCTAATAAGCCTTCTTTTAATAAGAACCTCAAGTCTCGTACCCAAGTTGTTCATTGGTTGGATTCTATTGTTTCAGGTACTTTTCTTGATTTGTGTCATGTATTTTTGTTTATTTTTTATGTACATTTGTGTTGTAATTTTTATTTTTTTTGTTTTTGTGGTTTTAATTTTGACTGTTCTTGTGGTGTAAAGATTGTATCTTGGCGGTTTTTAATTTGGTTTTTTAATTTTCTAGTTCACTTGGGATGGGGTGTTTTTGACCTTTTTTAAGATGTTTTGATGCTTTTTAAGATTGGGTTTTTTTTGGGGAATTTAATTTAGTGGTTTCTTTTGTTATAATGCTGCAAGAAACATATTTTAGGCTTGAAAACAGAGAATTTGCAGGGTCAGATTATGGGCATACTGAACATATTATTGTTTGCCCTTGTTTGTGCTTTTCGTTGGACTATATTGTCTATGTTCCTTCAAGTTGTTAGTGGAACTAGAGATTCTTCTGATGTATGATAAGATGAAAAATCATGTTTTCAGCATTGTCCAGGCGGATGTTTTAATTTGGGAAGCCTCAAAGAAGAATTTTAATGGTACTCCGTAAGTGTACCTTACACAAGTTCAATATGAATTTGAAGCCTGGATGAAATATATTTCCCACGACTTTAAAGGTCCTTCAGATTTCACTTCATCTTCCATCCGAATTGAAGACATGCCATTTCTGAGTTAAAAGTCAACATCTCTGATGTTTCTAGTACTTTTGTTATTGTAACTAACAATGATCTGGGATGCAGGATTCTATAATCAAATTCCAAGTGTTCGGTGAGAGCCTCGGATTTCCTATGCACTTAATGTAGGTTAAGATCTGCAATTTTCTCTCTAGGGAAATTTGCTTGGTTCTTCCACAAGTTTCTCAGTATTGACTATTTTACTTTACCATGTGACATGTATCAACACAAGTGTACTTTTTGCATATTGACACGGTTTAGCCGATTCTTGCCCTGTTTGTACTTTGTCGTATATGGTCATGTTACTCTAGTAATCTGGTTTCCATGTCTTTGATTCTTCTCATCGGAAGATCGATTGTAGTTTTAGTTTTCTGATTGTCTGCACGTCTATGTAGCTACATTGCCTATGCACTTGTGTATTGTTTACATAAATAATTCTGTTTCAGTTTTGCTACTTATATGCCTATACTGATTATTGGTTAATTTGTTGCTTCAGGTGCATCCTCGCATCATCTTCAGCCACCACAATCTGGTTGTGGTTTATTGAAGGTCAACAATGATAGCCAGTTGAGTTCGGAAACAATAAAGGTATGTCTAAACTCTCATTTTTCTCAAATTCATCCATCTTAATTATACTCATGGCTCTGAGTTGGATATTTAAATTTAAAACATATTTTTTTTCCTCTTCAGGATGGTCAATTGTGGAAGCTGGGCAAGCCTACTGCTGAGTCTTTATGGCTAGGTTCTCCATCAACTTGCAAGAAAAACAGGAAGCATTATCGATCATTTCAACATGGCTGCGTTAAAATTTCGGTAATTTTTTTAAAATGTAAACTCAAATGTGTTTAGTTGTTCTCTATGATATATATTAGTTCTACTGTTCTAGCGAAAGTCACGTGGTTGCTTTCCCTGGCAGATTCATGACTTTGTGTATGTATTTGCTGAAGAGAATAAACCGCGTGTTGCCTACTTGGATGATATGTATGAGGACTGCAGAGGGAAAAAAATGGTTGTGGTACGATGGTTTCACAGAATTGATGAGGTTTGTATTGCTTTACCTGAGACTTATAATGACAGGGAGATTTTCTTTTCTCTTTGTTTTCAAGATCTCAATATTGAGTGCATTGATGGATTGGCATCCGTTCTCAGCCCCCAGCACTACCAGATATTTTTCAGAGAGGCTAGGCACACTCAGTTCAAACCCTTCGTTTGTCAGAAGCAAGTTGACAATGATGATGTCAAACCATTTGATATCACTCTTGTTAAAGGCTACAGCGAGCAAAAAATATTTAAATACATGTTCACTTCATCTGCATCAAAGAATGTCAAGAATCATTATCCTGCCAAAGATGGTCTGAAGGCGGATGTAGAGTGTGGCAATGCTCTTAATATTAAACCTAAGAAAAGGCTTCGGATATCCTATAACTCTGCCAAGTTTATGCAGCCGGGCAACGATGCGCAGGCACTACACACAACTCTCACAGTTCGGAAATTGACTGACGGGTCAATTAATTATAAAGGTGGACGTCGAATCTACCCGTTAAAAGAGTCCATGTCTGCTGTCTCTTTAGCCACTAAAGACGTGGTTATGAAGAAATCACATGTTTTAACCTCCGGTGCTGAAGTTGAAGTGCTTTGTCAGGATAGTGGTGTTAGAGGATGCTGGTTTAGGGCATTGATTATTAAGAAAAACAAAGACAAAGTGAAGGTAAGGTATCTAGATATCAAGGATGCTGCAGACGAAGTCCTTAATTTAGAGGTAAATGTTCAATCTTGGGAAGTCATATCAAGAAGTTTTTTTTCTTTCAATTAAGTCACATTATAATCAGTTTTTTTTTAAACTTTATTTTATCGTGAAGGAATGGATTTTATCATCAAGGGTTGCACTACCTGATGAATGGTGTCTGCGGATTAATGGGCGGACAACTGTCAGGCCTGCACCGGTTTTTAATAAAGCCCGTGACGCATTAGTTGTAAAACAAGGAAGTGTTGTTGATGTGTGGTGGCATGATGGTTGGTGGGAAGGCATCATAATTCGGAAAGAGTCTGAGGATAATTTCCTTGTTTATTTCCCAGGTTTGTAATGCATCTATCAATTTATTCAATATCCCTTAAATTAGTAGCCCGTGTACTTTAAAACAAAATATAATATCTTCATTGGTTGGTGATCTGTTGACACTTTTAGCGAGTAAAGAGTTTATCAAATCATTTAGTCTATTTTAACTGGGACCAGGAGAAAGTAGTATTTAATCGAGTATCAACTTATGGAAGTTATATTGTACCTGCTTTAAACATTGTTATGCAACTTTAATTTTGAATAATCTGTTTACCTGTTGCAGCGGAAAAGCGGGATTCAGTATTCACTCAGAATGATCTCAGACCTTCTCAAGAATGGTTAGGAATTGGATGGAAACAGATAAAAGACAGGCCAGATGTTGTGACTTCAGTTTTGTCCAGCCTCTGCAGGAAGCTAGATACTGTTAAGTCCCGTGACGGGGGATCTCCACCTTGTGAATCCGTAGCATGTGATGCCAAAGTGCAGTTTGGTCTTGATCAGGAAGATACTTTGTTGAACAGCCATAAAGTGGATGATAAACTTGAAGTGCGGGACATTGTAAAAGATGATTTACTGGGCAATTTAAAATGGAAGTCTACAAGGAAGAGAAATCGCAGTAGGATTTTTTCTGAGAAGCTAAGTCAGAGTGGGACTAAGAATAAAAGTAGCATTAGAGCTTTTGGAACTCGCACCTGGGAGCCTGGGAGAAATTTTACATTTCATCATCATCGATTAGAGTAGATCAAGAGAATCGTAAGTACACCAGGGAATCTGCCTGTAGTTCTTCAGTTGTGTCTCCTCTCTATCAAACATGGTTTTGTGACGATGATGGATTGCACTGCTTTTTGTCCATAGATGTACATCTCCCCATTCTGCTGTAGCCTATAGGCGTAGGTTAGTTGACTTGAGACACTGTTCTTAAACTGTCTAGTTCTTGGTAGTCTGTAAGTTGTTCAACTCGTTGTACACATTTTTGCGGTGATGGTTAGCTTGCTGATGCTGAGGGTGCAACTAAAAATGCCCGGAAGTCTCTTTAAGTGCCTATTCTTTTTGGTCGGTATGTAAAAACTTTGAAACTAATGGCCTGATGCTGGGGAGTAAAACAACAGTGTTTCACATCAAACCTACTGTGTTGCACTGTTGCATTTGCATAAGAAGTTATTGTCCAGTTGCCTCTCAAACTTACCAGTATACATATATTTTAACATACATGTATAAGTTTTGAGTAATATATACAATATGGAGGGCAAGAAGGTTATGGTACTAGGACAATTTGTACTAATCCTACTCGTCATTAGCTGAAACAGGGGAGGCCTCTATGACATCCACTGGGGTTAACGAACAATACCAAGGCACTTTTTGCCTTTAATCAGAGAACGCTACTGAAATATACTCCGTATATTTCTTTTCTCAACTCATCAAGCTCAATGTACTGATTGGCACCTTTATCAGAAAACATAAATTCTTTACAGATATGCTCAGCATATCCATCTTCTGTAAGTGGGATTGTAAACCCCACAAACTCTCAGTAGTTGGCTACTCCATTCCAAGCAACACCAGCCTATTTAAGACAACTATACTTTGTCATGAGTAGATCAGAGAGATGGAGAAATCTAACTTATTAACAAATTTTTGCTTTGTATCTCAAATTCTTAATGTGCTTTTGTACAGAAAACCAAAATCATTTTTACATGTAGTTTCATTTGGAAAGACGAGTGAGGCTAGAAAAACATATACTCCGTAATTAATAGTTTGAGTTCTTTAAACCCCAGGGGATTCCTTAATATGCTTCTAGCCTCATATAAGAGCAGATGTTAGATGTATATTATTAGGTAGCCTACAATATATGCCTACCAAATGTATAGTATATTTCCAAATTCATACTACACCTTCCACCACCAACTACACCTACCACATTTCTATCACCTATAAATACCCCTCTCCTCCTTCATTATCAAATACACCAAAATTCTCTATTCTCTCTCTATATAGCTGCCAGATAGTCCGTCTAGTAGGAAAGTCGGTTTAGCCCGCTTTCAGGAAGTGTCGGGATAGAAGGTCTTCGTGCCTAAACTATTCCTTAGGATATTTGGGTCTGACTGCAGCCATCGGAGGTGGTCCCGCTGCAGGGGTCTTTCTATCAGGTTGTGTGACACTGTCTGGGTTGGGAGTAGAGATGCACAAAAGGCCCATCGGGCCGGGCTTTGACCGGGCCTCGGAAAGCCCGGGCTTTTTGGTCAAAGGCCGGGCCGGGCTTTGACTTTGACCGGGCCGGGCTCGTCAACCATATACAAGGCCTGTTAAGGCCCGGAGCCGGGCCGCGTCGGGCCGAATCGGGCCGCGCCTGGCTTTCACGATATAGTAACGTACTGTGATCTCATGTATTATTATAATAAAGGATGAAGAATTTTCCTTAACTCTACACTTCATTTTGAAAACTGCTACAATAATTATATGTTCAGCACAGATTGAATGTCATGTAATGCAGTTTAAACTTTGTAAAGATTTAGGCTTGTTTGACAATAAATTTAGGCTCGTTAAACACTTACTGATTTACTGGTATATCAGAACTGCAAGTCAAGTGGTGTTGGTTAATATCAGAACCAGAAACAAGTGATCCTTGTGCAGAACATAGTACTATATTATTTTCATATGCTTAGTTAGGATGTACATTTTAACCAGTTACAAGCTGAAGAATGGCATTATAGCAAGATGAGTAATAGATTGCAAAAGTGAAAGGTATTATAACAAAAATAGTAAAGCCAAAAGGAATATCTCGAGCATTGGACTGGATTAGTGCCTACATCTTTCCAGTTAAGCACTTAAGCATGAAAAGCAGAATACATTATAATTCATAAACTTTTTCAATAATTTCTTACTTTAGTCTAATCTGATAAATGGTGAACATACCAATCCTATCATACATTTCCACATTCTTGTAAGTTAAATAAATCCTAGTAAAACAATCCTACAACAAACAAAATGCCATAAAAGTAAATATGTTAAATCACTATGTCTAACAAGGAAGACATTAAAAACAATGTTCCAAAAAGAAAAAAATTAAGATTCAAGTAGTCACTTGCAGATTACTTGCAGATTTGTGACGAGATAAATTAGGGATTTGTGATTAGAAAAAAAGGGGAAAGTAGTGTCTACTGTCTTGACTTTTGACTCAACACAGACTTACAAGTTACAACTGCAGTACAAGTCTACAAATAATAAATATGTATAACAATAAAAATAAAAATTTGGTTTGTCTATAAATATTAAATAATAATAAAATTGTATTATTATTAAAGTATAAAAATTATTAATGTATCAATAATAAGTTACAACTTATTATATTCAACATAATTTTAAGGTTAAATATGTATAATATTATTAATTATTCGGATAGTAAACGGGCTCGAATCGGGCTCGAACCGGGCTTTTAATCGGGTCGGGCCGAAAAAGCCCGGGCTTTTCAAAGCCCGGGCTTTTCAAAGCCCGGGCTTTTGCCGGGCCGGGCTTTACCCAAAAATATAAGGATCGCTTAAGGCCCTCGGGCCGGGCTTGACCGGGCCGGGCTTTGACCGGGCCGGGCTTTGACCGGGCTTTGCCGGATCGGGCCGGGCCAGATTTTCGGGCTCGGGCTTTTTGTGCATCTCTAGTTGGGAGAGGGAGAGAAGGAAAGGTTGTCGGGAAATAGTGATAGGGGGAGGTTGTGAGATAAACACTTCAGTGAGTTGGGGATATACATAATAGGTATTGTAGGGCTGAATTTGTGTATAAAATTCAGGGGCCAGATACCCGGATATTGTAATCTCTTTTATCTAGTGTGAAGTTGTTGCTCTTGTGGATGTAGACTGGGCCGAACCACGTTAAATCTCTTGTCTCTTTTACTGTATTGTTGGTTTATTGATTCATTACTATCAAGTATATTTGTGGGATCTAAGCGCACATATTTACCAAATCGCTTCCGCATTCGCCGGGAATCGGGCAGATTCCTAACAGTTGGCATCAGAGCTAGTTGTGTCTAAATTATTGGTGCCGAAGGAAAGTCGTTAAGAAAAGTGGTTATCTAATTTGGCGCCGTTTTGACGGAAGTGCTCCCATTGTTTCTTACATTTACCTGGCCAATTGATTTAGTTGTTTGGATTGGTTTGTGTGTGCAAACGGAGATCATGGCAAGTATTGGAGGATTCAAGGTGACTCCATATGATGGTAAAGGAAGTTTTACTCTTTGGCAGAGAAGGGTAAAGGATATCCTAACCCAACAGAAGCTAGCAAGGGCTTTGAAGGAGAAAGAAGGAAAACCAACAAAGATGAGCGATGAAGATTGGGAGGATGCTGAGTCGCAATGCATGAGTACCATCAGACTATGCATTGCTGATAACATTATCAATAATGTTGTTGACGAAAGCACGTCGAAGGAATTATGGTCAAAGTTGGAGACATTGTATCTCGGGAAGAACTTGACTACAAAGTTAAATCTGAAGCGCGAGTTATACAAGTTGAAGATGGCAGCTCAAGGCAATGTTATTGAGCACATGAATGTGTTTAACGGTATTGTTGATCAACTTGAAAAGGTTGATGTAAAATTGGAGGAAGAAGATAAGGCCCTTATTCTTCTTACTTCGCTTCCGAAGTCATTCGATCATTTGGTCACAACCATTTTGTACGGAAAGGACACGTTAAAAATGGAGGAGGTTCAGTCAGCACTTTTGTCAAATGCTGGAAGGAAGAACCAGGATGGTGACAAGGACGAAATGACAGTTTTGGCTTTGCGTAGTCAAAATAATAGAGGAATGGGTGCTGTGAGAGGATCTACCAATAGCAGGGGTAAATCCAGATACAATGAAAAGGGCATGCAGTGTTTTGGTTGCAAGGAGTGGGGTCATATTAGGCCGAATTGTCCACTTAATAAGAAGGATCCAGATGCATCATTGGCTGTGGTTACTCTCGATTGTGAAGATGTTTGCACCGTCTTCAATCGAGTCACTAGTTCTCCATGAGAATGGATATTAGACTCAGGGTCATCTTACCATGTATGTTCTGAGAGAGGGCATTTTGACAAATTCCAATATACAAAGAATGAAACAGTTTCTTTGGCTGATGGATCTACTTGTGAGATCAAGGGATTGAAATTGTGAAAATCAAAATGTTCGATGGAATAGTTCGCAGCTTGAACGGGGTAAGATATGTGCCTAAGCTGAGGAAGAATCTAATATCTATCGGTCGGTTAGCTTTAGAAGGCTACAGATGCTCTGTAGTAGGGGGAGCTATGAATATCAAAAGAGGTCGTGTGGTTCGGATGAAGGGAGAGCTACATGGAGGAATATATCGTCTGAATAGTACGTGGCCAGAACGTACTGGAACTTCGAAAATCTGGTTATCTCGTGCATGAGGGAAGAGTGACTTGAAGGATACTGCTGCGGTTGTATTGCCTTCTAGTCTAGACGATGGTGCAAAGACGGTTGGGATGGATGCTTGGTCGAAGGGCTTCCACGACATCAACGAGTAGTTGGTATGTTGCAGCTGCATATGGGCATCGATCAACACGAATCAAGTGAGCAGTGAACTATGCAACAGATTGATTTGTTTGATATGCAGTTGGGGAGTAAATGAAAGATCGATGGTCACACTTGTGTGTGTGATGGACTACATATGGGATTGGCCGACGTGAATCAAGTGAGTATGTGTGTATACAACAGATTGCTTCACATGTATGTAGTTGGACAAATAGAGGTCAATGGTACACTTGTGCGTATAGCAAGTGGGCATTCGAGAATGAATGTGCAAACTAGGGTATAGTTTGGAGTCTTGGACTCGGGGGGAGTTTTGTCGTAGGGAATGATACGGATCGAGGAAAGTTGGAGTTGTGCCAACAGGGCGCAGGTATGGAGTACAAGTGAAGAGCCGTGAGTTTGGAAATAGGGGGAGATTGTTAGGTAGCCTACAATATATGCCTACCAAATGTATAGTATATTTCCAAATTCATACTACACCTTCCACCACCAACTACACCTACCACATTTCTATCACCTATAAATACCCCTCTCCTCCTTCATTATCAAATACACCAAAATTCTCTATTCTCTCTCTATATAGCTGCTAGATAGTCCGTCTAGTAGGAAAGCCGGTTTAGCCCGCTTTCAGGAAGTGTCGGGATAGAAGGTCCTCGTGCCTAAACTATTCCTTAGGGTATTTGGGTCTGACTGCAGCCATCGGAGGTGGTCCCGCTGCAGGGGTCTTTCTATCAGGTTGTGTGACATTGTCTGGGTTGGGAGAGGGAGAGAAGGAAAGGTTGTCGGGAAATAGTGATAGGGGGAGGTTGTGAGATAAACACTTCAGTGAGTTGGGGATATACATAATAGGTATTGTAGGGCTGAATTTGTGTATAAAATTCAGGGGCCGGATACCCGGATATTGTAATCTCTTTTATCTAGTGTGAAGTTGTTGCTCTTGTGGATGTAAGCTGGGCCGAACCACGTTAAATCTCTTGTCTCGTTTACTGTATTGTTGGTTTGTTGATTCATTACTATCACGTATATTTGTGGGATCTAAGCGCACATATTTACCAAATCGCTTCCGCATTCGCCGGGAATCGGGCAGATTCCTAACAGTTGGCATCAGAGCTAGTTGTGTCTAAATTATTGGTGCCGAAGGAAAGTCGTTAAGAAAAGTGGTTATCTAATTTGGCGCCGTTTTGACGGAAGTGCTCCCATTGTTTCTTACATTTACTTGGCCAATTGATTTAGTTGTTTGGATTGGTTTGTGTGTGCAAACGGAGATCATGGCAAGTATTGGAGGATTCAAGGTGACTCCATATGATGGTAAAGGAAGTTTTACTCTTTGGCAGAGAAGGGTAAAGGATATCCTAACCCAACAGAAGCTAGCAGGGGCTTTGAAGGGGAAAGAGGGAAAACCAACAAAGATGAGCGATGAAGATTGGGAGGATGCTGAGTCGCAATGCATGAGTACCATCAGACTATGCATTGCTGATAACATTATCAATAATGTTGTTGACGAAAGCACGCCGAAGGAATTATGGTCAAAGTTGGAGACATTGTATCTCGGGAAGAACTTGACTACAAAGTTAAATCTGAAGCGCGAGTTATACAAGCTGAAGATGGCAGCTCAAGGCAATGTTATTGAGCACATGAATGTGTTTAACGGTATTGTTGATCAACTTGAAAAGGTTGATGTAAAATTGGAGGAAGAAGATAAGGCCCTTATTCTTCTTACTTCGCTTCCGGAGTCATTCGATCATTTGGTCACAACCATTTTGTACGGAAAGGACACGTTAAAAATGGATGAGGTTCAGTCAGCACTTTTGTCAAATGCTGGAAGGAAGAACCAGGATGGTGACAAGGACGGAATGACAGTTTTGGCTTTGCGTAGTCAAAATAATAGAGGAATGGGTGCTGTGAGAGGATCTACCAATAGCAGGGGTAAATCCAGATACAATGAAAAGGGCATGCAGTGTTTTGGTTGCAAGGAGTGGGGTCATATTAGGCCGAATTGTCCACTTAATAAGAAGGATCCAGATGCATCATTGGCTGTGGTTACTCTCGATTGTGAAGATGTTTGCACCGTCTTCAATCGAGTCACTAGTTCTCCATGAGAATGGATATTAGACTCAGGGTCATCTTACCATGTATGTTCTGAGAGAGGGCATTTTGACAAATTCCAATATACAAAGAATGAAACAGTTTCTTTGGCTGATGGATCTACTTGTGAGATCAAGGGATTGGAATTGTGAAAATCAAAATGTTCGATGGAATAGTTCGCAGCTTGAA
The DNA here is from genome assembly GCA_037693485.1 of Kitagawia praeruptora. Lineage (NCBI taxonomy): Eukaryota > Viridiplantae > Streptophyta > Magnoliopsida > Apiales > Apiaceae > Kitagawia > Kitagawia praeruptora. The sequence goes on along the minus strand of CM075352.1, from coordinate 26,950,347 downwards.
CGGGGTAAGATATGTGCCTAAGCTGAGGAAGAATCTAATATCTATCGGTCGGTTAGCTTTAGAAGGCTACAGATGCTCTGTAGTAGGGGGAGCTATGAATATCAAAAGAGGTCGTGTGGTTCGGATGAAGGGAGAGCTACATGTAGGAATATATCGTCTGAATAGTACGTGGCCAGAACGTACTGGAACTTCGAAAATCTGGTTATCTCGTGCATGAGGGAAGAGTGACTTGAAGGATACTGCTGCGGTTGTATTGCCTTCTAGTCTAGACGATGGTGCAAAGACGGTTGGGATGGATGCTTGGTCGAAGGGCTTCCACGACATCAACGAGTAGTTGGTATGTTGCAGCTGCATATGGGCATCGATCAACACGAATCAAGTGAGCAGTGAACTATGCAACAGATTGATTTGTTTGATATGCAGTTGGGGAGTAAATGAAAGATCGATGGTCACACTTGTGTGTGTGATGGACTACATATGGGATTGGCCGACGTGAATCAAGTGAGTATGTGTGTATACAACAGATTGCTTCACATGTATGTAGTTGGACAAATAGAGGTCAATGGTACACTTGTGCGTATAGCAAGTGGGCATTCGAGAATGAATGTGCAAACTAGGGTATAGTTTGGAGTCTTGGACTCGGGGGGAGTTTTGTCGTAGGGAATGATACGGATCGAGGAAAGTTGGAGTTGTGCCAACAGGGCGCAGGTATGGAGTACAAGTGAAGAGCCGTGAGTTTGGAAATAGGGGGAGATTGTTAGGTAGCCTACAATATATGCCTACCAAATGTATAGTATATTTCCAAATTCATACTACACCTTCCACCACCAACTACACCTACCACATTTCTATCACCTATAAATACCCCTCTCCTCCTTCATTATCAAATACACCAAAATTCTCTATTCTCTCTCTATATAGCTGCTAGATAGTCCGTCTAGTAGGAAAGCCGGTTTAGCCCGCTTTCAGGAAGTGTCGGGATAGAAGGTCCTCGTGCCTAAACTATTCCTTAGGGTATTTGGGTCTGACTGCAGCCATCGGAGGTGGTCCCGCTGCAGGGGTCTTTCTATCAGGTTGTGTGACACTGTCTGGGTTGGGAGAGGGAGAGAAGGAAAGGTTGTCGGGAAATAGTGATAGGGGGAGGTTGTGAGATAAACACTTCAGTGAGTTGTGGATATACATAATAGGTATTGTAGGGCTGAATTTGTGTATAAAATTCAGGGGCCGGATACCCGGATATTGTAATCTCTTTTATCTAGTGTGAAGTTGTTGCTCTTGTGGATGTAAGCTGGGCCGAACCACGTTAAATCTCTTGTCTCGTTTACTGTATTGTTGGTTTGTTGATTCATTACTATCACGTATATTTGTGGGATCTAAGCGCACATATTTACCAAATCGCTTCCGCATTCGCCGGGAATCGGGCAGATTCCTAACATATATAAATTTTGAAAATGACTAGTTAAGGTTACAGGAGAATGTCTCCCTCTCCTCTTGAATTGACAGTTAAGTTCCAGGGTCTTTAAGTTCCAAGCTTAGAAGCTGGTTCTTTGTAATTTTCTTAGTGTTAAAAAGAAATTAAGACGCTAGTTCTTCGGTATTGCTGGTGTGCTAAGTTCTTTACTTAACTTTTTACATTGTTATGACTTCTTCCTTCTCGTTCCTAGCCCTTCTAATCCGTGTCTTCTCTCGTCCTACCCTCAGATCTGAATATTGTGTCCCTAAGAGAGGGCTATATTCTGCATAGACAGGGAACAATATCATCCTTGGGAAACTGTAACAAAATTCGCTCATCTTTTAAGTAGATGAAATTGCTAATTTTATTATATTGCAGCCTTTAATTCTTCTGATCCAGATGATGAGAATAGGGCAGTTGATCATTCTTATTGTACCTGGAGGTAGTAGCGTTGCTTGTTTGTTGTCTTTATTTGTTCTAATTCTTAATGCTTGATTGAGAAATGTCGTGTTCTTAATTTTCTTCGATACCTGGTAAGAACATTGCTTTGTCGTATTGTGTTGTATCCTATAATTAAAAACCAACCACAAGTAATAAAAATTTATATTATGCATGCCTCTCTTGTGTTGTTCGAAAAGGGGTAGGTTTTAGATGATATTCAGGTGTGGTCAAGATTCAAGTCTTCATACTCGCATCTTTCAGAAAATCACCTGATGAAACATGCTGCATTTACCACAATCCTGATTCCAGTCCAGTGAATGAGTCAAACCAGCTTAAACTATATGCTATTGTTGATGAATAACTTGTAGGTTGACACAAATTCTTTACAAAAAAAAACTTGAGTTTGGTAGCAATTTGCTGCACTTCAATCAGTGACAGATCGCATTAGTATCTCTGTTGCAACCGTCACAACGACAAAGATTTAGAAACCTGCACCTTTTTCCTAATATTTAAATTTAAGATTTCTTGTAGAGCATAATTACTTAGAGTTTAAACGATGGACTATAGCAAAGACAATCCAAGACATTCCAGTTCATCCGTTGACTTGGTTCTAATGTGAGTAACATGAATCTAGTTTCCACGAGACCTTCCAAATCAAGCATCTGTGCCTGTAAAAGAGAATCTCCTCAATGATAATTGATAATGCTCCTCGCTCCACTCTACCGCACTTTCTCTCTTCCGGTGATGTTTGGACGGAGATGTGGTGTAGCTGTCGGAAGGGAGCCTGCAAAACAATGCTTGTCCGGGGGTGGTGGCCGTCAAGCACCTCCGGCGTGAGAGTAAGTAACTTGGTGGTGGAGAATACAAGAAACAATATCGGAAAATGCAAGTACTAGTGACTGAGATTTAGAGAGAGAAATTGTGAGATGTGAGAGTGTGAGAGAGAATATGAGAATTTTCAGCCCCCCAATGTGTGAGTTTAGCTTGGTATTTATAGAGGGCTGAGCATCCGGTCGGTTCGGTCCAAAAAACCGGACCGGTTCGGTTCGGTTTTTTGGGTTCGAACCGGCTTTGCTCGGTCCTAGTGTTACCTCCTATTGTCCGGAAGGATGTGCTGGAGGAAGGATGTGCCTCTTGCCCGGAAGGATGTGTTGGAGGAAGGATGTGTCTCTTGCCCGGAAGGATGTGTTGGAGGAAGGATGTTCCTCTTGCCCGGAAGGATGTGCCTCTTGTCCGGAAGGATGTGTTGGAGGAAGGATGTGTCTCTTGCCCGGAAGGATGTGTTGGAGGAAGGATGTTCCTCTTGCCCGGAAGGATGTGCCTCTTGTCCGGAAGGATGTGTTGGAGGAAGGATGTGCCTCTTGTCCGGAAGGATGTGTTGGAGGAAGGATGTGTCTCTTGTTCGGAAGGATGTGTTGGAGGAAGGATGTGTCTCTTGCCCGGAAGGATGTGTTGGAGGAAGGATGTGTCTCTTGCCCGGAAGGATGTGTTGGAGGAAGGATGTTCCTCTTGCCCGGAAGGATCGGAAGGGAGCCTGCAAAACAATGCTTGTCCGGGGGTGGTGGCCGTCAAGCACCTCCGGCGTGAGAGTAAGTAACTTGGTGGTGGAGAATACAAGAAACAATATCGGAAAATGCAAGTACTAGTGACTGAGATTTAGAGAGAGAAATTGTGAGATGTGAGAGTGTGAGAGAGAATATGAGAATTTTCAGCCCCCCAATGTGTGAGTTTAGCTTGGTATTTATAGAGGGCTGAGCATCCGGTCGGTTCGGTCCAAAAAACCGGACCGGTTCGGTTCGGTTTTTTGGGTTCGAACCGGCTTTGCTCGGTCCTAGTGTTACCTCCTATTGTCCGGAAGGATGTGCTGGAGGAAGGATGTGCCTCTTGCCCGGAAGGATGTGTTGGAGGAAGGATGTGTCTCTTGCCCGGAAGGATGTGTTGGAGGAAGGATGTTCCTCTTGCCCGGAAGGATGTGCCTCTTGTCCGGAAGGATGTGTTGGAGGAAGGATGTGTCTCTTGCCCGGAAGGATGTGTTGGAGGAAGGATGTTCCTCTTGCCCGGAAGGATGTGCCTCTTGTCCGGAAGGATGTGTTGGAGGAAGGATGTGCCTCTTGTCCGGAAGGATGTGTTGGAGGAAGGATGTGTCTCTTGTTCGGAAGGATGTGTTGGAGGAAGGATGTGTCTCTTGCCCGGAAGGATGTGTTGGAGGAAGGATGTGTCTCTTGCCCGGAAGGATGTGTTGGAGGAAGGATGTTCCTCTTGCCCGGAAGGATGTGCTCTGGTGTTACCTCCTCTTGTCTGGAAGGATGTACCTTGGTGTTACCTCCTCTTGTTCTTGAAGGATGTACCCTAGCGTTACCTCCTCTTGTTTAGAAGGATGTACCCTGGTGTTATCTCCTATTGTCTAGGAGGATGTACCTTAGTGTTACCTCCTCTTATCTAGGAGGATGTACTCTGGTGTTACCTCCTTGGTAAAAGAGTTTTCTTCGGAAGGGTATTACCATTGCCCCCCACTCCTTCAACTTACTTTAGTGAGTTGGAGGAGTAAATGCGTAGTGCTGATATGCTTTTTGATTTTTTATAGTTGCAACGGCTCCTTGTAACGGCTAGTTGTTGGAGGCCTATAAATACTTGAGTATCTTTCAAGAATTGGGATATCATATTTTGTCAAAATTTTCATCTCTTACTTTCTCTGTTGTAAGTCTTGAGAAATTCTTCATGGAGGGAGGGAGGAAGACTTGCTACTGTGACATGCCCGTGGTTATGAAGACCATATGGGCCGGAAACAATGCTGGTCAGAGGTTTGAGCGATACGACACCAGGGAGTGTCACTATGACATTTGGATAGATGAACCTCTTAGTGCCCGAGCTTGTGAGGCCATTGAAGAGCTGATTCGGGAGAACAATCAGCTACACCGCTTCTATATGCAGAAGATTGACCGCTTGAGGGCTTGGGAGATGACCAAGCGGGAAGCTATGTTGGCAAAGCTGCAGGAGTTGGAGAGCGAGGTGGTCCGTGAGGAATCCGAAGATGAAGATGCTTCGGCTTAGGTTTAGATATTTTCATTGTATCCTAATGAGGACTTGAGGGGCCTGTCAGTAGAATTTTTCATAAATGTTGGCGGTGGAAGAGGGACAAGGAATGTAGTATCCCATGAAAGTTTAGTAAATTTCAATTTGGTGCCCCCCAGACATTGTTGGCGGGTGTTGTCCGCTAGCAAGGGTCTTAAAATTAAAATCACAAAATTTGTAAGTGTTTACACGAGAGTAAAAGTTTTTTTTTGTAGATGAGAGGAATTATATCAAGAGGAGGGAATTTTGTGAAGGAAGTAATTTTGTGAGGGGAGGAATTTTGAGAAGGAAGTAATTTTTGTGGGGGGGAGGATTTTGAGAAGGAAGTAATTTTTTCGGAGGAGGAGGAAGTGTTTGAGAATGAAGTATTTTTTCGGAGGATGAGGAAGTGTTTGAGAAGGAAGTATTTTTTCGGAGGAGGAAGTGTTTGAGAAGGAAGTATTTTTTGGGAGGAGGAGGAAGCATTTGAGTAGGAAGTATTTTTTGGGAGGAGGAGGAAGCATTTGAGAAGGAAGTATTTTTTGGGAGGAGGAGGAAGTGTTTGAGAAGTAAGTATTTTTTGGGAGGAGGAGGAAGCATTTGAGAAGGAAGTATTTTTTCGGAGGAGGAGGAAGTTTTTTTTTTTGGGAGGAGGAGGAAGTATTTGAGAAGGAAGTATTTTTTCGGAGGAGGAGGAAGTGTTTTTTTTTTTTTTTTTTTTTTTGGGAGGAGGAGGAAGTATTTGAGAAGGAAGTATTTTTTCGGAGGAGGAAGAAGTGTTTTTTTTTTTTTTTTTTTGGGAGGAGGAGGAAGTATTTGAGAAGGAAGTATTTTTTGGGAGGAGGAGGAAGCATTTGAGAAAGAAGTATTTTTTCGGAGGAGGAGGTGTTTTGAGAAGGAAGTATTTTTTGGAGGAGGAGATGTTTGAGAAGGAAGTATTTTTTCGGAGGAGGAGGTGTTTTGAGAAGGAAGTATTTTTTCGGAGGAGGAGGTGTTTTGAGAAGGAAGTATTTTTTGGGAGGAGGAGGATGTGTTTGTTGAGGAGGAGGAGGATGTGTTTGTTGGGAGGAGGAGGATGTGTTTGTTGAGGAGGAGGAGGATGTGTCTGTTGAGGAGGAAGAGGATGTGTGTGTTGGGAGGAGGAGGATGTGTTTGTTGAGGAGGAGGAGGATGTGTTTGTGGAGGAGGAGGATGCGTTTGTTGGGAGGAGGAGGATGCGTTTGTTGGGGAAGTATTTTTTCGGAGGAGGAGGAAGTTTTTTTTTTTTTTTTTTTGGGAGGAGGAGGAAGTATTTGAGAAGGAAGTATTTTTTCGGAGGAGGAGGAAGTGTTTTTTTTTTTTTTTTTTTTGGGAGGAGGAGGAAGTATTTGAGAAGGAAGTATTTTTTCGGAGGAGGAGGAAGTGTTTTTTTTTTTTTTTTTTTTTTTTTGGGAGGAGGAGGAAGTATTTGAGAAGAAAGTATTTTTTCGGAGGAGGAGGAAGTTTTTTTTTTTTTTTTTTTTTTTTTTTTTTTTTTTTTTTGGGAGGAGGAGGAAGTATTTGAGAAGGAAGTATTTTTTGGGAGGAGGAGGAAGCATTTGAGAAAGAAGTATTTTTTCGGAGGAGGAGGAAGTGTTTTTTTTTTTTTTTTTTTTTTTTTGGGAGGAGGAATTTTGTGGAAAGAATGTCATTTTGTATGTAAATGACTTCGATGAAGGTCGATCCGTGGTCCGATCTTGCTAAAATTTTGACAGCATGTTTGAGAAGGTATGACCTTAAATATGAACGGTGCGATTGTCGTTTTGAACTCCGAATAGAGAGATATAGCTGCTAGATCATGTGCTATTTTCTGGTGATGTTTCTCACTTCTTTTCTTAGAAATGTGATTGATAAGGCCGTTGATCATCGGGTGCATGTCTTACCCATTTGAGACTTGTAAATGGGTTCAGGTAGCCTTCCTCTTATCATGATAATAATACTTTGAGAGGATTATTGTGAGTTACCTTCTTTTGTCTGCATAAAATTTGTGAGAAAATATAATTCATGAAAGTTGTTAGAAAAAAATATATTGTGTTTTGTCCGAATGAGTGTCATCAAATGAGATTGTGCACTTAGTTTTTCTGAGATGTTGTTACTTGTGTCTGAGATAATGTTACTTGTATCTGAAACAGGTTTGTCCGCCTTGTGTCTGAATTGTGTTTTTTCCATATGTTCCTTGTGAATTAGTTTGCTTTCTTTGTGTCTGAATGAATCTCATAAGATAAAGCAAAGCCTTTAATTTTGTCTGAGATGATGCTACTTTGTGTCTGAGGCGGCTTTGAATGCCTTGTGTCCGAGAGAATATTACTTGTGTCTGAGATAGTGTAACTTGGCTTTGACTACCTTGTTGTCTGAATGAACCTCATGAGATACAATGTTGTCTGAGATAGTATTACTTTGTGTCTGAGGTACATCCGAGAGTATTATTTGTGTCTGAGATAATGTTACTTTGTGTCTGAGAGAAAATTTCTTTTTGTCCAAGGTGATGTTATATGCCTTGTGTCTGAGTAAATCTCATGAGATAATATGATGCATTGCATTGTGTCTGAGATAGTATTACTTTGTGTCTGGGGTGTTGCAAGATAACTTTGTGTCAGTTCATATGTTGCTTGAGATTGAGAGATAGATCTTTATGAAACAACCTTACTCACCCACCAACGTGGCTAAAAGGGTGAGAAATGAAGTTAGAAAATGTTTATGAGTAATTTTTTTTTTGTTTTGAGATGACCCTTCCTCATCCATCAAGGAGTCGATAAGGTTGAGAAAAGAAATTATGTTTTTGTTTTGAGATGACCCTTCCTCATCCATCAAGGAGGTGACAAGGGTGAGAAAAGGAGTTAGAAAATTTTGAGAGTAATTTTTTTCTTTTTTTGAGATGACCCTTCCTCATCCATCAAGGAGACAATAAGGTTGAGAAAAGGAATTATGTTTTTGTTTTGAGATGATCCTTCCTCATCCATCAAGGAGTCGATAAGGTTGAGGAAAGAAATTATGTTTTTGTTTTGAGATGACCCTTCCTCATCCATCAAGGAGGTGACAAGGGTGAGAAAAGGAGTTAGAAAATTTTGAGAGTAATTTTTTTTTTTTTTTTTTTTTGAGATGACCCTTCCTCATCCATCAAGGAGACAATAAGGTTGAGAAAAGGAATTATGTTTTTGTTTTGAGATGATCCTTCCTCATCCATCAAGGAGGTGACAAGGATGAGAAAAGGAGTTAGAAATTTTTGAGAGTAATTTGTTTTCTTTGTTTTGAGATGACTCTTCCTCACACGCCAAGGAAGAGACAAAGGTGAGGAAAGGAATTGGAAAATTTTGAAGGTAGTAAATATATTTTCTTTGAGATGATTCTTCCTCACCCACTAAAGAGATGACAAGTGAAAGAGAAGGAATTATGTTTTTGCTTTAATATGACCCTTTCTCAAATGTACCAGTGTTTCTCTGCCGTTGACTAACACCACTTTGTTTATCGCATCTTTGAGCCTCTTTAGATGATTCTCAAGTGTTTCTCCGCTTCTTTGAGCAATAGTCTTGAAGAAGACAGTGTCTACTTTGTGTGAATGGTTTGCCTTAAAATTATTCATAAAAGACTTCTTGAACTCGGCCCATGTGACGTTGGTCATTGGAGAAGGTCTGCAATACCACCTCTTGGCACTTCCTCATAAGGTAGAGGCAAAAAATCTACAGCATGTTAAGTTACGATACCCATTGAAGAGAGCTAGTTGATTGAAATAACTACTGTACTCCTCCAGATCCCCATTAATTACCATCATATGAGTCTAAGTTGGGATGTTTTGAGTCTGTTTACTTGCTCTCATCTTCTAGTTTTTTGGAGACGAGAGATTCTCCCATGCCAGCGAAAACTTCTCCTTTAACCTTGCGCATTAACTCCATCTTTTGTATTCAGTGTTTTGTTTTTTTTTCTTTGTCTTACATCTTGTATACTTCCATTTTCCTTCCATGCCTCGGGATGGTGGCGAGACTTTTCTAGGCGGACATGTTGAGTATTTTGGGAAGAGTCGAGGCGGGAAAAGACTGACTTGGTTGTCCTTGACCTTTTGGTGAGATTGTAAATTGCACTATGTGCTTCTTCCTCATGAGGAGGTTGGTCCCGCCTTCCTTTAGATTGAGGAGGGATATTTTATTGGTTGGGGTGTTGGAGATTCGCAACGATATGGATGAGGAAATCCACTTGTTTAGGAGCGAAAAGGATCAGATCCAAGTTGAAAAGAGTATCTTCCTCCCTTGTGCCAATCCTTTTGGGGATGGGTTCACTGCGATAGGAGGTACCATGGACGATCTCTTGTTGTTTTTCTTGAAGTTGTTCTTCAATTTGGTGGATTGTTTGGATCGCCCATGGTTCGGGCTTGTAACCTCGTATTCTTTGATGGACTCATCTGAAACAACTTGTTACTAATAATCTCTTGTTACTTCTTGCAATCTGGAAAGGATGGAGGGTCTTTCAAAGAGAAAGAATCCCCCTCCTTCTAGCGCCAAATGATAATGCTCCTCGCTCCACTCTACCGCACTTTCTCTCTTCCGGTGATGTTTGGACGGAGATGTGGTGTAGCTGTCGGAAGGGAGCCTGCAAAACAATGCTTGTCCGGGGGTGGTGGCCGTCAAGCACCTCCGGCGTGAGAGTAAGTAACTTGGTGGTGGAGAATACAAGAAACAATATCGGAAAATGCAAGTACTAGTGACTGAGATTTAGAGAGAGAAATTGTGAGATGTGAGAGTGTGAGAGAGAATATGAGAATTTTCAGCCCCCCAATGTGTGAGTTTAGCTTGGTATTTATAGAGGGCTGAGCATCCGGTCGGTTCGGTCCAAAAAACCGGACCGGTTCGGTTCGGTTTTTTGGGTTCGAACCGGCTTTGCTCGGTCCTAGTGTTACCTCCTATTGTCCGGAAGGATGTGCTGGAGGAAGGATGTGCCTCTTGCCCGGAAGGATGTGTTGGAGGAAGGATGTGTCTCTTGCCCGGAAGGATGTGTTGGAGGAAGGATGTTCCTCTTGCCCGGAAGGATGTGCCTCTTGTCCGGAAGGATGTGTTGGAGGAAGGATGTGTCTCTTGCCCGGAAGGATGTGTTGGAGGAAGGATGTTCCTCTTGCCCGGAAGGATGTGCCTCTTGTCCGGAAGGATGTGTTGGAGGAAGGATGTGCCTCTTGTCCGGAAGGATGTGTTGGAGGAAGGATGTGTCTCTTGTTCGGAAGGATGTGTTGGAGGAAGGATGTGTCTCTTGCCCGGAAGGATGTGTTGGAGGAAGGATGTGTCTCTTGCCCGGAAGGATGTGTTGGAGGAAGGATGTTCCTCTTGCCCGGAAGGATGTGCTCTGGTGTTACCTCCTCTTGTCTGGAAGGATGTACCTTGGTGTTACCTCCTCTTGTTCTTGAAGGATGTACCCTAGCGTTACCTCCTCTTGTTTAGAAGGATGTACCCTGGTGTTATCTCCTATTGTCTAGGAGGATGTACCTTAGTGTTACCTCCTCTTATCTAGGAGGATGTACTCTGGTGTTACCTCCTTGGTAAAAGAGTTTTCTTCGGAAGGGTATTACCAATAATTAAATAGTTCCATCAACTCTAATCGTAAAGAAAAGGAGTATGAAGAGAATCTGAAATCGAAACAGGGTGGCTACATACTACAGATTCCGGACCTGACATTTCCCTACACACAGTTATAAAGGGAATGATAAATTTGTAGTACGAGGCATTGTAAGAAATGATTTACCAGCCAATTTAAAGCGGAAGTCTTCAAGGAAGAGAAAACACAGTATAATTTCTTCTGAGATGCTATGTCAAAGTGGGACTAAAAATCAAAGTAGCATAAGATCTTTTGGAACTCGCACCTAGGAAAAGTTTTGCATTTCCTCAAGAGAATTGCAAGTACGCCAGGAAATCTGCCTTTAATTCTTAAATTGTGTCTCTTCTATCAAACATGGTTTTGCCACGATGATGGATTGGAGTATTTTTTGGTATAGTTCCGCAAGTCTTTAAACTCCTTGTCCACATTTTTGCAGTGATAGTTAGCATGCCGACGGTGCAACAAGTTATGCATCGAAGTCGCGAAGGGCACATTGGTTTTTGGTCAATATGCAAAAACTTGCAACTAATTGCCTGATGCTGGGGAGGTGTTTCAAACTAAACCTACTGTTTTGCATTTGCAATTCTGCATAGTAAGTTATTGTCCAGTTGTCCCTCAATCACATGGTTTTGGTATTGACACTTCAAACGTTACCAGTTTTGAATTTGTTCAGTTTTTGCAACTGCCTGCAAATTTTCCTAAAAAATGTTGCTTTCCTTGTCAAGAATTCATATTGAGGTGCTTCTAAGAAAAAAGTAGCATCGCGACATTTATTAATTGGTTATATATTCAGAAGGTTGATGCAACATAATATGGTTGGTAATAATTTGTTGTCAGAATTGTTAGAACTTGATATTAATTGGTTAAATTATATGTATGCAAGTGTCCTTTTATTAGGTAAAGGAAAGCATTGTGTGATTGTGTCAAGTGGCTAGATTTACACATAATGCTGACCCAAAGCACAAATTTGGTTGTCACTATTGGCATCTCAATAAAACTAATCCGTTTGGTTGGAAAAGAATAAAATGAAAACTGCCAAGAACATTAGAAGGTTAAGATGAAGACATATAAGATCTGTGAAGAATAAACATTACAATATTGAATAAACATTCATCTGTAGATATGATTTCTCTGTAAAATATTACAAATGCCACTAAAATATTACAAATGCCACTAAAATATTACAAATTCAGTGCATTCTTACAATATTGAATGTAATGTATTGATTGCCTTGATTTTGGTTAAGTACATCTCTTGATGTCATGGAAGTTTTGACTTTTAAGTTTAGTCTCAAGATTACTTTAGAAGTTTTTGGCATTCAACAAATGTTTAAATTACAGTATTAAATTATTGCCATATGGGATATATGTTAGGTAGTTAGAGAGATGAGCCTTTTGTCTTGCTTGTTACTATATTTTATCATGCTTATAACGACATATAACAAAGGATCTGACAGTTTAGAGTTAGAGAAAGTGAAGTTTGGTGCAAAGAAAAGTCTTAAACAAGAGTAGGTGGGGATTATGGAGGCTGCGCTGTCTATGAGAATGAAGCAACTTTGTTAATTCACGACCCTTTCCAATTTTATCAAGAGATAAAAATTGTCCCATCTCAACAGATTTTTAATCTTGATCTCCAAGAGAGTTGAGATTGCTCTTTCTTTTCTGCTTTTCTGTTTGTACATCTTTTTCGTTTTCCTTGCAGGGGTGACACAAAGGTTCAACTTGTTACAGAAGTTGAGAGTTGTTCTATTTATATGAAAGCTAAGTTTCTGTGCCGGCATTCAGAGGACAAAGCATGGCCGTTTTGGATGAAGATAGCAATACAGAGACAACTAAAATTGGCTTAGAAGATTACAAGAAGGGTCTAACTCCTCGGATCACTCTTGCATCTGTTGAGTCCTTAACTTTGCCTCTTGTAAGTCTGCAGTCTACCTATTAGATTATTTGTTTTTTCTGTCGTTGTTTGTGTTGTCTGGAGTTTGGATTCATAGAATTGCATGTGTGAGAATAGGTGCAGGAAATTGTTCTTTTAGCGGATTTCGGATGCAAAGGGTGTCAAGAAAAGGTTGCCACCATGATGTCTCGGCTGAATGGTGAGTTATATTTTCCGATCATGTTCTTGAAATTCTCTGCACTGATGAAAAGAAATTATATCAACAGAAGAACCTATATGCACGCAAAAAGCTAATTGCGTTCATCTAAAATTTTGCTAAATGATTTGATTCTGAGCTCTTGGTTAATGAACTCAAGTCTGTTTTTGCTCAGCCTGCTTTCAAAAATGTAGCACGGATGGCTCATGAACGATAGATGCAGTTAGATATTGGTGGTTACAGACTTAATAGTAGTCTAATACAGTATTGGATTCTCCTTCATAAAGAGCCGCATAATAAAACAAAAACAATTTGGAGCACCCCACAAGTTGGGCCACTCACCAGCAATTAATTATGAAGCTTATATTGGCTTTTTAGTGCTTTTAAGTAGAAAATAATAGTAGTATCAGTTATAGTGCATAATGCAGATTTACCCCCATTATCCCACTAGTTGCAAATTCTAGATATTCTGCAACTTTCCAATATCTTTTCGACGTACATCTTGTTTGGTTTAGTTTTTCCCATTAGTAGCAAACTTACAATGCTGTTTCATCATTTTTTACTTTATAGGCGAAACAGTGTCCATTGAGGTGAGCAGTTCGGAGAAGAAGGTGACTCTGACATGCATATATCCTACAAGTGATAAGAATCCAACACAAGTTGCTAGAATTCACAAGAGCCCTGTAAACAAGTCGAGTTTGATCAAGCGCCTGTTCCGCTCCTCTAGTACCTAAAGACTTGCTAGTTGCTAGGCGTTCTCCAACAGCATATCTTGCTTTGTAGTAATGTACAGTTGCACCTTCAAAGTATAGCATATTCATTCTTAGTGTTCTTCAGTCTTGTTGATAGCAAGAGGTTGCAAATTCAGTTTTTCATAATGCACTCCTGCCCTTTTAATCATGATAACGTAAGGCCGATAGTTCGATTTTCAGTTCAAACTATCATTAGTTCTGGAAATTGTCATTTGGATGAAAGAAAAGCCTACAATGTTGTTGAACAAGCTGCATATTGGCAATCAAAGCCATTTGATTTTTACTCAAAAGACTTTGTAAATTGTTTATCCATCGAGTGCCTGATGCACCCCTAGAAGCTAATGCCTGAATGGGTATTTATCCCAAGATCAGAGACAAATTAAGTTGCGAAATCAGAATAGGATTGATAAAAAAAAAAAAAAAATTATCCAATTCACACTGCACACTATTGGGTTTTCGTCAAGTTTTGTTTATTAAGGGGCAAACGGTCAATAGCATACGTATGCTAAATAGTGTTACGGAACATTGGATCGTTGATCCAACGGCTGGGATTTAAAAAAAAATTCCACCGTAGGGCACGTACCGCAGAAAATGCCCCTTGTTTTCACATCAAAAACAGTACTGTACACGTACCGCGGAAAGTTTCCACGATACGGTAAATTTAGCATACGGTCAGCAAACATTTACACCAGACCAGGACCCTTATTAAGGAGCACCGGCCAATCAGTACCTGCCATAGAATTTCAACACCATAACATGAATCATTTCACCATAGCATAGAACAATGTAAACTTACATCAATCATTCTAAGATCCACCACAAGTTAAAAAAATGTTTGTAACAAATTATAAATATCTCCCATCACCACTAAAATTTGAAATTAATTAAAAAGAATTCGACACATTCTTGTTTAAATATTTAAAAGTTGAATCAAATTCAATTTTTGTAATATACAAACGTTATTCTACAGAATTCAAAATTTCAAATTTTGAATTGATATTAAATTCTTTTGAGTAGTGCGTAATCCAAATTGGGTATCAAAAAAAAGTACAAAATGACATGGCATGGGTGATTTGACAGTATGAAAAGATTTAATTGGTGAAGTTAATGTGTATACAGGGACCCAGTTAATTATAACGAATCAAATTAAGACACATGACATTTTGTAAATCTTTTTGTACCCAATTTGGGGTCTGTAACATTTTTCAATTCTTTTTTAACCAAAATTTATATTTAAATTCAGACCTAGCAAAAGTAATACTCCCTCCGTCCACCAGGGTTATTTACATTTGAGACAAAGGATTTGAACGCATTTTAAAATTTATATAAAGTATAATTCCATAAATTATTTTATTTTTTTTGGTTTTTTAATAAAAATTTAATGTTTAATTTTTTATTTTAAAAATGAAAATTTTAAATAAAGAATGCCCAGAATATCTATTCTAGGATGTGTATTTGCCCCAAATACCTATTTTCAGAACAATTGCCAAAAATAACTACACATATCAAATACTCCTTAGCCAGTGGAGTATCAGCTGTAATACCAATGAGGTGATATTTCTTATCCAGTGGAGTATCAATGGAGTATCACCCAGAGTATCTGGTGGGTATTTAGGGACTGTTTATTCAATATGGATATTTTGGTCAAATGTTATTAAAAAAATGAGTATTTTGGGCCCTTGCCCAATTTTAAAAATGAGTAATGGAAGTATAAATTATATATACCTTAAAATGCGTGTCAACAAGTGAAAAAAAATCGTAAAGAAATGAGAGGGAAGGCATAATAAAATAAAAAATAATAATAAAACAAAAAATATGTTTATTTTAAAAGACCGATTAAGTAGTTTGTATCTATATATATTTAGGGTTAAATATCAAAGTGGTCACTGAAGTAAACGTCATATATCAAATCATTCATTATAGTTATCGGGATCTCTAATGCACCAATATAGTAATCAATAATGACACTGTCGTTAATTTAACTTGTTGACCTAACAGAAAACGTTTTGACTATGAAAGGGCATGGCTGACTTTGCTGAATCAGATGACATCACATATATTCCTTGAGGTGGATATCCTACTAGACTATATTGAGTATATCTGTATATGTAATAACCCTAACCTTAGAAATGCTACAGTGATTAAATGAATAGTAAATTTTGAGGATTTATTGAAATGATATGTAGGTACTCTATACGTGAAACAGAAAATGAGTAAACAAAAACCATATTAGTGATGTACTATGAAAATAAGTGACTCGAAATGATGACAGATTTCAGAAATTCCTGAGTGTGGATTTTAAGGATTTTCGATTTCAGTTGAGACTCTATGGAAGGTGATATTAAGGACTATGGAAATATTAAAAGGTTTATATCTTGAGGAAATAGTGAAGTTAGATTAAACCAAGGGATTATCAAAGCAAGGAAATGCCAGGGGAAAATGAATTGTTAAACGATTTCAGAAACACCGAGATAACGAGGTGTATTCGAAACGAGGTGCGATTTAACGAGTATGGAAACAACGCAACCAAGATTAGTAATATAACAAGGATACATACCACATTATTATTTACCAATATGATTGGCATTTTAATTAGAAAATTAAGATATTAGAGTATTAGATCATCCAAGTGACATAAGCAGTGATATCACCTTCCACTAACACTTGTTTAAGGGGTAAATTAGTCATTAACTATAGTACTTATCTACAAGACTCTAGAACACACAAGATTAGGCTAGATAATTATCAAACCAACACAAAAGATCATCACCAACCTCACCAAAAAGCTCTCCATCTCTTTTCTCTACAAACTGCCCAGCAAGTACAAAGAGGAAAGCAAAATTCATATCTCCATTTCTATCCATGATAAAATCACCAAATTTAAACCATAGCTTCTCCACTCCATGTGTAAGGTTCGTTCAAAATTTCATGGCCAACAAAGTAGTTTAGCCTAGTCAAATCCCTCCCCCAAGTTGAAGAAGTCGCACTGCCCTGTTCCAAGCAGTTTCTGCCTCCGACTTTTAAACACCCATAAGTAGAGCTTCAAGCATCCCCTGGTGATGAGCTAGTACTCAAAAGAAAGCTATTGAAGAGTAGAATGTGTGGTAAAAATGTGAGAATTAATCTCTAAGTTTTCGATTTTATACAGATTTTACAAAGTGATGGATGAATAGTAACTCACTTGGATTTTGTGTTTTGTTTTGAAAGATTAAGGCATATTAAGGTTGTATCAAGGTGTATCAAGGACTACAAGCCTATATTAAGAGTGTTAAAGCTTCAAAGAAAGTATAAACATCCTCACCCCTTTTTAGTTTATGATGGATTTATAGTTAGTTTAGTGGTTAAGTGTATATTAAGCATGAAATCATGATTATATGTATGTTTATAAGTGATTGATTGAATATGGAGGTGTTGTGAGAGCTTGTAACCATGGTTGGTATGATGACCACATAGTGTAGGGTTGGGTATATGTGTTGGATGTTGGATTTGGAGGAGTTATAAGATGGAAAATATGAAGATATAGCCGTTATAATGTCCGATTTTCGTTAAACCAAAAAGATACCTTGTTTTTGGCATCCATACTCGTACGGTAGTGTTCTGTCCAGAGCACCAACTGACCATGAAAGGATAGAGCTTGTTTCATAGATTGTTTTGATATAAAGTGTGTCAAAATCTGATGAACGGTTTTGGAGAAAAGTGAGTTTTAGTGAAAGACGTTCGAAAACCGAGAAAACGTAGTTGTGTCAACTTTGAGGCTATAATTACCATACTTAAACATTTTTAAAATTTATGAAATTTTGGGATATTGTAGTAGAGTGGTCAGAGAGTCATTACCAGTTGACCTTGTGTCAAAATTCGAAATTTATAATTTATGAGAATTTTTACAGTCGAGAGTGATTGTTAAGGAAATGGTGAAAAACACGGAAACTTTGATGGAGTTTAAAAGTGGATAAGTTCTTAGAACTTTTTGGTCAATAATGATATGTTAAACATAGATATGTGTCAATGGTGTTAGTATATATATATATATATATCTAGGGGTTAAGTGGTTAAGTGGAATATATTCTGATGGTGATCCTTTTCGTTTCTATAGATACTCGAGACGAGCACCGGATCATACTTTTTGGGATTAGAGATCGAGACAAGATTTCTTCTATCTTTACTTTGAAAAATTATTTATCTTCAAGGAAAGATGATTTCATGGAATATATATATGTGATTCTATTATTACTATATTGTTAAGGATTTTACTTTCCTGATTTTGGGAATTTAAGGGAGATGTATATGAATATGAGTATGGATATAGATTAAAAGAGTAAAATGCATTTTGTGTACCTGAACTTTGGCGAAGACACCACTTGCAATACTACCTTTCTAAAAGTACCACGTGCAATACTAAGTAATGGTTTTACTTAAACTTCGTGTACCACCGTCTATCTCTTTCAAACGGCGTTAGATTTTCAGGGGCAAATCAGTCTTTCCACTTACAAATTCCATTTGTGTGTGACAACGTGAGGATAGAGAGACACGTCATTTCTTTGGCATCCACTTCACAGAGAGCCATCTGATTAAAGCTATACATACAATACATACATACAAATTTTTACCATCCTCACTTGGTACAACAAAAATAAATTTAAGACTTTTTTTCATCTTTTTTCTATATTCATTCATCTCTTTCCTGCCCATCAATATATTTCTCTCTAAATTCTCTAAATTTCCCATCTAATAATCTTATCTTATTTAATAACAACCCATCTTGATTAGCTTACAGTTCTTGCAGAATTTACCCACTTTTTATCAAGATTTTCATATTGGTTTTCAAGAATCTTTGGTCTTTTTCACATGTAATATTTGTTTCTTGTAATTTTTGATATGATCCATGATGATCATAATGTGCAGATTTTAAAGTTACCCTTTTGTTTTTGTGTTATCTTGTTGATAGTTTTGTATGTATTTTAGTTGTTTCTATTGTTTTACTTGATAAATTGAAGTTTTTTAGTGGATAATATGGTGGTTCTTGTTGATGATATAAAGATCAGATTTTTATGGCCTTTTTGACATGAAAATGAACATACATATTTGATCCATATTGTTTTGGTTTGCTTGTAATCATCTGTTTATGTTTGTGGGAATTAATCATTCAAAATTTGATTTTTATGTAAATATTGGAAATGATTATACATATGGAAAGTAATTTCTGGGCGGCGGAAATGTAGACAGCGGGTGGAGAAAGGTATTTGCAAGAGGTGCGCGAGGTCGGAGGAAAGGACGACATTGAAAGAAAGAGAAGAGGTGTATGGAAATGGGTGATGGTAGTGCTGGGCTATGGCGGAGTAAGGAGATGGAGTAATTGTTAGTGGTGAAGGGAGAAGAGAGGTGGGTGCGAGACAGCGATTTAATTGGGCAAACGAAGGAGGTGGACGAAGATGCGGCTGTGTTGTTGGTGAGAGAAAGGAGAATGGAGGATTGTTACGGCCCGATTATTTTGTTCTGCTTTGATTAATTTTTTTTTTGTTAAAAGAGAAATTGCACAACATTGCAATCTATAAGTTGAAAAGACTGATTTGCCCCTAAAAATTTAACGCCGTTTGAAAGAGATAGACGGCGGTACACGAAGTTTAAGTAAAACTATTACTTAGTATTGCATGTGGTACTTTTAGAAAGGTAGTATTACAAGTGGTGTCTTCGCCAAAGTTCAGGTACACAAAGTGCATTTTACTCTAGATTAAAGGGAGCAAGATTTCTTTTATCCTTATTTTGATAAACTGTTTATGTTTAAAGAAAAATGGTTTTGCTAGATAATATATGAATCTTATATCATTATATGGTTAGGGATATATTCCCTGTTTGTTGAGATTATTTAATATGAATATGGATTATGGATATGGATATGGATTATGGATATGGATATGAATATGAGTAGAGTGAATATACTCTATGATCTAAAGGGATATGAAAGAGAATGGTATCAGTTGTTATTTAGGGTTATATGGTTTATAATATTTTTTTTAAAGATAATCTTTAAACATTTGTGATTTAATAAATATTATTTGATTATTATTTAATACTTTTAAAATAGTTAAAATATTTTGTATATAAGAGCATATTTGATTTTATTAAATACGGAGGAGATGTATGAGTTATAATCAAAGTATTATGATGTATGTATTTTTAAAGATGATGATAAATGGAAATGATATATGAGAATGGAAATGGAAATGATATATGAGAATGAAAATGGAAATGATATATGAGAATGGAAATGGAAATGATAAATGTGAATGGAAATGTGAATGGAAATAGAAACGGAAAAATGGAAAATGTGGAATGGTGTTTTATAAATGGAATAATGATTTGACAAAAAGGGGAATTGCAACAGAAAGCGTAAGAGGCTGTGTGCGGCATAGTCCAACAACCATCATTTTATGAGGATGTAGTGGAGAACCTTCCTCATTATTTTATTTTCGGCCCATGTGTTGCCGATGGAGGATGTAGTGGAGAACCTTCCTCCAGGGATGTTTGACATTCCTTCTACTAGTAGTAAACAAGGAGCAGGTACGTAGGCGACTGATCATCGTCCTAACGTATCTGGCGCTAGCGGATATCCCCAAAACTTTAAAAGAAAGAATTGATGATGGTTTTCAGATTGATATACTGAAAAAGGAAAAATGGTATGAAAGTATGGAATTACTTTATGGACAAAAGAGAAACTGATTTTATATTATTTTTATATATGATTGTTGTATAAAAAGGAAATGAAAAGATTATATTGAAAGATTTTACTCAAATGTTATATTATCTGGGATATTATACTGAGATGAAGTATAGATTATTATTTTGTTTAGAAGAGAAACTGATATTATATTATTCTATATGTCTTTTTCTTATAAACGAAAATGAAAGGTTATGTGGAGTAATTAAGGATAAATTTTTCTCTTGAATTATTATAGTGAATTTTCAGTTTATTTATATATATATATATATATATATTTTCCATTGATGCTAGTTTACAAAATTTATCTTGCTGAGCTATTATAGCTCACTCTTGCTATTTATTTATATAACAGCTAGATCAGGTGCCGAAACGTCGCAGTACAACCCGGAAGAGGGTAAAGGGGAAGTCTACCTTATGAGAAAGTATCGACACCTGTTCTCAAGGTAGTATATACTTATATATGGGTGTAATAGATGGTATTCTGGGATTGTAATAATAGTTTATCTTGAACTGCTATCATTAATGGATGTTATTCTCTGAGCATATGACTGGTGTGTGTGATGATATTAGTGTGGGGTCAATTGTGTGAGTATTAAATAGTATTAAAAAAAAAGATCAAGAGATATTGTTAATAAATGGAAATTGGAGTATGATGGCCCGGATTCCTGACCCCGGATCTGGGGCTGTCACAGTATACATGTATGTAGTATATCTATCTGTATGTATATAGCTGATGCTTGGATTCGTACAGGTACCTCTTGCCTTCTGTTACTTGTTAAAAGAATGCATCTTATCGATTTTTTCTAAATCATATTAATAAATTATACCGTAACATTACTTGTTTCCTTTCTGTTTATCCTTCATGTTAATCCTTCATACTTATAGTAGTTTTGAATTGAAAGTATAGGAATAAAATTTACGTACATCAATGATCCCTATTTATATTTCATTAGTCAATAAAAATTTATATTAATGGAATTTTGGCAAAAGCAGCAACTAAACATAACCGGTCTCCGCCGAACTTTGAGATCAAAAAATAAATTATAGTAATAAGAGGCATCGTAATAATTAAAAGATACTTTGTCACTTAAATAATTATAGAGCTTTTTTGGTAAATAAATTGGGAAAAAATAAAATTTTGCAATTTTACTTTGTCAGCATTATTAAATATAAATAAATAATAATATAAAATTATTAAATTTGCAAATAAAATTGTAAAGATGGTATAATTGCAATGATTCTATAAGTATAGTAAATTTGCAAATGAAACTACAAAAGTTAGTATAATTGTTAAATTCTCATAATTATATCCTATAACTGACTTTAGGTGATTTGGTTTGGTTTAGTAGTCACCTAAAAACTGTTTAGTTGAAAAAAAATATTAATATACACTATTAATAATATTCTAATATCCTTAAAATTTACAAATATTTGAATTAAATTTTAAATAACTATTTAAGAAAAATATAATATATTAATTTATCAGCACATGATATTAAATATAATTAAAAAATTTATTATAAAAATTATAAGTCATAATGATAAAAGAAAACATTCAAATGTTGTAATAAAAATAAAACTAATAGAAAATATTCAAAAATAATATTCTAAATTTTTATAATATGCATGTAAATGAAAAACACGTAATCATTTTAATAAAATTAATATGTAAAAATATATTAACCAGTATACTAAATAAAAAGATTCTGAAAAATAAATAAATTAAAATTTTTAATTAAAATAAAATATATTTAAAAGTAACTTTAGCGCTCTTTAAAAGTAAAAGAAAAATATATTCCTTTTAGTGGATTTTATATAATAAAAAATACCAATGCACTTGCATACAATATTCAATTACAGAGAGAACTCTCTAAAATAATATTATTGGAATAAGAAAAAATTATCATTTAGGTTAACAAATTCGCATATTTGCTTTTACTCCATATGTGTAAGCCAATGATGCACCAGGAAATTAATATGATTTACATTTACAACTCACCCCCACCTTATGATTTACCACTTCGATGTTATGTTTATGTGTTGGGAGCAAAAAGGAGAAAAAAGAATTGCGTATACACGCATATATATGGCCATATGGGTGTATTGTATCCAGACTCCAGAGTCTGTGTATTATCTAGTTATATGCCAATATTTGCCTAGTCAAGTGTTTATGTCAAAGTCAAAAGATTTCCGTCAAGTCAACAGTTAGAAATTAACGACAGTGTCATTATTGGCTACTATAATGGTGCATTAGAGAGCCCGATAACTATAATGAATGATTTGATATATGACCTTCACTTGAGTGACCATTTTGATATTTAACCCAATCTATTTATAATAAATGAAAGGGGTATAATTTGTATTTTGGTTAATTCCTATTTTTGATTATCTCTTATTCACAATTGTTAGATTTTCAACTCAAATAGAACATGACTATTAGATACAATAATACTAAAATTTATTACATGTAGAGATCTAAGGTTCCCATCAACATATTATTTTATATTTAATACTAATAAAAATTATCGTATACAAAGATTTAAAGTTTGAATTCATATTAAAATTAATATTTATAATACCATATTATAGAGGAAGGTTCAATGGAGTACTGTGAGTACTTGGAGTACATATACGTTCTGCATTCAAAATTTTGCAAACTTTATTATTTTGTAAAGCTTATTACATGAATATCATTATTTCATTGAAAATTTTGTATATTTTGCTAACAAAATATTGCAAAACGAATTGTTCTGCGAAACACATTTGGGTTGCAAAACATATATGTTATGATTGCAAAACATAAAGAATTTCAAGATGATATATGATTTTCAAGATTATCATATGATTTTCTTCAAAAAAAAAGAGATTATCATATGATATTCATATAACAAGGTTTGCAAATAATAAATTTTAGAGTAAATTGCATTATGGTGGTCAGGAAAATTAATTTTTGGCACTTTGATGGTCAATGTTGCAAATCTTGCATTATGATGGCTTGAAAATATTTTTTTCAACATTTAAATGACTTCCGTTATATTGTTCTAAACGGAGTTAGTTTAATAGGGATATTTTAGTCCACTTTTCTGCATCTCGCCTAAACGGTGAAGTCACTGAAGGAGTTGAAGAAACTAGTGGTGCCAAGGCAAGGGGGTTGTCCCTCTAACATCTCAAAAGGAGCTTCTTGGCAATGAGGTCCCTCAAATTCTGTCTGACGGTAGTTTAAGTTCGGTTGTGAACCGAATGAATTTCTTCAATTTTGGTGCTTTAGAGTCTCCATCTCTTAAATTTCAAAGGATCCACTACTAGAAAAACTGCCTTAGACATCGCTTATTAGCCGATGTCTTTTAAAAATCCAAGCGATGTCTTTGCATGCGATGTTAAAAGTATGGGCCGTAGACATCGCTTTTTAGCCGATGTCTATTATATACTTTAACATTAGTTTCTATTATCTAGTGATGTCTATTATATACTTTAACATCAGTTTCTATTATATAGGGATGTCTATTATATACGTTAACATCATTTCTTTTGTTTGTAAAGTGATGTTCTCTGTATTTTCGCTTATATTTTACATCACTTCTTTTGTTTGTAAAGTGATGTTAATTTTCTTTTTGTAATTCATGAATCCCCTGTTTTAATGAAATGCCCAAAAACCAAACATTCATCCAAAAACTAAATTACCATACCAAAACTAAAGAACCAAACATTCATTAATTTACCAAGATTCCAACTACATCATCCAAATTACATAAATCAAAACCAACTACCATACATTGATAATTTACCAAACTACATAATTTACCAATGAATCCTATCACAAGAAGGACTGCGTAATTACAATTACAACTGATAAAAGACAAAAAGGGACTGGACAAAAGTTTCTTAATGCATAAAATATGAATTCATCATAACTTCGTTTGCACATAAGCATACATGGTCGTTAATGGGAAGCAACCTGTGACTTACGGCCAAGTTGACACTGCATAGCTCTGTCCTAGACTCCATGGATTCATGGTCATCACTTGGAGAAAACCAGTGAGCAGATATGAAATGCTAATATATGCAGATGCATTGCACTACTACATACCATTCCGAAAGAAAGGTTGTCTAGTAGATCTCTTCTCCGATAGGTATACAGCAAGCTTAACATCACCAAGTTCAACCACACCAGTCTTTACGCAGAAATGATGTTCTCAGTGAAACACATTACCTGCATACTCTGAAAGTTAGCACAAAGAAGCTGATTGATGAAATCGGGTGAAATTGAGGAATCTTTTCTTGCTGACATTGCTCTTTGAAACAACCAGGATGCACTCAAGTTGGGATGCATATAAAATTTTAATCAAAGGCATGACCAGAGGGATCTACGCTACTTTGATTATAAAAAGATCTAGGAAACACTAATCATACATGGGTTTAAGAGGGACAGACTGTCTGAGACCTGAACCAGCAGGGAAGGCCTGGAACCAATTGGGAGGGCAAACAAATTAGCATAAAAGTTTAGAAACTTTTCCATTGTAAATTATTACACTTCAAGGAAAATCAATTGAGCACGTCCGTAAATAGATTAGAGAACTATATATTATAGGACAATATTACCTCCCAGAAATACTGTACTTGTGACTTCCCAACCTACATCACTTCAGCACTAGTATATATAACATCCTTGTGATTATGAACTGATTGGATCTGTACTGGCGCTCACAAATTCAACTCCAACGGTGTCACTGAGAAAACTGCACATGAGATCAGCATGTTGAATATGAGATTATAGTGTGTAGAAACATATAATTTAGTTTTGATCGTATGTGGCTGCTTTCTAATATTGGATTCTGGAGTCATAAAAGGTGTTCAGATGTTGTAATATTTCAGAGAAGTAAATTAGTGTTGTGTTATGCACTTATGCTCTGCATCTGCAAGGAGTGAGTAGTAGATTGCCTACGTAAAAATATATTCAACTAACTACATCGCAAAGAATTAAATAGATAATAACTTGAGACAGATACAATATATTCTAGAACAAACTCACAGTTACTGGCTCCTTCCAACACATCCTCAATCTCAGCAAAACTAACCTGTCTATATCCTATGTTCTTGTTGTATAGAGATGTTTCTTTCGATTTGGGAACACAGAAACCACACCATCCATGATAGCTATAATTACAACAATTAAAAAGAGTGAGTTTAAAAAGCCCACAAGAACAGGAATACCACGGCAAGCAATAAACATATGCACAGATGTACGTATATAGCAGCAGTCAATTTGTATTTTTACTACACATGTAAAGATAATTATGACACAGGGATAAAAAGCAAAAAATCACATCCTGAATGACAAAGCTGGTGCAGGAAACAAGGGAAACTGATATGCTTAGCTATATATGTTCTCAAAGGCCCAAGCTCATAGATTATACCCACCTTGAGCCAATTTGGTGCTGTAAACCTCTTCCTCAATATAGCTGATATTTTTTCATCCTCATTTTTATATACTGTCAACAAAAACCAAAAGATCAGCTTTTATGACACCACATGTATTATTTATAGTAATAGTTTCAGTTTCATACATCGTGCATTTCAAGAAATATCCCAGTTTAGACTGATCCCATTAATCTCACATATACATTTCACCAAAGACTTCAACATGCAGAACTATGCTTGCTTTCCAAGAGCCAAATTAGCAATAGGAATGAGCAAAAAATATATATTGTGTAAGCTCTCATATGAGCAAAAGTTATACTTCTCACATTGTACAACTTAAATATTAATCTCAAAATATAAGTTATTGATTTGTTAACTTACTAAAATATAAGTTACTGATTTGTTAAGTGCGTGTTTAAATTTCTGATGCAGTCAAAATTTGATTTCATGTTAAAGCTTGGCACTAAGCAGCATCAATTCCTTTAAATTGTATTCCTAAACCTACAATGCATAAAATTACGCAATATTCCATTTTCATATGACCATCCCTTTTCAAGATTTCTACACTTCCGTACATTGGAAGTTGCTCTGTCATGGGCAAATCCATATTTGATGAAATTTTAACATCCTACTCAAAATTTGATGAACAATACCTTATTTCGAAAGAGCAATTCTTCTAGAGTTTAAACATGATTTTTTATGTCAAAAACTCTCTTAGATCTTTAAGCAAACACCTGCTCTGCAAAAATATAAAACACAAAGATATTTAAAATTAAAGAACTGAAATAGAACGTACACAAAATCACTTTATACAAACAAATCAAGCAAATACCCCAAAATCAAACCCTAAAAATGAACCCTAAAATCATACCATAAAATCAATGTCAATAATCGGAGTGAAATCAAGAACAATACCTAATTACGCTCCAATATCCAAATCTTTAAGCTCCAATTTCCAAATCTTAAAGCTTTAGGCTCGAACAAACTCCACCACAACCACTGTTTTCATAAAAATAAACCCTAATTAGAACAAATCGAAGAATTAAAACAAAGGAAGAAAGAAAGAGCAAGAGAAAGGTGTAATTTTACAGGTGTAATTGAACAAAACGAACCCTAATTTATTTGGTTAGAGCAGCAATTAGCAGCAATTAGTCGGGGGAAGAAGAGAGCTCGGGGGAAGAAGAGAGACAGTCGGGGGAAGGAGTAATTGTGTGGGTTTTGATTTTTGATTTTATGATTTTCAGTTTTGTTTTTATGATTTTGATTTTTAATTTTTCTTTTAATCAATTTGAAAATTAGGGGGAGGAACCGGGAGTGTGAAATGGAGATGGGGGGAGTTAAAATTGAAAATTTTTGCTAAGGCGGGGAGAAAGGGAGGGTACGCTTGTTTTAATTTTTTTAAAAAGGGGTTTAGACATCACTTCCTTAACTAACTGATGTCCCGCGAGTTTCATTTTTTTTAAAAGAAGGGATTAGACATCGCTTTCCTTATTGACTGATGTAAAGTTTATAAAAAGACATCACTTTCTTAACAAGTGATGTAAAAAACATTTTTAACATCAGTGGTTTTTCCGACTGATGTCTAATGTGCGATGTCTATTGCTGTATTTCTAGTAGTGATTGTAGTTCAGAGGGATGAAGTTTCGCGTAGCGTACCTTTTTCAGGTAGTATTCAAGAACATATAAGTAAAGTTTTTAGTCATAAAATTGATTGGAACAACTTTCAGAAAATTTGTAAAGAATGGATAAGAAATCCTTAGAAAAGAGATAATCATTTGTACATGAAAAACTATCGCTATTCTGTAGTTTTTGGGTGGAATATGGAGAGACTTGGATTTGGTAACATATATGTTCATATCTCGACTTTTCTTCTCTTCTGTCTGGCTCCATTTTGGATCTTCAATTTTTCTTTTCTTCTCTCGCCCTCGTCTTAACCCAATGCTCCAACCCCGTAGGCGATAATGAAGTCGGTAACAAATCAATCTTTATCACAACCAACAAAACTCTAGGTACATTCCCCGCTTTCCCTTCCTTCCAAGCCCTATAATTCTCATCAATCGTATTCGAAACCAACCTAGCCACTGTCCTCGGAAATCCACCACCATCAAAACCACACTCCGCGGCCCAGAAGCAGAACTCAACCAAGTTTATTTCTATCCCCACTTCTTCGCCAAAAGCAAATTAGGCATTCTAACTCACACAATGTTTTGTATAGGCGCTTGTAAGTAATTTGACTCGAAACCCAGTTGTGAATCCGGGTTTTGACCCAAATTTACGATCACAAAGAGAGAACCAAAGCTTGGAATCGTAGGAACAGAAAGAGTAAAAGCGTTTAGAAGTCGGGTGTACAGAAAATCTGGGGTGGGAAGAACATGGCATTTAGGGAGGAAAGAACATGACATGTAATAAAGAGAGAACAAAAGTCGGGTGTACAGAAGAAGAAGACAATCATGCCCTTCTATTTATTTAATAATCACTAACGGTGCTTTTATTTTTTAACGGGAGATAACGGAAGTCATTTAAATGTTGAAAAAAATATTTTCAAGTCATTATAGTACAATATTTGCAACATTGACCATCAAAGTGTCAAAAATTAATTGTAAATTAATTGTACTCACCACCATGATGCAATTTACTCTTGATATATTTTGAAGAATACATAACATATATGTACTTCAAAGACTCTCGTTAAAACAGTAAACTTTTCTCTCATATTATAAATTACTAGCTTATAGCCCGTGCAAAGCACGGGTTACTTTTAATATTTTATAATTTATTTATAATATAATATAATATTATAAATATTGATTTTAATATGTTATTGAAAGAATTCAAACCTTACATATTTGTATATAATAATTTTTAGTATTAAATATAAATTAATATGTTGTTGGCGGGAATCGAACCTTGGACCTTATGCATATAACAACTTTTAGTATTGTTAAATCTAACGGTCATGATCTATTTGAGTTGCTGATCTAACGGTGATAAGTGAGGGATAACCAAAAATGGGGATAACCAAAAATATGGGGTAACCAACTACAAATTATACCCCTTTTGCTTATTATAATATACTAGCTTATAGCCCGTGCAAAGCACGGGTTACTTTTAAATATTTTTAAAATTATATGATTAAACAAAATAAATAAAATAATTAATTACGGATATATAATTTAACTTTGTAATATTAATTAATAAAATTAATAATAATAATAATAGTAATAATAATAATAGTTATTTAATAAATGATATGTATTGTTTAAAACTAATAATATAAAATCTTAATGTAAATTTGTTGTTGACGGGATTCGAATCTTGAATCTTTAGGAAAGGGATTTAAATATAGAATATTCCTTATTGTTAGATCTAACGGTTATCATCTATTTATTAAATATCTAGCGATCGCTATTATTTTAATAATTGGTTGAACCAAACAACCAAACTACCGATTATCCCATAGTTTGCTTATTATAGTATAGTATAGATAGATATTAAATTTAATTTTAATTTTTTTTAATAGTGGGATAACCAAAAAAAGGATAACCAAAAAGAGGGATAACCAACTACAAATTATACCCCTTTTACTTATTATAGTATAGTATAGATAAGATGGGTTAGGCTCCAGAGAGAACACCCTTAAAAAGAGAACGAGAGAACACATCATCTAACCATTGAATCTATTAAATCTAATGGCCCCGCCAGGGGCACCCAATACAAAAAAGTCTTATAATTCTAGTCTCTATCCATTCATAAAAAAAAAATTAAAAAAATTTTTTTAAAAAAAAATTTAAAAACCTGTTGTGACGTCACAGTGACATCATCATCATTATTATTTTTTTAAAAAAATTTTTTTTTAATTTTTTTTCAATCAATGGATAGAGGGTAAAATTATAAGACTTTTTTGTATTGGGTGTTGTTGGCGGGACCATTAGATTTAATAGATTCAATGGTTAGATGATGTGTTCTCTCGTTCTCTTTTTAAGGGTGTTCTCTCTAGAACCTTGGCCTAGATAAGTATAGATAGTATAGATAGATAGTATAGATATTATAAATAAATTATAAAAAATTAAAAGTAGCACACTATAAATAAAAGATAGGTGCGCGTTATGTTGTTCTGGTGTTATGTACGTTCGTTCATAATCGCTCCCAATCACAAGACGCCCAAAAGACAAAACCCTAGACTTTGTGAATCAAAATTCCCATGGCAATCGACGCCGATCAAAAACCTCCACGCACCACCACAAAACACCACCGTCACTCCGACGACGATTCCGAAAAAACCTCCAAGCGCCACAAGCACCGTCACCACCGCCGTCACAAACACCACCACCGCTCCAAAAAACACCAAGACGATCAAATTGAAGCTGTCGCGGCTGTTGTTGTATCTAATGGGAATTGGCAACCGGATTATGACATGGAAGAAGGCGAGATTGTCGATGATTATTGCGGTATCGATGCGGGCAAGAAGATGGACTCTTCTCTTCAATTCACGGTGCGTGTTTCAACTTTTCTGTTTTTTCTTTTTTGTTTTGTATGATTGCATTTCAGTTTCGGAAGTTTCGATTTTTGAATTTTAAATTACAAACTGGTTTTGGAATTACGAGTAGTTGTGTTTTTAATTGGCTGTAATTGTGTTAATAATTGGATTGGATGTATGTCAAGGCGATGTGTAGTTAAGAACCATGTGTTTTGTGGGGGCAAAAATGAAAGAAAGGAACTAGGGTTTTTCCGAAATTTCGTCTTGTTATGTTGTGCTTTTTCCAGGAAAAGTTTCTCTAGGCGTTCCGTGAAGACTTGTTGATGGCTTTCAGTGATTTGTAAGAACTGGTTTATGATTTTTTTTTTTTTTTGTTTTGACTTTTTTAAACTTGTGGACTGATTGCTTAGATTGATATGTGTTATGCACTTGTTTAGTTTGATCAGTTGATTTTATTGCATTGTGTATCAGGAGGGAGTTGGGGTGGCACTTGATGGTGATAGCTTTAATGTAGAGGACCAGAACGGGAAAGTTGGTATTGCTCCGGTAGTTTATGGAGAGGAAAAGACCAATGGTGGTGGTGATAAGGGTAATGTAACAGCTACTGGAAAAGGAGAAAGTAGTTTGGATACCGAGATTTGTGATCGGGGTGACTTGCAAATAAGTACAAGTTTAATAAATCATGTCAATGGTGATATTGTTAAAGACAAGAGTAAGAAATCTTTGAAAGCTTCACGATATGAAATATCGGCAACGGGGAAGGGGTATGCAGATGAAGAAGATGAATTTAAAGGTGACAACAAATCATCGCGGTCAACAACTCCAATTGAGAGGTATAAGTCTTCCGAGTATTCTCCGTTGCAAGAAAGATGTAATGAAAAGTATCGTAGTACTAATCGATCGGCATCTCGTGATCGAGGTAGGGATAGGTCACATCATCGGGATGGTGCTTATGACACAGAGGGGAAGCAAACTATAGTTTCTGATGATGAATCTCGAAGTAAACACCAAAGGGATAGCCAAGTTGGCAGCCAAGACTCTATTAGGGATAGAAGAAGGGAGCGCAGTTCAAGTTATTATAGCAGACATAGTGTACGAGTTGATGACCGGATTCAAGAGACTTCTGATTATAATAAAGATAAAAGTTGGGATGAGCGAGAAATTGTCAATAGAAACAGAGACAGAGAGAGGGAGAGAAGTAGAGAGAGGGAGAGAAGCAGGGAGATGAAGAAAAACAGAAGAAGGGAGATGGAGAGAAATAGAGAGAGGGAGAGGGATCGGAAGAGGGACAAGAGTATGGAGAGGGATCGGAAGAGGGACAGGAGTACGGAGAGGGAGAGGGACAGGAGTACGGAGAGGGAGCGGCAGAGGGACAGGAGTACAGAGAGGGGAATAGAGAGGGACAGCGAGAGAGATAGGCTTAGGAGAGGGAGAGATGGAGAGAGGAGGGACAGAGAAAGAAATAGAACCAGGGAGGAAGAGGATATCCGCCACGGTAAATATCATGATGCTGATAATATTAGTGATAAAGAAATGCACAGTGATCACAGGCGTCAAAGGTCAGATGAGAAAGAGTATAGTGATAGAGTAAGAAAAAATGAAGAACAGATTCTTAGCTATACCGATCATTCAGCAAAGGAAACTAAAAAAGTCCACAGGTTATTTTCTAAAAAGCTTAGTGCTTGTCAATATAATGGCCGAAATTTCACAAGAACTGTGTATAATTCATATTTTTTTACTGCAGAGATGATGTTGAAGACGAAGATTATCAAGAAACGGTTGTTATGCCACCTGCCGAACAGGAGGAAGAAGATCTTAACAGAATTAAAGAGGAGAGCAGAAGGCGGAGACAAGCCATTCTTGAAAAATATAAAACTCAGCAATCACAACAGCAGTCACAACAGAAGGATGAATTGAAGTCACAGGAGACTGGTAAGTCTCTTTTGTAACATGTTTTTAGCCTGAAAACAGTGCCCGTTGTCATCTTTATGGCTGTGTTAGTTTCTAACGTTTTTATTGTCCCGGGGTAATTAGGCTATTTGCTCATATTTTACCTGGACTATATAGCTTTTAAGTGTCTCATTAAAGAATTTCGATTAGTTTTTAGTACATTTCCATGGTTATATAATATACCTAGGAAAAGGGTTAGATACTAGATCTATTGCAGCCGGGCTGCAGCAGCCCTCATATTCAGTAGAAGATGATGGAAATAATTTGTTTGACCTGAGCCCTGGTTAGCCTTGACAGTCTTGCTTGGTCACAAGGATTGGCTAGTCGATACTAGGCCATTAATAGTAGAAGCTGGTCCAAGCCAGCTAGTTCAGTTTAATCATAAATATTAGCCGCACTTGTACTTTTAGTACAAGGCAGCTAGTTCAGTTTAATCATAAATATTAGGAACACCTAATGTGCCTGGATTGAATGTCACTAATTATGTATTTGTTTGTTGATGCATTAAACAGTTATGGAGAGTCCTAAGCAGCCATCTAACTCAGTGGCAGGAAGTCATAGTGGTCAGTATGAATCTGCAGACATGTTCCCTAATGACGCATCATTTTCCCTGGGCAAGTCTCCTGAACACGCGGAGCCTCCTGGCTTGAAGATTTCTGGAACTGGGACACTAGGAGAGGGTACCCCAAAGGTGTGTGTTAATTTTTACTATATTTGCCAGTCATTTTCTGTAAGAGAAGGGGCATTTATGATAAAAGATTATAGCCATATATAAAATGTTAAAACGAATCATTCTTGATAGTCAAACATATTGGGACAATTTCAGAAATTGACACATATTAGGTGTGTATTAAATGTTTTGGGTTAATCTATTAGTATAGGTATATGACCAGAAAACCATTGGAAGTTAAACTCATTACACATACATGTTTATCTAGACACGACTTAATGGGAAAGTTGCACTTGGATTCTGTGATTGTAGAAGATGGTAGTTGGTAATGTACTGATGTACTCGTAAAAAAATGAATGATAAAGATACTCTATTTAATTTAGATAAATGATAAAGAAAGCTCCAAACTTTATTACCATTTAAGCTCTAAAAGTGATGTACATCTGTTGTACATTCTGCATAAGAAGCACTGATGCAGTACATTGGAGCTTAATTTGTATAAAATGGAGTTCAATTATCAATTCACTATATAATCATTTATCTGACTCCACATTTTTGTCTCTTTTTCCTTTGTTAAAGTTTGTTTCTTGTAAGGTGAGGTATTTAGTAGTCTGATAATTTACAATTGATAAAAACTTGCAGGGTGAAAGATCAGAAGACATGTTTTGTGATGATATTTTTGGAGACTCTCCTGCTGGAGTTCGCAAACAGGTTGTCTTCATTGTTAGATTTGTCTCCTTTATTGTATACATTGTTAATTAAAATGTTAATGCCAGATATTTAAAATGCATTAATGAGAGAATTGTCTTTGGTAGGTTCCAGGAGTATTCTGATGATATATTTAATATCTTGAAGAAATTTACCTTGTACTTAAAAGATAAGCCACATGCTTAGTGATCTGCCGACTCCCAGCTATAGTTGATACATTAAAATTTTATGCATGGGTTGATTTATAATTTTGAATAGGGGAGTTGAGCGTCTGAAGTTAGTATGCCTGCTTCATCTGTAAAGATTATTTTATGATAATTTTTTACTGCAGAGTTTGTTGAGGTGTATTGGCTGTATGTTGGTTATAAGGCTAATGGTGTATGTGCTCCTTTTGTACTTTCTGCAGGGCAAAGGAGATGGATTAAAAATTGAAAGGAGCAGCGTTCATGATAATTGGGACGATGCTGAGGGGTATTATAGTAAGTATATATGCACCGTCCTAGTATGAAATTATATCTGTGTCTGAGCCTATTACAGAGATTTTCAGGTCTTAACAGCTTGTGGTTTTTGTATGTAGGCTATCGTTTTGGAGAAGTGCTTGATGGCCGATACGAAGTTATTGCTGCTCATGGCAAAGGTGTATATTCAAATGTTGTTCGTGCAAGGGATCTCAAGGCTGGACCTGGCGATCCGGAAGAGGTGGCAATTAAAATTATACGCAGTAATGACACGATGTGGGTGATTCATTTCCCCTACCCCTCAGCCCTTTTCCCCAGTAGTCAATTATTTTATATGGATCGTTTTTCTTTTGACTTTGTTATAGCATGTTTAATGTCATACTTGCTCAATTTTAGGTACAAAGCTGGTCTTGATGAATTGGTAATTTTAAAGAAGTTGGTTGGTGCTGACCCGGAGGACAGGAGACACTGTGTTCGTTTTCTTTCTAATTTCAAGTACAAAAATCATCTTTGTCTGGTTTTTGAATCTCTTCATATGAATCTTCGTGAGGTCCTAAAAAAGTTTGGCCGTAATATTGGACTAAAACTAACAGCTGTGAGAGCGTATGCAAAACAATTATTTATTGCGCTGAAGCATTTGAAGAATTGTGGGGTTCTTCATTCTGACATTAAGCCAGACAACATGCTGGTAATGCATCCTTTTCTTTTTCTCTTTTTGCTTAGCAACTTGAAAATATCTGAATCTAAGTTGATTTGTTACTCACCTCCAGGTAAATGAGGCGAAAAATGTGCTGAAACTTTCTGATTTTGGTAATGCAATGTTTGCTGGGAAAAATGAAATAACACCATACCTTGTGAGCCGCTTTTATCGTGCTCCTGAAATAAGTAAGCATCAGCTACAATATTAATATTTTATTCTTTCACATGAATATATTGTACTTAGCTGATGTTTCTGATTTCTCGTTTTCTGCTTGCTCCAATCCAATAACCATTTGATTTTTCTCCTCTGCAGTTCTGGGCCTGCCTTATGACCATCCAATGGATATTTGGTCTGTTGGCTGCTGTTTATATGAGCTTTATACTGGAAAAGTTCTTTTCCCTGGTCCTTCAAACAATGACATGCTTCGCCTTCACATGGAACTGAAGGGTCCTTTTCCAAAAAAGATGATCCGGAAGGTAGAAATTGTTAATTGTTACACATGTTGGCCAATTTGGTTTACAAACTTGTATTAGTAGTATTTAATAAAGTCGACAAGTGAACTGTAAAGATAACTACTTCAAATCCTTATACTGTAAAGATCTTTTTCATTTTTACTTTATTATCAAGTATTTGATTTGTGCAAAATAAATTAACTTAGCTCCCCCTTGTGTTCTAGGGAGCA
Organism: Kitagawia praeruptora; assembly: GCA_037693485.1. Lineage (NCBI taxonomy): Eukaryota > Viridiplantae > Streptophyta > Magnoliopsida > Apiales > Apiaceae > Kitagawia > Kitagawia praeruptora. Next base: position 26,915,188 of record CM075352.1, on the reverse strand, counting down.
TTTACAGATCAACACTTTGACCAGGATATGAATTTTCTTGCCACAGAGGAGGATCCTGTTACCAAGAAGGTACGTATCATTGTTTGCACTTGCCTGTTTAAAGAATTTAACCTACTTCTTGATGATTATTACTTTGTAATGTGCTTTTGGTTCATTGAATATTTAACTAATACATGCAGGCTATAAAAAGGCTGATTCTTAATATCAAGCCGAAAGATATTAGTACTATAGTTTCGGGTTCTGCTGGTGAAGATCCAAAGATGTTGGCCAACTTTAAGGATATTCTTGAAAAAATATTTGTGCTGGATCCAGACAAGAGGATTACGGTATCACAGGCACTTGGCCATCCCTTCATCACGGGCAAGTGAATCTTGAAGCTGATTTCCTGAATTAGCAAAAAAAAAAAAAAAAAAAAAAAAAAAAAAAAAGAAGCTGATTTCCTGACTTCAAGAATCCGGTTGCCCTCGATTAATGTATATAATGGTCTAATCTCTATGTAGTTCTCTAATCATTGGGAATTTTATCTGTCCCCATCTTCTGTCTGGCTAAAAGCTTGCTTTAGATACACTTCCCGTTCTGGTTGGAGTTGGCACAGTTAATGTTGGTTGGGACCACATTCTTGGCGGTTCTTTCATTGGATTTTTCTATTGTAAGACAACTCGCCAGTGGCGATTCTCTCTTGTATTCATTCTTGGTGGTTAGCATTAAGAATTATATATACTTTTTCTTCGTGGCCTTGTGATTACTGAAGTTGTAATATGGATATTAGTTTTGTAATTTGCAGTAGAAAATTTGGTATGATAAAAGTATTTAATTCTGTTTCTTTTGGGGACAAGAGAGATAGGTTGATGCAAATGATTGTATTTTCTTATCCTTATATCCCCACTGTTCTCCCCTTTAGATCCATTTGGTTCTTACATTTTTGAGTTGATATGTGCCTGGTTAATGGGTTTACTTTCTTCTTTCTTTTGTATGTGGTTGTTTTCTTCATATTGCTCATTTAATACACGTGATATGTGGATTCTGGAGAGTCTAATTCAATTTTTCGTTCAGGACCCTAAATGACAGAGCTTTGAAGCTACATTCAGTGCTCTAGATTACTTTAAAAGGCAGTATGGAGAAGGTACCTTGATTGTTTATGAGGATTTGTTCTGGCACTTTTGACATTTTTTGATTTGATGTCCACCCTATTAACTTCTAGTTTGCTGAATTTAGTGAGACTTTTTCTGGTGAACATTTAAAGCACAACAAATTTTTGCTTCTGCTTTTGCTTTAAATTTATTATACTTTTCGATTGTTTTAATAGTCATTAGTTATAATACTATGTAATAACTCTGAAAATTTTGATGCAATGAATGAAATCTTTAACAATAATATGTACTGTGCTAATTAATAAACAGTACATGTGTTGTTGGATGAGGTAATTAACGTCAGTGAGAAATATGCTACAAATGTTTATGTTTGTGTCTGCGTCTGTGTCTGTGTTCTTTAAATTTTGAATCTCCACAAATGTTTGTATTCTAATAATTTTGCATTATATCTGATCCATGGTTTGTCATCTGGGAATGAGGTCACTCGGGGAGGTTCCACACTGCTGTATCGAACTGAAGTTTATTTTCAGTAAGTTACTTTATCTATAGTTGCATCAATTTTTTAGTTGATCGGAATGCGTCTTATCTTTGCTTGTGAAATTTACTAATAATTTGTTATTTCCAGGTTACATATCCTCATGACCTCGTACATCTTCAAGTCTTGTAAGTATATCTGCTGTTTGTTATGATAGGATCCAGTCTAGAAGTTTTCTATTTTATCGTGGATGCTCTACGTACTATCTAAGACAAGTTTTATTTGTTGCATACTTGCATGTAATAGTAGCATTAAGTTTGTGATGTCCAGTCTAGTTAAAAGTCCTCTCATTTTATAATTATATTCTTCATTCTTAAAGAGTGATATGTTGAAGTATGTTGGCTATATCTAGTGATATGTTGAAGTATGCTGTCTATATATGTTGCTGGGGCGTGAAACGCATGAAGAGTTACCTTCTGTTGTGCTCCCAAATCCTTGTAACTGAGTGAGCCTGTATCTGTTTCATATAGAAGAGTTCTTGTTTGTTTACCACCTTCTGTAGGTTTTATATATAGATTCAGGATGACTTCTTCCCCCTTGCACAAATGAAATTCTGTGATTTGATTCTCTCATTCTGCAACTGCACAATATTGCAATGCATTATTCTTCTTGTTACACTAACTTTGCTTTATCGTCCCCAAAGTTTCCCAGTTGAAACCTATTCTCAACTTCTATCTGAGTTTACAATCTCAGCATAGATTCTTGCTTCAGAAAATAAAATAAGAATGTAAAATTGGACTCTTTAGGAAAAAAAAGATTAATTAGGATGATCACCAGGGTTCACGTCAAACAAGAGAGATACTTATCCTGTGCACATGTAGTCTTTAAAGAAGCATATATTTATTGTCACATGTTCCTTAAGACCTCCACATAGTATGCGCTGACAGGTTGATTATTCGAGAGTATTGTTCTAGTGCATTGCTGACTCTTCCTAATTTTTTTAGCACCTTTGAAAGATAAAGGAAGGCTGTTTTGTGTCTGTAGCAAGCTGAGGGTGCAGTGGTTGAACACCTTTGTTATATTGCATAGGTGTCCAATCAAAAAAGAACCTCTCAGCATTCTATTTTTTATGCCTGTTCCACATGCTACATCAGCTATAGTAAATAAATGAAAGGGGCACCCTCCTATATACCGGTGATGGAGCGTGCAGGTCAAGTGGGTCAGTGGACCACATAAAAGCAGGAAATGAAGTGTCATGGAAAACAACAAAAAGACAAGTGCAAGTGGATTAACCTCTTGTAAAACTAACAAGGCCTAATGGGATGAAAACGCAGAAGAACCAGTACCCTTGATAGTTCTCTACCGCAGAATAGAAATATGTTTTGATCCAAAGCTTAACCAAGAGAATACTCTCAACTCAATAGTATATCAAAGTCTTCCGATGAGTAACAACTTCTTCTCCTTGTAAATGAGAATTTAAACCCTAAAACAGTAAAACTTAACCAAGCAAATAAAATCTTACTATTAACAAAGTAGTCTAATTTATTAACAGTAACATAGTTAAATAAAGGAAGCACATCCTTTGTAACGCTATTCCTAATTATCTATTTATGTAAGATAAATAATCCTTTACAAGTTACTATGAACTTCATTTGAAAAAAAATTACAAATTGATGTTCTTATTCCTTGCTCTGCATCACCTCACTTGTTATTTTAATTGGTATTATATCTTACATGATATAAATATGTAATGAGGGCCACATTTCATTTTGATGGTTGCTTGATGACAAAAATTAAGAGTTTTAATGAAATAATTTGGAGATAGAATCATAGTATATTTTCCTTGTATATAAGGTTTTGTTATCATATGTTATTAATTTCTTTGGAATGTTCACAACTGTTTTAGCTTCGGAAGGCACTAATGTTAACCTTTTACCCCTACCATCCTAGTAGGGCTGGAAAACGGATAATACGGATACGGATACAGCCATATCCGAATCCGGATCCGTTTTTTTACAACCGTATCCGTATCCGTATTCGAATCCGGGAATATCCGACAAAACTTTACCCGAATCCGGCAGATATTATCCGGATTCGGATAAAATCCGGATCCGAATCCGTTTTGCAAAAAATATTTTTTTTTTCTGAAATTTGCATTATTATAAAAAATAGGCATTTTTTGCAAAAACAAAAAAAAAACAGACATATTAAAGAGATACTCGGTTCTAATTTACAAATTACAAAAACCATATCCAAATTTGTATATGCAAATAGTATACAAAACTATATACTATATGCCATATACAAATAATTAAAGACCATACTACTTTAGACTATACAAATAGTGAATTAGGTAGAATTATGGTAGATAAACTATACTCCTTTAGAAATTAGAACGTGTTGGACTAATTTTTATTTCATTTTATATTAAATTCATTATATTTTATTTTTAAGAGTAAATGATAAAAATTAAAAATGTATTAAAAATATATTATATATAATTACTTTCGGATACGGATATTTTCGGATACGGATGTACCCGTATCCATATCCGTATCCTAAACTCTCGGATTCAGATACGGATAATATCCGGTTGACTCCGGATACGGATAATATCCGCTTTTTCCCGGATACGAATACAGATATTTTGGACGGATATCGGATTTTTCGGATTTTTTTTCCAGCTCTACATCCTAGATTATCCATGGACCCATGTCTGTTAATGCATCTTTTAGCGAAATTGCTCATATGTCATACTACTTAGGCGCTGATCGATGTTGTGTTATTTGTGTCATGGCCTAATGGGATGTAAACGCAGAAGAACCAGTACCCTTGATAGTTCTCTACCGCAGAATAGAAATATGTTTTGATCCAAAGCTTAACCAAGAGAATACTCTCAACTCAATAATATATCAAAGTCTTCCGATGAGTAACGACTTCTTCTCCTTATAAATGAGAATTTAAACCCTAAAACAGTAAAACTTAACCAAGCAAATAAAATCTTACTATTAACAAAATAGTCTAATTTATTAACAGTAATATAGTTAAATAAAGGAAACACATCCTTTGTAACGCTATTCCTAATTATCTATTTATGTAAGATAAATAATCCTTTACAAGTTACTATGAACTTCATTTGAAAAAAATTACAAATTGATGTTCTTATTCCTTGTTCTGCATCACCTCACTTGATATTTTAATTGGTATTATATCTTACATGATATAAATATGTAATGAGGGCCACATTTCATTTTGATGGTTGCTTGATGACAAAAATTTAGAGTTTTAATGAAATAATTTGGAGATAGAATCATAGTATTTTTTCCTTGTATGTAAGGTTTTGTTATCATATGTTATTAATTTCTTTGGAATGTTCACAACTGTTTTAGCTTCGGAAGGCACTAATGTTAACCTTTTACCCCTACCATCCTAGATTATCCGTGGACCCATGTCTGTTAATGCATCTTTTAGCGAAAATGCTCATATGTCATACTACTTAGGCGCTGATCGATGTTGTGTTATTTGTGTCTTGGCCCTTCGATATTGTTGTGGCTTTAGACACCCCCGCCCGTCACCCTAACCTGGTTTCATCCGTTGATGCTGTTTCTTTGGTTTGAATTTATTTTTTCTCTGCTGTTTTGATTGAGAAAAAAGACAAACATCTATATCTTGATTTTTATTCTATATTAACTTGGAAGTACTAGGTTCTGGTATGATATGGGGATTCAGATTTTTCTGGCTGGAGCTATTAAAAAGAAAATTGATAGATTGTAGCTTGTGCGTAAATGTTACTTAACTTGTTTTAAGTTAAACGTTGGTGCAATCCAGTGGAACTAACTCATCAGCACAGAGCAAGTGGTAATATATGTGTTCCTCATGCATTAACTGCTGGTGGAGGTGTGCAGTTCTCTAATTTTGCCTCTTTTTTCTTTATGTACCGGAAGGGTGTTGCTGTAAATAATATGAACCAACTCTCAATCTGTAGCAGTTCCGAATTGAAGTAGAGACTTGTTAGGTGAGTTGTCTGTTGACCATAGCATGACTAATATGTACCTGAAACTTATGATTAAATGATGTTGAGTCCTATATTTGTTTGTGATTTGTGTTATATCATCAACTATGAAATAAGTACGTGTAACTTATGTAACAAGGAGCCTTTTTTCCCTTGTGTTTTAGTATTGTGGCGATCTTGATATTCTGTCACACTCCCCACTAGTTGTTCTGACCCTATGGTGCAAGTATGTTGAGCTGCTTTTGTTTTGAATGAGCACATTGATACACTTCTTAAATATTTATAGATTTATTACACAGATTTTTTTTTCTTTTAGTTGATGATGATTGACGTGAGCTAACCTTGTTGAAGCAGTGCTTGCAAAATTATACGGTAATTTGTGTACAAAATGAAGTGGTTTTAAGGAATTATTGCAAAATAATGGTGTAAATTGTATCTGGTTTCTCATTAGAATTGATGTTCTTCTAGATTTGGACTGAGCAGGCTATTAGAATTGATGTTCTTCTATATAACTGCACTTATCCTTCAGCCATTGTATGCCTGAATCTGATCGGAGTCTTCACTAATCCAAATTATAATTTTTTTTCACATGCGAGGGCATATTCAAAATGGGTTGACCCATATTCATTTTCTAGTTTGAAATATCGGAGGGTCTTGACAATTTAATAATTTTTTCGTTTAATTATGTCTTATTCCTTTAGAATCATTGTAATTTTAATTATGACGTGAATTAATTATAATCTCTGAAAATTCTTTTTAACTGATGATTTTACAATCCACTAAATGTAAACTAGACTTAAAAATTAATTATTGTACAAATGTTTTTGGTTCTACTGAATATTCAGATATATTATAGATCTCAAATTTTAATTTATAGATAATTGGGGATTGTTGATCCGTTCTAAGGACCCAGCAGGCTATTTTTCTCATTAAATTTTAATGTTGATGGAAATTGAAAATTTAATGTTAACCGATTATTATGTGAAAATCACTGAATCACATTTAAGGGAAGAAGAGCAACATGGCCTCGCTGGGAACTTTTAGTGTGCAATGAGCAAGTCCAACAGCTTCCCTATCTTGATTCTTAATTTAGAATTTAGTGAATTTGACATAAAGTGAAACTTCACAATTTCTTAGTGATTCCCTAAATGGGTTTTAGAGGAAAGTGATCAAGTTCATCAAATGCTAAACCCATGTCACAATTTGTAGGATCCAGTTTTTTCTTACTCCTTACGTTTCATAAATACAAGTTTATTGTGAAAAAATTATGCATTTTAGGAAAACATTAAATGATACATTTTCTTGTATACCCATTATAAATGCATTGATCCTTTTAAAAAATAAGTTATTTTATATTTTTTGTCATTTCTCATTAAATGTTATGCAGTTTTCAAAAATGGTAGTCTAGAAAAAATTATCATAAATTTACATTTGGAAATGGACATGTATTCTTGAAAAAAAAAATATATGAAAAAATTATTTAATGCTAAATCCACATTTAATACACCTGCCATTGACCGTTGTTCATTACATAAAATCAATGTTGTAAAAATTGGAACTCGGTTCGACTCGGTTTTGTTTCGGAAAAACGAGTGCTCGAAAATTCGGAGAGTACTCGGAGAACAAATCGGATAATTTTTAAAATTTTTTTTCTCATATATTAAATCCATTCTTTCATATTTTAATGTACATGTGTTAAAATATAGAATTTAATGGTAATATATATTATATATATAATAATAATAATAATTGTTTAATAATATATTTTTTTAAAAATAAATTGTTTAATAATATTAAAATCAATAGATAAACATTAAAAATACGAGTAAGTGTAATTCGATTTAGCTCCGAAAATTGGAACTCGGAACTCGGAACTCGGATCGGACGAGGGGTTAAAAATGATTACTCGATCCGAGTACTCGGCTGACTCGACGATTTTTAGAATCCTGCATAAAATAAACATTAAATATTAAAAAGTACTGTAATAAAATGGACAGAAGTGGGAATGGCCACGGCCACCTGGCCGGTTTCGTTGACTACCTCCAATACAAAATTAATCAATTTCATGTGTCCAGTTCCACTTCACTACGACATGAATTGGGCAGCCATCGGGGGTGCTTTAATCAAGGTAGCAGAATGAGTTTGTCTTATTGTGTAACTGACGGTGACCACGTCAATTCATATTTTTCTACATTACTTACTTCCGTAATAAGAAAGTCTAGCACATGTTTTTTTTTCTTTTTCTATAGTTAAACACATACATAGAAGTTGAACCCTCGTAAAATTAAAGGATTGGTGCCCGAAGAAAATTCGGTCACCGAAGAAAATTCGGTGAAAGACCATCGATTAGCTTGAGAAAAAACAAGGTGGCGGCTCTTAAAGAGAATAAGGTTTTTTTTTACAGTCTAGCTGTGAATTGGTACTGTATCGCACACCTATGCAGGTTGTGCTTTTCTTATATATATAGAGTTAACTAGATAAAGTTTGTTACAAAGAAATCTCTATCATGAGATAGAGTTTGTTACAACAGAACTACATTAGAAATATAAGATACATATTCTGGTTTATAGTTCCAGAATTGTAGGAACACCCGTCCAACTATCACGCTTGGTTAACATGCCCCCGCAAGTTGAGGGTCCTGTCGTGGACACACAACTTGGATCTCATGAGTTGAAACCGCTGAGTGCTCAGACCCTTTGTAAAGATGTCTGCAATTTGGTCTTTCGTGGAAACGAACTTCACTTGTAACTGCTTGCGTGCAACTCTTTCTCTGACGAAGTGGTAATCTATCTCGATGTGCTTCGTTCTAGCATGAAAGATGGGATTAGCTGTGAGATATGTTGCTCCCAGGTTGTCGCACCAAATGGTAGGAGGTGACATATTTGAGAAGCCAAGTTCTTTCAAGATTGACTCAATCCACATAAGTTCTGCTGTTGTTATTGCAACACCTCTGTATTCAGCCTCTGTGCTAGATCTTGAGACGGTCTTTTGCTTACGAGCACTCCAAGAAACGAGATTGGGACCCAAATATATTCCATACCCACTTGTGGAACGGCGATCATCGGGACATCCGGCCCAGTCAGCGTCACTGAAAGCATTTAGATGTAGATTAGATGGTTTTTGGAGAACTAATCCATGGTTAACTGTGCTCTTGAGGTAGCGAAGAATGCGTTTGACTGTGTAGAAACTTGTACCTTATGCTACATCTTGTATTGAAAAGGAAGCATAAGGGAAGCTAAACAACAATGTAAGAGACAAACAAAGAACTCTTGTATTGCTATGAAGTGTTCAGCTTGAAGAATTACATAGGCAAGATAAACATATTTATACTGAATTACATGTAAGAAAAGTCTATGATATTCCAACTACTAAATTAAAAGTCTATGGTTGGTATGCTGTTAATGTAGACTTTCAACACCCCCCCTCAAACTAAAGATGGTTGAAGGAACATCTTGAGTTTGAAAACGAAAGCTACCGAAAGTGGTAGGAGGATTTTGAACCGGAGACACGATGTAGATGAATCGTGCCTTTTTGTTGGTCTTTGCACCTTCCCAAACTGATGTAATTCTGATAGCTAGAGAAGCATTGTCAGAATAATAAGCTAATCTGATGGCTGAAGAAGCACTGTCAGAACGGTAAAACAATTCTGATGGCTGGAGAAGCACTGTCGTAATGAAGATCGAAAAATCAATTCTGATGGCTGAATAAGACACTGTCAGAACGAAAATAATTCTGATGGCTGGAGAAGCACTGTCAAAATGATAAGGAAATTCTGATGGCTAGAGAAGCACTGTCAGAATGAGGATCGAAAAATCAATTCTGATGGCTGAATAAGACACTGTCAGAACGAAAACAATTCTGATGGCTGGAGAAGCACTGTCAAAATGATAAGGAAATTCTGATGGCTAGAGAAACACTGTCAGAATGAAGAAGCACTGTCACGTCTATGGCTGATTCCAAGAATCTGTCATGTTTAAAGAAAATAATTGGACCTTTTTTTTTTTTTTTTTTTTTTTCATCATTTCATCTCAAGTATAGGGCTGAGAATGTAAGTGTGGCCCGACTGAGAGAAACCAATGGACTTATGATGTGAATCAGGTGGGCTAGTTTTAAGACAGGCCCAATAGGAAAAAAATCAGTGGCCCGTTAATAGATTGGCCCAAATAGTTTAAACTTAAAGGTTTGGCCCAAAAGAGATAATAAGATGTTTGGTATCACACGGCTGTAAGCTCGCTCAAATCACTAAGCCAAATCAATGGCTTTTCGACGCCCTCTGAGCATACGAGCTAAAATCTTCAATCACAACTGCTACACACCTTCATTTACATACATACATAATCACCACACCGATACCGAAGAATCCAGTAAACCCTCTACTACTCGAAAAGTTACGATTTTGGGAAGAAGAATGTGGGGAATGGAACGGGGAAGATGGATTATATGACAGATGTTGCTGGTGTTTTGAGTGATGGTAGTGTGGAAGTAGTGATATGAAGTAAACTCTGAAGGGGAAGAGTAACTCACTGCGTTGACACACAAAGTGTTTGTGAAAATGTCACAAAGAAAAGGTTGGGAAGAGATGAAGCTACCGGAGACAATGGCTGCCACCGGAATAACAGAGGTAAGTAACCTATATCTCTGATACCATGTAGAAACTTGTACCTTATGCTACATCTTGTATTGAAAAGGAAGCATAAGGGAAGCTAAACAACAATGTAAGAGACAAACAAAGAACTCTTGTATTGCTATGAAGTGTTCAGCTTGAAGAATTACATAGGCAAGATAAACATATTTATACTGAATTACATGTAAGAAAAGTCTATGATATTCCAACTACTAAATTAAAAGTCTATGGTTGGTATGCTGTTAATGTAGACTTTCAACAGACTGCAAGCCAGTGGGTATCTTTTGGATCATGCATAAACTGGCACACTTTGTTTACAGCAACTGAAATGTCTGGTCTAGTGAATGTAAGGTATTGAAGAGCTCCAACTATGCTGCGATACTCGGTGACATTATTTATCTTGAGTCCAGAATATTGAGTGAGCTGGGTATTAGCCGGCAAAGGAGTGGAAACTGGTTTGACACCATCGAACTTTGTTGTGTGTAAGAGATCAGTAATATTTTTCCGCTGGGATAAAAAGATTCCTGCTGCAGAACGAATGACCTCAATGCCAAGAAAATACTGAAGAGGACCAAGGTCTTTTAGAGCAAAGACACTTTGCAAGTTTGAGATTAAATCAACAATCTCAGATGTGCTTGAACCTGTGACAATGATATCGTCAACATATATTAAAACATATAAAACAGAGGAAGCAGAAATTTCGATAAGTAGTGATGTGTCAGCCTTGGAGGATACAAAACCAAGTTGCTTCAGGAATGTAGTTAGGCGAGAATTCCAAGCGCGTGAAGCTTGCCTGAGACCATATATGGTTTTGTGGAGCTTACAGACATGATTAGGAAATCGAGCATCAACATAACCAGGCGGCTGTTTCATGTATACCTCTTCACTAAGAATTCCGTGTAGAAAGGCATTTTGAACATCTAGTTGTCTAATGGGCCAATTATGTGCAAGAGCGCGTATGGTGCAAGGCTTAATAACAGGACTGAATGTTTCACCATAATCAACACCCGCTTGCTGATTAAAACCCTTGGCCACAAGACGGGCTTTATGTCTATCAATTGTACCATCTGCTTTCATTTTGGTTTTAAAAACCCATTTACAACCAACAATACCAGCAATTGAAAACGTTGTGGTTCTTGCGTCCACAAAGTTGACATGGACCGTCAGCATTGCTTTTAGATGAAGGCACTCGTTGAGTGTAACCATAGTTATTGTGATTAGGAATTTTGCTTGACGAACCTCTGAACACTTTCCTGTTGGAACTTGTGTGTCGATAATTTGGAGCATTTGTATTTCTCTGAGCAACGTTGGCAATGGGCTGTGGTTGAGCAATTGAAACCTGTTCTTCAAGTCTAAGCTCAAAAGTTAAAAGATGAGAATAGAACTCATCCATTGATAGGTCAGCAACACTAGCAGTAAGTGAAGCAACAATTGAATCGTAACTAGAATCCAAACCTGTAAGTATGGTGTACTGCAGATCAGTTTCATTGATTTTGTTACCTGATGCGGCAAGGTTATTAGCTAGTTGTTTGACATGTTGAAAATACTGCTGCATGGTTTTGGATCCCTTTTTGACATTATGAAGCTCCCTTCGGAGATGAAGAATTCAACTTTTTGATTTGGAGGAAAAGTGTCGCTCTAAGGCTACCCAGACCTCTCTTCTCTTGATGTGGTCATGCCGACAACTTGTGAGAGCACAGATTCAGTGAGTGATGAAAGAAGCCACCCTAGCAGAATCTGATCTTGTTTTACCCAGGCTGTATACTCAGGGTCGTTCGTTGTCGTAGTTGCATCAGTACTGTGGAAGGAGGACATTGGAAAGTCCCATCAACGTATCCCTCTAAATCGTAGCCTTTTAATAGAGGCTTGAATTGTGTTAACCAGAGAAGGTAGTTGTTGTTGTCTAGTTTAACGGAGATTAGGTGATGGACATGAACCGACTGAAGGGGAGATGATGTGGGGGTGGTGGGTGGTGTAATTGTTGAAGTGCTGGATGCTGATGTAACCATGGTTGTAGAATAATTATAATGAAAGATAATTAGACCAGGATCGGTGGTCGTCTGATACCATGTGAATTGGTACTGTATCGCACACCTATGCAGGTTGTGCTTTTCTTATATATATAGAGTTAACTAGATAAAGTTTGTTACAAAGAAATCTCTATCATGAGATAGAGTTTGTTACAACAGAACTACATTAGAAATATAAGATACATATTCTGGTTTATAGTTCCAGAATTGTAGGAACACCCGTCCAACTATCACGCTTGGTTAACACTAGCACATGTTTAGTACTAGAACAAACACTACAAAACAACTTTGCACATTTACAAACACAGCATTATCAGGGGGATTACATCATTGTTGCAACCCTAATTTTTTAGGTGTAAGCAAGTGTTGGTTGGTTTGTAGTGTTCTTTGTGCTACTATTATCCTTTTCCTGGAGATACAAGTGAGGAAATATATGGGAAGGCATATTGACGCGTTGCTTGGAAGGAACACCTTCAAAGCTTCGTAATTGAAACCCATCGTTAGCCTGGCAATCTCTCGACTCGCCATCTTTAAGAACCAGCGTCAGGCTCGTAGTGACATAGCACGGTCTGATGTTGTTCAGCTCCTCAGCCTTGGTCATAACAAGCGTGCTTTGCTTTCGGGTAATTTTTTTCATTTTTTCCAGAAATTAAGTAGTTACTTAATTATTACTGTATGTTTTAGACATGAATGGTTTTGAATCTTCACATACTTTTTTTTTCCTTATGAAATATGGTGGTTGGACCGGGCAGGTTGAACAAGTTAATTATCACTTGTAGAATATGAAATATGACAGTAGAATAGATGGCTATTGTCATATTCTAAAAGAGAGGTCCAGCTTTATAGTAAAACAAAAGTTAGTTCTCTTTACCATCTATTCTACTGTGTCTATGATATTCATTCGATATTTCAATGAACATTTTTTAGGTGTTAATTTAAAATGTTTCTTTTTCAGGGTATGTCCTGATGAGCTGGATGAGGCGACGTCAAGCTTAATTTATGCTGCTTCTAAATGTGGTAAATTCCCGGAGCTTCAAAAGATTCGTTCAATTCTCACATCTTGGTTTGGTAATGAATTTGCAGTGCATGCTATTGAGTTGAGCAATAAGACTGGTTCTAATTGTAAGGTGATTACAATCTTCTCTTTCACTCACTAAATAATTGCTTATATGATTGGAATAGGTGTTAATTCTTTATAACTTCTGTACAGATTGTACAAATGCTGTCGACTAGACAACCATGCTTGGATAAAAAATCAAAGGCGCTCAAAGATATTGCTTCAGAAAACGGCATTAGTCTAGAAAATGAGGAAAGATCATTTATAATAAAAACAGGTAAACTAGTTGTAAACAATATAGTGTGAGTGATTTTGTTAGAACTGCAAAAAAACATTAATTGACTTGATGGTGTGATATGCTTGTTACAACTGTATAGGAGAAATTGGCTGATGAGCGGAAGTCGAATCGACCTAAGGTAGAGCGCAAGAGGAATCAGGAATGTCTAAGATAAACGATAATTGCTCGATATTGCCCGAGGATACAGAAAAAGCAAAGAATCTGTCTGATTCGGTAAAAGGCAAATTGTACAGGGATGTAGCAGACGCAGCACAAGAAGCATTTGAGTCTGCAGCATATGCAGCAGTAGCCGCGAAAGCAGCTGTGGAACTCTCTCTCGCTGAATCACTTGATCCTGATAATAAAATTAGTCCAGAATACTAGACAAAAAACCAGTTGGGAGATATATTCAAGATTTCAAGTGAAATTGAGATTATGAATACTGTTTTGACATCTGAGAATTTTCCTCAAATCCAGTATTGCCAATCCATAGCCAATGATGAGGTAATACACATGACAAGGATAGATAACATGTTCAAACAGCAGAAGGATGCTTCCGGAATTAAAAGATCAGTATCTAATATAAGTTCTGAGTCTTCTTTAGATTCAGCTGAGAACATTCAAACTGCTACAAGTTCTCCGGATATCAATGGTTGGACAATAGCATTTGATCCAAGTGATGATGTGAAGGATAGCTAAATTATGTGTTAGCTGTTAGGTCTATATCTGTGAGGAACAAAGTTGTTGGGTGGAGATTATAAATAGACACTCGAATGTATCAATACATGCCGGGCTTGTGAACTGCATCTGCAGAGCTATGTTTGGCCATTTTTGCTATTTAAATTTTGGTGCTAGTAGTTTTTTTTGCCTTATAATGTATTTGTGATTTGTAGACAAATAATCATGCCAATATTATGTTGCAACATATAAGGGTTCTAGTATACTTCATAACCAGATAAACCAACCGCTTGAATTAATAACCAGTTCTGGGTTGGCTCCTTCCATGTTAAGCCTGCTACTCTCTGTATGCAGTGGCTACAGGATAAGGTTTGTGCATCTTCATGAACTGAAAATGTTGCACATCCTTCATACCTTCATTTAACTTTGTCTTCCGATATTCCTCGTAAGTATATCACTTGGTAATATCCAAACTAAACAATGTCAACTAAAGGAGGAGTATGTTAAATGGTTTAAATTTGTCATAGTGTCTATTTCTTTTAGTCATAGTCTTTTGGCAAGCACTGCAGGTTCACTCAATAGGATATGCTGCTGCTAATAGCTTAAAGCGCCTGTCTTGCAGAAGAATTTGGTCCAGAGTGAGCGATGGAGCATCTCAGTCTGCAGGTTTGTCTAATGACGTCAATGTTTCCTCCTACTGCATGATCACGGAATTGCTTTTTCCAAGCTCAAGTGTTTTCTAATTGTCTGAATTAATTGAAAATAGTAAAGGATGCTTAGGTTGTCACATGATCAGTATGACCAAATCATTGAAGGTGGTTTCTGGATCATAATAAACTGTTGCATATGGATCTTTAATATTATTTTTAAATGACAATTATCAATGACATGAAATGGATTTACATTCCATCTGTATATTATATCAACATGCATGCTGAAAATTCACTTTTTGTGGTATACATTCGTGCTACATTTCTGCTGGCTCCTGTAATTGTCTCCGAAATTTGGTGTTCGAAATTGCTTCTTGTTCTTGTTACCGCATCTAAGGACAGGTAGTGGAGTTTCTTGGATTATTGGTATATTGTCTCCGAATTTGGAATCGTTAAATAGATATAAGATACTCTTTGCTTGTTTATAGAGTGGCCAACATCAAATTTAATGTGGCAAAGGTGTTGCAATCCCTTATTCCTACAGACGATCAGTCTGCAAGTGATCATCCGTTTTCTTTTCCCTTCATTTCTACTTTTGTCAAAAACCTATCAATATATGGTGATATGACTGTTTTTTGAAGATCTTTCTGCAACTGTGTAGGTGGTGGAGAAAACTATTCGCCCTTGTTTGGTGGGACTTGGTGAGGACCTAAATGTCGATGTTCGTTATTTTTCCAACGAGTGCTTCAGGCAATCAATCTGTCATGATGTCAAGTTAGAGAGGTTTGAATCATTCCATTTGGAATCTACAGCTAGAACTTTAGAGACTTGCAATTCTCATGAAGGTTCCAAGTGCAGTATATAATGTTAAGAAACATTTGGCAGACACAATGACTACTGAATAGATGTGCTTTGTCCTCAATTCTGCCTACTTATCTCTTTACCACTTCACTCTCATCACCAATCCCACAAACAAATGTCTTCCATTCCAGTAACAGAAGAGAGCACTTGTTTTACCCCTTTCTGAACTCAACATTATATACAAAAAAGAAAATATATATAATTTGGTGCCAGCCATAAAGTAATAAAATTTCTGTGTTTCAGTTTCACTAACCAGAAATCAAGTTTTTAAATAATTTTAAAAAAAGTAGAAACGAAAGCAGTCGGGGAAAAAATGGAATATCTTTTGGGAAAGGTTATGGACGCTGGACGGATTAGACCAAGAATTCCTCTCTTTTTTTTTTTTGGCTAAATATTAGACCAAGAATTCTTATTCATCCGTGTACTGATTTTTCCGTTTTCTTGATTATATTTTTGACAAATTTTTCGGATCATTCGAGTCTGGCGAATCTGGTGTTGACATTATAAGCCGGACGCATTAAGAATGTATGTCGATTGAGTATGTGGATTGAGATGTTTTAAAGGATTTTTATTTTAATAAATTGGTCGTGTAGCTTTTCGTTCATTGCGGTAAAATGAATAAATACTGTATATATAAATATTCATTCAATCTGGCTACCTTATCAAACTAAACTAGGGTTCGCCAGCAACCGAGATAGTACAAAGGAGAGCACAAATACTGAACTATCTTGCTGGGTACTCCTACTCTATCACAAATGTCAACTTTGTATAATTATTACCGAGCGGACTTTGCAGTGGAGTAGAAAACATTGAAATTTGGCTCCATGAATTGGACCGGCAACCCAATGATGTGCACATCCACCCATCCTGCCTCTAAAAGCACTCAATTCTACTCACGAATCAATAATTCATGCATTACCTATGATTCCGGAACCGTAAGAAGTAACCAAGTGCAATAAGTTGGCTACATATATATCCCTTTCGGAACAAACAACATCAATGTAAGATTGGCTCAGGAACAAGAGAGAAAAACTCTCTAAAAACTCACTTTTATTATTCAAATTCCAATGTGTCTTATAATGCTCTAAACATGCCTATTTATAGTAATGCGAGAGGTCCTTACATGCAAATATTGAGGTCCTTAAATGCAAATAATTAATGGTAGGTGGAGTAGGTAGTTAGGTATTGTTTTTGACTTTTAATTTTACACATGGGTGGCTATGTGGTCTAAGTCTTGCTTCTGGAAAGTCTTGCTTCTGGAATCATACTCCCCGGGTTGGAAAGAACTCGACCTCGAGTTTTAGTGTTCTTCATTGTCCAAATAAGGTGAAAGATCAGCAACATTAAAAGTTGCAGAAACACCATATGTTCCAGGCAGTTCTACTTTGTAAGCATTGTCATTGATTTTCTGCACAACTTTGAATGGTCCATCAGCTCTCGGTGACAACTTGGCATTTGGTTGATTAGGAAATCTCTCTTTTCGTAAATGAATCCAGACCAAATCTCCAACTTTAAAAATCTGTTGCTTTCGATGTTTGTCTCGCTGATTTTTGTATCTGGAATTTTGTTTCTGTATCTGTTCTCGAACTTGTTCATGCAGTTTCTTGATTTCCTTTGCTCGACTATCTGCATCAGAACTGAATTGTTGTTTGTTGGTTGACGGAGTCAAATCAAGTGGGCTAAGTGGACGGGTGCCATATACAACTTCAAAAGGGCACTTTCCCGTGGACTGATTAGTTGAATTATTGTAAGCAAATTCAACTTGAGCCAGAATAAGATCCCACTGCTTCAAGTTTTTACCAACAAAACTTCGAAGTAGATTTCCCAACAGTCGGTTGACAGCTTCGGTTTGTCCATCAGTCTGAGGATGGCTCGCACTACTGAACTGCAGCTTAGTTCCCATCTTCTTCCATAAAGTTCTCCAAAAATGGCTTAAAAACTTCACATCTCGATCAGAAGTGATCATTTTTGGAATTCCATGAAGACGAACTATTTCTTTGAAATACAAATCAGCAACTTGAACAGCATCATTGGTCTTTTGACAAGGAATGAAATGGGCCATCTTTGAAAATCTATCCACCATGACCATAATTGAATCTTTCTGACGTTGACTTCGTGGAAGTCCCAAAATAAAATCCATAGTAACATCTTCCCATGGTGATTCTGGTACGGGAAGTGGCACATATAAACCAGTGTTTTGGCGTTTGGATTTAGCCAAATGACAGATTCTGCATCTTTGAACATGCCGATTTATATCTCTTTCCATTCTTGGCCAATAAAAATTTTCCTTTACTAGGGCCATAGTTTTATCTCGGCCAAAGTGACCTGCTAATCCTCCATCATGGGCTTCCCAGATAATGGCTTCTCGTAGTGAACATCGAGGAATACACAAAGTCTTCTCTTTGAATAAAAATCCTTCATGCTTGTAGTAATCTTTGGAGGATTGCACTTCAGTAGTATTCCAAATTTTCTGGAAGTCAGGATCATCGGGGTACAACTCCTTTATCATTTCAAACCCAACTACTTTTGTTTGGAGTGTAGACAGTAGAGTATGGCGCCTACTGAGAGCATCTGCAACATTTTGAATTCCAGCCTTGTGCTTGATTAGAAATGGATAAGACTGTAAAAACTCACTCCAAGAGGCATGTCGACGGCTAATCTTCTGTTGAGAGTTCAAATATTTTAAAGCTTCATGATCAGAATAAAGAATGAATTCTTTATTTAACAGGTAATGACTCCAATGGTGCAAGGCTCGAACAATTGCATAAAACTCCTTGTCGTATGTTGAATACCGAAGTTTTGCATTGTTAAGCTTTTCACTGAAGAAGGCTATAGGATGACCTTCTTGACTTAGAACAGCACCAATTCCAGTGTGGGAAGCATCACAGCTAACTTCAAATACTTGATCAAAATTGGGAAGGGCTAATACTGGTGCTTCAGCTAAACATTTCTTCAGCTCGTCAAAACTTTTATGTGCAGCCTCGGTCCATTGAAACTTGTCTCCTTTGATACAATCTGTGAGGGGAGCGTCAACTGTGCTGAAGTTTTTGATGAATCTTCTGTAAAAAGAGGCTAATCCATGGAAACTTCTGACCTCATGGATTGATTGCGGAACTGGCCAGCTATTGATTGCTTCTATCTTTTCCGAATCAACTCGTATGCCTTCGGATGTGATGATGTATCCAAGAAAAGTAACTTCATTTGTCAGGAAAGCACATTTCTTCAAATTGGCATAGAGTTTTTGTTCACGAAGAGTCTGTAACACTTGTCGGACATGTTCCAAGTGTTCCTCCTTGTCCTTACTAAAGATCAGAATGTCATCAAAATAGACGACGACAAATTTACCAATAAAGGGTCGAAGGACTTGATTCATAAGTCGCATGAATGTACTTGGCGCATTGGACAACCCAAAGGGCATAACTGTCCATTCATAAAGACCATCTCTTGTTTTAAAGGCAGTCTTCCATTCATCTCCTGGTCGAATTCTGATCTGATGGTATCCGCTTCGAAGATCAATCTTTGAAAAGATAGTGGAACCATGTATCTGATCTAGCAAATCATCAAGTCTAGGAATTGGAAATCTATACTTGATGGTAATTTTGTTGACAGCTCGACTATCAACACACATTCTCCAGCTTCCATCTTTCTTAGGGACTAGAATGGCAGGAACCGCACAAGGACTAACACTTTCCTGTAGTAATCCTTTTTTTAATAATCCTTCAACTTGATTTTGAATTTCAGCATGCTCCTGAGGACTCATTCTGTATGCGGGTCGGTTTGGAATCGTTGCTCCCGGACTGAAATCAATAGCGTGTTGGATGTCTCGCATGGGGGGTAGTCCAGATGGAATGTCTTCTGGAACCACATCGGGAAACTCTTCAAGTAATGGTTTAATTTCAACTGGAACATGAGTCTCCTTATTTGATTCGAATAATAGAAATAAACTCATGGTTTGAACTTCCTCTATAGCTTCCTCCAGTTGTTTCTTCGTGACTAGGGACACTAATGGTTTGGCTTCCTTCTTGTTTTTATCAAGCTCACTCGGTGGTAGAGTAGCTAACTTGATTTTTACTCCATCCTTGACAAAAGAGTAGGTGTTTGCATAACCGTCATAAAGTACTTGACGATCATACTGCCATGGCCTACCTAGAAGAAGATGACAGGCATCCATAGGCACAACATCACACCATACTTGATCCTGGTACTTCTGACCAATAGAGAATGTCACTAGGCAACGCTTGTCAACTTTGACTGTACTTCCTTTATTGAGCCCATGCAAACTGTAGGGGTGTGGATGAATCCGGGTTGGTAGATCCAATTTTTCTACCATGTAATTTGAAACGACATTTTCACAACTCCCATTGTCTATGATTACATCACAGACTTTTCCTGCAGAAGTGCAACGAGTGTGGAAAATATTGCGTCTCAACCAAGGTTCTTCTTTATTGGCCATTGTGTTTAGGCTTCGTCGGATTACTAAGGACTCACCCTGATCAGCAGCAGTAATTTCTTCATCGTATATTGGATCTGCGTAATATTCTCCTTCAGTGTCTTCTCGAGTCTCTTCTTCCTCATAAACTTCATAGGCTTCTCCTTTGATAATTGTGATAGTTCTCCGGTTTGGACAATTTGAAGCAATGTGACCAAAACCTTGGCATTTAAAGCATTTAATGGCCTTGTTTTTGTTTTCTGTAGAAATGGTTTTAGGAGAGGGTTGGGTGGAAGAGCTGGCTTGGTTGGTAGGTGGCTTCTGATTGTAAGGTGGTTGGTTTGCTGGAGAGAAATTTCTCGTGGTAGATCTTTTGGGTAGCTGCTTCTCTACTCGCGTAGCAAGACGAATAACATCTTCTAACGACCAATATTGTTGAAGTTCAACACGATCAGCAATATCAGTATTTAATCCTCCGAGGTATCTGGCAATGGTCTGCTCCTCTTTTTCTTGTATATCACACTGCATCATCAACTTCTCAAATTCTCTTGTGTATTCTTCGACTGATAAATTCTTCTGACGAAGATTTTGCAGTTGGATAAACTTGTCTTGGTAGTAGTGAGGAGGAAGAAACATTCGGGTTAATTCCTTTCGCATTTTTTCCCATGTTTTGATCTTGCTTTTTCCTTCTCGATCTCGCATTTTTTTAAGATTTTCCCACCAAATGGAAGCATGTTTCCTTAATTTCACAGCAATAATCTTCACCTTTTTTTCTTCGTGAATATCCTTATATTCAAACACCCTTTCGACTGTTTGAAGCCAATCGATGAAATCATCCGGTTGAAGTCTTCCTTCAAAGTTAGGAATGTCAACTTTAATGTCATCATGTCTGACTTGCGGCCTTTGAAGTCGACGATTTCTAGGTGTTGAAGAATCACTGGAAGATTCTTCATCTTCTGGTTGACGCTCGTTTAACAAGACTTGTTGGGCTTGCAAAGCATCTTGAAGTTCTTGAATTTGTCTCCGCATGTCCGCCATTTCAACGTCTCGCAGAGGTTGTCTTCGTGGAGGCATGTTGAAAAATAAATTTTCAGTGAACAGTGCCCGTGAACAGTGCTCGTGAACAGGACCGTATGAACATTGCCGTATGAACAGTATCGTATGAACAGTACCGTATGAACAGTGTCGTATGAACAGTACCGTATGAACAGTACCGTATGAACAGTGTCGTCTTCTCCGGTGATGAACAATGTCGTCTTCTCCGGTGATGAACAGTAACTCCGCTTGAACAGTGTCATCTTCTCCGGCGATGAACAGTGAACAGTGAATAGTGAACAGTAACTTCCGACCGAAATAGTGACCGGAATTTCTGTTTTTTTACTCAACTCCGGGATCTAAAAACTTGCTCTGATACCAAAAATATGGCTCAGGAACAAGAGAGAAAAACTCTCTAAAAACTCACTTTTATTATTCAAATTCCAATGTGTCTTATAATGCTCTAAACATGCCTATTTATAGTAATGCTAGAGGTCCTTACATGCAAATATTGAGGTCCTTAAATGCAAATAATTAATGATAGGTGGAGTAGGTAGTTAGGTATTGTTTTTGATTTTTAATTTTACACATGGGTGGCTATGTGGTCTAAGTCTTGCTTCTGGAAAGTCTTGCTTCTGGAATCAAAGATACTACAAGTTCATCCTCCCCAAAGCATAGCAAGCATACCAAGTAACCAGGGTTATTGTCGGTGTATCCTCAATTTATTCTAATATATGATGAATTCTCGATCAGCGGTTTTAAAATATTTATGGTATAATTGTCAATTGATGCCACTGATCTCTTTATAGCAAGAGAGAGATAAATATTAAAGGATTTAAGGAAAGAAAAGAACGAGGGAGGTGATAAGTGCACACCCCAATCTTATACGTGCATATCTTTCATTAGTTATGTCATAACTCAAATGTGATCGTTTTACCCTTCATTCATAAAGCATGGTTATTTATAAATTAATTTGTAATTACATTCTATGTTTGTTCATATACTTGCTGGCGAACCAAGAAGAATTCTAACACATGATTCTTTTTTCACAAGTCTTCTTATTGAACAAGCATGTTTACTGGCGAACCAAGAAGACTTAATAAGAAGAATTAATTGAAAGAGATGGACAAGAAGACTAATAAGAACCAAGTTTTTTTATAATATTATACAAATTATCATAGTACGCTAGCCGCCGGCCTGTTACACTGGATCCACATTATACAAACGTTTTCTATGTAAAGTAAATCTGTAAAAGTCATATTAGTACTTGAAGCTCATAATCTGCAGTCGTAATTCATCTGTTAATGAAGGCCTTGATTTGGTAGATCATCTCATTTGCACGAGTTTGTGAAATCTGAGACTTGCTCAGAACTTGAAATGCATGTCCAACTCCTTTAGACATTAAACATTCCACTTTGGTCCCTGACATTGCCAAAGCATTACATAACTCCAAGTTTCTATCTTTTAGTATGTCCAATTCAGATACACACACCATAATAGACAATGATAATTTCTTCATCTCGTCCATTTTGTTTATCCCCTTTGCTGTTGGATTGCACCACGGATGGTCACGATTCGATCCAGAGGGCAACGATAATCGCCAATATGTATCAGAAGTCTCCAAGCTAAGCGCCGAGTGAGGTGGCTGAACCATGTATTTCTCTGAATGAGTTCTTGCTTCACCACCAAAAAATGGTTGAATAAGTATGATTCCTCTAAGCGCCACGCTAGAATTTAATCGTGTGACCACATTGTAGGCTATATTGGCACCAGCACTATCACCAGCTAGAAACACGTTAGAGAAGTCACATTTTCTTGACCATAATTCACGTGTTGAATATGTTGCTTGCTGTTTCACCCACATTAGAGCTTTAATTCCATCCTCATACGCTGCAGGAAGAGGATTTTCCGGACTTAATCTGTAATTAACAGACATGATTATACATCCGGCTTTAGCAGCCAATCGTGCTAAAAAATCATGGTAGCAACTCCAAGCAGCGGAGCCAACACAAAATCCACCACCATGGAAGTACACGAGCAAAGGTAGCTTATTGGCACTACAATTCGGGACATAAAAACGTGCCCAAATGTTGGTGAACTTGTCAATAACTAGGTCATAAGAGGTGATGCCAAGCTCCGGGGCTAACGTATTACTTGTGACACATGGAACAATCTGTGGTCGTTCCACGTGTCCATCATTATAAACCTTAATGAGGCCGGGGATCTCCTCCGTCACGACCCTTGGTTGTTGAGAGCAGTGCTTAGCAACTTTAGGACTCATATTTGGATCTACGGTTATGGCCACCATTCTTCTTATTGTCATGAAGGTTGTGATGCTAATGTTTTTTGGGTTACTAAACTTGTGTTCAATGGGATGGATTTATAGTAGACAAAAGGGTGGATCGTCCGATCCTAAGATGACAAGTGGGCAAATTGGACAGATTGTCAATATAATTGTGGGCGCAGTGTGTTAATAGTGGCTTGGAATTTGTAAATGATGTAGTGGGAAGAAGTCAAAAAGATAAACCAAAAGGAATTGAGAAGGTTTGAAGCCTCCTGTAGGTGGATTGTGTTAAAATTCCAAATATATTCGACCCTACAATGAATTTCATGATACAAAATTACATGCGCACACCAAATTTACAAGTTGTATACATTCGTAATCGTGCCAATGTACATGCACACTCCCTCTTAGCATCCAAGTATTTGTTGGTTTTTAGTTTTTAGTTTTAGGGTGTAAGTGTATCACCATCATTGCGAAGAAAGCAAATATAATATGAATAGATTTTTTATTTTATATAGAGGCATAGAGCCCATTATTCTAACAGAAACATTTACTACGATTTAAATTTAAAGGGAAATTCTCAAAGGTACGCCTATAGTTTTGGCTTTTCCAAATGGTACGCCAAATAGTTTTGGCTTCTGAATGGTACCCTTGTACTATTATACCATTCTCTACGGTACCCTTCCCGTCAACCCCCGTTAAACAAACGTTTAATTACCCCATAAACAGTAGGAAAATTCTCAATGGTACGCCTATAGTTTTGGCTTTTCCAAATGGTATGCCAATTAGTTTTGACTTCTGAATGGTACCCTTATATTTTATTATAATAAATCTATTATATATCATAGGCTCAGTCCCTCCGAACCTCACTCTAAACCTAACTCTAAATTAATTCATAGGCTCGGTCCCTCCTAACCTAACTCTAAATATTTGTAAAAAATATCGTTATTCAAAGGGATTGAACCCATGTCCTTGCAGAACTACATTCAACACCTGATATGGGCTAAAAATAAGCCCTAAAAACACATTTAATGTTGCATTAATTAGACCCTCGTAATTAATATTGGGATAATAAACAGTTCAGCAATAAGAGTTAAATATATAATAAAATATAAGGGTATCATTCAGAAGTCAAAACTATTTGGCATACCATTTGGAAAAGCCAAAACTAGAGGCGTACCATTGAGAATTTTCCTTATTTTTTAAAGCTAATTGTTAATTAAATAAACGTTTGTTTAACGGGGATTGACGGGAGGGGTACCGTAGAGAATGGTATAATAGTACAAGGGTACCATTCAGAAGCCAAAACTATTTGGCGTACCATTTGGAAAAACCAAAACTAGAAGCGTACCATTGAGAATTTCCCAAATTTAAATTAAACTAATTCTAAAGATATGATCAACATAACCAATTATTTAAATAATTCAAATTTTAAAATATCAAAATATAATTCTAACACTCCTCCTTACTTTGATATTTTAAATAATCATTAAAATATAAATATTATCTTCTTTATGTTGGATGGTAGCCCTTTTTTGCCAGTTCATGCAACATCATCTATGTGTACTCCTCATATATCATAGTTTTCCCCACCTTTCATGAATGCAATTTTGTGCTATAATTTTTTGTTGTGATTTTTTTGGTTATGATTTTGTGTATGGCTTTACGGCCATGGCATATTCTAATTTTGTGGTTATGATTATGGTTATAGATGACTGCTCAATCATGGCATGTGATTTTATGATCATGGTTATGGAGTTCTGATACGAGTCTAAATCCTCTGCACCATTTTATGTGTGCTACTCCATAATATTCCACTTTTTTGATTGACTAGTTAAGTTAAGCTGATTCCACTAACATCAATAATTAATATTGGTTGTTATAAATACTAGCCTATAACCCGTGCGCTGCACGGTTACTTGTAAACTTTTTAATTATATTTTAATATCAAAATTTTAAGTTGTATATAGATTTATTATTAATTATTTTTTAACTTTATAAATCCCATGTATATAAATATTATTAAAATTATTTATTTTGAATTGTTACTTTAAAATGCATACTTATAATACATATAAATATTTCATAATTTTTTTAAATTTTTATTTAATAGAAAAAGTGAAATTTATCTAATCATATAGACCTTTTTTCGATTTTAATACAAAATTTTCAATATTATAAATGTTTTCCAAATTTTGTGTAATTGGCAATGCCACGTCAGCAGTGATGTCGTGGTGTGTCACGCCAACACTGCTTACGTGGTAGATGATGTGGCACAGCCACATCGGCAGTGCTGCCATAGCAGTGGTGCCATACGTGACATCGTCGCTTTTTTTTAGAAGCCTTTTTAAAAAAATGGTTCTGCTATAGAATAATATATATATATATATATATATATATATATATATATATGTATGGTTATTCACGATTCTCTACGTAAGATGATTCTCTCTAGAGTGCTACTCTATAAATAATTAATAGAGACATGTTGTTGGTGAGATTCTTCTAGCATTACATCCCACAGTTCTCATTTATTTATGTTAAAATTTAACAATTGTTATTGAGTGTACCAAAAAAATTGTACTAAACCGACAACTAAATATACCTTGTTTCACTTATAATATTATAATATAGATAGATGATGATACTATAAATAATTAATATTGATTATTAAAAATATGATCGATATAAATTGATGTTAGTAGAATCCAGTTAACCAATTAAAAAAGTGGAAAATGGAGTGGCACAGAGCAGCACTCCTCTAATACCATTTGTTAGGTTTTTAATTTTATGGATGTAAATGAATAAAGTAAAAAGAAAGCAAATCCTATTACAATTTACAACCCTACTACAATTCAAATTTAAACTAAACTATTCTTAAAAATATGATTAATATAATTAATTATTTAAATAATTCAAATTTTAAAATATCAAAATATAATTCTAACAATATTCCTTCCCTAGGTAGCACCAACAAATCTATACTATACTATTATAAGCGAAATAGGGTATAATGGTTGGTTGGTTTTGGTTAACACCTTCCAAAAAAATTATAATTTACTTTCCTAAAACAAAAAGAAACCCAACAATTTTAAATACATTTAAAAACCAATAAAATAACCAAATAGAAGTAAAATACAAACATTATACTCTACACTCCTACCTACACTCTACTGTCGCTCTACAGGTACCACAACAATTTTAAAGGCATTTAAAAAATAATAAAATAACAAATAATAAATAACCCAATAAAAAAATATACAAAAAAACAACCCCCTCCAAAAAAAAATTGTTAACACCTTCCTAAAACTTACACGTTAAAAAATACATATTAAAAAATTTAATTTAATTATTTAATATAAATAAACATCTGGCAATAGGTATTTAGGTATACACAATCGTGCCAACAAGTAACAACGATTGGGCCAAGCATCAGCATGTATTTCAATGTTATACAGCAACGTCAAGCAAACTGATACTCTCAATATTACGAAAAAATAAATTATTTTTTTAGTAATAGATTATTAAAATATAATTTATTTTCAATATAAAGTTATTAGAACATAACTTTGTATTTGTAATTAGAAAATTATCCATTTATACTATTTATACTATACTATTATAAGCAAAACAAGATATATTCAATTAGTTGGTTGATTAACGCCTTCAAAAAAAATGTTAACATCTTTCGAAATATAATAAATTAAAAACATTATATTAAAAATATTAATTTAATTATTTATTATGAACAACTAAATTAACCAATAAGGACAAAATAAATGTAACCGTTAAAACCTTCCTAAAAATATTAATTTATTTTTTATAAACAACAAAATTTACCAATAAGGCGCAAAAATATATTTTTAAAAAATGAAAAAATACGTGTTAAAAAATCAAAATTCAGTTAAATTATATATAATTTATTCAAAATGAAAAATCACATGTTTTATAGAATTATAAATATTTTCAATTATATCTCGATTAGAATCATTGCCCGCATACACTTATTTTTTCGATTCTTTCTTCTACGATTTTAGTTCCAAATTCAGTTAAATTATATATAATTTATTAAAAATAAAAAACCACATACTTTATAGAATTATAAACGTTTTCAATTATATCCCGATTAGAATCGACGTCGCACACACTTACTTTTACGATTATTTCTTCTACGACTTTAGTTCCAAATTCAGTTAAATTATATATAATATATTAAAAATAAAAAACCACATGTTGTATAGAATCATAAACGTTTTCAATTATATCCTCGATTAGAATCATCACCCGCACACACTTATTTTTACGATTCTTTCTTTTACGATTGTATGTTACACTAAATAATTTTTTAAAAATATCTATTGAATTTTAAGATATTTAACAATAAATTTTAAAAAACGTTAAATTAATGATAATTATTTATGTTATGAAATTAAGTATGGAACATATGTAAAATTGAAATTAATAATTAAATTTCTTAAAATAAATTTAAATTTTAGATTAAATCGAATAATTAATATATTAATTCATCATAATAATATATGATGCTCCGTGCTTTGCACGGGTTATAGGCTAGTATATGCTTATATTTAAAACGTGTGGCGATGTTGACGAGCATTTTTCTTTATTGAAGAACGCTTAAGCTTTGTTTGATGAGCCCATGCTTCTACATTTTCAATGTGTCAAGAACAAAATTAAAAACCACGCGTCTATATATGTTTTATAAAATTCATGCGCTGCCCCACATCTCAAACATGCATGCTTCATGTATGCGACAATAAAATCATTTATTTAACTTAATTAGCATGTAAATTGTAACATACTTTAAACAAATTTAAATTAATATTTTTTGCTGAAGAACAGAGATTTTTTGTAGATAATTATTGAACCGTTCCAGTTTCCACACAGTTCAGTAGAGTATTAGAAACAATCTGAATGTAGAGAAGTAGAGGCGGTTGTTGGCGCCCACCACCGCACTAGGAAGCTGCACCAACCGATTGTTGCCAAAATTCATAGCCCGCGTCGAGGATGTGCGACATGTTCATTGGCTACTCCATTTTATTAGAACACATTTTTTTAGATAGGTGTAGTATATTTTACTTGAAAAATAAAAAAAATTAAGGGGGTGTTTGGAAGTTAGAGGTTTGGGATAAAATTAGAGATTTGGGGGTAGATTAGAGGTTTGACCAAATGAAACCTCTAATGTGAGTGTTTGGTTGTTAGAGGTTTGAGTTAGATGTTTGGGATCAAAAAGCTAATTTTGAAAAAGCTCCTTTTAGGAGCTTTTTCAATTAGAGGTTTGCTATGTGTCACAAAAAGTTATTCAAAAAGCTATTTACCAAACACTTTTATTCAAAACAGCTAATTCAATCCGCTAGTCAAAACAGCTAATTCAATCCGCTATCAGCTAACAGCTATCAGTTAATTGCCAAACAGGGCCTAAGTTTAATTTTAAAGGTTAAAAAAAATTGTAAATGAGAAAAAGGTTGAAAATGGTGTTATAAAAATAATTAAAAAATTATTATATTGAGCAAAATAAGAAAATATTATACTTACACACAATTTTCCGTTCAAATTTCTAGTAACGCTAATTACTTTTGTTACTAACCGTGTAGACTATAATTATCATTAAAGTTGATTAAATGTTTTTGGTTGATATATAAGTATATTTTTACAATTACAATATAACAGTTCAGTTTATCAATTATTCATTTTATAGGTGATTAAGTGATTTGAAATTGTATCTATTTTAATTAATTTATATATTTAATGAACCAAGTCAATTTAAAACTAAAAATAAATTGTAAATACTTATATATTAATTTAAATACATTAAAATGAGATTTTCTATTTTAGTATTGTATTTGTTTTTATTTATTATTACTTTTTATTCTTTCATTTAAACATAATATATTAATATTTTACGTGTATAATTTATTTACTTTAGATTAATTTGTACTATTTATGTACTTGTTACAATTTTTTTACAATTTTCAATTATATTTTTATTATGTTTTAAAGTTATTTTATGAACTTGTTATGTTTTTTTACAAATTATAATTAATGTTTAATATTTTTTGTAGTTGTTATAAAAAGAATTATTAGTATTAGGATACTTTTTTTTTATTTTGTACAGGATATCCAAAATCTCAGAATTGGCTTTGCCAAAAATCTCCAGAGTTTCATAGTGTGAAGAGGTCCACGTATTTGAAACTGTTGTGCCCAAAATTTGTAATGGAATTAATTTCAGGCCCATGGATATTTGGGGGCCCAATTTTAGTGGTTTGAGTGATATTTGAGGAGGATCAGTTTTTGAGGAAGCTCTGGAGGTGGAAAGTTTGAGGGAAGCTCTAGAGGTTCCGCTGTGGAGGTACAAATATTGAGGTAGCTTTGGAGATTCCGCTGTGGAGGTATGGGTTTAAAGGAAGCTGTGGAGGTGTACATTTGAAGGGTAGCTCTGGAGGTGGAGGTTCGGTTTAGAGGGAAGCTGTATAGGTGCAGGTGTGCTTACAGGCTCCACCTCTATTTAACAGAAGTAAAGTTTAACAAGGACTCTTGTTCCTAAACTTTAGGAGCACGGAAATGGACTCAAGAGATGGACTTTGAGATGGATTCTACTACATCAAATGGGATATACACGTTATATACATAATATATGTGGATAATTATATGAAAATACATGGATAAATGGACTTCTAGTGGTATACTTCGAGTAGGACTCTGCAAGGCAGCTGGCTGATTCAAGGATAAGGCGTATTTCTGAGTAAAACTCTATCAATTTCGTGGCTTATTGATCAAGAAAAGGAGTCCATAACCTAAAGAACTACATCGGGGCTTGATTCCTATAAATAGGATATGTAGGCAGTTGGCAAGGGGTTCGGAATTTCACTTCTCTCTATACAAGGCACGTGTAACCTTAGTTATACTTTCCCGGGCACATCTTGGCCGGAATTTAATGCCATATTGTCCGATGACCTTGCCGATTCAGCCCCAAAACACCACAAATCTCCACCCGCTCCGGCTGGTGGAGCTGAAGCTGTCAGCTGAAGCTGCGGACGTGCGAACCTGCTTCAACGTCCGATATCCAAGGACAAATTCGGTTATTCCAGCGATATTCTCTCGGGGTGTTGTTGCGGAATTTTCTCACAACATTTTTGGCGCTAGAAGGAGGGGATCTCCGACCTTTTGTTGAGAACAATGTCTAAAAGCTCCGGCGATGATCATACCTGAAGAACGACGGATGTGATCGTGAAATTGGCCTGAAAAGGTCACTAAGCAAGGATTTCGTGGACCGAATTCCAAGTATGGGCAGGATAATCATTACTCTAAAAAAATAAAGAAACAGAGGAGAAATCATGGCTTGTTTGAGAAAAGACGAAGAAGAAGGGAGGTAACCACCTTCGTACTAGTCATTTGATGGTGAAAAGGCATAAAGGACGATATATGGCTCATAGATGCACATATTTTTGGCTTGATGGAAGAGACCTGGAAAAAAATGGCCGAAAAATGAAGTTTTCAAATGATAACTTTGATCGGAAATACCCAGAAACGAGGTCCCGCTATGAGAGCTTCTACGACCCGACAGCTTCTCATGTCAGGGGTGCTGATATGTTTAACTAGACAGGTGAAGCTGAACATCCACCTACTAATGGAGGTGCGACCATCTAGAAAGGTTTGGTCGAGAGTTTCTAATGGCAAAGACAGGAGAGACCTCAATCTCGAGGTTGCACCTATGGAAGAAGGTTTCCGTAAGGTACCCCCAAATACTTCATCTTCGCATATGATAAGGAGATTCTTATGGTTAGAAAATGGCGAATCTCAATTTAGAGGTTCAATCGGTTAGAGGTTCAATCTCAATGTATATGAGATAACACCCCGAGTTATCTAAAAATTCGGGAATTTGTATACGGTCCCCAGCTAGAGCTGAAGATGGACGCTCTGAACACAAAGCTTGCCCAGGAAAGGTCTACTCAGAAGGAAAGAAGGAAGGAAACCTATGAAGCTGGCTACAACGTTGCCATCAATGACTATATCAAATCCACTCACCTCAGGTTCCGTGACCTAGACTGGTCCCAGCTTGGCGAAGATGCTGTTAAAGCGGTGGAGGATATCAAGAAAAAGGAGGCTACCAAAATCAAGGTGGATGAAGTGAATCCAGCTGTTAAGGAGAATGAGGTGGAGGTTCCCATAAAAGAGACAACTGAAGCTCAGGCAAATGCCTCCAACATAGCTGCTTTCATTTCCCCTGCTCCAACAATCTAGGAACACGCCGATTGGAGGTGAACCTGCATGGAAAGGAAGGTGGAGCTAGATGCGAACCTCTTGACCAAGGAGGTACCAATGAACCAGGGATGCAGTTGAAGCTTTTTATTCAATCTGTTGGGTATGTGGATGTAGCAGTACCTGGAGATAGGAAAGGTGCAGCTGAAGAGGTGTAGGTACATCTGTGAAGGAGCAGGTACAACTGGCTCCACCTTCACCTGACAGAGGTAGAGTTATGCAAGGACTTTAAAGTTGGGACTTGATTCTTATAAGGAGGTATTGGATAAATATGAAGATTACTGGAAGATAGAAGAGCAAAGGAAGTAATCTGGGTCAATCATGGCGGTTTTAACACGCAACTTGAGGTTCGACAGTTGAACCCGGAGCTTCCACTACAACAAGTTACTACGGTTGGTTGAGGTTCTCTAAAGGATCCACCTTATACCATGACAAAATTCACTACAGTATTATTAATGTAGAAGAACGAAGAAAACTTGTTATCAGGTAGCCTTAATGGAGGAACCTCACGATGAAGGTTCCAGTTTTTCGGGGGGGGGGGGGGTAGTACCACCCATGGCATTGATGCAAATGGCTACTCTAATGAAGGATAATGAAGGCAATGCGCACCATGTGGAAGTTATGACTAAGG
The DNA here is from genome assembly GCA_037693485.1 of Kitagawia praeruptora. Lineage (NCBI taxonomy): Eukaryota > Viridiplantae > Streptophyta > Magnoliopsida > Apiales > Apiaceae > Kitagawia > Kitagawia praeruptora. The sequence goes on along the minus strand of CM075352.1, from coordinate 26,882,777 downwards.
ATAAAAAAAAAAGTACAAGAGAACCTTGCGGAGTTCTTGGTTTGTCATGTGGCAGCACCTACAGAAGTTGGTGAAAGCAACTTATAGGGGTGCTCATAACGGAAGCTTCACCAATAGTGGAAGGTGGAAGCTCAGAATATCTAGTTGAAAGCATCGAGCAAAAGGTGTCAAGTTATGGTTTAAATGATGCTGAAGCTCCAGTAAAAAAGGCTATTCAGGAAGCTAAAGGTGAACTGGTACCTCTTATAAACTGAAAGAGGAGAGTGGCACATTCTGAAAAATACAACATGAGGAACTTATGAAGCCTCTAAGGTGATCAGCTGATAGATGATCCAACAATAAGGTTAAAGGAGGAAGCTCCTGGAAAGAAACCATCTCAGCTCGTGAAAGCTTCAAGCAATATAACCATGGCATTCTTCATGATGAAGAATCTCGAGGAGGTTCACATACTGTAAGCCCCATTGGCATGACAAGGCATGATAAGTTGGAAGGTGTTTCACAAAGAGGTTCTCCTCCTATGAGCTTCTCGAATATTGGAAACTGGAATTTGGGAATACCTTATGGAAGGAATTGCAGAAGGAGTAGATTATAATAATTTCAATCAGATTCTGGAAAAGATGCTATTGGACAAAGAAGAAGGTACACATGACCTCTTAATTATTAAGGGAACTGGCGCGAGGTTTACATATGGAGCTACCTACCAATCAGCGAATGCAGAATGGAAATCTATGTTAAAGGCTTGTAAGCAGGAACCTCTCAAGGGAAAATTCACTAGAAACTATGAAAGCCTAGGAAAACAACAGAGCTGACAATGGAATCTTGGTTGGAGATGATTTGGACCTTTGTATGTTGAGGCAATGGAAGGAAATCAGGTGCGACTGAAGACACCATCTCAAAATTGGTAGATGTCTGTATTATTAATGAAATATGAAGGATCGAAAGGCAACCTGGGTGGCACATGAGCGAAATATTCATCTCAGTTTCGAAGGTGAACCTTACAAGGAGGCTATTATCTATCAAGAGGTAGCTCCCCCCAAGACACTATCATTGGCAGCTTTCTTATTAAAAGGATGGAGGAAAGGCTGGAATACCTGGTAACAAATATACTTGGAGGTAGTGGCGGAAGCTACCAAGTGAAGGTCTAACAAAGAAGGATCTCTGTCAAGAAAAAGAAAAAGGTTAAAAACCTCCCATCAATAAGGAGAGGTGCAGCTACGCGTACGAGTTGCAAAGTCTGTTGGAGCTATGGCTATATCAGCACCTGTTGGAGGAGCTACATTTATATTGGCACCTATTGGAGCTACGGCTATCGATATCTGTTGGAGCAAGATCTCAAAAGTATGCGTACCTGAAATCAGTAACAGAAGGTTCAAACAACTGAACCTATGGAGGTTGGAGTTATATAATTTCTGACATCATGGGAGTCATGGAACGGATATGTGTGGGTATACGTGCATCAAGCATGAGCTGCGAAAAGGTTCTACAGCTGGAATTATGGAGTCATCATTGAGGAAGAGTAACATGGTCTTTCATGGAAGGGGTATTACAAGTCGTGAATGCTTCTTCTATGATACCTCTTGTTTCTTACAATGAGTACGCTCACGTAAGCTTAGAGATTCATGGGGATGGATGGTCGAACCTGGCTACGGATTATATAAGGTTCCTCTTGCATAAAATGGCTACAAGGAACCGGGGGGTAGTGGATAATATACTGCACAGGATGACATCTTGAAAGAGCTAAATTTTCAAGGAGCTGAAAATTTTGACAAAAATTAGTCAGGTTCATTGATATTCATCTGCGGGTTGAAGGTTCATTCTTTTCACCAGCTGTTGCAGCAGTTACAGGTTCATTTACACTCTCCTGTGAGTAGCAGCTTCCTTGGTATTAACCTGCTGGTTGCAGGTTGATTGGTTTCAGCTGTAGGAGCAGCTTCCTTGGTATTAACCTGCTGGTTGCAGGTTGATTGGTTTCAGCTGCATGAAAAGCTTCCTTGGTATTAACCTGCTGGTTGCATGTTGGTTGGTTTCAGCTGGTGGAGCAGCTTTTTTGGATTTTACCTGCTGGTTGCAGGTAGCTTCTTCGGATTTTACCTGCTGGTTGCAGGTAGCTTTTTTGGTATTCACCTGCTGGTTGCAGGTAGCTTCCTTGGTATTAACCTGCTGGTTGCAGGTTGATTGGTTTCAGCTGCAGGAGCAGCTTCCTTGGTATTAACCTGCTGGTTGTAGGTTGGTTGGTTTCAGCTGGTGGAGCAGCTTTTTTGGATTTTACCTGCTGGTTGCAGGTAGCTTCTTCGGTATTCACCTGCTAGTTGCAGGTTGATTAGATTTAGCTGCAGGTGCAGCTTCATTGGATTTCACCTACCGGTTGTAGGTTGATTGGTTTCAGCTGCAGGAGCAGCTTGCTTGGTATTCACCTGCTAGTTGCAGGATGATTGGTTTCAGTTGCAGGAGCAGCTTCTTCGGTATTCACCTGCTGGTTGCAGGTTGATTGGATTTAGCTGCAGGTGCAGCTTCATTGGATTTCACCTGCTGGTTGCAGGTTATGGATTTTATTGAAGGACTGGGCTCATGACATGCCAAATGGTTTAGGTTCACATTTTTGTGGAGCTTCCCTATAGTTGCTAGCTCGCGATATTCAAGCGTGGCTTGGACGGATTTGGATATTGGAATTTTAGAGAAACCTCCCCAGTAGACACCTTTGGGTAGGGATTCGGTAGACCTCTTTAGGCTTAGGAGAAGTAAAAAGGCTTATTAGGTACGACTATCACGCTTAGGTTTAGGTTTCGATCTGTCACTAAAATGTGTCATTTTATTTGCATGACTTATGTGGATTATATGTTTACATGATTTATGTGGATTATATGTTTATGTGCTTACGTGCTCCTTGTTTATATGCTACATGTGTGAATATTGTATGCCTAAATGGATGAATCTAGCTCTTCATTATCGTTAGTCATATGTCAAGTAACTAGGAGGGTAGTGGGAGTATGGACCTACTAGGTAGATCCTCTTAAGTATGAACCTCTTAGGTACGAACCTCCACGGGGAGTATGGACTAGGCTCGCGAAGTTCCTATGCTTATAGGATCGCGAGGTGCCTTAATGGAGTCTGGCTCGCGAAGTTCCTATGCTTATAGGATCGCGAGGTGCCCTAATGGAGACTGGCTCGCGAAGTTCCTATGCTTATAGGATCGCGAGGTGCCTTAATGGAGACTGGCTCGCGAAGTTCCTATGCTTATAGGATCGCGAGGTGCCTTGATGGAGCCAGGCTCGCGGAGTCTCTTGGCATATGGAATGGAAGCTGGAATGGAATGGAAGCTGGATTGGATTGGAAGCTGGAATGGAATGGAAGCTGGATTGGATTGGAAGCTGAATTGGATTGGAAGTTGGATATGGATTGGCACCTGGAATGGCAGTGGAATGGTAATGGATTGGAATATGGATTGGAATAGGGATTGGAATTCGCATTGTACTATGAGCTCATCAAACCCTCGGTCGGGAAGGGAAGCTCTTTTGTCATTGAAGATATGTTTCTTTTGGAAAATCCTTACGTCAATGGAATGATGTTTAAAGGCATGTAGAGCTTCGATATGAGTTATGACTACATAAATTTTAAAAGGCCAAGTCTTGGAAGTGTGGTTTAGCTACAACTACTTATGGTTTATTGAGGTTCAGGTTCAGATGCAGCTGCAGGCTTTTTGACCAGCTGCTTCACATCTGGCTAATATATTTGGAATTCAAGCTGAAAAAGATTTTGCATATTGTATGGAAAGGAAGTTTGATGGCTCATAAGGAAGGGTTATAGGAAAGCTGGAACACATGTTGGGTGAAGGCTGTTGTTTGTGCGGATGTACGGATGTTTGGATTTATAAAATCGGATATGAGCTTCGGCTGGATAGAAGGACATAACTTTCTTATGAGGTTTGAATTACGGGGAACCTCAAAGTGTTGGGTTTATGGAAATACGGAGCAGAAGTAGGTTTGAGTGGGAATCATGATCCTAAACGTTGGTGGAAAGGGTCTGGCAACCGATAGGAATAATGTGCAGGAATACTTCAAAATAGAATTAACACGGATTGGTATGTCTTATCTCTTAAATTGAAGATGGGAACCTCTAGTTGATGAGTTACAAGGTTTATGCTCACATAAGGCGGTTGGAATAAAAACAACGGAGGACTCAATAACGGCTAAAACTTGTGGAGGACTCAGCTACAGCTCCTTTAATGGTTGCAACTGATGCAGCTGGAAATTCTGGAATGAATCCACATCTCAGGAGCTTATCTCAGGTTAATAGACTGGCACCATCTCCCAGCTCAGCAACGTTAAGGCCCTCTTTGCTCATTCGAGGAGGTGGCCTCTCAGGGGTGTCCTTGCTGGAATCTCTATAAGGGCCAACAACTTCTAAACTTCTCAACAAGTTTAATATTCAAGTTGGAGAAGGTTTTACATATCATGTTGAAGGGAAATCCAATGGCTCGGGGGGTACATCAGATTTTCGTCAAAGAGCTGGCAGATTGGAAAAGAGGTTCTCATCGTGAGCTTGCAGAGAGGGAGCTTCTACTAAGTAGGTACAAGGAAACAGATAAGTTCTATTCTCAATGCTTTTATATATTCATTGACATACATTTTTTATGTGCATATAAGAAATTTTTTCATAGCATTAAGCTAGAAACATCATTCGAACCTCATTTTTTCAAATGGATCATTATCTAAATGTGCATATCTCATGATTTCAAGGAAGCAAGTTTGCATGGATTTATAAAGAAAAGGTCATCATTCCATATACCTTTATTAAATTATGCATGGTTTTCAAAAGGTGTTTTCAAAGTTGCTAGCTGAAGCTGTCAGGTAGGTACCTAGGCATGCTATATGCCCTATAATGTAACCACTTGGAAAGGCATAGCAGCAATTGAGGAGGTCTCCACAGCTTTCATTTGGTCCCTCTTATGGTACATATTTGAAATAACTTACAACGCTCGGAGGATCCCAAGGTTTATGGGAAAGGTCTGGAAAGTCCCACGATTTATGGGCATTATAGGAGAAGTCCTCAATCTACTTAACAACATCTTTGGAGGTACATTGTGATATGTTCATGGAAATTTCTGAAAATTGTGGCATTATGTCTTGAAGATTGTGTTCGCCAAGGTTCTGCTTGATTGTAGAGGCAGCAACGGATTTATATAAAAAATCATTTGCATATTCATACTTGCATGAATGTTTTCTATGTGTATGGGCTGTATGCATTATATAGGTGAGATGTTTAGCTCCAACCACTAATCATCGTTTCTAGTTATTGTCGTAGCTCAGGTTTGGAATGTTAGGGTATCTTTGCAACAGCAGGAGCTCCATACGGAAGCTCAATGGCATGGCTCACGAGGAATTCTTGCACGAAGGTCAATTTAGCAGGAAAAAGGAGCATCTCGAGGAATCGGATTATGGTTTTCAAGGGAAAAAGGCTGGAAGCTGGTAGGTTTAGGTGCGAAGCTGAGGAAGCTTATAACTGGAGGTGGAGTGTTGTACGTGATTTAAGGTATAAGGAAGGGTTTCATTTAAGGATTCGGATTGAGGTACCTATGCGGAAGCATTGTGCTTCCTGTTTCTTACGCCGAGTTAGCTCATGTAAGCTTGGAAGTACAGTGTTGAAGCTATGTATCTATCTGAGAAGGTAAGTAAGGATTGGGCCTCTTCTGTATTGGTTCCTTTCGCATTTCATGACATCAAGGAACCGGGGGGTAGTTGTTGTGCCCAAAATTTGTAATGGAATTAATTTCAGGCCCATGGATATTTGGGGGCCCAATTTTAGTGGTTTGAGTGATATTTGAGGAGGATCAGTTTTTGAGGAAGCTTTGGAGGTGAAAAGTTTGAGGGAAGCTCTAGAGGTTCCGCTGTGGAGGTACAAATATTGAGGTAGCTTTGGAGATTCCGCTGTGGAAGTATGGGTTTAAAGGAAGATGTGGAGGTGTACATTTGAAGGGTAGCTCTGGAGGTGGAGGTTCGGTTTAGAGGGAAGCTGTATAGGTGCAGGTGTGCTTACAGGCTCCACCTCTGTTTAACAGAAGTAAAGTTTAACAAGGACTCTTGTTCCTAAACTTTAGGAGCACGGAAATGGACTCAAGAGATGGACTTTGAGATGGATTCTACTACATTAAATGGGATATACACGTTATATACATAATATATGTGGATAATTATATGAAAATACATGGATAAATGGACTTCTAGTGGTATACTTCGAGTAGGACTCTACAAGGCAGCTGGCTGATTCAAGGATAAGGCGTATTTCTGAGTAAAACTCTATCAATTTCGTGGCTTATTGATCAAGAAAAGGAGTCCATAACCTAAAGAACTACATCGGGGCTTGATTCCTATAAATAGGATATGTAGGCAGTTGGCAAGGGGTTCGGAATTTCACTTCTCTCTATACAAGGCACGTGTAACCTTAGTGATACTTTCCCGGGCACATCTTGGCCGGAATTTAATGCCATATTGTCCGGTGACCTTGCCGATTCAGCCCCAAAACACCACAAATCTCCACCCGCTCCGGCAGCGGGAGCTGAAGCTGCGGACGTGCGAACCTGCTTCAACGTCCGATATCCAAGGACAAATTCGATTATTCCAGCGATATTCTCTCGGGGTGTTGTTGCGGAATTTTCTCACAACAGATACTAACATGCATGCTGCAATAATCCAAGTCCAAATGCATCCAACTGTTATGTAGTAACATAAAAAGATGACCTAATAACACCAATAACATCATCGCAATCAACCCTGTCTAGAACTATATACTATACGTATGTGTGAACTGAACTTCTTTTTTTTTTTTTTGCCACCAGAGATGTGTGAACTGAACTTGGATGTTGCAACTTACAAATCATATATTTTGACTTGAACGAAGTAACTTTTTTTGAGCATAAAAGACTTTAACCGACCCTGTTTCGAGGATAACCATACATCATGCATTGTTAGCTAGCTCTAAATGGACATCTCTATCACAACCTAAAGGTATTGCTTTTCATCCTATTGTGTGGTTTCAAGTCCAAAAACGTACTCCAGTGCTACGTTGATGTTTCCATAGGAAGCCTTTTTAGCTTCAAGTCTTTAACATGTATTTACCTTTCGTAATACTTATTTAAATTTTTTGTCATATTTAATTTTGGTTTTTATAATACCAAAATAATATCAACGGTCGAGTTTAACATTTTTAAAAATAAATGATCAAGATTATACTATATTAAAAAAAATTATAATCTAAAAAATATATAATTAAAAAAGATTGTATTAGAATTAAATTTTAAAAAGAAAGTTATAGTGAAAAAAGGATATAATTAAAAAGGGTTGTGTTAGAATTGAATTTTATTTATTTATTTAGTAATATTAAAAAATATTCATATTTATTATTTGGGTTCTAGAAATTAGATTTTATGACCAACGCAAAATCCATAAAATTATCTTAAATTTAATGATAATTTAACAATTATTATCCATATGAAAATACTCAGAATCTAAAAAAAATATGTAATTACGATTTTCTTACATTAATGCATGTTTAATATAGAAGATCTATATTAATAATTCTAATCATTGTATAAAACTTAATTATATATGATTTAAATCATTGACATACATCTTATCGTATTTTAATTAATATAAATACAATTTTTAGTTTACATATTAAAATAAAATATGAGTATCTTTTTATGATAGATCCAGTGATTTTCATCTATTTATTTTAAAATCTAAAGATTCATATTTATTTTGTTATACGGACTATCGATTACCAAAGTTTTGAACAAAATTACTTCTACACTTATTATTAAAATTGTATTTGATTTTTGGTATAACTATCTTCAAATAATAAAAAGGGTATTTTGATAATCAAAACGAAGTATAGATATATTTCCTAAATTGAATAGAATTTTCAAACAAAAAATCGTCGATTTCTTTGCTCTTTTGTTTCCGGGTAGTTTTAATTGAAAAAATAACTGTTAGACCATCATTAAATTAAAGATTATTTTTTTAATTTCTCGTGGATCGTAAAATCATCCAAATAAAATTTTAAAAATTCAAGAAAGAATACAAATAATATATATATCAATTTTTTAATAACAATTTAATATATAAATTAATAACATACAAATAATAAAAAAATTAATATAATTATAGATATTATTACACGGGTTATAAACTAGTACTATTATAATTTTTGAAGGTTGAGATTCAAGAAAGAACCCCGTTAAAAAGGTAATTTATAAAGGCTGAGATTCAATCGAGACCTCTCTTAAGAGGATAAGAGAATCACTTTCAAAAATTAATTTTAAAAATTGAAAAAAATTATTAATATTTTTAAATTTTTATGGTGCTTCCAAAAAATCAATTACGATCAACAAATTATTTTGTAATTATAAAAAAATTGTGAGAAAAGTTTTGAATATAATTTTGAATCTCAAAAATTTTAAAATTTTGTTTTGAATTCCATAAATTTTAAGCATTTATTTTTGAATCTCAAATAAAAAGTTAAGAAATTTTGCATAGATCTTTTCCAATATTTGATTTAAATTTTAATTTTAAAAATTATATAATAATATATAAAATGTGAGCATGTGCTTATTACGTAGAAATGGCAAAAAAATTGAAAATCCTTTTTTTAAATTTCAGATACTCTTATTTTCTTTTCAAAAGATCGAGAAATTGCATTTGATGTGCATTTAATTATGAAATGCATTGTTAGTTTTATGTTATACGTAACTAAGCATGGATTGTACTTGGAATATGCATAATATTTTTATATTTTTTCGGCAATACTTAGATAATTTGTTAGAACAGATACTCATTTGTGAGGCATATTAATTTTAGTCAAAAAAGTAATCAACTTATCTAAGCACGTAGATGTTTCAGGTTCGATTCTTTGCAATTCTCAATATTCTCATAATTATTATGGATACGAAAGGGAAATTAATGTCACAAATATATAAGCCTAAATAGTCAAAAAAGTAATCAACTTGTCTAAGCACGTAGAGGTTTCATGTTCGATTCTCTATAATTCTCAATATTCTCATGATTGTTATGGATACGAAGGGGAAATTAATGTCACAAATATAGGCGTTCATGATCCATTCTCGGACCTAAAAAAGGGCTTTCGAATGAAGGGATATGCTAGAATATAATATAAAGATATATGACACTTTAAGATTTTAAATGAGTTGGTTACGGTATCAGAGGTCAGGCACGTAGAGTTCCCGGTTCGACTCTCTATGACTCCCCATATTCTCAATATTTAATATGGATATCAAGGCAAATTATGCTTTAAAGATGAGCTTATAATCAAAAAAGTATTCTCTGCAATTCTCTGCAATTCTCATAATTATTATGGATACGAAAGGGAAATTAATGTCGGAAATATATAAGCCTAAATAGTCAAAAAAGTAATCAACTTGTCTAAGCACGTAGAGGTTTCATGTTCGATTCTCTATAATTCTCAATATTCTCATGATTGTTATGGATACGAAGGGGAAATTAATGTCACAAATATAGGCGTCCATGATCCATTCTCGAACCTAAAAAAGGGCTTTCGAATGAAGGGATATGTTAGAATATAATATAAAGATCCTCTGACACTTTAAGATTTTAGATGAGTTGGTTACGGTATTAGAGGTCAGGCACGTAGAGTTCCCGGTTCGACTCTCTACGACTCCCCATATTCTTAATATTTAATATGGATATCAAGGCAAATTATGCTTTAAAGATGAGCTGAGGTTGGTTTTAGATGAGTTGGTTAATTAACCGTAATGGTTAGAATTATGTCTTTTTTTTTTTACGAACAAGAAAATTTTGTTAATACTAAAATATTGGAACTCAGCCGGGACAAATCCCGAACTGTCAACTACAATCTGATAATATAAAAGAACGAGCTAAACAAATAGTTACTTTGTTTTCAGATCGATTAACACATAGAATATAAACATTATTGACAATAAAAATGATTACAAGGGTTTCCCGAGCAATCCAGTTGATACCAACATCCCTGAAAATAGTAGCATCACAATTGACATGCACACATTAAAAATCGGTGATAGTCCAGTGTTCATACCCATCAATTACACAAACTGAAGTTGGGGGTACAGATACCTCCATATATTGAACAATCTTTCATTGTGCAAGGTGAGTTCTCGCGATAATCACCACCGTTCTAGATTCGAAACGGGTTTTCCAGATCTCCCAATACACCACAGAAATCATTCTTAAAACAACACGACAACAGACCAAAACGCAACAAAAACACTCCAAAAGGAGAGATATAAAACACCTAAAAAAAGGATGCAATAATCAAAAATCTCACCCAAATATAATGATTATTGAAAATTATTGAAGGAAAAAACAAAAAAAAAACAAGAGAAATGGGAAGATTGGTCTGTTACGGTTAGAGCTGTTCACGAACCGAGCTGTTCGCGAACAAGCTCGGCTCGGCTCGTTAAGGGCTCGATTCGGCTCGAGCTCGTTAAGAGTTCGAGTCGAGCTCGAACAAGATTTTTGTTCGTTAAGCTCGAGCCGAGCTTTAGGGTGTTCGGCTCGAGCTCGGCTCGTTAAGGGCTCGATTCGACTCGGCTCGTTAAAGCTCGAAAAAAATCAAAATTTTAATTTTTTATTTTTTATCTCCAACCAAATTAATTTTTTTTTATAAAAAATTTTGGGAAGATCACTAAATTAGATATATCTTGACATCCGTACGGTTGGATCGTCGAAAAATATTTTTAAAAAAATAGAAATAGCAATTCGTGACAAAACACTAGTTACTAGAACTAGTTAAATTAGTAGTGATCTACTAAGATCTCCAATCAAATTAATTTTTTATTTTTTGAAAATTTGGGAATATCAATAAATTAGATATATCTTGACATCCGTACGGTTGGATCGTCGAAAAATATTTTTAAAACAATAGAAACAACAATTCGTGACAAAGCACTAGTTACTAGTAATAGTTAAATTAGTAGTGATCTACTAAGATCTCCAACCAAATTAATTTTTTATTGTTTGAAAATTTGGGAAGATCACTAAATTAGATATATCTTGACATCCGTACGGTTGGATCGTCGAAAAATATTTTTAAAAAAATAGAAATAGCAATTCGTGACAAAACACTAGTTACTAGAACTAGTTAAATTAGTAGTGATCTACTAAGATCTCCAATCAAATTAATTTTTTATTTTTTGAAAATTTGGGAATATCACTAAATTAGATATATCTTGACATCCGTACGGTTGGATGGTCGAAAAACATTTTTTAAAAAATAGAAACAACAATTCGTGACAAAGTACTAGTTACTAGTACTAGTTAAATTAGTAGTGATATACTAAGATCCCCAACCAAATTAATTTTTATTTTTTTTGAAAATTTGGGAATGTCACTAAATTAGATATATCTTGAAATCCGTACGGTTGGATCGTCGAGAAATAATTTTTAAAAAATAGAAACAACAATCCGTGACAAAGCACTAGTCACTAGTACTAGTTAGAATAGTAGTGATCTACTAAGATCTCCAACCAAATTAATTGTTCGCGAACAGCTCGAGCTCGGATCGAGCACGTACGGCTCGGCTCGAGGCTGTTCGTGAACAACTCGAGTTCGGCTCGGTTCGGTCAAAACTCGGCTCGGTTCGTTAAGAAATCAGCTCGGTTCGTTATGATCAAAGTTCGGCTCGTTTCGATAAAAGTTCGGCTCGGTTCGTTTCGATCAAAACTCGGCTGGTTCGTGAACAGTCCTAACTACGGTGGCTATAGTTATTTAGATTAACTGTATGTATGTAAGCAAGGAGTAGCGGAGGAAAGGAAGCGACGGATGAGGAGAGAGAGAAGTCGACTCTCATTTAAGATTTATTTATGTGGCGAAACTTACGGTATTTAGATAAAAGGCCCCAAATATCATATTAGAAACATTACATCGTTAAGCATTTTGGTTAGAATTATGTTTAGTATGTTCGGCTGGTCATTCCACTGTGCATTATAATTTAAAATAAAAAAGAAAAACTTGATTTTGTAGGGTATTCGGAACTGATGCCTACTGTCTAGTATGTTCGGCCGGTTATTCCACTGTGCATTACTACTGGTCTACTGCTTAAGAAAAAAAAAAGTAAAATGACTGTTGAGAGATGACATCTGTTAGATAGATGGAATATAAATCCAAAGATCTTGATTCTTACACGCTGATCGGAATCTGTTGCAAAGCTGAAAGTACGACCATTGACGAGAATTTAATTTGTTCGTTTAATGCATGTTCGCAAGGGAAGTACAAAACTTTTTAAAAGATGTACAGGAATTTCTCATCAGGATTCGAATTTTACGCATTGTTGGATCAAAATTTGAGATTGATATCGAATCAATCTTTACGAACGTTCGAATCTTTCTATCAAGTAAATGGTTTAACATGACGAAGATAGCATGTGACGGAATGAACATGGTTCAAATACATGCAAATGGCAGCCTTATTATGCCATCTTTATTCTTCAAAACTCTACCTGTTTTTGTTCATTCTTCTTTTAGTTTGACCGCTTCCATTAGTTCCTAAAGTAGATAAGAACGACAAAATGTATTATGGGAGAATTTGTCAACTGCAACTGGGAATAACCTTTAGACCCATTTTTTTTTTCGATCCACAAATTAAAAAAGAATAATTTTCTAGCTGTAAATAAGGAATAATATTAATTATTAGAGTTTATAAGGCCATAAGTCCTTATGGGGGGTGTTTGCCAAAAAAAGTTTTAGCTAAACTTATAACTTATAAGTTCATAAGTTGAATGTTAAGAATTCTTAACTTTCAACTTATAACTTATAACTTATTCTCGATATACGGATCCTTCAAATCTTCAAAACCATATATCTCTCGATCCATTCATTAGAAAATTGATATGTATATATCAAATTTCCCTATTCATCGAGATCTATCCATTGATATCCATTGTTATATATAAAAAACAAATATTTTGAAAATTATTAAAAAAAGTTAACTTATAAGTTCTGATTTACCCAAACAGTCTACTGATTATAAGTTCTGATTTACCAAACACTCTACTGACTTATAATCTCTGCTCCACTTATCACTTATATGACATAAGTGCTTATAAGTCATAAGTTACTTATTTTAAGATACCCCAAACACCCACTAAGTTAATGAATAAGGGATTTTGTTGAACATATTTAAACTTGTAATAATCACTTTAAAATTTAAGCCAAGCTGGGGATGTGATGAAATTTATCTTCTTAAGATTATACATTAACACGTGTGAATGCATTATTTTCATTTGATTTTTTTTTTTGATAATTCGGTGTCGGGATCAGCTTTCGCACACCACAATTAATCCGAAGGACAGCTAGCACATTCGTACCCACCGAACATGACAATCCATTTACTTCCGTCCCTCCCAGGAATCGAACTTATAATTTTAAAATGATAAGCCCCTAAAATCACAATCCAACCAAAAGGAACACCCATGATGGATTTTTTCCATTTGGATTTGTGTAGAACAAAAGCACAAAACACTTTTATTCAGCCTCCACATACAGAGCATCATGAAAGCAATGTCAAAGAGTTAGCTTATGTCTGTGCTTTCCGAAAGTTTGGCAACTTTATAAATTTGAGCAACTCCAATAAATTCTTAAATTTTTTGTTAAACATAATATAATTAATTGCCTCCTAATCATTTAAGAATAAAAATTTATACAGCATCTCTAACAATCCTTCTCAAAATTCATCTCCATTTATTTTTAATCTATTTTATTATGCGCACCCATAATTTGAAGTTAGCGGTGCTTAAATTTGATTTTGTGCCAGCAATAACTTCAAGGTATTGATTTTGTGCTACCCACCATAACCTCAAGTTATGGTATGTAGTTCAAGTTTATTACGCCTAACTTTTGTCTGCAATTCAAGTTTTATTTACTGGGAAGGTAGAACCGTAACTTGAAGTTACGGAAGCTTCACTCTTATGCTTTGATTGTTAAAATTGGTAAAATATCATGAATGCACATTGCAACTCCTGAGCATGCTTTAGTTTTGGATTCTCCAAATCTTCTACTCCCATTTTGTGTGAGCAATGCATGTTGGATACTCCTAAAATTATGCTAGATATGTTGGACACAAAATCAAATAAAAAAAAACCCATAACTTGAAGTCATGGGAAGAAATAAAAAACCCATAACTTGAAGTCATGGGAAGATAAAATCAGATAACATTTAAACATTTGAGATTATTTGCAATCCGTAACTTCAAGCACCCGTAACTTGAAGTTACGGTGATACCCACCCCATAATTTCAGTCATATTGTAACAATTGCTGCAGAATTTATGTTTCATGAAGACGAAGGATGTCCAAGTGTGTCCGTTGGTCTAGAGCATGTGCAGGCACGTTGTAATAAAAAATGAGATAGGGAGAGAAGAGAGAATCTTAAAATTGAGAAAAGATTTAAGGCACTTAAAATTTGAAGATGAGTTAGGAATCTGTTGAAGAGCGTTTTTAGTTTAATCTCCTCAAAATTTAATTTAAGAACCTATGTAGAGAGCTTATTGGAGTTGCTTAGTGTACATTTAAAGGGTTCCTGCTAATCCAAGTTGGGTCTATACCAAAATATACTTGTATAAAATTAGAGTAAATTGGCTGTACTTTACACGGATTTTCAAAAAAGTTATCACTCTTTTACTTTTTCAAATTAGTGGGCAACCTTTCACTCTGGCTTACAAAACAGTGGTCAATATTTCAATTTCTCATATTAATAGCCAACATTTCACTCCGCATTTTAAAAAAGTGGCCATTTTAGAGATAATTAGTCTAGTATTGGCCACTTTTTTGAAAGATGGAGTGAAAGATTGGCAACTAATTTGTGAAATTGAAAGACTGACCACTGTTTTGAAAAACAAACTGAAAGGTTGGCCACTAATTTGAAAAACTCAAAGATTGACCACTTTTTTAAAAATCGGTATAAACTACACCCACCCTTTGTAATTTACTCTAAAAATTAGGATGTCCAAGATTTAAGTCCCTGATGCACTACCAACTTTTAATTCTTTTCGGGCTGAAGGCATCAAGAGGTTCTCACATATTACAATCATTTGGTACTTGCCGCACCAGGGCCTTCAGCCTTGCTTAGGTTACAATTGTATTTTTCTTACCCGAAAATTATTTCTCGAACAATGAAATTCCCAGACTCTCATTTTACATTTTGTCGAAAAGATTTTGATCCATTTCATGCAGGTGGTACTGCTCCTAAAATCTTCTAACGAATTAATTATTTTAACTTCTAATAGTTTTGTGCTTCATGAATAAGTTAAACTGAGTATCAAAAAGATAATGATCGAAATAAAATCTGTTTAGAGTAGGACACTATTGCTTCTAAAGTTACTATTTTGTTTTAGAGTAAACTTCAAAGTGGTGACCAGATTTTACATCCATTTTCAAAAAAGTGGTAAGACTTTCAATTTTGCAAAATGGTGGCCAGACTTACATTTTTCCGTTCAAAAAGGTGGCTGCAGGCGATTTTCAACTTTTTGGCAGGGGTAAAATGGGAAAAAAATGCTAGAAATCCCAAAAATTGTCCACAAAAATTCCCAAATTAATATGTGTCACCATATGATTGGTTATATTCGTAATAATAATAATAATAATGCCCCCCATATATGCACATCAATTCACCAAAAAATTCACAAATATGAGTTGTCAAGATGTAATTAGTCAATTTATGTGCATGCATGGGGGTATTATTATTATTATTACGAACATAACCAATCATATGGTGACACATATTAAATTTTGGGATTTTTTGGATAATTTTTGGGATTTTTAGCATTTTTTTTAGTAAAATAACATATTTTCTCATTTCACCCCTGTCAAATAAGCTGAAAATCGTCTCTAGTCACTTTTTTTAAAGAAAAAAGGCAATTCTGGACACCATTTTACAAAATTGAAAGTTTAGCCATTTTTTTGAAAATAAATGTAAAATCTAATCACCTTTTTGCAATTAACTCTTTGTTTTATTTAAATTAGCCATATTTATGAATGTAGCTTCTCTACTCCTCTTGACTCTTGTGAAAGGTAGAGATGAAATATATGTATACAGAAAACCTTATCACAATAAAATCACTATACAATAATATTATTGAGATTGGGAAAAAAACTATTAAAATGAGATTATTGAAAATGAGATTATTGGAAATAGAGGTCAATTTTAAATTACTTATATAAAGATAGATCATAATTTTTTATTGTTACAAAAAAAATAGTTTTGTATGGAATTTTTTTATAGAAAGGTTCTATAGGAGTACAGTACACGTCTAACAAGTAAGAAATTAAAATTTATAAAGATGCAAAGAAAGATAATAGGAAGTTAGGAACACATTTTCTTTAAAATAACACTAAAAATAGTTCAAGGTATAAGAGCACTTTTAATGGTGAGCATCTCCAATGGTATTGGCTAAAATTGATGGCTAAAATGATATAAAATAGTGATTATGTAAAATTTATTGAATCTGTAAGGTGTTGTACTCCAATGAAATTGGATATAATGATTAGTTATATTTTAAAAATAGCAAGTTATTATTATTTCAAATTGTTAAAAATAGAATGTATTATTTTAATATGGTAATATTGATGATGTGGAGTTTTACTACAGGTCTCTAAATTTTAGATAACAGTAATGTCCCGTTGGAGATGATTTTTTTTACACAATATCTATAATTTTTATTTAAGGCATGTTTGACACACTTTTAGTTAAGTGATCTCTATGATTGGAGATGCTCTAACAGTTATATAATGGTAATAGTTATTGTATTGGCTAAAAAGATTAACATAGGAAACAGTTAAAATTTTATTTAAGGAGAGCAATTGTAACTCCAATGAATTTAGCTAAAAACCTTTTGCTGAAAGGGATTTTCATTCGACAAATATAAAGTTATGATTATCTATAATTTTTCCTATGGAAAATTTTGTATTAGAGTGGATTTATTTTAAATATCATGACATTTAGGATATTATTCTTAAGATCTCTTGAAACTTTCAATTTTTAAAAACCACCCATGTAAGTTCACTGCATATTTAATGCTAATTTGGCCTAATGCTGAAACTAATCAAACATGACGAACGCATCTGTAGCCATTGATGGCTAAAATGTTTAACTCTATCAATGATAGCACTGTCCAATTGATTAGTCAGCCTCATCAAATCCAGAGTAACAACCCCCAAGGGGTCCGGATCCTCTGTCCCCTTCCTCCGTGTTCCATTTGTGTCCTCTGTTCTTTTTAATATAAAAAGAGTGTCTCTGCGAGGCCCATTTGAATAAATAATAAAAATGGGCTCCACAAGAGCATTTTTTTTGTATTAAAAACAACAGGGGACACAAAGGAGACACGGAGGAAGGGGACAGAGGATCCCAGCTTCCCCAAGTTCAGTTTTGTACTCAGTCTGACTTCTACTTCAAATTAATCGGCTCTTGCTAATTGCATACTCCCTCCGTTCCAATAGATTGTTAACACTTTCTATTTTGGGATGTCCCAATAGATTGTTAACATTTCCTAAAATAGTAAGTTTTAATACTATTACACCTACTATTTCACTTATTTTAACAATACTTTACACTATTACACCCACTACTTAACTTATTTTAACTATAAAATCACTATTACACCCACTACTTAACTTATTTCAACAATAAAATCACTATTACACTCATTACTTCATTTATTTTAATAATATTACACCCACTATCTTGGTTTCAGTGAATAATTATAACTCTTAACTTACTTCTTCTCATTACATAATCAGCAATTTATACATAGTTTACAGCAGCTGTTCATAGGTCTCAGCAGCAGTAGAAAGACAAATACATGGCATAATAAAAGGCAGAAAACATGGAGTAACATCAGGGGTTATGTCTAGGAAATAACTACAGGATTACACTGTACATATTGCTATCACTATCATATTATTTTAACTCTCCCTCTCAAACGAAGGGGTGACTCTACCACACCAAGTTTGTCTCGTAGGAAATGAAAACGAGAATGTGATAAAGCCTTTGTAAGACAATCAGCGGTCTGATCATGTGACGGAACATATCGAATCTCTATTTGTTTCCGTAACACCATATCTCTAACAAAGTGAACGTCGATCTCAATATGCTTGGTACGGGCATGATAAACAGGATTTGCTGCAAGTGCTGCTGCGCTCATATTGTCAACCCACACAACCGGTCGAGAAGAAAGAGGAAAAGAGAACTCTTTCATCAGAGAAGTTTGCCAAGATAGTTCAGCAGCAAGATTAGCCAAGGCACGATACTCAGATTCTGTACTTGACCGAGCGACGACGTGTTGTTTTTTGGAAGACCAGGAGACTAGAGTGTCACCAAAATAAACACAATAACCAGCTACTGATCGTCGATCATCGGGACAACTAGCCCAATCAGCATCCGAGAAACCACTTAAAGAGAGTTGGTCAGTAGGCTTAATATGTAAACCAACATATATTGTGCCACTCAAATATCGAAGAACTCGCTTCACAGTTTGCCAATGAATCATGGTTGGAGTTTGAAGAAATTGGCTCAATTTGTTAACTGCATACGAGATGTCTGGTCGAGTGTGTGTGAGGTATTGAAGAGCACCTAAAATTTGTCTATAAGGTGTTGGATTAATCATAACTTCTCCCTCATATTTAGACAGCCCTTTTCCTACTGCAAGAGGTGTTGGACATGCTTTAACATGTTGCATTTCTGCTCTCTTGAGTAGATCTTGAATGTATCTTGATTGAGTAAGATACATGCCCGTTTCATCTCTGTGAACTTCAATGCCAAGGAAGTAGTGTAAGGATCCCATGTCTTTGAGAGCAAAAATCTTATTGAGCTTAGTGATGAAATTCTGTACAAACTTCTCATCATTACCTGTGATTAAGATATCGTCAACATAAACAAGAACAAACAAGACTTTGGTAGCAGTCCTGAAAAAGAAAAGGGAAGTGTCGCATTTAGAGTTGCAAAATCCCCAATCAAGTAAAGTAATCTTCAACTTATCAGACCAAGCACGGGGGGATTGTTTAAGACCATAAATGGACTTCACAAGCTTGCACACAAAATCAGGTTTCATCGGATCAATAAACCCCTCGGGTTGTACCATATAAAC
Source organism: Kitagawia praeruptora (assembly GCA_037693485.1). NCBI lineage: Eukaryota > Viridiplantae > Streptophyta > Magnoliopsida > Apiales > Apiaceae > Kitagawia > Kitagawia praeruptora. The sequence goes on along the minus strand of CM075352.1, from coordinate 26,863,633 downwards.
ATCTTCAGTCAAGTCACCATTGAGAAATGCATTGTTTATGTCAAGTTGCCTTACATTCCATCCCTTAGAAACAGCTAGAGTGAGGATAATTCTAATGGTGGATGGTTTAATTACAGGACTGAACGTCTCATGGTAATCAACACCAGGAGTTTGATGAAACCCCTTTGCGACTAGCCTTGCTTTATAACGTGCAATACTCCCATCCGGATTATATTTAAGTTTGAAAACCCATCTACTTCCAACCACATTCCGGGCTGCTGATGCTGGAACAAGGTGCCACGTTTTATTACTGGCCAAAGCTTGATATTCTGTTTCCATGGCTTGCTTCCAATTGTTGTTGGTAAGTGCGGCAGAAACTGACAAGGGCTCAGTAAAATTTAGATCATCAGCAGTCTCAACGAAGCCTATATAAGGAACTCTTGGTTTAGAAATTCCACTCTTCCCCCGTGTGACCATGGAATGTTTCGGAGGTGAAGGAGTAGAAGTTTCGGACTGTTCTTGTTGTTCACTTTCTCCCCCTGAAACTGAACTTGTATTACCACCAGAATTTTCTGCAGAACCAGAACCTGAATTTTCTGCAGAAACTGGATTGTTATTACCACCAGAATTTTCTGCATCAGAATCTGGAATGCAACTACTTGATGAGACAGAACTTGAGCTTGAACGTGAGCTACCAGAATCTGAAAATGCAGCAGGAGAAGGTTGGAGATGACCTGTACTGTGAGAAGACGTGGCAGGAGTAGAAATGACAGAAGGTGACTGCCATGAAAGTGGTGAAGAGACTAGAGTGAGATTTGATCGGGACCTTGTATTGAGAAAACCATGATGGAAATGAAACTCTTTTTCATTAAAAACAACATGCCTGGAAATATATATTTTTCCTGTAGAACTAAGACACTTGTAACCCTTAAAAAATTCACTATAGCCAAGGAACACACATTTCGTGGAATGAAATTGAAACTTATGAGTTTGATATGGTCTTATGCATGGAAAACAACTACAACCAAAGATCTTTAAGAAGGTATAATCAGGAATTTTGTCAAGTAGTTTTTCCATTGGTGAAACTTTGTTAAGAACGGGAGTTGGAAGTCTATTTATCAAGTACACTGCACTTTCAAAGGCTTCCCACCAGAATTTTAACGGCATTTTAGCTTGGGCTAAAAGTGTTAACCCCATTTCAACTATATGCCTATGTTTTCGTTCGGCTCTCCCATTTTGAACAGAGGTGTATGGACATGTGTGTTTAAAAATAATTCCTGATTTTTGAGTAACTTGAGAGAATGGAAGATACTCAGTACCACAATCTGAATAGAGTTGCTTTATGGTTGTTCCAAATTGATTTTCAACAAGGTTTTTGAAATGAATAAAAGCTAAAAGAGCATCACTCTTAGATTTCAGTGGATAAATCCAAGTATAACGACTAAAATCATCAATGAAGTGTATGTAAAAACGTTATCCAGAAGATGAGTTTAGTGGTGCTGGTCCCCAAAGATCAGTGTGAATTAATTCTAACACGGATTTAGCATGTGAAAGAGAATTATTGAAAGGAAGTGCATGAGATTTACCATATTGACATGCATCACAAAAACTCATTGCATTACTTCTACAACTCACATTACATTGTTTTAAAACTTGAAATAAGACCTTGTTAGAAGGATGACCTAATTTTCTATGCCACTCGTCTTCTTTAGGGAATTTTACGGAACTAGTAGATGACTCTAGATTAGATGAGACTGAGGTACACATATTTGCTGAAAGAGAAATAGCACCGGAGTTCGAAGAAATAACACTTGACTTAGGAACTTCAAACTTGTACAGGCCATCTCTAAGCTTCCCGTGGAGCATCAACATTCCTGTTAGCTTGTCCTTCACAAAACAACCAGAGGAGTTAAACTCAACAATTACATTGTTGTTAGTTACCAACTGAGATATACTCAACAAGCTTTTTGTGATATTTGGAACACATAGCACATCAGTTAATAACAAATTTTTCTGTTGAGCAGGTAATTCCGAGGTACCAATATGACTTATACTAAGCTTGCTTCCATTACCAACTACAAGAAAGTTCTTACCATTGTATTCTTGTTTTTGATGCACACTCTCCAAATTGTTTGTTACATGATGGCTTGCTCCACTGTCTGCATACCAACATGGGTCTTCAAGATTTTCTGGTGAAGCCAAAAATGCATTTGATGCAGAATTTTTGATTTGATTATTCTGATCAGGGGCGTGTCCCATGAAATTTTGGTCGAACCTATTCCAACAAACAGCAGCGGCATGACCAGTTTTACCACAAAGTTGGCATGACAATCGATTTCCATTCATTCTTCCTCCTCTTCCTCGGAATCTGCCTCTGGAGCCTCTGTTATAGTTGTTGTAATTGTTGGGGTGTCGATTCTGACCCCTTCCGTAGTTTGGCTTTGTTTCAAACTTGGTTGTTGCAGTGTGAGCTGTAGCTTGATGAACATTAAAACTTCCAGCAGCTTGATAAGTATTGAGTTGCTCCAACCGACTCTCAAATGTTAATAGAGTAGTCTGCAACTCTATCCATGATATCGACTCTTTGTCACATAGCTGGACTACTATTGGAGTGTACTCTGCGTCAAGACCACTTAAGATTTGAGTGACAAGGTCGTGTAGAGACATGGGACTGCCTGCTAATGTTAAATTGTCTGAGAGTGATTTCATTTTCATCAAATATTCCTCCATTTTCATTCCTCCTTTTCTTGTTTTCTGGATTTCACCTTTGTAGTAGATGATCCTTGATTTTGTGTGAGCACCTGAGAGTTCTTTTGCTGCATCCCAGAGCTCCTTGGAGGTTGATTTTTGCATCAACTGTGATACAATATCCTGATCCATAGTGCTGTATAGCCATCCTATCAGCAGCTGATCATTTGATACCCATTCATCATATTCTGGATTGGGTAATTTGCTTGATTTCTCTGCTGTTGTGTTCAGCAGAAATTCAGGAGGGCAGATTTTTGTACCGAAAATATGGCCATCTAATTTGTGGCCTCTAACGATGGGCATAATCATTGTTTCCCACAAAAGATAATTGGTACGATCAAGCTTAATTGCATTGTACTGAGTGAGGGTGATTTTGTGTTGCAGCTTTTGTAGTTCACTTGAACTAGAAGCCATGTAAGAGATTTGATAGTTTTTTTTTTTTTTGTTTGGGCGTTGGCCAAAATAGCTCTGATATCAAGTGAATAATTATAACTCTTAACTTACTTCTTCTCATTACATAATCAGCAATTTATACATAGTTTACAGCAGCTGTTCATAGGTCTCAGCAGCAGTAGAAAGACAAATACATGGCATAATAAAAGGCAGAAAACATGGAGTAACATCAGGGGTTATGTCTAGGAAATAACTACAGGATTACACTGTACATATTGCTATCACTATCATATTATTTTAACTGTTTCCGTGCAAAAAACAAATGTCAACATCCCATTGGGACGGAGAGAGTACAATGCATATATTAAATGTAGAGTCAATGAACTAAAATATAATTTGCGCGGGCATTGCACTCGAAATATATACAATGTACAAGTCCACCTTAATTATAAAGATCTGCAAAGAAACAGAATACTATTCACTTCCCAGAGAAGAAGAAGCCAAATTAAGAGTTAATTTAATAGAAACAGAGGAGATCCAGACACCTAAAGACGTATACAATCCACCAAAGCCTGTCATATTCTTTGGACTTGGTTCCATTTGGAGTGCTCTCAATCAAAAATGTACATTCTCCTTATTTTATACCTATATATAAGCCATCACAAAATTCAACATTACTCACCGAAAAGCCTCAACATTACATGCGAATCTGCAGCATTGTTCCTACTTTTCGCGGTATAGTTCTACATCAGCTAATATCGACATGGGTCAATCTACGCAAGAACATTATGATCTAAACAACGGCGACGATGATTCTTTTTATGAGGAACTTAAGAGGCAAATACTGCAATTAACTGCAGATGATGATAATGCAAGAGAAGATTATGCTATTGGTGATCATAGACGCAAGATTTCAATCTCCAAAAAACGCATCTCTTCGGATAACATGGGAAGTTATTTCGATTGGACATACAATGAGAAGACGGGCAGTAACACAGTGCCTGCTTGTATTCAAAACTTGTGGAGGAATGGTAATACTGGAACTGGGGTATTCATTCCGGATATTGTCATGTCTCGTAGAAGAAATAAGCCTAGTAAGTGCTTTTAGCTCGCTTCGACGCTTTCCATGCACAATTTATATACTACATTTTTTAAATTTCAAGGGGCTTGCTAACTTCGATTGTACGATGAATTTTTGCAGGGAGGAGAAAGAACGACAGGGGAAGAACTTTACCCGAAAACCGGATGATCAATATTTGAACATGTATCATACATTTGCTTATATGTCTCAGTTTATAATTACAGCAATAAAAATATGGTACAAAAATTTTTACCAAATAACACGTGTCCTTATCTGATTGGTTATAACTCAATTAAATATAATGGAATCCAATGCATTCACACCAATTTCAACCAATAAAATCATTCCTTTATGTCACATCACCCTTGACACATCATTTTGTAACTTTTTTTAATGCATAATTTTGTACCTTAAGCATTACTCTAAAAATAGAGTAAATTGCAAAACGGTGGCTGTAGTTTACATTGAATTGCAAAAAAGTGGCCGAATTTTCAGATTTTCATTTTAGTGGCTATCGATCTTTTTTCATGTATTATTTTGAAAATTAAAAATAATTATGGCCATTACTTTAGAAATCAAAAACAATTTTGGCCACTTATTTTAAAAATCAAAAACAATTTGGCCACTAATTTAAAAATAAAAAACAAAGTGTGGCCACTAAAACGAAAATTTGAAAGTTCGATCATTTTTTTGCAATTCAGTGTAAACTACAGCCATCATTTTGCATTTTACTCCTAAAAATATTGTTGGGGTAAACTAATTTAGTTACTTATATGCCGAATGCAGAGAGAATTGTTTATAACCAACAAGTCACTGTATTTCAGAATTCAGATGTACAGAGCGAGTCTTTTTATTTTTGTTTATGAATATCAGAATGAGTACCAAGACATGTACATATACACACCTGTCCTCTGATTACTCTTACAATCAGAAACAGGGAAATTCTCCTTCACAATCCTATGAAGCTAAGATTATGTTTTGTACTAGTGGTCTAAAATCTGAATTTCAAAGGCATACAGTTAGTAGGGAGCAATATTCAGAGTATTGTGGTTACTGGTTGATCCTTGCATATTTAGAAATTATCTTCAAGTGTCTGTTTGAATTATGTGATTTCAACTTATTTATTTTTTTAAATAAGTGGACTTGTATAATGAGCATCTATTCTCAAATTTTTTTGAAGCCAAATGTATAGGAAAGGTTATGGGTTGAGACTTGAGAGTAGCTTAGTGGTAAAATTATCCATTTTTCGTTCTCTGGATCTTAATTTCGATTCTCATCTATATTAATATTTATCGAATAGATATTAATAAATATCAAAAGTTTTAAGCAAAAATGTATAGGAAAAGCTAATTTTATTCGTATTAATTAAATACAAACGGTTACAAAAAAAAAACAGAGAGAGTGTCGAAATGAATAATTTCAGTCAACGAGTAAAACAACAGAGAAAATGCAGACACCGTTGATTTGTTACATGATGTAGTCTCATCCAAGGGTCAAGAAAGGAATAACAATAATCACCAGTACTATAAAAAACGAAAAAGCAAGAAGCCACAAAGTAAGCTCAAAGAAAAGAATGAGGCGACAGAGAGAAGGATGTTTGCAAGGGTTAGTTGCCCTCTCTGTTAAGATCCATGAATCTTTTAAGCCCATGATTTCTTGTAAGAAAAATCAACAACCCTTGTGTTTGTTTTACATACAGACAGACAGACGGAAACAAAGTAGTACTACTTGTTCTTGATCTTCTTCGTCGTCGTCGTCAACATCATCATCATCTTCTAGTACTACTCTCTTTTTCTGAAGTTTATAATAAATCACTTTGTCTGTTGACAAAATGTGATGGGAGTGGAGGGAGTATATCAACAAATAAAAGTATTAAAGAGGCTGTGATGATATATTATCGTTTTTCTTTTAATTTTTTGAGCAAATCGGGTGTAGAGTGAATGTGACCCGTATCTTGGCGGGGCAACCCGGACGGGTTGCAGCCATGGCGGTGTTTACCCCTTGCCCTGATTTTTACAGATCTGAGCCTCCATTTTTTTAATTAATTTTTTCATTACACGGATGATTAAATGTTGTTATGTTACTATACACTAGCATAAAAACCCGTGCTTCTAGTTTTAAAACTCTGATTAAAATCTTTAAAAAATGCATACTCCCTCCGTCCCAGCCAATTCTTTACACGGCGGCTGGGCACGGAGGTCAAGGATAGTGGGTGTAAAGTGAGTGTAATATTGTTAAAATAAATGAGGTAGTGGGTGTAATAGTGATTTTATTGTTAAAATAAGTGAAGTAGTGGGTGTAATAGTGAATTTATTGTTAAAATAAGTTAAGTAGTGGGTGAAATAGTGTAAATTATTGTTAAAATAAGTGAAGTAGTGGGTGTAATATTGTTAAAACTTACTATTTTGGGTAATGTAAAGAAATGGTGGAACGGCCCAAAAAGGAAATTGTAAAGAAATGGATGGGACAGAGGGAGTATAAAATAATGATGTTGCAGGTTCAAAAACTCGGATTAAAATCTTAAAAAAATGCATATAAAATAATGATGTTGCAGGTTCAGCTAAAGCTACACATAAAGATAAATGGCTCCATGTACCATTTCCTTTTTCGTTAGGATACATCAGTATCTTCCTGCAGAGATTATTATTCACACGAGATGGTTGCAAGTTTTTGTATATTTTCTCCTTTCAAGTGTTAAGATCACTTACAGCTCTAATATTAAACTTTTCATTTATATAATGGGAAAATTAATTCTTTCGTCCCTAAACTTTGGACCGTTTTTGGTCTAGGTCCCTAAACTAAAAAAGTCAGTATTTCGATCCCTTAACTTTCAATTTTTTTGATTAAGGTCCCTTCGTCCAAATAAGGCTAACGCTGTTAGTGGATAAAATTCGAAAAAAAAATAAAAAAACAGAAATATTTCATAAAATTCAGAAGAATTCCAATTTTTTTTAAAAAATTCAGAAATATTTCATAAAATTTCAGAAAAATTATAGGAATTAAAGTAAATAATTTTGAAAAATCATAAAATTAAAATTATATGAAATTTTCAGAAAATTTTTTTTAAAAAAATGAATATTTTCGAATGATTAAAATTTAATTAAATTTAAAAATGAACATACCCATTCAATTTATATGCGTATAAATCGATACATGCGAACAAATATGTTAAGATATCACATTTTTTGAATCAAAATTGAATTTTTAAATTTTTTTCGAATTTTTACATAAATTCTGAAATTTTTCTGAATTCACTTTTTGTTCGCATATAAATTTAAAGTGAATTTTTAAATTTTTCAAAAGTGAATTTTTACAAATATGTTAAGTAAAAATGTGATATCTTAACATATTTGTTAGCATGTATCGATTTATACGCATATAAATTGAATGGGTATGTTCATTTTTAAATTTAATTAGGTGTTAATCATTCGAAAATACTCAATTTTTTTTTACAAATTTTTTTTGAAAATTTCATATAATTTTAATTTTATAATTTTTCAGAATTCTTTACTTTAATTCATATAATTTTTCTGAAATTTTATGAAATATTTCTTAATTTTTAATTTTTTTTCTCGAATTTTTCTGAATTTTATTAAATATTTCTGAATTTTTAAATTTTTTTTCAAATTTTATCCACTAACGGCGTTAGCCTTATTTGGACGGAGGGACCTTAATCAGAAAAATTGAAAGTTAAGGGATCGAAAGATTGACTTTTTTAGTTTAGGGACCTAGACCAAAAACGGCCCAAAGTTTAGGGACTAATGAATTAATTTTCCCTTTATATAACATGTATTGATAGACCAAAATATTTTTTTTTTTTTTTTGACAAATGCAAGTTCATTCCATTAAATTGAACAAGTCTAGCCGGGACAAACCCCCAACTGACAATGCAATCAGGTTGATAAACAATAAAACGAGCTAAGTAAATAGCCGCATTGTTTCCAGACTGCTTAACAAACTGAATCCATAGATTCTTGAAACTAAAAAAAGTTACAATGGTATCCCGATCAATCTTACTAGCATCAGCCCTGAAATCCGTAGTAGCACAATTGACCCTCACATAAATGCGTACTGAAGCCCAATGTTCCAAACCTTCAATTGAAGTTGGGGAAGCATAAATTCCCGAAACCAGAACAAACTTTAATTGTGAAAGGTGAGCTCTTGAAATGCTCAGAATAAAGCATGCTTGTACCATTTGTAATCTCCTCCATTGAATGCCTTGAACTCATGCGATAATTGATCTAGGTTCCCGAAGTCTTCAACTTTCCATGCGTGTTTGTAACTTATGGTTTCTTTAATTGTGCTCAAACACTCTGCTTTTCCCCTACTTGTTTCTTTACAGATGAAAACCTCGGCTCCAAACACACACGAGTCTTCTACAAGATATCCGTTAACTGCATCGCTAAATTCTTTGTTATGGATAAATTGATCAAATCCCATTTCTAGCTGCATTCCGTGAAATCGTCTAACCTTTCCTGAAAAAGCTGGTCAAGAGGCCTGATTAATAATCATGTTTGTATGCAGATAACTCCAAATGAATTTTGTGCCCCTAATTAAGTTCAGTTTTCTAAAAATCGCTAGGCAGATCTAGATAAGTATTTTGATAATAATTCATCAGCTAAAAAATATTAGCTTCAACTGTCAAATAATTATCCTTGTTCTATCAAGCAGAAAAAGCCTGAAAGTTGCAAACACTTCCCAAGCAGGATGAAGTGTAGTTGTTTCAGCCATACCCAAGTACACAGATAAATATTCCATGACATTCTTGGCATTAGGGCAAACCACCAACTTCCTGCGGGGACAGAAAAATCAACATGTTGTGACACAAAAAAAACACATAATAATTTAACAAGAGGGGAACAATTGCAGTTAAAGGTAGAGTTCAGTAATTTTACCATTTATATCCTCCAGCTTCAAATTCACCTGAATAATAATATTTGTCTATGTTATTCTTAGTTAGCAATGAAAATGATTTGATTTTGACTGTGTATTGAGTTGGTGGTAAATCTGAGATTGAACTCAAAACTCCTGCAAGTTAAAAGATGGACCAAAAAATGATCAAATGAGGTAATGATAAAAAGAATAACATCGCAACACAAATACCAAGGGCGGAACCAAAATTTGAAAGGGACACAACCCATGTTTTTTTCAATATTTCTGGTCAAAGATTAAAAAAAAAAGTACTTACCAGCGGCGTAGCCAATGTATCAGCAGCTTGGCACAACTATCCCCACTGAAATCTTAAAAATATAAAAATTTGATATTGTTCATTTAATAGTAATCAAATTTAATTTTGAACCAACTTGAAAAATATATCTTATAGTAAGAGATTATATAAACATGATACCATTCATAATATGTAGCAGGCATTTACGCGCATAATGCTTCTATATAGACCTTGTTTTATAGCTGTAAGCAACCACAAACATCAAAGCCAATTTGGAAAACTTAAATTTCCACATATCTTGACCGCGTGTGCATAATCCTGAGTCCTGAGCATATACATCGATTGGAGGAATCCTGAAATATTATAAGGATGGGATATACCAAATTTTTAATAAATATAAAAATCCAAAGATGGTAAAACATACTTGCAGAATCGCAGACGGTAGATAAAGGCTCATGCAATAGGTAACAATCTTTAAAAATGCAAGAAACGTAAAAACTATAATAAGAAGAGAAGATATGTGTTCTAAGAATTGGTACTTGGTTAATCAAATTTTATAGATACATAAAAACTGATATACTATATACGCCTTTTTGCAATTGATGAATGTTTATTATGTCCTTTCTTTGCTAACATTGAACAACTGTCAAGGGCTTAAAGTGATGCTTTTTCCCATAATTTTAGATCAGTTGAGATTTAAGGTTTGAGTATATGATTTTCAAAATTTTCTATGGGATTTCGACAAATCACTGGCATGAAGGGTTTTTATTAAAGTTACAGGTAGTAGCAAACATATATTCGCAAATGCAACTTCTTGTAAACATGAAATTAAAACTGAGATTTAGCCAAAGCAGTAAAGATTACCAGTGCAATTGAAGGTTTAAAATCCTTCGAGAATCATCACTCTTCTTCTTCGCCTTTTAACATCTTTAGTGAGGAATACTCTAGGAGGCCTCTTTTCTTGGGTGGCTAGTCCTTTAATAAAAGGCTGCGGGTACAGATAATCCAGGTGAGGGCCCATCGTTGTGTTGTATCAGTAAAACCTCCATGGACGAGGCAATTGAGCAAACCTTGTTATTGGATTATCACTGTGATTCTGGACCAATGAACTAAAAAAAAATGTTATTGCGAGGAACAGATTAAACATGAGGAACATTGTAATCATCTGGGGAGAAACATCTTTGATCGCAGTCACACGATTCATATAAATCTGGGAGATAGACGCAAACACAAATATGTAGACTAATTGCATTACTGACAACAAAAATAGTCTAATAGGGCTTAGAGAAAAAGCAAGTGTAAGACAGTGATCAAATGTAATTGAGAACTATTCTTAAATATATGCATACAAAATCGGTTTTAAATATCAAACCAGTGAAACTTACAAAAATCTAACATCACCGCCGGAAAGAGGCCATGGACTAAGTCACTCGGACTCGGGTACGGAGTGTCGGACACGACACGGATCCGAGTGTCGGGTTCGAAAATTCTGAAATTTTAGGACACGGGGACACCGTCCCAAATTTGGACACGGGTACGGGGACACGGCAAATTTTTTTAATAAATATTAATATATTTATTTATATTTTTTGTAAGATTTTATTTTAATTACAAAAGTCAGTATTTTCGGTGCAACAATAGTTATTCTTATTTTTTGAACATAAACCCATGGAAAACTCAAATATAAAATAATTTTATTTCTGAAATTTAAATTTAAAGATGATGAAACTTATGTCAAATATAAAATTTATAGTACATGTACAAGCTACAGACAAAAGAAACTAGCAGGTGTCCACTTCTTAATATCCTTCTAGCTGGCGAAATTAATTAATAAGGAAAGCACACAGTGGTGGGCCAGGTGAACCCACTCTTCTTCTTTTCACGTGAACCCACTCTTCTTTGACTTTTCTTCATCTTTTTTTTTAAATCAGACTTTTCTTCATCTTCTTCACTGCAGAAAAACACATATACATACATGTATATATATATTAACACCAGGTCGCCGGAAACACAAACAATATATGGCATCATCCCCATTTTCTTCCTTTTCTTCTATTATTATGACCTCCGGAATTTAATCGCCGGAATTGACGAGTCGAGTTTCACGCACACGAATCCGGCACGTATCCCACGTCGCGTCCCGGGTCGTGTCGTGTCGACACCGGTACGGCCGCCGGAACTGCCGAATCGGAGTAACTTAGGCCATGGATAGCAATTGTAAGATCGATTTTCAATGGAATTGACTAATATTATATCCAACATAGTATTAATTTTGTAAAGGGGTTGCTGCTTGTATTTATATATAACAGATAGATCAAGAGAGTGGTATGAAGGGAGTTACAGAAGCATAGGGGTTTCAAAAGAATAAACAAAGACATGAATAGGGAGACAACAATATGATCACACATTGTTACATGGTTGCTGAGTGCATCCTACGTGGTTGTCAAGCTGGATAGAGGCTACAGATTTTCAATCCTATCTGACTTTTCCAGCAGGTCCTCCATACTGGTTATGAAATTTTCTCAAGATATTATTATCTGCTAACCTAAACTTACGGCTGAATTGTCTGCAATTTGGATCACAGCAGATTCAAGCTATCTCGGCTTATTAACCTGTTGATGTTCTGCACCTATTTAGACGATAAATCCATGCAATATTAAGTTCTGGGGACATGCAATATTCACTTCTTATAGTTCTGAGCAATAGGATTCGAGTAGATGAGGGGAAGCTGGGTGAATAACATCTTATACTTATAGATGCTCAATATTGCCGCCCAGTGTGTATGCTTTCAGGTGGCATGTTAGGTTCTAAAAAAGAGTTGTCATAACAGGAGAAGAAGGTTTGGAAGTGGAAGAGATGAGCTGGTGAATGCAAGAGGCTTAAATCATTAATTCAACCTTATCATTCACACAGCTGCAACCTCGGACAATGCCTTCACTAGTTCAAGTCTTGTCGCGTCTCTACAACAGCAAACATAATCTAAGTGACTACTGTATTTTAGAATGATGCTGAGAAAATTTAGTAACACAAGAAATGGCTAGAACTATCTTAATTTAACATAAAGCTTACCTAGTTATATATATAATATTGTGTTCCTATTGTCTTCCTTGAGTCTAGGAAAACTGTATCACCTAAATAATGAAATTCAAAACTAAACGGTTACGGTAAGATGCTAACAGTCATTCATGCAACTTTTGGGCTTTCTAGCATTCTGAATTTCAAATTTAGAAGGCAGAAAAAATCCAATCCATGTGAATTTTAAATTCAGAGTAGCACCTAAATTACAAATTTAGAGCAGCACCTGAATTTAAAAGCTCCTAGTAAGATGCTAACAGTCATTCATGTGAATTTCAAATTTAGAGTAGCACCTGAAAGTGCCAATCAAATAAGAAGGCAAAAGCAATCCAAATAATACGCATACCGAAATAAGAAGGCAGAAGCAACCCAAATTGGGTAGTGTTTATCTGATGGTTTTCAAATACCGAGATGACCTAATAGCAAAGCTCTAATCAAATTCAGTAGGTCTAATTTAAAAAAAATGTATAGAAAATGATAACATCTTTCCTTCTTTCACCAGTCTATTTATTCTGAAAACCATGGTACCAAATAAGCAAAAAAACAAGTAAAAAAATAGAAACACACTCAACACGAGTGGGAAAATTAACAAACATGATATTTGAAACTTCACTAAAAAAGGCACTCAACATAAATTAGGGAAATTTAACAAACATGATATTTGAAACTTTACTAAAAAAAGGCACTCAACTTAAATTAAGGAAATTTGCCCGATAATCTAACCAACCACTTCAAGATATGAGAGACTTGGTGACGATGGTCGGAGATAGAGCTTGGTTATTTACTGTTTTGAATATTTACCAGGGAAAAGTTCATATTATTACTCACAAGAATAATGCCCATATAATAAGAAAAAATTAAGAGTTAAAAAATTTTAAACTATCTATAAATAGTAGCTTAAAATAAGTGTGGTACGAATGAAATTCTGCAAGGTTTTTCTGATATCATGCCTGGGGACAACTACAACTCGGATGTTAGTTCAAAAACACAAGGGTGGTGAGTCCTGGAAATGGTATAGGCTGGAAGATGAAGAAAAAGCTGTGATCCACAATAATATCGAACAATGTGCAAAAACTTTTCTGAGTAAAGCATGTAAACACTTGGATAGGTTCATATAAGTAGCATGTTTTCAGTAGATACTCCAACCATTAAGGTATATTGTACAGTTTGCATATGCTTTTTTTCTTGCCACCTCAGTTTAGCACCAGAAAAGTGAAAATGTTGAAATTTAAATATTAGGGAATTACAAAATATAGGTTTTTTCTTTAAATTAGAGGTTGTAACAAACACGTACAGACATACATGATACAACCTACTATAACCATGAACTTAAATATGAGACTGAAGCAAAGCAGAGGCATAGAGGATTACCAGTGAAGTGGAAGGGGTTTTAGGGTGCCCGGGCTTTAAACTCTTCTGACAATAGCCAAAAAGACAAGTAAATACATAACATACAACTTTAAAACACGGTAAACAACAATTAAAATACAACTTTGGACATATGTCTTGTAGCAGAGAATTAAATGAAAGTCTAAAAAACATAACATATACCCGGAAACAGGTTTCAGTCAGCAAAACACTTCTACATATGTACCCTTCAGTTCCAATCCATTGACAGCAAATCTATATGGATTAAATTGAGACAAAACAAAAATAAAATTATCAATAAAAGTATCAAACAATTACAGCAAGACAAATATAAGCACTAACTAACTCAACATATCATAAATAGTGAATACTGATGAAACATGATGTATGTTTATAGATATATAAATTGATTTGTTACTGTATATACGAACTATGAAAAAAAGAAGATATAGATACCCTAAATTAGAATCGACACTTTATGAGATATTGTCATCAGAGAAAGGGGAAAGGGTTTGAAGCAGCGGAAGAGTTGTAACGCTGAGAGATGACTGATATGCCAATATTACAAAGATTTGATCAGGGCATGCTTACATCAATTATGTAGCTGATGATATGGAAGCCTAGGTGGAAATAACATATAAGACATCCTAGGAAGCTCGTAGTCTTCATTTTGGCTACCGTACGCGAGTCTGACTCGGCGACTCGGCCCCGACTCGGTTGAGTTCGTATCAGAATCGCCAGGTGGAGAGTCGGGATGAAAACGTGGTTGGACTCGGCCCATCTTAGACATGAAGATAGGTGTCATCTTCAAAGAAACACAAAAAAACCTACCTTTATAACATCAAGTACTGCAAACACGATTACCAATCGCTCATGCCTAATGTAATCATTTTACCAAAAGTCCAAAACTACTCGCATACCCTTCAATTCTTTAAATTTAAAAACCAAATTATACTCAACTAATGTAATTATGATGTCAAACAAACCATATTCTACATGTGCAATCACTAATCACATACTTAAAACTAAAGATATACACACAACAATTGCAATTAGCCAAGTTAAGAATGAATTAGATTAACCGCTCAAGTAATAAATGAACCTAAAAGAAGCAATCTTTTTATATTGTCCCTAGATACAAAACCCCAAACCAACAATTCTTACATAATCATTGCTTATTTCACGAAGCAAATAGATTTTTATTCAATCAAATTCTAGCGAATTCAGGAAACTAAAGCAGACAATAAGAAGAAGAAGCTGAGACCACGCAATTACATGGAAGGCGTGCATAATACCATCGTTCATCCATACCTACATGGCAAGTTTGTCGCGCCCCGAGCTTTCGATCCTCTATCTATTTCCCAGACCACGAAAGCAAGCTCCAGTACGCAGATTGATCCTCTACTTTTGCTCTCTCAAGCTCGCGTATGGGCTGCTTGTGTAGGAGGGCAGCGACGGTTCATGCGCGCAGTTTAGAAAGGGTCAAAAATGTCTTTCAATGTATAATAAAATGTCTCACGATTTATTGATAATATGTCTTACGATTTATTGGACCTTCAAGGCACGGGTCTCTAGAATAAATCATATAATCCAAAGATTTAAGGTAGTTGTAATTGTGAATTGTTTGCATGTTTTTTTTTCTAAGAGATGCTGCAGTTTCATGTTATTGCTTAACATTGTAACCACTTTAAATCTAGTATGACATCTTCTTTAAGAGCAGATAATAATCCTATGTAGAAGGAGCAGAATGGAAACACCACAACATAAACAATTAATTCAGGTGTAACTTGTATATATAACTCCGAAAGTAATCAAATCCAAAATTATTTTTCAAGGAGCTCATAGTTCTTGCACATCCCTCAAGCGTAGTAGTCCTGAAACCTGAAACATTGTAGACTTCAGTCTTTTACTTTAGACTGCTGATGCCATCCCGATATACAAAGACTATCGAGCCGAAACTCAAATAATTAAATTAATAAAAAACTTTCTTTAGAGAGGTTTCACATTTCATTATGCATGCAATATCAATCGGCAGGGGCAAAACTCAAAATTGCCTATAAGAAAAACTCAAGAGAATAAAAAACATTGCAAAGACACTGCAAAACTTACATGTGCAGTCCTCGATTTGGACTCGATTTGGACTAGGACATCAAGATTTTGTAGTCTAGAATCCACTTCAATAAACGATCCATCCATCTCTGCATCTATCAATTGGGCAACAATAAATGATAAAAAGGAATTATTCATCCTTGCAACAAATAAAAAAAAATACCATCTCATCCTAATATAATTTTTATAATTACTATGAAATCAAACAAAGTGAAAACAAACTAAAAAAGGAGCAAGTACACATTCCATAGCTCTATGCTTCTATTATTTTGGTTGCTGGAGCAGGCAGCTCAACAGACTATATTTTAGGACTGGTCTGGATAAGGCAAGAATAATATATAAGAACTTGGATGGTAGTGCAAAATAATACCATTTAAAAAAAACTGTGAATTGAATGATAAAAACTTCATTCGTATTCATAAATCTTCCCGACTATCAACACTATATATGATCAAAAGAAGATATTCAAATTGTAGGACTATTGGTACACCAGATGTGCAAGGAAGAAATGAAATTGAAGGTGGACACAAGTAGATAAATACGACACTCTTGTTTTTCTGTCTAATGAATTTCATTCTGCTGTGTTCTATAATTTAGGCACCGCTTATGCATGAATCATTTAGTTTTATTATGCCATCAAAATGTCAATTCAATTTTTTTGCGGAATAGGGAATTATTAGAAAATGTGGTGCCGCCTCAGCCTAAACTATCCAATTAGTCAGCCTGGAACCAGTCACCCTGCCTAGATTAGTCAATTAGTTGTTAACTCAGATTTATGAGAACCCATATCTTAATAAACAAAATTGCCCAACCTTAGTTTTTTGTAGAACATATAAACTAATATCACTATGGCAATAGAGTGCTTTAGACGGCATCAGAAAATGATGGCTTGAACATTGAGGCCTTTGAGGTTGGAAAATATCACAAAATAGCAAGTGGATTGGGATAGCCGAAAGGTTAGAAAACCTGTAAAATTGTTGAATAATGATTCACAAAAATATCAACTAAGTTCCCAAATTTAAAACAATTTAGCTACATGGTCAGAGATTAATAGTTGAATGGTTACACTCAAGATTGCCATGCCACATCACATGAAGAATTACAACCACCATAAACTAAAAAAAAAAATAGCTTCCTTACTTAGCAAAACAAAATTCTCAGCGGAAGCTACGCATCCCTAAAATCTTATCAACTCATACAACGATTTTAGCGTACACTAATACAAAAGTTTGAAACCAAATGTTTATTGTTTTGTCTACATCGTGACTTCAATTAAATCAATTAATTCTCCTAGAACTACGCCATTGCTTAAGCACGAATCATTTAGTTTTATTATGTCATAAAAATGCCAAAATACATGTAAAATGTAATTATCAAATAACTATTCCAAAAAACACCAAATGTATATCTACGAAAAGCTAAATATACAAAGATTCATGCTCATGTTGCACAAGATATTAACATGTTTACATTATTAAAACCTCATGAACTCATAAGTCATTCTAACACATTAGAATCTGCATAAAATTGAATAATACCTTGACCATTATATCTACCCCTCACACCAGACACAATGTCAATTTAAAATGTTAAAATCCGGGTTCCTGGATAAGTACATGAATGCAGGACAATATCTTAATTAAGCCGCATGAATATATCACAATAGCGAAGAAAAAATTGCATAGTGGGTGCTATATCAAATTACCATGCCAAGAAACAACCATTGTTATATATGAATAATTAAACATACAAAGATTTATGACCATGCTGCGCACGATATTGACATGTTTAGCTTATCTAAATCTCATCAACTCATAGTTCACCTCTAAAATCTCACAATTAATAAAGCGCAGGTGCATTCCCAGTGAGTTGAGTATTTCACATTAATCTTTTTAATAAATATTACAAACAACATTTTCTTTAGATATCTACCACATGCTATATATAACATTTAAGTAATCTTGCCTTTCCATTACCATCTCTTTAGCAAAGCAAAATCTTAATACACACCCAGAACAAATATGTGCCCACAATCATAAAACTCCGGGAATCATTTCACTCATGAATCATGATCAATTGTGATGTGACAAAGCCAATACACTTCTTTCTAACCGAGTCCAAGCCAATTCATGGAACCCTAAATGACCAAAACGTGCAATCGACAAATAGCAACAACACACACAACCCAGGGCCTGAATTACAAATTGAATTCATATGGCACAAGCAAAAACGGAAGAATGAGAACATGATGATTCAGTTACCTGGAGCAAGGGCATAATTGAGCCGCTCATCCGTATCCACACATCCAGTTTATGCCACCCAGTAAGGCGAACGATCAATTCCTGATCCCAAAAGACGCAAATAAAACCAAATTATGGTTATCTCATAAAACCTAGAGCACAAAACAATGAAGTTGAGGGGTACAGAGGCACCGTCAAGACAAAATAAATTAAGATGGGAGGGGTAAAATTGTCTTTTTATGAGATTAAAATATCTCACGATTTTTTCATGTACGTTGGTGTATTATATATAGAATAGAAAGAAGACTAGCATTTGGGGTGGCCTGCCTCCCATGTCTACGGCACTGAGATATAGGTTTATTTATGTGTTTATTAGATGGGAGACTGGTTGCCTTAGCTACCCTTGTCCATGCATACTGTACCGGAGCTATAGGTGTATCATCGTGCATTTGTGTTCATTAGGCAGTAGGTGGTTCATGGGCAGAAAATTATGAACTAGTACTTAAAGTTTAATAGTTTTATTAAGTAATATTAAGTTATCAAGTAGTGGTGCATTTGTTGTTCTGTTCTATGTTTCAGTTTGTTTCACTGATTATTTGCTTTTGGTTTTTTGACAAGCACTGATTATTAGTTTTAATTCATTGTGTCTATGTTTCTTTCCTTCCCTTTAAAATTCTATTGTTCTGCAAAAATTTGGTGTTGCAAAATTCCTTTAAAAGTGAAAACTAACAATCTCAGGAGACAAGTAAAAACCAGTTATATAGCCAAAAACACCAGAGTCAAAAGTGCAGAAATGTTAATTGTCATATATATTTAATCAAGTACTACTGCTCTGTACAGCTTCTGTGTTTCTAGTCATTTCTTTTTACACTCATTTAACAACTGAGACTAAACACTATGATCCTACCAAAGATATGCCATGAGAACCTTCAGGGAAATTCCTTAATCAAGTACACTTCAGAGAAACAAACATGGTGGACATTACAAGAAGAAGCAAGAGAGCAGCAAATCTCTTCAATTTATATTCCTTACCTACTTGAAGAGTCTGTTCCAGAACTTGAACTACATTAGCCAAAAAACAACAAAAAAACTACTTTAAGAAATAGATACCGACTACTGTCATGAGTTGATGTGTTTATATAACCTTATTGCTCTGTTTAGCCTTCACAAATCTATGCAAATCCCACATGGTTTCGCTGTCAAGAGCACGAACATCAAGCTCAATTTCTCCATCTCCATCTCCATCAGGTGTTGCCATTTTAGGATTCCGCTTGGCCAAAATCTGCAAAATCTCAACCAAGTATTCCCCAGCAAGGTCTTGCAAGACCATCCCTATCTGATCCCTTTCCTGGTCACTCATTTCTCCTCTCATTCGTGGATTTTCCTTTGCCCCTGGAACTGTCCTTTTCTGCTTCGATACAGATTTTTTAGCACCTTGTTTAGAAATTTTCTTAGGCAATGCCGCCTGCGGATGCATTTGCAATGGCTTTTCTGTATGCCGTTGAGAAGACACGAGTACTTGCGATTGTGTAAACTCAGCCAAAGCCTTACTTAATTTCCGCTGCTCGACAAACACACGCTTATGCTCAACCTCAAATTTCTCATAAGCCCGATCAAACAGTTTATCAAACATATCAAGCAAAACAGTAGCCATAGTATGAACATCCTCTCCTTTCCGATTATAGAACAGAGCATTATCGAAAGTCAATCTAATATCTTTCGCAAAATCAAGTGGATTTGAATACGCACGCTTACCAAGCTTCGACTTAACAGTACCAAGATCCATTGGACGCTTGACAACCTGATGATAATCTTTAAGCCCTAAGGCAACAACATCCACAGGCTCATTAAACACCCAGCCATTCTTATGTTTCATCAGCTTTTCCAATATCACACCGCACTTTCTCATCATCGCTGCCTCAACTTTTCGAGTCTCCGTAGAATTCAATTCCATAGTATTCACCGGACGTTTACGTTTACTCTCTCTATCAGGATTTACCGGCATTGTACGCTTTTGCCCTATGATCTTACTACTCTTATCACCAGAATTTCGATTTCCTGTTTTACGAAAATCAACATCCTCAACTTGCAATAACTCGAATTCTCGTGCCTCAATCTGTTTTACGAAACTTTGAATACTTTCAAGATCACAGATAAATTTATCCTTGAGTTCCTTCAACTCAGTTTCCGAATACGAACCAAGATGATAGATGACACGACCGTCTCCAGATGATCGAGGAGAATAGTTCAAGAATGTTTGATCAGCCTGTTGCACATTAGGTCCATCACCAGAATCTTGCAAAGTTTTGCCAGGGTTTAAGGTTTTGAGACTTTTGAACTTATTCATGTGTTTGTTGTCACATGGAGATTCGGGTATATTTGGTGACCCCATGTGTTAAAATCTACAGGTGAATAATAAATCGAAAAGATCGACACTAATTGTACGTAGAGTGTAAGAAAGTGCTGTTCTGTTTCTTAGTTTGGATGAATGAGATCTTGGGACAATTTATAGTAGATGATAAGATTTATCCAATTTAATTTTGGATTGTCCGTAGATTCACAAAGGTTTGCAAAACCAAATTATACTAGGAAAGGGTATGTTGTATGTAGGATCAAAATCAAATTATATTAGGAAAGGGTATACTGTGCGCAGGATTTATTTATCAATTAAACGGGGTATTTCTCCTAATATGATCGTCATCCGGCAGAAAACAAAAAGGGTAACAAATTAAGCTATAATGATTAGATTACTTCGCAGAGGATTAAAAGTTAATGATTATTATTAATTTGTTGTAATTAATTACGTAATACTAAAGTAGATACTAAATAATAATATTGAATATAAAATTATTAAATGATGTATATTAAATATATGAAGGGCTAAAATAGTAATTTTGCAAAAAATAAAATGTGACATGTATATACCTAAATTCATTACATATCATATATCACTAATTTATACTAAACTATATCATATAAAATATCTTAGAAATTAAAATACCAAATATTCTTCATTCATCACCCAACATTAAGGCTGTAATTCGAGTCGGGTGGCTCGCGAGCCTACTCGGCTCGAACTCGTTTAACCCAACCCGGCTCGACTCGAGCTCGTAAACGAGTCGAGCTCGGCAGTGATTTTAGGCTCGTTTATATAAACGAGCCGGTCCGGGTATGTGCCGAGCTCGAATGAAACTCGGCACGAAAACTCGAACTCGACCCGGCTCGAGCTCGTTTACAAAATTTTCTGTTATTTTTCAAAATATTGTTTCTATATATTTTTTAAAAATATTTCTCGACGATCCAACCATACGGATGTCAAGATATATCTAGTTAAATGATATTCCCAAATTTTCAAAAAAATAAAAAATTAATTTGGTTGGAGATCTTAATAGAACACTACTATATTGTCTAGTGCTCGTTACTAGTGTTTCATCCCAAATTATTGTTTCTATTTTTTTAAAAATATTTCTCGACGATCCAACCATACGGATGTCAAGATATATCTAATTCAATGATATTCCCAAATTTTCAAAAAATAAAAAATTAATTTGGTTGGAGATCTTAATAGAGCACTACTATATTGTCTAGTACTCGTTACTAGTGCTTCATCCCAAATTATTGTTTCTATTTTTTAAAAAATATTTCTCGACGATCCAACCGTACGGATATCAAGATATATCTAATTCAATAATATTCCCAAATTTTCAAAAAATAAAAAATTAATTTGGTTGGAGATCTTAATAAAACACTACTATATTGTCTAGTACTTGTAACTAATGCTTCGTCCCAAATTATTGTTACTATTTTTTTAAAAATATTTTTCGACGATCCAACCGTACGGATGTCAAGATATATCTAATTAAATGATATTCCCAAATTTTCAAAAAATTAAAAATTAATTTGGTTGGAGATCTTAATAGAACATTACTATATTGTCTAGTACTCGTAACTAGTGCTTTATCCCAAATTATTGTTTCTATTTTTTTAAAAATATTTTTCGACGATCCAACCGTACGGATGTAAAGATATATCTAATTAAAT
This sequence comes from Kitagawia praeruptora, assembly GCA_037693485.1. Classification (NCBI taxonomy): domain Eukaryota; kingdom Viridiplantae; phylum Streptophyta; class Magnoliopsida; order Apiales; family Apiaceae; genus Kitagawia; species Kitagawia praeruptora. The sequence continues at coordinate 26,841,432 of CM075352.1, read as the reverse complement.
GATATTCCCAAATTTTCAAAAAATAAAAAATTAATTTGGTTGGAGATTTTAACAAACAAAATAAGTAATTTTCATAAACTCGTTAGGCTCGTTTAACAGCTCGTTAGGCTTGGCTCGTATAACAAAAACTCGACCCGACTCGTATAACAGAAGCTCGACTCGACTCGTGAGGGGCTCGCGAGTAGCTCGACCCGACTCGTATAACAAACGAGCCGAGTTCGGCGGGGTTTTTCGACTCGTTTAGTAAACGAGCCCGGCTCGACTCGTCAGAAAAAGCTCGGCTCGATTTAAAGCTCGGCTCGAACTCGCCCGGCTCGACTCGAATTACAACCCTACCCAACATACATAGCATATTTATGACTTACTTAACACATGTGATTGGCTAGCCTAGTGGTAAGGTGGTGTGTATTTGAATGGAAAGGCCTAGGTTCGATTCTCAACAACAACAATTTTTTGAAAAAAAATAAATGGTTTAAAATGAAGGGCTAAAATGGTAACTTTGCAAGGAATAAAATGTGACATGTTGTGGTATTATATATACTAGCATAAAAGCCTGTGCAAGGCACAGGCCGGTAGCTTAAATATATTAATAAATCAAATTATTTTAATGTCGTTAGTTAAGTATGTGCAAGTTTATAATTTGAAATTTGATACGAGTAGTACTGATAGCAATCATAACATTTTTTTTAATTTGTTGTGGATCATAGAATATGAGAAAGAATGCTAAAAATAACACTTTTTTGGATAAAAATGATGAAAATAATGTTTTTTGAGGTGGGGTGCGAAAAATAACGTTTTAGATACGCATTTTCAATTTGGGTAACATAATACGCATTTTGAAGGTAAATTTATAACCATTTTGAAGGTAAAATCTAAATATCTTCGAAAATGGTGCATCCCTTTAGCAAATTTATAACCATTTTGAAGGTAAAATCTAAATATCTTTCAAACTATTCCATTCTGAAAGTGTATGTTCTGGTCTTGATTTTAATAACAATCCTTTGAAACTCTGCTCAGGCCTTATTCTTTAAGTTCTTAAAGCTTTTTTTCTAACTTTTCCCTCTCTTTTCTTCTAATCTCTTTATATTTAAGAATTCATTGTCTTTGTTTCTTTTTCGACATCTATTTATCTTTCAAGATATCAGAAAATTCAATTATGAATAATTGACTTAACAGATCTACCTTGCGTAACAAACTTATCATTCTTTTGACCTATGCGCTTGAGAATTGATGAATTACGTCTCGATAGATATTTTTTGTGCTTCCAACATCATGAGCTAAAATTGTTCATGTCTCATTTCCATATACTTTGACATTGAATTCAATATTATACTTTGTCAAATGTTATATTCAATTTATTCCAATATATTATTGTAAAATATCCTTATAATTCAACTATTTATTTCATGCAAGTATTTAGCCAATAATTGATAACTCATAATTCCATCTTATAAATAAACCACATATTCTATGTAATTATTTATAAATAATGGTTATGTTATCCAAGCTTATTTATATATTATATATTTTGGATAATTTTCTTACTATTCATACTTTTGTTAATATGTACTGTTCATATATATTAGTTGTTTCTAATTTCACTAACAACAGTTAATATAGTTTAATTCATATAAAAATGTCGTACCAAAATTAGTTACAAACTATTATGCGCTCCATTTATGATATTGTTAACAAAAGTAAATAATTTATCACAAAAGAATAATTATAGACCTACATCTATACTATACTATTAAAGTCGGTCGGTACTCTGGTCAGGCTTGATTAACATATTCTTAAGTAAAAAAATTAATAAATACTTGGATCGGACTTAATTAACATATTCTTAAACCCAAAATAAATCTATAAAATACTTGAGAGAAGATAAAAAGTTTGATACTTGGACTTATTAGGCCTAAGTTAGAATCCTATTTTAACCAGACTAATATAATTATACTAAAAATCCATTCTAACTAAACATCTTGGACATATTGGGGCTAAAATTAAAATTTTATTTGAACATGACTATTTATTTTAATCACAACATATATAACTATTTTATTTAATTAATGGTATGCCATATTTTTGGCATGTCTAATAATCTCCCAAATTTTTAATATTTATTAATTATTAATTCAGATTAATAATTATTGCTTAACCGCTAAGTTTTATCCTCTCTCTGAAATGGGGAAAGAATCAATCTCAATCAATCAATAACGGAAAATATCTCCAAACGATATTCTTCAAATCAGGAAGATATCACAACGATAAGATTAAATCAGATAAAATCAATCATTACCCACATTAACGTAACTTATCCCTTAAGTCTCTCGGGATAAGCCCAATTAATTCACAGAACTGCGTGGGGCTTGATCCTATATAAACATATAGGTACGCAGGCATCTTGGTACGATATGCAATCTGATACACGAGACAAATCAAGACAGCTGCCGAGTCCAGCCCCCTCTTTTTTCATAAATCCTAATCCCCTAAAACAGCCACATAAACATTCAATTCGCTCTACTATTTCAGCACACCTCCGATTTCGTGTTGTTACGAAATTACTCCAACAACATTTGGCGCTAGAAGGAGGGCTATTATTATCTGTGGAGGACAGATAATTTATTGAGTATGTAGGGTTTTGGGTTTTTTATCCATACATTCATGGGGCAATTTTTGTTACGTGCGATTGTTTAATGGTGGCGATGAGAAGCTACATAGGAGTTTCAATAGAGTTCGGCAAAAAAAAAATTATTGTCAAGGATAACAACAATCAGACCCCGATGAGCGACGATATACGGCTCGCATGGGCACGGAGGCACCGGAACAAAGTACGGCAGGAAATCAATAAAAAAATGGAGGAACAAGTAAAATCAAAATCAAAGCAAAAAAAAATAATCAAAGCAATAAAAATGAAGAAGACATGTGCGGGTCCTGGAAGATTAAAAAAAACATGGAGTTAAACATGTGGCTTGGACATCGATTAATGCACGAGAAACAGAGGATTGCAGCTGGAAAATCAATCAGAACCGGCCGTATTAAAAATCAAAGATAAGCCTTCTAATTCTTTTTAATTTTTCTGCAATTTCGACTAATTATTAATTAATTATTATGTCACGCATGCATAATTTATGTTTTTAAATATTTTTTAGAAAAAATATTTAGTATTCTAAAATTCGTGCGAGCAATAGATATTTTTATGCTTGTAAAATTATTGCGATTTAGAAAATATCGTACGAGATATTTATGTTGATGAATTGCGGATAATTATGTTGATTGATTGTGAATTTATTTTACAATCCCGTACGAGCTACATGTTTCAAATTCAAAAATACATATACGAGACGCATAATATTGTAAAAGATTTTTTACAAAAAAGAAGCATTATTTTCGAAGAAAATAAATATCGCGACATTCTTAGAAGAGCATATTTATTATTGCGTTTGGATTTGCAAAAGATTTTTCATATATCGTCGCGATAGTACATATATGTCAAAAATATTTTCAAACTTGCGAACTAAATTGTCAAGTAGGGTAGCCTGGACAAGCTATAAATCTCGCAATGCAACATGCTTAGTAAAGTGCAGCACCCTCTGGATTATTGAAGGCCCATGAGATATCGCTATATCGAATGGGTGGAGGCATCCCTATACAAACTATCTTTATTGAAGGCCCATGACCAGATCTTGAGCTCAAGGTCGCATGGGTGGGAAGGCATCCCTATGCAAAATATCTTTCAGACATGCACAGCCAGCGCGCGTGCAAAGTTCACCAGAATTACAGCTACAGCTCTTAGTGAAGACCTCGCCAGACACATCCTTATGTGGTTGCATCAGACACTTGAAAAGCGTGTATGCCAGTTCGGGATATACAAGCGCCAAGGTCCTAACTAGACAAGAAGGATCGCAAAGGATTTCAAAAATATGATTTATGCTCGCACATTTGAAAACCTTGGCAAATACTCCGTATATATCTTATAGTGGTCATCGCATGCTATCACACTTGCATCCGCATACGCCTAACGAGCACAGTGGTGCTCTAAGTGTTTTTCTAATCATTTATTTTCAGTTTTTTCACCCGACTCAAGAAATTTGGAAGCTTGAAGCATTTTTAGTTCTCCACTGCAATAAGCTACACTGAAGAACTGGGGGCTAATTGTTATGCCATATTTTTGGCATGTCTAATAATCTCCCAAATTTCTAATATTTATTAATTATTAATTCAGATTAATAATTATTGCTTAACCGCTAAGTTTTATCCTCTCTCTGAAATGGGGAAAGAATCAATCTCAATCAATCAATAACGGAAAATATCTCCAAACGATATTCTTCAAATCAGGAAGATATCACAACGATAAGATTAAATCAGATAAAATCAATCATTACCCACATTAACGTAACTTATCCCTTAAGTCTCTCGGGATAAGCCCAATTAATTCACAGAACTGCGTGGGGCTTGATCCTATATAAACATATAGGTACGCAGGCATCTTGGTACGATATGCAATCTGATACACGAGACAAATCAAGACAGCTGCCGAGTCCAGCCCCCTCTTTTTTCATAAACCCTAATCCCCTAAAACAACAACATAAACATTCAATTCGCTCTACTATTTCAGAACACCTCCGATTTCGTGTTGTTACGAAATTACTCCAACAACAATTAAAACACAAACACAAATCTAAATCTAATATAATTAAAATAAAATATTACAACACAAGTAGTATGATAACCAATATTAAAAATCACCCGTGCAATGCACACGTTCTAAGCTAGTATGATTATAAAGAGAATCAATGCACACAAGTTATCATGCAAATAATATGTGAAGCTTAATTGAAACACTTGTTTTATCTTAAAATAATTGTAAAATAAAATATTGAATAAAATATAAATAAATAAATATTTATGTATGTAGTTGATGAATTTTAGTATTAACTCAAATGATCACATAGCTCAATCGGCTAGAAATTTAGTGAAACAATTTAGTGAAACACTTGATCCATCTTAAATAAATAGTGAAATAGAACATAAAGAAAAAAAACATTTATGTATGTAGTTAATGAATTTTATTTTTATCTCAAATACTCATGTTGCTCAAGTGGTTGGAGGGATGAATTGACCTATGTGAGATCTCGTGTTCGCCTATTATATATAGAAAGATACGGAGTAATAGATAATAGATAATAGATGCTCCTTGAAATCATTAATTGACATTTCTTTGTTTTCTTTTTCTTTTTTAGTTTTGTAACAACTGAGACGGTACATATCAATTATGAAAAATAATAAAATTCAATTTATATTTAGGTATAACCGTCCGTGACATTGAGAGATGATATTTACAGAGTTCCCAGGACAGTCAACTAGTCAATGATAAAATGGAGAGAGTTGCTACTAGGCAATTCTAGTTAAGTATATAAAAATGCACGACCCAGGAGCAAATGTACATTTTTAAAACATTGATGTAAATGACAAAAATACCATTATACTTTCACATTTTTATTTACAACAAAGGTCAAAACATAAAAGAAAGAAAAGAAAAAAAAAACAAAAAGATAAATGGAGGTATAAAACTGGAAGTCAGGGGTAGAAGCTGAAACAGGGGAAATGAAAAAACCTCAGAAAAAGGAAAGAGGCTCAAAGAGAGAAGGGAATTTTGTAGGGGGGTAGTTGCCCCTCTTTGAGCCGGTGATTTCCATTTCCTCTTATAATCAACAACCCCCCCTAATCTGTCTGTTTGTGGGGAAACTACTTTGTGATTCTTTTGCATCTTCAGTCTTCTTCTCACAACACCAACAACAAAGAAACTATAGTCCTTTTTTCACATGCATATGTACATGTATCTATATGAAGTACTCCCTCCGTCCCCATAAACCATAATTAAGTATGTTGACAAGAGGCTGTGATGATGAATCCATATTTTTCTGAGTTAAAATTGGGCACCGAGTGAAAGTGACCTGTATCTTGGCGGGGCATTTTGTTGCAGCCATGGCAGTGTTGCCCTCTGTTTTTTCCTGATTCTTTCTAGATCTGAGCCTTACTGTAATTATCATTATTTTTTATGGGTCCTGGTTCCTAACAATCGGGACCATTTATCCAACAATCAGTTTCCTGACTGTTGCCAACAGTCAGGATTTTAAAAAAAAAATTTCATCCATTCCATATAAATTTTTTGCGAAACACTATTCATTCGCACAAATTTTTCGCTAAAGGCTCTATGCGGAAAATTACCGCAGAACGAAATGCTCAATTTCACAGTGGGGGAACTGATCGGGCGGGATTTTTTAACATCAATACAATTAGAAAGTAAAAAGCAACCGACAAACAGAACTGTTGTTGCAGGTCTACCCAATTAATTAATTTGAAACAGAAAGACGACTAAATTAATATGCAAAAAGTAGTTGCATCATTTGAAAACCAACCTTACTTGACTAACACAAATATAATTATAATAAAATATATTTTTAAGCAATTAAAAAGTATAATTACTCTTTTTTGAATTAATAAAATTTTTATTATAATTAAATATAAAAAATAAATAATATAAAAATTTGAAATACGGTAAACGAAAATAAATTTTTTTATGAGAATCAAGTGTCTGAGGATGATCTCAGGAGAAAATCCTGAGGTTAAAATCTTTTTAATACAAATTTTAGGGCATTTAGGTAAATTTACTAATAAAAAAATTACTCCCTCCATCTCATTTTATGTGTCCAAATTGACTTTTTTATTGTCAAATTGACACGACTTTGACTGATAATTAAAAATTATTTTCTTAAAATTTCAAAAAACTGAAAAATACATTTTAAAGTAAATTAAAAATACTTTTTAATGATATAATTTTTGTTACTTTTTTCAATTATATAGCATATGTAATTTCCGGTCAAACTTTTGTCAAATTGACTATAAAAAAGTCAAACAGGACACATAATATGAGATGGAGTAATATTTATGAAGATACCCCTGCGGAGCCACTTATTTCAAAGGCTATTTGTTATAATCTCAGTAGAAATCCCTGAGGACAATCTCATACCCCATTTTTCTCATTTTTTATTATCAACATGTCATTGTGCACAAATTTTTTTTAGGTGCAAGCAATTTGCAATATACAGTAAACTTGTAATGGGGTGAGACCTTGATTAAAGAATGAATAAGAAAAGAGAGAGAATCAAATGCTTTGGGATATGTGGATGAGCTTTAAAACGACAAAAGCGAGGAACGTGTAACAAAAGTAATGTTTCCACCGCACATCACTACTTTGTGAAACAGCACTACTTTGTGAAAACACAAAACTCTTTCAATTTTTCTGTAAAGGGCAGGAATGAATTGAGCATTGCGTTCCGCGGTAATTTTCCGTAGAATGGATAGAGCCTTTCATGGAAAATTTGTGCGGATGAATAGTATTCTACGAAAAATTTGTGTGGAATGGACGAATTTTTTTTTAAATCCTGACCGTTGGAACGGTCATGAAACTGATTGTTGGATAAATGATCCTTGACAATCGATTGTCACGGACCAGGACCCATTTTTTATTAGTTGTAAAACTGAATTTAGTATTCCTAAACTTTCTAATACTCCCTCTGTTTCTTTATAGTTTTCCTATTTCATATGTCGGGACTGTTCATAACATGAGACAAATTACTAATTTACGCATAATTTATAAGACCAAATATAGTCATGAGTGATCTTATTAGATTCGTATTTATGAGTACTTTAATACAGTGAAATTTTTATATTTAATACTAATACGAAATTGAAGATATTAACGATTAAAAATGTGCGTTGGCAAACGTGTCCAGAGAAAAGAGGAAACTTATTATGGGACGGAGGGAGTATGTAAGTAAAAATATAGGTAAACAGATAAGAGATGTAATTCCCTTAATTTTGGTATTAATCGACGGCCCTCCCAATCCCCCAATTTTATTTTTTATAATAATTTGATATTTCCCTCATTTTTAAGTAGTTTATAGAATTACTTGATACATTTAAAAATTAGTTACGAGTACTTCATTACTGCTTGTGTAATGTTTCATTGTGGTAGTTGCAATGCTTTATTGCGGTAGTGACGATGCTTAAAATACAAAAAATTCATTTGTTAGAAGTATGACTCGAACACCTGACCTTATTTAAAGGAGACAAAGTGTTTTTCCCCTTTTTTATATTTACTACGAATTTTCATTTTTTTTTCTTAAATCACACAAACACACACATACATGAACAATTAATCAAGAACAATTGAAAATATTAACTAATCAAGAACATATATTTAAAAAAATAATAATAATATCGGATAGAGCCCTAGTTTCGAGTACGTCAATATAGTAGTGATCTACTAAGATCTCCAACCAAAATAAAATTTTATTTTTTGAAAAATTGGGAATATCATTGAATTAGATATATCTTGACATTCGTACGGTTCGATCGTCGAGAAATATATTTTCAAAAAATAATAATAATATCGGATAAGTCCTAGTTTCGAGTACTAGTAAATATAGTAGTGATCTATTAAGATCTCCAACCAAAATAATTTTTTATTTTTTGAAAATTTGGAAATATCATTAAATTAGATATATCTTGACATTCGTACGGTTCGATCGTCGAGAAATATATTTAAAAAATAGAAATAATAATATCGAGTAGAGCCCTAGTTTCGAGTAAGTCAATATAATAGTTATCTACTAAGATCTCCAACCAAAATAATTTTTTATTTTTTGAAAATTTGGGAATATCATTGAATTAGATATATCTTGACATCCTTACGGTTCGATCATCGAGAAATATATTTTAAAAATAGAAATAATAATATCGGATAGAGCCCTAGTTTCGAGTACTAGTAAATATAGTAGTGATCTACTAAGATCTCCAACCAAATTAATTTTTTATTTTTTGAAAATTTGGTAATATCATTAAATTAGATATATCTTGACATCCATACGGTTCGATCGTCGAGAAATATATTTAAAAAATAGAAATAATAATATCGGATAGAGCCATAGTTTTGAGTACGTCAATATAGTAGTGATCTACTAAGATCTCCAACCAAAATTATTTTTTATTTTTTTGAAAAATTGGGAATATCATTGAATTAGATATATCTTGACATTCGTACGGTTCGATCGTCGAGAAATATATTTTCAAAAAATAATAATATCGGATAAGTCCTAGTTTCGAATATTAGTAAATATAGTAGTGATCTATTAAGATCTCCAACCAAAATAATTTTTTATTTTTTGAAAATTTGGGAATATCATTAAATTAGATATATCTTGACATTCGTACGGTTCGATCGTCGAGAAATATATTTTAAAAATAGAAATAAAAATATCGAATAGAGCCCTAGTTTCGAGTAAGTCAATATAGCAGTGATCTACTAAGATCTCCAACCAAAATAATTTTTTATTTTTTGAAAATTTGGGAATATCATTGAATTAGATATATCTTGACATCCGTACGGTTCGATCGTCGAGAAATATATTTTAAAAATAGAAATAATAATATCGGATAGATCCCTAGTTTCGAGTACTAGTAAATATAGTAGTGATCTACTAAGATCTCCAACCAAATTAATTTTTTATTTTTTTAAAATTTGGTAATATCATTAATTAGATATATCTTGACATCCGTACGGTTCGATCGTCGAGAAATATATTTAAAAAATAGAAATAATAATATCGGATAGAGCCCTAGTTTCGAGTACGTCAATATAGTAGTGATCTACTAAGATCTCCAACCAAAATAATTTTTTATTTTTTGAAAAATTGGGAATATCATTGAATTAGATATATCTTGACATTCGTATGGTTCGATCATCGAGAAATATATTTTCGAAAAATAATAATAATATCGGATAAGTCCTAGTTTCGAGTACTAGTAAATATAGTAGTGATCTATTAAGATCTCCAACCAAAATAATTTTTTATTTTTTGAAAATTTGGGAATATCATTAAATTAGATATATCTTGACATTCGTACGGTTCGATCGTCGAGAAATATATTTTAAAAATAGAAATAAAAATATCGAATAGAGCCCTAGTTTCGAGTAAGTCAATATAGTAGTGATCTACTAAGATCTCCAACCAAAATTTTTTTTTTTTTTGAAAATTTGGGAATATCATTGAATTAGATATATCTTGACATCCGTACGGTTCGATCGTCGAGAAATATATTTTAAAAATAGAAATAATAATATCGGATAGAGCCCTAGTTTCGAGTACTAGTAAATATAGTAGTGATCTACTAAGATCTCCAACCAAATTAATTTTTTATTTTTTGAAAATTTGGTAATATCATTAAATTAGAAATACTAACCTTGATTTTTTTTCCCTCCCAAAAAACTGCAGAACAGAACCTAATAGAAACTGTGAACAGATTTTAAACTCATGCAGAAAAAGAAGGCGGAAAGCAAATAGAATAGTAATTAAAGCGCCCTCAATGAAACATTGAGGGCGCCCTCAATGTTTCATTGAGCGCCCTCAATGTTTCATTGAGGGTAGGGGTGTCAAATTTTGACACGACCCGAAACCCGATCCGAACCCAACCCGGAAAAGTACGAATTTGGGTCGAGTATTTTGAGTTTCGGGTCGGGTTCGGGTTGGGTAAAAATTTACCCGAAATATTCGGGTCGGGTTCGAGTTGACCCAAAATACCCGAATTCGACCCGAAAATTTAATATATATAATAAACTATATAAATTTATCATATAATTATATACATATGTGAAATATTTTCATATTATTCAAATAATTTAATATAAATTACTAATACATATTTTAATATTATATATATATATATATATATATATATAAATTAATTAATATAAATAAAATTAATTACTTTTAATTATTTTCGGGTCTAAATGGGTCATTTTCGGGTTGAATGGGTACTAACAGGTCGGGTTCGAGTTGAACATTTTCAACCCATTTCGGGTTCGGGTCGGGTTCGGGTCAACCCAAAAATAGGACCAGGTACAGCGAACCCGACCCGAACCCGACCCATTACCCGAAATTGACACCCCTAATTGAGGGCATGAAAACTATTTTAATTTTAAAAATAGCAAAACAATTATAAATTTAATTTTAAATTTATACACAGCCAATTATTCATGACGACTTTATTTTAAAAGTAGCTTATGGACTTGTCAAACTACCACTTTAATACTTTATTATGGAATCATGATGGTAGTTTATGGAATCCTAATGATAGCTTATAGAATCCAATGAACAAATATTTTTTCATTATTGCACAAAATTACAACAAAAACAAAAAATGACAAAATTTGAATTTAAAATTTGGTGGTATGACTATGTGGGTGTATGTAAATTGTGAATGAAAATTTAGCTTTTTTGCTATTTTATTTAAATTTTTGGCTTTTATTTTTTAAAATTTGTGCCCTCAATGAATCACTGAGGGTACCCTCAATGAAACATTGAGGACACGCCCTCAATGAAACATTGAGGGAGGTCAGGTAGGGGGATATACGTAGGGGGCTGTGGAACACCCCCCCATATATATACATATATATATATATATATATATACCTTTACTCCATACAGAACACTCTTAAATAAAGAACAATAACAAACACTTACAAAAGATCTGTTGCATTAATTCTTTGTCTAATCTAACGGCTCAGATTAAAATCTAATCGTAATTGTATTCTGTCTCTATCTTTCGCGCGAATATTCATCTCTCTCTCTCTCGTTCGCGCTAATCTCTCTCTATCTCGTTCGCAGGAATCTCTCTCTGACTCTTTCTCTCTGTCTTTGTATCTCTTTCATAGCAGTGATCTCTCTCGTTAGCATCATCTTTAAAGTGTGTTGATGGATTCTACTTGCGGATTGAATACTGTTGATTTTGTTGAATTAGTATCAGGTTCGTAGTTTTTTTGTTGTTACATTAAATGTTGTTGTTCGTAGATTTTCATAGAATGTATTGAATTCAGTTAGAGTGAACCGATCTGCTTTCATTTGCATGTTTTCAGAGTATTAGCAAGATATACTTTGATTTTATACAATATACAAACAAACATGGAAAGTCAGTGGGTATTTCAGACATAACTACAATTAATATAATATAGAATCTCAGTGAGCATAAGATACATATATCTTACACTAAAAAAAATAGAATCTCAAAAAACCATCTCAAACAAAAAAGATAAGTACAACTTACAAATGACGGATAATGTTCATCAAGGTCAAAATGATCTGGGCACGCCATTAGGAACCGATATATATAAAAAAGGACATAAAAACCACATTCTGTTCCATCCTTTTGTTGCGGAACCTTTGTGTAATAACCCTAACTTTAGCAATGCTACAATACCTAAATGAATAGTGACTTTGAGGATTTAAGGAAATAGTATGTAAGTACCCTAGGTTTGAAATGGAAATTGAGTAAACAGAAACCATATTAGTGATGTACTATAAAAATGAGTGACTCGAAACGATGTCGGATTTTAGAAATTCCTGAGTATGGATTTCAAGGATTTTCGATTTCAATTGAGACTCTATGGAAGATGATATTAAGGAGTATGGAAATGTTAAAGGGTTTATATCTTGAGGAAATATTAAAATTAGGTTAAACCAAGGAGTGATTAAGTTAAGGAAATGCCAAGGGAATTTGGATTGTTAAATAATTTCAGAACCACTTGGATAATGAGGTATATTCGAAACGAACTGTAATTTGACGAATAGGGAGACTAAGCAACCAAGATTAGTATTAAACCAAGGATATATACCACATTAGTAATTAGAAAAATCATTAAAACAATAATTAGGAAAATCAAGAAACAAAGATTCTAGATCATCTACCATTACATCATCCATTACATCATTTTCCACTAACTTAACCAAGGATTTATCTAGAAAAATTACTTGATGATCAACTTATAATCATACAAAATATCTATTAAGAAGAGATAAGAGCAACCAACACAAAAATCTCTCCCCACTCATCATCTTCATCCATTCGGTTACTTAGAAAAAAAAAAAGAAAAAAAAAATCAAAACCATAGCTAACATCAAGATCAAATCAAAGGAAAAATCATGGAGTTTCTTGGAGGTTAGGAAGGATCATCTACCAAGTTTCATAGCCATCCAACATCATTTGCATAGGTAATAAAATCTCCAAAGTTACTAGATGAATAGTAATGAATAGTAATTTTCAAGAACTAACATTGTTTCTATGGTTTCTTTAGTTGATTCAAGCTAGGATAAGGTTGTTTAAGGCTATCCCAAGGGTTATTAAGTGTTGTTAAAGCTTCGAGAAGGTATAAATGTTCTTGCCCTTTTTCATTTATGATGGATATTGATTTGGTTAGTGATTAAGTGGTATAAATGTTAAGATCATGATGTCATATATGTTTGTAAGTGATTAAAGTTGAATATGGAAGGAGTATGTGCTTGTAACCATGGTTGGTAAGATGACCACATGGTGTAGGTGATGGTGTATAAGGTGGATGATTGATTTGGAGGAGTTGGATTTTGGAAAGTATGAAAATATAGCCGTTATAATGCCCGATTTTCGTTAAACCAAATAGGTGCCCTGTTTTTGGACACCAATGCCGTACGGTAGCACTCTGCCTAGGGTACCATTAGACCATAGTTCATAGATCGTTTTGATATAAAGTGTGTTAAAATCTGATGAACGGTTTAGGAGAAAAGTCAGTTTTAGTGAAAAACGTTCGAAAACCGAGAAACCGTAATTGTGTTAACTTTGAGGCTATAATTAACATACCTATAAATTTTTAAATGTTATGAAATTTTGGGATATTGTAGTAGGGTGATCAGAGAACTAGTTCCAGTTGACCTTACATTAAAATTCAAAATCTATAAATTAGAAGAATTTTTACAGTCGAGTGTGGTTATTAAGAAAAAGATGGAATACAATAAAACTTTAATCGAGTTTAAAAAGGGTTAAGTTTTTGGAACTTTTGGTGCGTAAAAGTTATGTCAAACATATATTATGTGTCAAGGGTGTTATTGTATAGAGATTAGGTGATTAAGTGGGATATATGTTCTAACGGTGATCCTTTCGTTTCTATAGAGGCGGGAGACGAACACAGGATACTCGCTTTAGGGATCCAAGCAAGATTTTTCTATCTTTACTTGGAAAATTATTTACCTTCAAAGAAGATGATTTCATGGAATATATATGTGATTCTATTGTTACTATATTATTAAGAATTTATTTCCTGATTTTAGAATCTAAAGAGAGATGGATATGAACTATGAATTATGAGTATGGATATAAATACGATCATGCATAAAGTGAACATGTCTGATGATTAAGAGAATATGAAAGAATGGTATCAGTTGTTATCTAGAGTTATATGAAAGAATGGTATCAGTTGTTATCTAAGGTTATATGATTTATAATATTATATTAAAAATATTCTTCTTAAATATTGAGATTTAATAAGTATTAATTGATTATTATCTACTATTTTTAAAAGTAGATGGAATATTTATATATATAAGAGTACTAGATTTCACTGAATACAGAGAAGATGTCTGAGTCATAATCAAAGTATTATGACATATGTTTATAAGTGATGGTATATGTGAATGAAAGAGAAGATGTGAAAAGAGCTGTGAATGCGAAATGATATATATATATATATATATATAAATATATAATAATAATAATAATAATAATAATAATAATAATAATAATAATAATAATAATGTTTTGATAAAAAGGGGGATTGCAACATGAAGTGTAAGAGGCTGTGTGTGGCACAGTCCAGCACCCAATATTTTATTTCGGCCCAGGAGTTGCCGAAGGGGGATGTAGCAGTAGAGCCTTCCTCCAGGGGGATGTAGCAGAAGAGCCTTCCTCCAGGGATGATTATCATTCCTTCTACCGGTAGTAAACAGAGAGCAGGTACGGTCAGATGACTGATCATCGTCCTACGTATCTAGCACTAGCAGATATCCCCAAAACTTAAAAGAAAGAATTGATAATGGTTTTCAGAGTTGTGTACTGAAAAAGGACAATGGTATGAAATGATGGAATTGTTTTACAATAAGAAGAGAAACTGATTTTTTATTACTTGTATATAATTGTTGTATAAGAAGGAAAATGGGAATATTATACTGAGATGCTGTGATAGTTTTTAATTATTTTAGAAGAGTGCTGATATTAGAATTCTATATATTTCTTTTAGTATAAAGATATTTAGAAGGAGTATTTAACGAATAAAAATAAATTCTTTTCATAATAATTATGATTTGCCTTGTGTTTCTTTTACATATATATTTACGTTTTCCTTTGATGTTAGTTTATAAAATTTATCTTGCTGAGCTATTATAGCTCACTCTTGCTACTTATTTATATAACAGCTAGGTCGCATGCCAATACTCCGTCGTACGCCCCGCAAGAGGGTAAGGGAAAGGCGACCTTTTGAGAGCACGCTGGCACCTATTCCTGAGGTAGCCTTTTGACAGACGGGTCCTGGTAGACTATGTACATTAAGTGTGTAAGCTCATGTAATAAACTTTTGGTTGTTGAAATGCTTCCTGCCAAAGTATTATTCAACAATGTACTGAGTAAGATTCTGGGTTTGTAATAACTACTTATCCTTAAACTTTTACTATTGTGGATGCTATTCCCTGAGCATATGACTGGTGTGTATTAATTTTATTAAGTGTGTGGTCGATTGTGTGAGTTTTATTATGCAATTATATTCCAGCTGCAAAGAGAAGTAATTAATAAATGAAAATTGGCCCGTGACGGCCTGGATTCATGACCCCGGATTTGGGGCTGTCACACTTTGGAATCCTAAATTTAATACGACGGATCAATTCATCACTAGTTTCTGGTTTCCCTTTCTTGAATATATCAGAAACAAATCTGCAAAAAAATGCATAAAAATAGACATGATTCTATTACGAATACCTTTTATATATAAATGATTTTTATTATGTCTAAATATTAAACATATACTTCCGATTGTCCGGCTCAAGATCCATTTCTCGGGATAGCAGGGAATCTAGTAGTAACATGCATGGACGTGATGTGCTTGAATTGAAGTCGTTGTTAAAGTTGCAAAGTATTAGCAGACTCCAATGATTCCTGAACAACACAGAACATAAATTGGTAAGTATCACTTTAAATATATGCAAGAGTGAGCTGTTGCAAAAGTGTAGACTTACGTTAGGCAAATAGGAACAAAAACATATCTTTTTTCCAAGCACCCTAAATTCAGCATCCATGAAACTACACTTTTTTGATTGTGTCCTTCTACAAAACCTTTGAAGAATAACGAATCAACGCACACGCAAGAATACGTGAGAGAAATAGGCAACCTGTTGAATACAGTTCTATAAAAAAAATGTCTGTATGATTAATTTAACAAATTTTGATTAAATAATCAAACATGTTTTTCAAAGTGTATGGTACATACTTGACATGTTTGTTAAAGTCCATGGTGCTCAATTGGTCATTATTTTTCCTTACTAGTCGTTGTTTCTGACCAGTTCTTGCTTTCAATGAATGCTTCATTTTTCTTGCACTTAGGCGTAATCCGGATCTTCTACCTAAGACGTAACAAGAAAAATAAGCAATGTACAATGATGTATAACAAGCATATTGTTGGACGGTGCTCACCATTCTTGAAGTCAAACAAGGAGGCCATCTTTGAATTTGTAAATTATGGTAGGCTGATAACTATTATCTGATGTAAGCCATGAGGTGTATTTGTTCTTTGAAAGCCTATAAATAGCCACTGCATGTATTTGCAAAACACACAACAAAACCACAACACAAACAACACACCTCAAATACACCACAACCTCCTCTCTTATATTTCCTCTCTTATTCATCCTCTCTTTCTATATTTCGGGTATAATTATTTAACCCGTAGAGAATTGTTAACTTGGGCTATTTTCTGTTAGCCTTAAAAGGAAATATTCTTGTACTCCCATTTTATTATAGTGGATATTTTTGGCTCTCTCGCCGGTGGTTTTTTTACCTCTATTCAAAGAGGGTTTTTCCACCTAAAAATCCAGGTGTTATTTTTACAGTCTTTATATTTTTCTCTTTAAATCTTTGGTTGAATTATATCGCTTCCGCACTCTAGATCCTAACAAATTGGTATCAGAGCCATTATATTTTTCAACTAAGATTTTTACTATGTCGACAAAATTCGATATTGAGAAATTTGACGGTAAAATTAGTTTCGCTATATGGCGCATCCAAATGCAAGCCGTTTTAATCCAAAATGGTTTAAAGAAAGCTCTGGATGGTAAATCAAAGAAGCCGACCACTATGACAGAAGATCAGTGGGTTGAAATTGATGAAAAGGCGTTATCCGTGATCCAGCTCTGTTTATCACGAGAAGTATTGCGTGAGGTCATTAAAGAAAAGTCCGCCGAAAGCATGTGGACTAAATTGGAGTCTCTCTACATGACCAAGAGCCTTGCAAACAAATTGCGGCTTAAGGAGCGTCTCTTCACACTCCGTATGTCAGAAGGTACTCCTATTCAAACTCACTTAAATGAGTTTAATTCAATTACTGTTGATTTAGAAAACCTAGACGTCACTATTGACGATGAAGATAAAGCCGTTTTACTTATTGTCTCACTACCACCCTCATATAAACACTTCAAAGAAATTATGCTATATGGAAATCGTGTTAGCTTGTCTTTTGAAGATGTCAAGTCACATTTATTGTCAAAAGAAAAATTTGATACCGAAATTCATTCTGAAAATTCGGGTGAAGGCTTGGTTATTAGAGGGAGAAGTGCTGAAATTAGTAGTAACAGTAAGAATAGGCCCAGATCAAAATCTAGAGGTAGAAACTCTAAGTTTTGTCGTTATTGCAAGAAGAAAGGACACGAAGTCTCTGAATGCTTTAAATTAAAAAATAAGCAAGATAAAGAAGATAAGGGTAAAGTTAAACAACCCGATCACCATGCTGAAGCTAGTATCGTCGAGTCTGGTTCTGATGGGGAGTTATTAATAGCGGCTGACGTAGAACAAAGGTCTAGAAATGAGTGGATACTTGATTCTGGCTGTACATTTCACATGTCACCTAATAGAGATTAGTTTACTACATATGAGAAAATTGATGGTGGTCTTGTTTTAATGGGCAACGATGCTCAATGCAAAGTTGTCGGTTTAGGTACAGTCCAAATTAAAACTCATGATGGTATTACTAGAACTTTGACCGGTGTCAGACATGTCCCCGGCTTAAAAAGGAATCTCATCTCCTTAGGCACCCTTGAATCACTAGGGTGTAAGTATTCAGCTGAAGGTGGAGTTCTAAAAGTGTCCAAAGGTGCTCTTGTATTACTAAAGGCAAATAGATCTGGTGGTAGTTTGTATACGCTGCATGGTTCAACTATTTCAGGTTCTGCAGATGTTATCTCATCCACTGATGATACAAATTTGTGGCATATGCGGTTGGGCCACATGAGTGAAAAAGGAATGCAGGTCCTCAACAAGGAAGGAAAACTTGGAAGCCATTGTACCGGTAAGGTTGATTTCTGCGAAAACTGTATTTTTGGTAAGCAGAAAAAGGTTAGTTTTTCAAAAGGCGTTCATAGAACTAAAGGTACATTGGATTATATCCATTCGGATCTTTGGGGTCCTTCACGAGTTCCTTCTAAAGGAAGATGTCATTATATGCTGACCATTATTGATGATTTCTCAAGAAAGCTCTGGGTTTATTTTCTAAAACACAAAAATGATGCATTTTCAACTTTCAAGGATTGGAAAACCTTGATTGAAAACCAGACTAGTAGGAAGGTGAAAAGATTGAGAACTGACAATGGTCTTGAATTCTGTTCTACTGAATTTAATGTTTTCTGCAAAAAGGAAGGTATTGCTAGACACCACACCATTCCAGGGACCCCGCAACAAAATGGAGTTGCAGAACGTATGAACAGAACTATATTGGAGAAAGTTCGTTGTTTACTCTCTCATTCTGGCTTAGGGAAAGAGTTTTGGGCAGAAGCGGCATCCACGGCATGTTATTTGATAAACCGCTCCCCAAACAGTTCACTTGACGGCAATATTCCAGAAGAAGTTTGGTCAGGTAAACCTGTTGATTATTCTAACCTTAGAATATTTGGTTGTCCTGTTTATTCCCATGTGAACGAGGGAAAATTGGAACCTCGTGCGAAAAAATGCATTTTCTTGGGTTATGGTTTAGGGGTCAAAGGTTATCGATTGTATGACCCCGAGTCTAAAAAGGTTTTTCATAGCCGAAATGTTACATTTAATGAAAATATTATGCTATCTTCTGGAAAAGATGTTGTTGCTTCCCCTACAGGTACAAATGATATAGACAGTACCGGAGAGAAGGTGGAGTTCGAAGTCAAAACTTCAGATGAAGAGGAAAATGTCCTAACTTCCTCCACTCCACAAAATTCAAACGATCAAACTATTGTTGCTGACCACAGAAGTCCACAACGTCAACCACAAAGGCGAGGTTTACCACAACCATGGTCTATGGCTCAAAATCTTCCTGAACAGAGACCAAAAAGGATGACTCAAAGATACGTTGACCAAAGTGCCAACATTGCTTTTGCTTTAGCTGTTGCGCAAGAGATTGATGATTCTAATGAGCCCAGAAGTTACTCTGAGGCAATCTCTAGTACCGACTCAGCAAGATGGGTTACAGCTATGCAAGAAGAGATTGAGAGTCTTCATAAAAATGATACTTGGGATCTGGTGAAGTTACCTGAGGGTAAGAGAGCCATCAGTTGTAAGTGGATCTTTAAGAAGAAAGAAGGCATCCCTGGCGTTGAAAGTGCAAGACACAAAGCAAGGTTTGTTGTCAGAGGATTTGATCAACATGAAGGCATTGACTTCAATGAGGTATTCTCTCCTGTTGTCCGACATACCTCTATTCGTACATTACTTGCTTTGGTTGCTTTGCATGATTTGGAGTTGGAACAGTTAGATGTGAAAACTGCATTTCTTCATGGAAATCTCGAAGAAGAAATTTATATTCATCAACCTGAGGGGTTTATAGTTCCGGGAAAAGAAGACTGTGTATGCCGGTTGAAGAAGTCTCTTTATGGCCTGAAGCAGTCTCCTAGACAATGGTATAAAAGGTTTGATTCCTTCATGATTGAACACGGCTACTCTAGAAGTAGTTATGATAATTGTGTTTATTTTCAGAAGACATCAGATGGGTCTTTCGTGTACTTGTTGCTTTATGTCGATGACATGTTAATTGCTGCTCGAGATAAATCTCTCGTTAACAAGCTAAAAGCCCAGTTGAGTAGTGAATTTGATATGAAGGACTTAGGTCCCGCCAAGAAGATTCTTGGAATGGAGATTAGTAGAGATCGTCAAGCAGGTAAGCTTCTGTTGTCACAGAAGAATTATGTTTTGAAGATGATCGACAGGTTCAACATGAAAGATTGTAAACCTGTTAACACTCCACTTGCTGCTCATTTCAAATTATCATCAGAACAGTGTCCACAATCCGAAGAAGGTAAAAGGCGCATGTCACACATCCCTTATTCTAATGCCGTTGGAAGTTTAATGTATGCCATGGTATGTACCCGGCCTGATTTGGCCTATGCTGTTAGTATGGTTAGCAGATTCATGCACAATCCAGGAAAACAACACTGGGATGCAGTGAAATGGATTCTTCGTTATTTGAAGGGTTCATCTGATATTGGTTTGGTATTTGATAGACACAGAGCTGATCCCGGAGGCGTAGTTGGATATGTTGATGCTGACTATGGTGGTGACTTAGATCGGAGAAGATCTCTTTCGGCTTATATATTTACCTTGTGTGGTTCTGCAATCAGCTGGTATTCTTCATTACAAGCCATTGCGGCATTATCAACCACTGAAGCAGAATACATTGCTGCTACTGAAGGTATGAAAGAGGCTATATGGCTCCGAGGCCTGGTAAGCGAACTTGGTATACAACAAGATATTCTGGTAGTATTCAGTGATAGTCAGAGTGCTGTCCATTTAACCAAGAACAGCAAATATCATTCCAAGACCAAGCATATTGATATAAGGCACCACTTTATCCGAGATACTGTTGCTGCAGGAAATCTTACTGTCGAGAAGGTTCATACAGCCGATAATCCTGCAGACATGTTAACCAAGCCACTTCCATCAGCTAAGTTTGATCATTGTCTTAACTTAGCTGGTATCATCCACACCTAATCAAGGTGTTCATGGCGAGAAGAGCATTTTGCTGAATGATGAGTCAAGGTGGAGATTTGTTGGACGGTGCTCACCATTCTTGAAGTCAAACAAGGAGGCCATCTTTGAATTTGTAAATTATGGTAGGCTGATAACTATTATCTGATGTAAGCCATGAGGTGTATTTGTTCTTTGAAAGCCTATAAATAGCCACTGCATGTATTTGCAAAACACACAACAAAACCACAACACAAACAACACACCTCAAATACACCACAACCTCCTCTCTTATATTTCCTCTCTTATTCATCCTCTCTTTCTATATTTCGGGTATAATTATTTAACCCGTAGAGAATTGTTAACTTGGGCTATTTTCTGTTAGCCTTAAAAGGAAATATTCTTGTACTCCCATTTTATTATAGTGGATATTTTTGGCTCTCTCGCCGGTGGTTTTTTTACCTCTATTCAAAGAGGGTTTTTCCACCTAAAAATCCAGGTGTTATTTTTACAGTTTTTATATTTTTCTCTTTAAATCTTTGGTTGAATTATATCGCTTCCGCACTCTAGATCCTAACACATATTAACATGGAAACTCAAAATGGAATCAAACTCAAATATATCAAAGAACCCTAAAAGAAAACAAAATGAAATGAAGAATCTAAAAAAACAGATAGTCACATAGCATCTACGACATATAACTACAATTAAACAAACATAGAATCATTAATCAACACAGAAGATAATCCATAGCTCAATATCATTATAAGTCATTTGTTAGAAGGCCCCGCAGGGGCACCAATCAACTACACTTGTCTCCATACAATCAAAATAATCAAATATAACATATAATGTAATGTATCATCTCTTTTCACAAAACAACATATTACACATATCTCCATAACTACACATGTAAACATAGTTATATAAACTATCACGGAATCAAACAGAGAATCACCATCTAGTTTAGGCTTTAGTTTCCTAAAAATTGGTATAATATAATTATCTTATCTCCAATAGAAATAGAATCTTATACATAGAATGTGACATATCATCTACCAAAATTAGAATCTGATCCATTGTTTATGATATGACTAGGAATCAAGTGAAGCCAATGACAGATACAATAGGAACTCAGTCTCATGAAACTAGTCAATGACCACCATATGTAACTCGCATAAGACACTTAGTTATAATCAACATATCTTAAGTGCGGGATGCCTGGGAATACAATCTAACTAGACTAGAATCAATGTCTAATTTGCATTTTGTATGTATAGAGTCCATGAAGGGTAAATTAAATATAGCCCGGAATCTTGGTTAATACACACACCAACACAAATATAATTATCTCAACTCCAACACAAATGGAATCTCATAAATAGAATTTGACATAGCATCCAGCACACATATTTACACATAAACTTAAATAAATAAATAAATAAATATATATATATATATATATATATATTTAATTAAAGAATCTAACAAAGCATCTCAGACAAAAATTTACACCAATACAAACATAAAAACGAAAGTCAAACACAAATAAATTAATTGTCATATATAGTACTAGTAGAATCTAAGGTAGCATCTACTACACAAATCAAGAATAAAACAAAACAAATACTCAATTAACATATATCTTATAATAAAAACAATACAGAATCTCAGGAAGCATCTCAGAAAAAAAAATTACACCAAAACAAACACATTATTTCGCACAAAAAGCAGAATCTCACATAGAAACAAGTATCAAGCTGTAGAATCACAAAACGATAGAATAACTATAATACCTGCTCGAGAATGCATTTTTGAGTTTAATCCTTACTCGAATCTTCAATTAACCACTTGATTTTACCTAAAATAAGCATTATTTTGACATGCATTTACTATAGAATCGGAAATTAACATATTCAAACCCTCTACAAGACTCTCATTTCCATTAACTTAAGATTTTATGCAAAATTACCTCGATGAAGCAAGAATCTCACATAGAATCTTCAAATTATTGGTACAGAGCTCACAACTTTACGATTTCTCACTAATTTCCAGTTGTTTTCCGATTGAAAAAAGCGAAGAATCCGTGCTCATGCCACTCTCATTATCGTCTCGATTTGCGTGTAATGTGTCCATTATGGTTGTAATGTCGTAGTATGTATTTTTTTTATTTACTGTCTTTTAATCCTTCTTTTAATTCTTTATTGTTCTTTATTTAAAGTGTTCTGTATGGAGTGCAACTATATATTCATATAATTAAATTATTATAAATAAATACATTTTTCTATATAATTAATGTTTAATATTTTTAATTTGTTTTTACATTTTCAAAATTTTAATAGTATTTTTTTTATTATAATAATTTAATTATATTTTTTTAATATGAATAAATATTGTTTCAAATTATTTTTAGAATAGGTTATTAAATTTAAAATATATATTATATATTATAATTTAGCAAATTAACTATATTATGAAATTTATTAGAGAATGTATAAAATTATTTTTTTTTGATAAAAGTAAAAAAAAATCGATTTTCTGTAAGGATTTTGTATCCTGCTCGGGACGAGGATCGTGGAAAAAAATATTCCCCGTCCAGGAATCGAAATGGGTCTAATGAACGGATAGGAGTTCGGGAATGGAGAACGCACTCCCCGGTCTCGAAGTAACTGGTAAATTTTGAAGATGAATTTAAAATTTAAAAATTTATTTTAAGAATTAATAAATAAATTTCATAATTTAAAATTTAAATTCCAATTCACATGAAAACCACACAAGTCCCCACTAAACTAATGAAATTCTTTATCGAGAAATCAATGGTAATTTTGTAATAAAAATGTCTTAAAACTAAAATTGGAGTTTAAGTAGTAGTTTATTTATCAATTTCTTAATTATATATATATATTTATAATTTAGTAATATTTTTCTTAAATATAAATTGCACCACATCATATTATATTTTCTTTTAATTTGTGTTTTAAATTTTCATGTTACGATTACGATTTACAAAATAAAAAAAGTTAAAATTATAATTTTACCTAAAAATCGCACCACTCACACGGCAAACATAATTGTTCTTCAAAAAGGAGAGAAATACTTATATTATGTTAACATTTCATACAAATAAACACTGTTCTAAAAATTCTCGATTAATCTTCTACAAAGTATCCAATCGATTCAATTTTTAAAATTCTCAATAAATATTTATGAATACTTCTTAATCAGAGTACTTATAAAGTTGTAATGAATTATTAAAATAAAAATGTTATATTAATCACATATGAATTATTATATAATTTATAATATAATAAATATATATTATTTAATAAATAACTAATAGGATTAAATAATGTTATAATTTTAATTTTTGTTCCAACTAATCCTTAATTTAACGATAAATTTTGTAAGGTGCTTTTGCGAATTTTATCGGATACCCGATTTTTTTAGCCTTGCAAAGACCAAAGAGACTATTTGCAATTTTGGGGTAAAAAAGAAACCAGCTAGAAGGGACAGTGTAAACTTTATTTCAAGTAGACACAAAGACCGTTGATTTATAAGCGTGGCTCATCCAAGGGTCAAAAAGGGAAGAAACTTAAATCGGCATTTCTATAAAGAAGTGTTTTAAGTTTTTAACAAAAAATCAACAAGGCAAAACATGAAAAGCTCAGAAAAATGAATGAGGAGGCAGAGAGAAGGATGTTTGCGAGGGTCAGGGGCGTAGCCAGTATTTTAATTCACTGGGGTCAAAATCTCCGGTCGTCATCTCCGACGACTGGTCATATTTTTCGACGGCCCCGTAGGGAAAATTTTTTTACCGAAAATTATCAATGTGTAGATTTTTCCTAATTTAATACATATAAATATGCATCAGTTATACATCTTGGAGCGGCAATTACAGGGTTTCACTGTCAAAATTAAAAGTTAGTGGGGTCAAAAATGAAACTAGTTACAATAATTATGTTTTTCAGTGGGGTCAAAATTCAAATTTACTACTATAAATATTTTTTCTAAAAAAATATATACATAAAAATTTCATTTTTTAAAATTTCAGTGCATACACTGGCTACGCCCCTGGCGAGGGTTGTTGCCCTCTCTGCCAAGATTTATCAATCTTTTAAGCCTATGATTTCAATAATTCTTAAATCAACAACCCTTGTGTGTGTTTTTACTGTGTGTGTATCCATACAGGAAGAGACACACTGACAGAAACAGAAAGACGAATCATCAGATATATATTTGTACATGCAACTTGTTTTTGATATAACTCTTCTTCTTCTTGTTCTTCATCATCATCATCCTCTACTTGTAAATCTAAGTTGCTGTGGTGCAGATAAATCAACTTGTCAATAGACAAAGTGGGTTGCGATTGGATGGAATATATGAACAAATAAGAGTATTAAAGAGGCTGTGATGATATTATCGTTTTTTAAAAAAATTCTGAGCTGAATCGGGTGTAGAGTGAATGTGACCCGTATCTTGGCGGGGCAACCCGGATGGGTTGCAGCCATGGCGGCGTTACCCTCTTGCCCTGATAATTACTGATCTGAGCCTCCTCCTTTAAAAAAATTATAAAAAAAATAAAAATTCTGGGGTTATTACTATTAATTAGTTTCTGTTTAATTTGAAAGGGGAAAAAACTTGTTTGGTGGAGTAGTATACTTGTACACATTATAACAAAGGAAATGTGTTAAATTTGCCAGTGGGTTGAATCCTTATCTCCTTTGTAGGAGGTCAAGGTTTCGATCCTTGGGTGTGTGTGAATTTAGATTGTATTAGTTTCCTTTCTTTGTATTTGTATTTGTATTTGTATTTGTAATTGGCCGGGGTTCCTTCGGAAACAGCATCCCTATTGTATAGGGGCATGGTCTGCGTACATTTACCCTCCTCAGACACCACTTTGAGTGGTATTATAACTGAGTAAGCTAAGTAAATGTGTTAAATTTAATTTAGCTTGACTAATGGAGTAAAATTTAACTCTTTATCGAATGAACTTTGTCATCATTGTTTTTTCTAATAAAAAAAACTTGTGGCTTATCAGGAAAAATTGTTTGATTCTAATACTCCCTCCGTCCCAGCCGATTTTTTACATGACGGCTGGGCACGGAGGTCAAGGATGGTGGTTGTAAAGTGGATGTAATATTGTTAAAATAAATAAAGTAGTTGGTGTAATAGTGATTTTATTGTTAAAATAAGTGAAGTAGTGGATGTAATATTGATTTTATTGTTAAAATAAGTTAAGTAGTGGGTGAAATAGTGTAAAGTATTGTTAAAATAAATGAATTAGTGGGTGTAATAGTATTAAAACTTACTATTTTGAGTAATGTAAAGAAATGGTGGGATTATTTTGGTGAAGTTTGTGACTTCGGAGTTGTGACTAGGGGTGAGCAAAATTTTCCAAACCCGTCCAAACCGCCCAATCCAAACCGCCCAAACCAGAATTTACGGTTTTGTAACGGTTCGGGTTGGTAACGGTTTCGATTTTTTAAAAACCGAAAAATAATGGGTGGGTTCGGTTTGCCTTGTTAACCCAACCAATATAACCCGTTCCACCCGAATATATAATAACATATATTAATTAATTTTTATTATTATTTAAGAAATATAATTCAAATTAATAATTAACATATAATTATATAAAAAGAAAAAAAATGTGCTTACAAGTTACAATATCACATATGTAAACTTATTACTTATTGATTGGTTATTGAAAACTTATTACTTATTGGTTGGTATAAACTTGGAAAACTCTTGCGATATGCTTGAGTTTCTTTTATAGTAACTTGGACAGAAGTTTAAGAATCTACCATAAATTAAAACTAAGATACTTGTACAGTTCAAGAATCTATCATAAGCATGTCTCTGTTGAAAGAATCTATCATAATCATGCATCATGATTCTGAGTTCTAATGTTTGTTTTATAATTTTTTTGTTAATGTTTCAGTTCTAATGCATCATGATTCTGAGTTCTAATATTTGTTTTATAATTTTTTCTGAATGGTGATGTATGATTATATTTTATGAAATTTTGTACGTTATTTTGCTAGTCCATAAGACTTTGTAACTTAATTACCAGATTTTGATGATATTTTGTGATATCAGTCCATTGATGCATTGGACAATTGTGTTGATTAATTTTTTGCAAGTTTAATTTTTTTTTTAAGTGGTTTAAAACCCAACCCGCCCAAACCAAACCGTTATAATTTGGACGGGTATTTTTAGTACTAACGGTAACGGTTATGGTAACGGGTTGTTAAATTCCAAAACCGTAAAATATGGGTTGGGTGGTTTAGTCCCTTCAACCCGACCAACCCGACCATTGCTCACCCCTAGTTGTGACCTTTAAAATCGTGAAAAGTAACAAAATTTAATACTCCTACACTACTCAACTGTTGTGACTTTGGAGTACACAACTGTTGTATGCAAGCAAAATTGCATAGACAGAAAGTGCAGACTGCAGAGTTACCAAGACAGTCCACACAGTACTAGTCAAGAATAAAGTGGAGTACCCAAAAGCACCTTGCATTATTAATGCAAATGACAAAAAATACCATTATTACTTAAACATGTTTTGTTCACCACTAAGGTCAAAAAAGGGAAGGAAAAATAAAGTGAACTAGGTATAAAATTAGGAGTTGGGGTTAGAAACAAAAATAGGGGAAATGAAAAAACTCAGAAAAAGGAAAGAGGCTCAAGATAGAAGGGAGTTTTGTAGGGGGTAGTTGCCTCTCCTTGAGCCAGTGATTTCCATTTCCTCTTATTATAGCCAACAACTCCCCTAATCTCTCTGTTTGTGGAAACTCAAATGTCTGTTTCTTTTAGTACCACAATCTTGATGATCTGCAGAAGAAACCACATGTAATTATTTTTAGTTTCATCTAATCTTCTTGCGCCAGTACCAGAAATCCAGAATCATACCAACCAACCCAACTGAGCTAAACTTGCATAGTTGCATGCATCTACATATATGTATATATATAAATCTATAATTATGTTGACAAGAGGCTGTGATGATGAATCCAATTTTTTCTGAGTTAAAATTGGGCACTGAGTGAAAGTGACCTGTATCTTGGCGGGGCATTTAGTTGCAGCCATGGCAGCGTTGCCCTCTGTTTTGCCTGATTCCCTATGGATCTGAGCCTTATTATACTCATTATTATCCTTTTTTATACTTATAAATAAATTTAGTAACATATACTCCTATTTTCCTAATTTAGGAATATAAAAATAGTACTCCGTAGTAGTTAAAAAGATAAGAAATCATTTCTATTTTTATTTTATAATTGTAAATAAATCTAGTATGCATAAATTTTCTAACATTTATACCCTTTATTAATAAAGCGAATTTTTTAAAATGATATTACTATACCAAATTTGATACCATTTGTTTGTTGGTTCCAGTTCCTCCATTTATTCTTATTTCTTTTAGAATTTTATGTTATTTTTAATAAAATAATAAAATTTTTGTAATTCTCAGTTATTTGCACTCTTTTAATTCTATTTTTTCTAAAATTTTATGTTATTTTTAATAAACTAGTAAAATTGTTACAATTCTTGAATAATTATAATTTTGTTATTATAATCGTACTAATTTATAAATAATAATCTATAACAACCATACACATGCCGCATTTTCTCAATTTTCTAATGAATTTTAAATTAATAATAAATTTAGTAAAAAACTTGTTCTAATAATAATTTTGTTTTCATATTTAGTTTCACCCATAAAATTCTAAATTTCTGAATTGGAGTGCCCTATATACCCAGATTTCAGCCTTCTCTCACTAAAATGCCCAAATTCGAGAAGTACTGCCCAAAATGCCCGTGGGATACGCCCATGACAGAGGAGTATCGTGAGATACGCCCATGGGGTAGGAGTAGTTTATCTGTTACGCCTATATAAACTGAGTCATGCAGTCATACGCCTATTCCGTAGGCGTAACAGGACTTGGTTGCGCATCTCCTAAAGACGCAATAGCGGATACGCTACTTGCACATGTGTATCCAGCTCCTTCTTCGTTGCAAAGCTCTGGCAATTGGCGATTCACCGGCGATTGTAGTCGATGGTTACGTTCGTCCCTCGCCCGTGGTTTTCCGGTCACCAAAATACACACAAATGAATCGCATCTGTCTCCTATACAAGTTTTATACCATTTCATTTACCAAAATTTGAGATCTCAAGATTTATATTCAAAATCCCGATTCCGGCGATCGATTTCTCTCTCCCTCCGTTCATCCCTCCCGTGTTTTTTCAGGCACGTTATACACACCAATCAATTCGTCTCTTCACCCTCTACACATCCATATCATTTTCGTTGCGTTTTATTCGCCGGATTGAAAACCCCTAAATCTAATTCCATCGCCGGCGACGGTGATAAGGCGGCAATCAGTGATTGCTACAGTAAACGTATGTTGCGCCTCTGTCATGGGCGTGACCCGTGACCGTGGGTAGGTTGGGTGGTATTTTGAAAAACGGGTATTTTGGGTAGTGGGTAGAGAAAAAGTGGGTATTTTGGGCATTAATTCTTAAAATTTGTTATAAATATAATTATTTTTCTATTACAACATATTAACTTGTATAATTTGTTAATATCATTCAAAATAATAAATTAATATTCAATTTAAATTTATTTTCTCGATCTCATACTTCGCATGGATTATCATTTTATATAGATAAAGAGATAAAGAATGTAATTAGTTTAGCTATAATATTTAAAAATAAAAAAATTCATTTGGTGTTAGTCGTACTTGTACAAATAATAGCAAACGAACTTGCCAAATTTTAATTCAAACAATGTACTTCCTCCATCTTTTAATAATAATTTTTTATGAAATGTTTTTTTCATGACAGATGTTCTTTTTCAAATTCTAACATAAATATGTGGTCGGTTTTTTCTAAATTAAATGAAAGTACATTATTAAAGTCATTTTATTTTAATAAATAGAAAATTTTGAAAAAGCTCTACTATTTTGGATCCAAAGAAATAACTTTTTCCAAGATCTTTTTTTATTGTTATTTTTTTTGAATCTAAACTTTTTGACGTATCAGAAAAGATTTGTTTGATTGCAATCTTATGTTGGCTTAGGTTGTGGATTGTGTGACCTTACATATCATGAAAACTAACGAAGTTTAATTTATTAGTATTATTGTTTGCATTTGAAGTTGAATAATTAGTGTTAAGTAATTGGTCGTTCTAAAATTTTTAAGGTGGTAAAATAAAACATTTTTAGGATTTTATTTATAATTTAGGATTTTATATTATATTCTAATACTCACATCACTCGATCACGGACGTTCATATTTGGGGCATAGTTTATCTTTTGTGCTCATAATAAATTGTGAGAATATTGGGGTCGTAGGCTTGACTCCCCTGCACAACCATCTTAATGTTTTAGATTAGTTGGTTACTTAACTTGGTATTAGAGCTCATGCATGCAAAAGTCACATATTCGACTCTCTGCTACTCTCGTGATCCACTATTCGACCCAAAAATAGGTTTTTGGGTGAGGGGAGTGTTAACATATAATGTAAGATACATATAAGATCTTCCTTACTTAACCATCAGTAGGATGCACCTGGTTCGGGTTGATTAGATTAAAGAATATTTTAATAATTCGGTTTAATTAAATGAATTATAAATTTTAATTCAATTTATAAAATAATTTTGTAACTCAATACTAATTAAAATACATTGGTTTGAATTGATTTGTATTGTATTGAATGGATTGCTAGTAAATATTTTTCTAAATTTTTTTGATTAATCGAATACCCAAAATTTACTTACATTACAGATCATTAACAATTTAATTAAATTGGCTTAATATATGCACTAACTCATACAATTATAAATATATAAACAATAAACCGACAATATTGTATTATATTATACATAAATACATCAAAATCTTTAATTTTAAAGTTATAGTCAAAGATTAAATCACGAAGTAACACATATAGAATGTATTTTAAAATTTTTTAGTTGTAACTTTTAAGTTATTTATTCCGAAATATGAGAAGTTTAACATTCGTTACTGAAAAAATAAATTATTTATTTTTAAAAAAATGCATATTTACATATTTTTTTAAGAATAAGTAATTTTGTTCTGAGAAATTAGATTTCCTAAATAAGGCCTATAGACCTGACAAAAAAAAAAGGCCTATAGTAAATATTGTATGTAAATTATATTTATAATATTATATTAAATATCAAATTTAATTGAATTGAAATAAAATTGGGTAACGTTTTTTTTAACCCAAATAACTATTGGATTGCAATGGTTCGATTTGATCGATTGAAAATAGGATCAATTTAAATTAGTAGGATCAATTTCCCCAAACCATGTGCGCCTAACCGACAGTGCAGACTGCAAGGATAAAGTGGAGGACACCTCATCGTTAAAAATATTTATGTTAATGATAAATTTGGCATTGTACTTTCACAATCTTTTGATTCTTTTATTTAGCACAAAGGTCGAAACAGGAAAAAAGAAAGTGAATGGGGGTATAAAGATATGTATGAGTTGGGGTTAGAAACAAAAATTAGGGGAAATGAAACTCAGAAAAGGAAAGAGGCTCAACAGAGAAGGGAGTTTTGTAGGGGGGTAGTTGCCTCTCTTTTGAGCCAGTGACTTCCATTTCCTCTTATATAATTAACAACCCCCTCTGTTCTGGAGCATTAGCTTTGTGATTACTTTGCTTCTTCTGTCTTTTATTGCAATTATCTCCAAACACCAAACTCCAAACATACATGGTTTTATGCAATTATCTCCAGTTGAGCTACATGCATGCATATACAGATATAATTACTCCCTCCGTCTCTATAACCATAATTATGTTGACAAGAGGCTGTGATGATGAATCCATATTTTTCCGAGTTAAAATTGGGCACCGAGTGAAAGTGACCTGTATCTTGGCGGGGCATTTTGTTGCAGCCATGGCAGTGTTGCCCTCTGTTTTGCCTGATTCTTTCTAGATCTGAGCCTTGATTCTACTTATCCTTTGTAATTGTCATAGTATTGTTTCTGTATTTGCTGTGGTTAAGTTTCCTAAATAATCCAAGAAAATTTGTCATTTTTTTAAGGAAAGAAAACTTATCATTTAATCTAAAATAATGCAAGTTTCTTTTAAAAATTTGGATAATAAAATTTTAATGTCCAAAAAGAACACACATGTACCTAAAGATATCACAAATAAATTAAATACGTTTTTATTAACAATATTATAAAAGATAAAAATAAAATTTAATCATCATTTCATTGGACACCGTGAAGATCATATATATTCTACATTCAAAACATGAAAATTCTCAATGGTACTTTCGTAGAATTGGATTTTCCAAATGATATACCAAATAGTTTTGACTTACATTTGGTATCACTCATTTGGTATCACTCTACTATTATGTTATTCTCTACTATTATGTTATTCCATATCATACCCCTCCCATCAACTTTCGTTAAACAAATGTTATATAACCTTGTAAACAATATAAAAACACTTAAAAAAAAATTCAATGGTACCCTTATACATTTGACTTTTCCAAATGATACATCAAATAATTTTGACTTTCATTTGGTATCACTCTACTATTATATCATTACATGTTATACCTTTCCCGTCAAACTCCATTACTCAAACGTTATTTGATCCTCAATTAACTTTCAAGTAAAAAACAAAGGTAGTGAAATTGTTAAATTTATGGTTTTGATTAGCGATGCATCTTAAAGGACGAAAATGAAGATAGATTTCATAAAAGGGTAGTGCATCACAAGCTACTAAGATAAAAAGTTCTCAATTTAGTTATGTTGAGTATGAAATACACACAAGGAAAATATAGAGGGGGTGAATGTATTTTCAAACTTTTCTTTGATTTAGCTTTTAGAACAGCTTTTTTGAGTGTTTGACTTTAAAATTTGGTATTGCAAGTGGTGTCACGGCCTAAGTACAGGTACACAAAGTGCACTTTACTCTTATAATTATTGCTAAAGGGAACCAACAGTTGGAGAGGTTCAGTTGTGGGATGTTGGCTATAATGTCACTATTCACATGCCAGGTGTAGTTTTTAGCTAACAGTTATCGAGGGTTGGAGATGCTTTTATTGTTTGCATTTAAAGTTGAATAATTAGTGTTGATTAATTAATTGCTTTAAAATTTTAAGGTATTAGAGGAAAGCATTTTTAGGATCTTATTTATACTTTCAGGATCTTATATTATATTCAGTGACGGACCTAGAGCATAATACGAGGGGGTCCAAAAATTCATAAAAAATTCGAATCACACGTAGTGCGGATTTTTTTCCCACTAAATCATGCAAAAAATGAAAAAATTTCACTAAATCATGCAAAAAAGGAATATTTTCCACTAAATCATACAAAAATGGATACAAAAGAAGACAAATAAACCATCTAGAAGGGACCAGGGACAAGTAAATGATAGGACATACATAATTTTTTTTTACATTTTTTATTTTTTCTAAATTTCCCCAACCTAGGAGGGGCCACCCCTCGACTCCCCAGGACCGTCCATGATTATATTATAACACTTCCATCACTCGATCACGAACGTCCATCTTTGGGGCATAGGTTGTCCTTCATGTTCATAATAAATTGCGAGAATATCGGGGGTCGTAGGCTTGACTCCCCGATACAGCCATCTTAATTTTTAGATGAGTTGGTTACTTAACTTGGTATTAGGCACGCATAAGTCATAGATTCGATTCTCTTCGACCTCCGTGATCCACTATTCGATCCAAAAATGGGTTTTCGGGTGAGAGGGAGTATTAACATATAATGTAAGATACATGTAAAGTC
Organism: Kitagawia praeruptora; assembly: GCA_037693485.1. NCBI lineage: Eukaryota > Viridiplantae > Streptophyta > Magnoliopsida > Apiales > Apiaceae > Kitagawia > Kitagawia praeruptora. The sequence continues at coordinate 26,807,511 of CM075352.1, read as the reverse complement.
TCCGTCTAACATTTTAAGGATTTAGACTGATCGGTAATCTCAGATAAAATAAGCTTTCCTCAACTGTAACAGCTTCTGACTTTTAAGCATCATACTTTCACAACTGCAGTCTGATTGGAATCATCTGACCGGCGTATCGCCGGAGAATTTAACTGTTATTCTCAGCATAGCTTTCCCTCACCCTGTCTCTGATTTGTTTTGTTTAGTCTCCCTTGCTTCTGTGTGTCCGTTTGGTTGTCGGTTTGTGTCTACTTGTTTGGTTTCAGTGTGAGTTTCCCGTCGGTTTCACCCTCCGTTTCTCGTCTCCAAACCCAGTGTCATTCCTTACTCCTCCGCCACTCCATCTTTTGATCAAACCACCGTTCTCTCACCCCCCTCGTTTTCTTTCCCAGCACCTAATTCCCCTCAACCTTTGCAGCAACCTTCTCCGGCCAATTCTTCTCCATAATATTCAACACACCTCACTTGCTAACTCAACCCACCCTTCACCGCCAAACGTCTTCCCCACCCCACCTCAACCTCCTCCATCTCACCGCCTAGCACCCCTATATGCGAACACCTACCTCCCACTTCAAACCAAAAACAGTTTGTTCCGATTTCTCAGAAATTTCCGTTTCAAACAAACACAATCTTTTCTTCAATCAATACCTGCAATCAACCCATCTATTCACTGACTTTTCTTTGTAGACCCCAATTCCACCAGATCTCATTTGTGATTGTTTTATTGTTTACTGTTCTTTTACCGTTTACTTTCGGTTCTTTTCTTTTTTTCTTTTTATTTGGTTTTTTGTTTCTTTTTGTTTCGTTTTGTATTTTTGTTTCCTGTTTCTTTTTCATTCCGTTATTAATTTATTAGTATTATTACTATTATTATTATTAATATTATTACTATTATTATTATTAGTATTATTATTATAATTATTATTATCACTATTTTATTATTATTATTAATATTAGTATTATTACTATTATTATTATTTTGACTATTATTATTATCATTATTATTATTATTACTATTTATTTAATTACTTGTATTGACTTTTATTACTATTAGTATTGTATTATGTTTTATCGATGTCGCGTTTTTTGCGTGTTGGCAGTCTGAATTTAGGTACCCTGAATGGCAAATTGTTGGAGCTCGTGGATGTGTTGAAGAAGCGAAGGGTGGATGTGGCTTGTATTCAAGAGACTAGGTGGAAGGGAGCTCAATCTAGAGAAGCGAACGGGTATAAGTTGTGGTACTCGGGTCTTGCCAACTCGAGGAACGGAGTGGGTATTCTTTTGGCGAATGATCTTAAAGACAACGTCGTGGACGTGACGAGGTGTAATGACAGGATCATGGCCGTCAGAGTGGTGGTTGGGGAGAAGGTGGTGAACGTGGTATGCGCGTATGCCCCTCAAGTCGGTTTGGGCGTCTCAGAGAAGGAGGCTTTTTGGGTCTGTTTAGATGAGTTGGTTGGAAGTATTCCGGGTGACCAACTTGTAGTGCTGGGTGGAGATTTTAATGGCCACATTGGTGAGAGGTCGGATGGCTATCCCGGCGCCCATGGGGGTTTCGGCTTCGGGGTCAGGAACGCCGGTGGGTCAGCATTGTTGGAGTTTGCTACTGCTCAAGATTTGGTGATTGTGAATTCTGTATTTCAGAAGAGGCCTGAACACCTCATTACCTTCAGCAGTGGAGGTCTCAACACTCAAATAGATTACCTTCTTATGCGCAAGAGGGATGCTAGGGCGTGTGTAGATTGCAAGGTGTTCCGGAGTGAGGCTTGTGCTTCTCAACACCGTCTGTTGGCCATGGATCTTTCCATTGGTGGCCGAGATGTTCGCAGAACAAGAGAGTCAAGACCAAGAATACTTTGGAAAGACTTGAAGGGAGTTAAGGCGGCCGAATTCAGGGATTCGTTGTTCAAAGAAGGTTGTTTCGATCTTAGTGGTGATGTTAACTGTAGGTGGTCCAACATGGCGAAGGCTATTCGGTGTGTGGGCGAGAAAGTGGTGGGGGTCTCTTCAGGAAAGTTCAGTGGACATAAAGAGTCATGGTGGTGGAACGAGGAGGTTCAAAAGAAAGTAAAGGTAAAATGTATGTTATTTAAAGAACTTTTGTCGAGTTCAGGGACGGAGAGGTCTCTGAAGCTGGAAGCATACAAGGTGGCGAGACGAGAGGCAAAAAAGGCTGTGGCGAAAGCCAAGAGTGAAGCGTACGAGGGGCTGTATAAACGCCTAGATACCAAGGAAGGAGCGAACGCTATTTTTAAACTAGCTAAAGCTAGGGAGAGAAGGCGGCGCGACCTGGGTTCTGTTAAGTTTATTAAGGACGATTCAGGCCAAGTGTTAATAAGTGAAGACGCCATTAAGGAGAGGTGGAGTTCATATTTTCACAATCTTTTCAATGGGGCGACGCGGAGTGGTGCCAGTGTGGCGCAAGAGGTCACTCTTTCGCCCGCTCGCTCAGTCGGCCCTTGTGATCATATCTCCAGAGAGGAAGTCAAGGGTGCCCTTCAAAAGATGGCTAGAGGGAAGGCGGTAGGTCCGGATCAGATACCAATCGAGGTGTGGCTTTCTCTTGGTGAGGTTGGCGTTCTATGGCTAACAGATCTGTTTAATGCACTTCTCTCGGGTTCTAAGATGCCAGAGGAGTGGCGGCGCAGTATTGTAGTCCCTTTCTTCAAGAACAAAGGTGACGCCCAGAACTGTAGTAACTATCGAGGAATTAAATTACTCAGTCATACTATGAAACTTTGGGAGAGAGTGGTTGAATCTCGGATTAGAAGAGAGGTTGAAATCTCAGAGAACCAATTTGGTTTTATGCCGGGAAGATCGACGACCGAGGCCATTCACCTCGTCAGACGCCTTATGGAGAAGTTCAGAGAGCGTCGCAAAGACCTACATATGGTGTTCATCGATCTTGAGAAGGCGTATGATAGCATCCCCCGTGAAGCTATTTGGAAGAGCCTAGCGGAGAGGAGAGTGTCGTCGGAGTACGTCAGGGCGATTCAAGACATGTACTCTCAAGCTTGTTCCTGCGTTCGGACCCCAGTCGGTGATGCTCGTTATTTCCCTGTGGAGATTGGGCTACACCAGGGGTCGGCCCTTAGCCCTCTTCTTTTCGCCCTGATCCTAGATGTCATGTCGCGAGGGATTCAAGACGCCATCCCTTGGTGTATGCTCTTCGCCGATGATATAGTGCTAGTGGCGGAATCGAGGGGGGAGGTGAATGAGAAGTTGGAGTTATGGAGATCCACTTTGGAGCCCCAAGGTCTGCGTCTGAGCAGGTCTAAAACCGAATACCTATGGTGCAACTTCAGTGGTGACGCCAACGAGGAAGGGGTGGAGGTTAGGATTGAAGATCAGACCGTCCCCCGTACGGAAAAGTTCAAGTATTTGGGTTCGATCATCCAGAAGGAAGGTGAGATTGAAGATGATGTCACGCATCGTATCAACGCGGGGTGGCTAAGATGGAGGGCTGCGTCAGGGGTGATGTGCGATAAGAAAGTCCCGTTAAAGCTGAAAGGGAAGTTCTATAGAACAGCTATCCGTCCTGCGATGCTATATGGTTCGGAGTGTTGGGCGGCGAAGAAGGCCCTCGAGTGCAAGTTGGAAGCAGCTGAAATGAGGATGCTGCGGTGGTCCTGTGGCCGCACGATGTTAGATAGAATCCCGAATGTGGTTTTCAGGAGCGAGTTGGAGGTGGCACCTTTTACTGCGAAAGTTAGGGAAGGGAGGTTGAGATGGTTCGGCCACGTTCGTAGGAGGCTTCCGGAAGCCCCGGTGAGGAGGGTCGAGAGTATTTCAGTTGTTGGGGTGAGGAGAAGAGGCAGACCGAGGAGGTCGTGGGAAGAACAGCTCAGGATGGATTTGAAGGCCGTAAACTTGGACGAGAACGCGATAGCCGATAGGAGTTGTTGGAGGCGCCAGATTAGAGTTGTTGACTCCCTTCTAGGGAGTGGTTCTGTGGTTGAGAGCCTCAGAGTTGGGCTCTCTCGTTTAGCATTAGCTTAGTAGCTTGGCTTTTCATCCTCATATTGTCTTCTGTTTTCTTATTTGGCAGGCGCAGGGAGCTTGGCTGGAGGTCTTCCTAGATCAGGAGAAGAGTGCCCCTTGCCCGAGTAGGTAAGCCCCATGAGATCCAGGCCATGGGCCCAGGTTCGGTCGACTACTTTACCCACCTTTATCATCATTGTATTAAATTCACTTTGCTATTCGGTGCACTAAGCCGGGGGTCTTCACGGAAACAGCCTCTCTACTGTAAAGTAGGGGTATGGTCTGCGTACATTGTACCCTCCCCAGACCCTGCTTCATGCGGGTTATACTGGGTATGTTTGGTTTGGTTTTTTAGACTGATCGGTTACTTAACAATCAGAATGATGCACCTGGTTCGGGTTGATCAGATTAAAGAATATTTTAATAATTCGGTTTAATTAAATGAGTTATAATTTTTAATTCAATTTATAAAATAATTTTGTGACTCAATACTAATTAAAATACATCGATTTGAATTGATTTGGATTGTATTTAATGGATTGCTAGTAAATATTTTTCTAAATTTTTTCGATTAATCGAATACCCAAAATTTACTTAAATTATAGATCATTAACAATTTAATTAAATTGGCTTACTATATGCACTAAAATCATACAAATATAAATATATAAACAATAAACCGGCAATATTGTATTATATTATACATAAATACATCAAAATCTTTAATTTTAAAGTTATAGTCAAAGATTAAATAACGAAGTAACACATATAGAATGTATTTGGCATTTCTTAGTTGTAACTTATAAGTTACTTATTCCGAAATATGAGGAGTTTAACATTCGTTATCGTAAAAATAAATTATTTATTTTAGAAAAAATACATATTTACGTATTTAATTTCAGAATAAGTAATTTTTTTTCTGGGAAATTAGATTTCCTAAATAAGGCCTATAGTAAATATTGTAAGTAAATTATATTGTTAATATTATATTAAATATTGAATTGAATTGAAATAAAATTGGGCTAACGTTTTTTTAACCCAAATAACTACTCTTAGACATGGTTATAAAAATCGGTAATCGGTATAAATCGGTTGAGGTACCGATTTAAGATTAATCGGGTAATCGGGGATTAATCGGAAGGATTAATCGGAGTATTAATCGGATATTATAATAATATTTAATATATTAGTCTAATGTACAATTAAACATATCATTTTAAATAAATTTATAAGATTAATCGGATTTCAAAAATCGAATCGGTTAGCTACCTTACAGAGGATTAATCGGGGATTAATCGGTTAAATCGGGGATTTTTAGAACCATGCTCTTAGATTGCAATGGTTCGATTTGATCGATTGAAAATAGGATGAATTGAAATTAGTTTGATCAATTTCCCCAAACCATGTGCGCCTAACCGACAGTGCAGACTGCAGAGTTACCGAAACAGTCTACACAGTTGGAGTCAAGGATAAAGTGGAGGACACCTCATCGTTAAAAATATTCATGTTAATGACAAATTTGACATTGTACTTTCACAATCTTTTGATTCTTTTCTTTAGCACAAAGGTCGAAACAGGAAAAAAGAAAGTGAATGGGGTATAAAGATATGTATGAGTTGGGGTTAGAAACAAAAATAAGGGGAAATGATACTCAGAAAAGGAAAGAGGCTCAACAGAGAAGTGAGTTTTGTAGGGGGGTAGTTGCCTCTCTTTTGAGCCAGTGACTTCCATTTCCTCTTATATAATTAACAACCCCCTCTGTTCTGGAGCATTATCTTTGTGATTACTTTGCTTCTTCTGTCTTTTATTGCAATTATCTCCAAACACCAAACTCCAAACATACATGGTTTTATGCAATTATCTCCAGTTGAGCTACATGCATGCATATACAGATATAATTACTCCCTCTGTCCCCATAATTATAATTAAGTATGTTGACAAGAGGCTGTGATGATGAATCCATATTTTCCTGAGTTAAATTGGGCACCGAGTGAAAGTGACCTGTATCTTGGCGGGGCATTTTGTTGCAGCCATGGCAGTGTTGCCCTCTGTTTTGCCTGATTCTTTATAGATCTGAGCCTTGATTTTACTTATCCTTTGTAATTGTCATAGTGCCTGTTTGTGGAAACTTTTTTTGATGAATTATGAACTTAATTTCGGGTAAAAATTTTATATTTTGCTAATTTATTTTTATACAAGTATTTAATGTATGTTTGATATTCAATAAGTTGCAAAAAAAAGTTGAAAAATAAGTTGGAAAGTTAGGATTCTTAACTTTCAACTTAAAATAAGTTGACTTATTCTGAAAAATAAGTTCTCCCAAACACCTCCATAGTATTGTTTTTGTATTTGCTGTGGTTACGTTTCCTAAATAATCCAAGAAAATTTGTCATTTTTTTAAGGGAAGAAAACTTATCATTTAATCTAAAATAATGCAAGTTTCTTTTAAAAATTTGGATAATAAAATTCTAATGTCCAAAAAGAACACACATGTACCTAAAGATATCACAAATAAATTAAATACATTTTTATTAACAATATTATAAAAGATAAAAAATAAAATTTAATCATCATTTCATTGGATACCGTGGAGATCATATATATTTTACATTCAAAACATGAAAATTCTCAATGGTAGTCTCGTAGAATTGGATTTTCCAAATGATATACCAAATAATTTTGACTTACATTTGGTATCACTCATTTGGTATCACTCTACTATTATGTTATTCTCTACTATTATGTTATTCCATATCATACCCCTCCCATCAACTTTCGTTAAACAAATGTTATATAACCTTGTAAACAATATAAAAACACTTAAAAAAAAATCAATGGTACTCTTGTACATTTGACTTTTCCAAATGATACATCAAATAATTTTGACTTTCATTTGGTATCACTCTACTATTATATCATTACATGTTATACCTTTCCCGTCAAACTCCATTACTCAAACGTTATTTGATCCTCAATTAACTTTCAAGTAAAAAACAAAGGTAGTGAAATTGTTAAATTTATGGTTTTGATTAGCGGTGCATCTTAAAGGACGAAAATGAAGATAGATTTCATAAAAGGGTAGTGCATCACAAGCTACTAAGATAAAAAGTTCTCAATTTAGTTATGTTGAGTATGAAATACACACAAGGAAAATATAGAGGGGGTGAATGTATTTTCAAACTTTTCTTTGATTTAGCTTTTAGAACAGTTTTTTTGAGTGTTTGAATCTGATGTGTAGCTGAGTGTGTGTTATTGTTTAATGAATTATACGTGCGGAAATAAGAACAAAAACACAAGTACTCACTTTAATCTAATATTGTATTAGATCGAAGGTTTTGCTACAAGCTGAGAATACTAATGTTAGTATTCTCAGCTTCGTTTTCTCAGAGAGATATTATCTTTGAGATTGTAAAGAAAAACTCTCGACTGCTAAAGAAGTGAGATTGTACACTTATAGAAATGTGTACGTCCTACTTACTACAAATGTAGTGACAGACAAATACACTTTCTAACTTGTCTATCCTTATTTGGTACACGTCTGGGCAGCATGTGATTTGACTAGAGCTGGCAATTCTTGTCGTGTACTTTCATGTTTCGTGTACCAAGAGGCCAAAACGAAAACGAAATAAAATCGTGTACTCAAATTCTAAAACGAACACGAAACGAAACATTTTTTGTAACCACAAAACGAAACGAAAAGTACACGAAATATTTTGTGTACTTTCCGTTTACACGAAAGCAAAACGAAAACCGTATACTTTCGTGTACTTTTCGTGTATTTTCTATTTATTTTGTAAAAAGGTTAAATATGTAATATTTATTTATAATATATATTTATACAATTTAAAATATTTTTTTAAATATTTATTTATTTCGTATATTTTCGTTTCGTGTCGTGTACCCAAAGTTAAACCCAAAATTGACACTAAATTCATCCGTGTAATTTTGTGTCCGTGTACTTTCGTGTTCGTGTACCGCAAAGGTCAACCCAAACCCGTAATTTTCGTGTCGTGTACGAAATTGTTGACTCTAGATTTGACTGTTTCTTTAACCTGCTCAGATCCACTACTATAGCAGCTTGTCTCCTTTAACATCTCTCTAAGCTTCTTTGTAGACTTTCCATGTACAATTTACAGTATTGTGGTCCTGAAAGTGTCTTGGCTTGTTGCAGCTACAACTTCAGTATTTTGTCTTCAAGAATCCATTAGAGAAATGACTAAGCGTTTGATTCGAGAACTAGAATTGGCTATTTCGATAACTCTGAGTTCTTGAACATTATATTATTGACATATCGAATCGCTTCTCGAATGAGACTTTTCTTCAGGAATCTTTGACTTATCGAATAGAGCATTTTACTTATGTAATCCTTAAAATGTTGAATAGCGTTCTGAGTCCTTGAGATGTCGAATGTAACTTTGACTTATTGACCTTTTGAGAACTCGAATGATACTTTGACTTGTTGACTTACTGAGTTTAGGGCTGATCATTCGATCGGTTCGGTTAAAAACCGAACCGAATAAGAAAAATCGAAAAACCGAATTGCAATTTTTGTAGAACCGAACCGAATTACCTACCAAAACCGAACCGAACCGAAATAAATTGGATCGGTTTATTCGGTTTGGTTTACCGTATAACCGAAATTTTAAGATTGGCTATTTAGACCACTAGTCCGTACAAGTTTTCATGGAGACTATGGAGAATATAATAGCAATTAGGAGTATCAAGTCAAGTGACAAGCATTTAAGCTCAAGCATACTAGACTACTGAACATGAACAATTAACATTTAACAAAATCTGGAACAATACTAGACTATTGTTAATTGTATTAGATTGAGTATTTGAGTAATTACCTAATTAGAACTTAGAAGATTGATTGATTGAAGTCTCGAAGAATACCGTATAACTTAAGATTGATTCGAATTGAATCGGTTATCGGCGGATGGATTTGAGTGAATTGAAAAGTGACTGCGTGTATCAGTGTATCGATGTACGTATTCTGAAGTGTGACCTAATTCAATGTTTGTAAAAGGGAATTAGAATTATATTTATGAAAGAATAAGAATAATAAATATAATTAAAAAATATATGTATATATAATTCGGTTTTTAATCGAACCGTAATATTACAAACCGAACCAAACCGATATTTTTTCGGTTTAAACCGAAATAACCGAATTTTCAGAAAAATACAATCCAAACCGAACCGAAATTCAACATTTCGGTTCGGTTTTTTGGTTTTGGTTCGGTTTTGCTCACCCCTAACTGAGTTCTCGAATAGAGTACTGGACATGTCGAATCCCTGAGTTATAAATGGATCTTTGACTTGTTGACTCCTCAGATATCGAATAGTGTCTTTTGACATATCGAATCCTTGATTTCTCGAAACATTGACTTCTCGAATAGACCAAAATACTTCTCGAATTAGTACTTAGGCAAATCTTCAATCTTCAAGCTCCAACTTTGTTTATTTCGACAGCCTTGTTCTCCAAGTTTGAGGCATGATCTCTGGATTTTCTTTAAAGCATTATTTCATGACTTAATTTACACAGTTACATAGCTAGAACTTTGATGCCTATTACAAGTACCAGTACATAAAGAAACTCTACAACTAGAAGGTTCCCTAGTTAAGGGGTCATGTAAGTACTGCAAAGCATTACAAACAATTAGGCTTGTTATTAGATGTATACATGCATGCCTCTATGACTAACAGGTTCATCCCATACTTAATCACAAGTTCAAAACAATTTTCAGTTTGGTTTTAAACTGTTTCTTTTGAAAGATCAATATTTATATATATTTCTTTCAGATCGCCATAGTTAAATTTATTGGGTGAATATGGTTGAAACCTTTGAATAACCATAGTTAAATTTTTAGGATAATTTTAATTGCTATCTTTTTTGTATTAGTTTTTCATTTTATCATGTGACTCTTAGATTGTATTATGTTGCAATTATTTTAGTTTCTATATTAATTACAAGTTTATGTAAGGTTTAATTAACGGGTGTTGACGGTTGTGCTATAACATGGAGTGATATCATAAAAGAGTGGGACCAAATGGAATTTTCTATTGTATTTTTATACTGTTTACAAGGTCATATAACATTTGATTAACGGGAATTGACGATAGGGGTATATCATGGAATGACATAATAGTATTGTTGAGTATTGAATACAGTAAAAGAATACAGAGGGGGGGGGTGAATGGATTCTTGAACTTTTCTCGTTCGAGTCTATGTAGCAAGAGTGTTTGTGTGTGCAAGATAGAAGGTGCGGATAAAGAATAACACAAGACACAATGTCACTTTAATCTAATGTATTATTAGATAAAGGTTGCTACAATCTGTGAATACAAATGATAGTATTCTCAGCTTCGTTTTTCTCAGAGAGATACAGCTTGTAGTGTATGAAAAACTTGACTCACAAAGTTACTAAGTTAATGACTAAGGAAGTGAGACTGTATCCTTATAGAACATGGATACAACCTACTTACACCAAATAAGGTAGCTAAACAAATTACTTTCTAGTCTGTCTATCCTTTTTGAGTAAGTGTCCAAACGGTTACAGATTTGACTTTGCAAAGCCTGTTCAGATCCACTTCTTTAGCCCTTTGTCTCTTCTATATCTCTCAAAGCTTCCTTGTAGGCTTTCCAGAGCACGTTACAGATTGTGGTCCATAAAGTGCATTGGCTTGTTTCTGGTTTCTGACTTATACAATTTCTTCAGTATTTTGTCTCCAAGAATGTATTCGAGAAGTGACTAAGTAGTTGATTCGAGAACTAGAATTGACTTGATCGATAACTCTGAGTTCTCGAACACTGTTATATTGACATATCGAATTACTTCTCGAATAGCTCTTTTCTTCAGGATTCTTTGAGTTGTCGAATAGAACACTTGACTTGTTGAATCCTTGAGATATCGAATAGCTTTCTGAGTCCTTGAGATATCGAATGGAACTTTGACTTGTTGACTCCTTGAGAACTCGAACACTACTTTGACTTGTTGACTTCCTGAGTTCTCGAATAGAGTACATAGACATATCGAATCTCTGAGATATCGAATGAGATATCGAACAGTGTATTCAGAGATATCGAATAGTGTCTTGAGATATCGAATCCCTGACTTCTCGAATGCTGGACTTCTCGAATAGACAAATATACTTCTCGAATTGGTACTTAGGCAAATTCTTCATTTCTTCAAATCCCAACTGTGATTATTTGATAGTCTTTATCTTCTTGCTTGAGGCATGAACCTTGGAACTTCTTTCAAGCATTATTCTAGACTCTATAAGTACAGTTACACAACTAGGATTTGATGCCTACTACAAGTACAATACAAACAGAAACTCTACAACTAGAGGTTCCCTCAGTTAAGAGGTCATGTAAGTAATGCAAAGCATTACAAACAATTAAGCTTGCTATTAGATGTATACAGACATGCCTCTGTAACTAACAATCTCCCCCAAATTGTGAGTGAGACCCTTAGTCACAATTTCATGTCTGATAACAAGCCTAACATAAATAAAGATAAAACTTTAAAAGTACAGGTATGTAGATTGATTGAAGAAAGTTCACAGAAGTGTTCTTACAAGTTTTGAGAAACTACTAGCCATACCCTTTTGGATTCATCTCTTGAGCTTTGGCTTGCAGATTCTCATTTTTCATTTTCTCCTCAGCTTCTTTGGCTTTCTTCTTTGCATTTTCCTCCATGGCAAGAATAATGTCTTCCATTGCAGTGAGTTCTTCAATTAGAGGGGAGCCTGATAAATCCTTAAGTACTTCATTCATCTATTTCTCATAATAGGAACTGATGTAGTCCATTCTAATCTTTACATTTCTACCATATTTCTTGTACTCAATGATGTAAGGATTAAACTTGACTCTACACAGACCCATAGCTCTCAATTCATCAGCCTTAGTTTCCATTACAGCAAACTCCTCCTCCCTTTTCTTTAGAAGCTCCTCACTGTTCTTTCTCATTTCTGCCTGGTGATCTCTCTTCATTTTGACAAAGTCAATTAACTCCAGCTTCCATACCCTTTCCACTCTGTCTTCAGAATCCAACATTGCAATTATTCTTTCTATGTCATATAGCTTGCCCCAGTGCTGACATGTTCCTTGTCTGAATTTCTTCTGTCTTCCATCAGTATATTTTATTTCAAGAAAATCATCAACAATGGCAACATGATAGATTCTTTGAGCCCATATGAACTGCAGTTGGTCTTCATTATAGATTTCATCCAGAGGTGGTAGGTTCAATCCTGGAATTATTGTCAGTGCCTTTGATTTCGATATCTTCACCCTTCTTGCAGCATGCTTAATTTTACTCCTCCTTGTATGATTGCTAGGCAGAAGCTTATGACCCTTATTGGTAGACCATAGTAGTATTCCATTAGCAGTTTGCTTTCTGAAACATACACATGGTTTCTTGATTTGAATCCCCTTCACTTAATGAGGTGCCAAAACAGTTGCATACGCCAGAGATATAGATCTTGATGAATCATTACTAGTGACATCCACCCTAGACATTGAGCCTTGTGTTATGGTGGAAGTGTCATTAATAATGTTCATGGCTTGCTGTTTTCCACTCTTCTTTTCATATACCTTTCCTCCACCCTTGTCATCATCCTTCTTTCTATTTTTATCATCCCTTTTCTTCTTGTCATCACTGCCCTTATATCTCCCTTGATCTCCACCCCTGCTTCCACTTTTATCATGAACATCCTTGTCTTGATTTGACTTTCCACCTTGAGCAATAGGCTTGATGTCTGATTGAGAGTTGATAAACTTCACCAGAATGTTAAGAGCCTCCTTTTCAGATTCAGATTTTCCATTTCTTGAATGTAGAACTCCAGCTAGAAACTTTATGGTGGACATGTTGTTTGCTTTTAGATGTTGGCCAAATCTGAAAGCAACAATGTCTTGATCCTTTTCATATAGAATACAATGAGGCTGAGGAACTACTTGAGGCAGTTGAGATTTCATGCACTTGGTGAGAATCTCTTTGAGCATATCATTGTCTAGTGAGTTATTCCTTTCTATCTTCTTGATGATTGTTCCAAGTTCAGAGCTAGATAGAATTTGAAGGGCTTCAATGTGGATGTGAAAGAGGTTCTTGGTAGTGTGAACTAAGACTTCTCTATCATTCGAAAGAATGATGGCATGGGGATTGGTTTGCACAATTTCTCTTCTCACTACAGTGACTAGAAACACATCTTGCACAAGAAGCTTGATGTAGTCAAAGTAATGGAAATTGGCTCTTTTCCTTAACTCTTGTAGATGCTTCAAAAAGGCTATGTCATGGTATAGTCTAGAGTTTGCAGTTTCTTGACATACCCTTTGAGTAAGCACATTTCTGAATCTGAAGGTTCAGATTGAAGGGATTGTTTAGCAATGTCAGGAATGTCAAATTCATATTCTGACTTCCCTTCAGTTTCAGATGGCTTGGCAACTTCATCTACAACCACTTTCTTCAGCTTGTCATCCTTGGATGTAGATTTCTCAGACTGAGATGACTTAGCAGTTCTTGGTTGGCCACCCTCATTAGTTGTAATGACTTTGGTTTGAGATTTCTCCCCCTTAGTCTGAGGCTCCCCCTTAGATTTTGAGTTCCTTGTTATCCTCTTCTCCCCCTTAGGCTTGTTGTCAGGCACAGAGGCTGTAGTAGGAGCCTTTGGAGTCGAAGATTCTTCAAGTAGAGGGATACCCATGTGCTTCATCATGGCAGACAGCATAGATTGTTGATCCAGAAGAACATTAGCAGTGGTAGTGGCTTGAGTGTTCAATTGCTCAGTTAGATTTGTAACTTTGCCTGCCAGATGGGCATTGGATTCTTTGAGAGACACCACCTCCCTTTCAAGAGTATCAACCTTGGTGAACAGTGCAGTGGCCTTGAAACCAGTTAAGGATTGATCTTGCAATCTTTTCACTTCAGACTTGGTCATTTCATGCACAGGGACTTCAGTGACCAGCTTGTCTCCATACTGATTTTTTAACAGTGTTCTGAGCATGGCATTGGCCTCTGTAGTCTGGTCAGATAGATTTCGAAATCTGTGTCCTAGGCCTGTGACTGTGTCTGTGAGTTTGGCTAGGCCATTGTCCATCTTGGTGCAGGTGGTGTTGCAGTGTTTGAGATCTTTGACCACACTGTCTAGTTGAGGAAATTTAGCATCAAAGGCCCTCTTTACTTCTGCTACTGAAGTGGCTGTCTTGTCACACACCCTGTTGACTTCAGTGTTGACTCCCTTGCCAAGATAGTGTGCAGCCTTGAGGAAACCTTTGTAGGAATCATTGACAGCTTCATACACTTCACCAGGAGACAGGGATTTTGCATTGGAGCCCAGTGAAGTGATGTATTCCTCTCTAAGATATTGAAGTGCTTCACTGAGAGTTACATCATACTTTCCTTGCAATATTCTTTATTCATTTGAGCTGGTCTAGCTTTTAGAAAAAGGTTTAATTAGAAAGTCTAAATCTCCTTGGAGTTGTACAGCATTTTATGTTGATAATGCTGCTGAAAAAGAAAGAGGTGTGCCAAGATTAGTTATCAATTATAAACCTCTTAATAAAGTTTTAAAATGGATTAGATATCCTATTCCTAACAAAAAAGATTTGTTAGATAGATTAAACGATGCTTTAATCTTTTCTAAATTTGATATGAAGTCAGGATATTGGCAAATTCAGATTAAAGAATCTGATAGATATAAAACAGCTTTTACAGTTCCCTTTGGACATTATGAATGGAATGTTCTTCCATTTGGTCAGAAGAATGCTCCTTCTGAGTTTCAGAATATTATGAATGATATATTCAATCCTTATTCTGAATTTATAATAGTTTATATCGATGATGTTTTAGTATTTTCTAAAACTATAGATCAACATATTAAACACTTAAAAATATTTAAGAGTTTAATAAAAAATAATGGTTTAGTAATATCTGCCCCAAAAATGAAATTATTTCAAACTCAAGTTAGATTTTTGGGACATTTGATAAATCAAGGAAAAATTATTCCTATAGACAGAAGTATAGAGTTTGCTTCTAAATTTCCTAATGAAATAACTGATAAAAAGCAGTAGCAAAGATTTTTAGGAAGTCTGAATTATATTTCAGACTATTATAAAGACTTGGCCAAAGATGCAGCCATACTTTATTCTAGACTTAAGAAGAAACCTGAACCCTGGACTGAGAACCATTCTCAGGCTGTTCAAAAAATCAAATCAAAGGTAAAATGTTTACCTTGCTTATCCTTAGCAAATCCCAAGTATTTCAAAATTGTGGAAACAGATGCCTCCGATATAGGATATGGTGGTATTTTAAAGCAGGTTATCCCTGAAACTTCTAAAGAAGTTCTTGTAAGATTTACCTCAGGAAAATGGAATTCAACTCAGTCAAAATACTCGACTGTAAAGAAAGAAATGCTTTCTATAATTAAATGTGTTTCAAAATTTCAAGGCGATTTATTAAATCAAAATTTTTTTACAGGCATTTGCATTGCCATCTCTCTCAGCATCATCAATAATCTTGGCCTTCTGCATCTCCACATCATCCCTATGGCATAGTAGGATGGCCTCATAGTCTGGATTAGAGATGTTGGAGGTGACAAGGTTCTGAGCTATTTTTCCAAACTCAGGAATCTGATCCACAATTAAGCTTTGAAGTGCTTCAACCGTCAATTTTTGTGGAACAGACCCTGATCCTGAAGCACTGTCATGTTGCACAGGCTTCAGCCATTGTGACATAAAGTCAGAGCTAGAGCTAGGTAAACTAGACTCCTCAGTTACAGATGCAACTTCTGTAGCCGGATGGATTGACTCTACTACTGGTGTCTCCACAGAAGTGGGATGAGTTACACCAGCAGTTGACACAGGCACAGAGTCTCTAGTAAAAACTAGTGAAGCCTCTGTGTTTTTGATGGTGTCATTAGGATATGCCCCAACATGCATTCCCTCACCATCTAAATGTGGGTCCTGGGTGGTGAGCAGAGTGTCATGCACTAAGTCACTTGAGATTATTGGCTCATCAAGAGAAATGAATTCTTGATGATCAATGCCTTGCATCTCAGTTGCCTGAGTTGCAGGTTCCAAAGAAATTTCGGTGTTAGATTCTGGAAGAGGAGTGTCTTGTAGAGTAGATTTTGGTAACTCCCCCTGAGAGATAGAGGGAGTTTCAAGTGTGATGTGCTCTCCACTCAGTGTAGTGCCAGCCTTATCACTCCCATGTGCTGACTCAATACAAGAAGGTGCATTGGGGAGGATGCTTGATTCTATAGATGCACCCTGTTGAGAGGACACGTCTATTGAGCTGTTTGCCCCTGATTTTACAACTTCAGCCATTTATGTGACTGAAGAGGTGGTCTTAGTTTTCTTCTTCTTCTTTGGCCTTAGTAAGGGTGACTCTGGTTCCTCACTTTCTAGACCTAGTTCAACAGCTAATGCTGCTTCAGATAGAATATTTAAAGGTGCAGACATTACTTCCTTTCTCTACTTTTTACTAACATCACCCTTTTGAGAGGATGATGCAGTTGGCTCAGTGATTGGTAGAGTGTTTGGTTGAGAGGGTTGGTTAGTTAGCCCTGGGTTAGCATTTTGTTCTACTTGCTTGGGCTTAGCTAACTCAGACTTAGAGGCAAATGTTGGCATGTTGTGGGGGTAAGTTCTAAACAGACTCTCCATATAGGGAGTTATGTAAGTCTTACATCCACATCATCCCTAGTCTCCAAATTACCAAAAATGAGTTTGGTCATGGATTTAGGATAGCCTATTCTATTTTTATTCATCCCATCTAATTCAATCAATTTATCATCTAAAAAATTAAGGACAGATTGAATAAAACGAGAGAAGAAAATTTCATTACCTCTCTTGGCTGAATTCTTACCAAGTCTCCCATACAGCTCCTGCAGAATGATGAGACCAACATCTATCTTCTTTCCATAAGCTAAGGCATAGCCTATTTGCTGTGCAGGAGTACTAATTTGGTCATAGCTAGATTTTCTTGCAGTGAAGACTTGAAGAAGTGTAGCAAACACATAACTCCATTCCTTCCTCAAATGCTTCCTGTTCAAGTGCCCAAGACTGATTCTGTCTGCATATTTGATGAAATCAAAGAAGTCTTCTAATTCAGCATTTGTAGCAAGTGGGTCATACACCTCTCCTTTTGTACCCATCCCAAGTGCCTCATTCATATCCTCTGTGGTGATAGTGAGATTTTTGTCTTGAATCTTGCAGTAGATGATGTACGAGGATATTGCAGAGTCAAGAGCCACCACCTCCACTGTAGCAGACTGCCAAAACTGTTCTAGAATGTCGAGGTACAGAGTTGGGTTAACAGATAGAGCATTCTTAATGTACGATTCAGACATCCACTTCACAAAGCACTTGAAATTGGCGTTGGGTGCTTCAATATCACTAGTTAGAGCAATGAAATTGGTGTTAAACTTTACTGTTGCCATTTGTGTGTGAGAGAGAGAAGAAATCGAAGGTTGAAGAAGAAATTTAGCTTTTGCAGTTAGGGTTTTGGGAGTTTGGATGCTTGAGAAATCGAATGAAATGAATCGAATAGATGTGAAGTTGTAAAAGTATGAAGTACTTGAATTGTCGATTAGATGTATGTTCTGTATCGACAAGTCAGGCATTCGAGAAGTAGAAAACAACTATTCGAGAAGTCAAGAAAGGCTTATTCGATAACTCAAGCAGGTTGTAGCTCACAGCTGGCAGTTATCTAACTTTGAAATAAATCTAAATTAGGTAAAATATGTTTCTATGAGTAATTCTGAATTCTGAATAAAAATCCAAAATCGGTTAAAATTCAGCGAGAAATCAGCCTTTTCAAATGATTTGAGAACTCAAATATAGTATTCGAGAACTCAGTCAATCGAGAACTAAAACACTATATTCGAGAAGTCAAGGAAACCTCTATTCGAGAACTCTAAAAGACTCTATTCGAGAACTCGAGAGTGCTCTAATGAGACTTGTTAGAGATGTCGAATAGTGAATCACTTGAGAAGTCTGACTTGTCGAATTATACTCATAGAAACTCAATTTTCACTATCTTTTTAAAATTTACCAACCATATTCATTCACGAATATTCTAGCAAATTAAACAGTGATTTTCTCAAAATTTCATAGAAATTTCGAGTTAACAAGAGAATATGATTTTCCAAATATGCAACAGATTTGAAATATTTATAAATCATATTTCAGCCAACACTTACTCCAAAAATATTAAGAATTTAGATAAAGTAAGCGTTTACTGCTGCAACAATCTAGATGCTGTATTCACTTAGCCAGAATCTGAAGAATTCAACATTCCAATCTCACTAACCAACCTTGAGAAGGTGGCTTCATCTAATGGCTTTGTGAATATATCAGCTAGTTTTTTGTCTGTAGAAACATAATGCAACTCAATGGTTCCATTAGTTGCATGTTCCCTTATGAAATGATATCTGATGTCAATGTGCTTTGTCCTAGAATGATTGACAGGATTGGCAACTATAGAGATTGCACTTGTGTTGTCACACATGATTGGAATTCTTTCCAACACAAGTCCATAGTCTCTAAGTTAATTTCTAATCCAAAGCACTTGAGCACAGCAACTTCCAGCAGCTATGTATTCAGCCTCAGCTGTAGAAGTTGACACAGATTGTTGTTTCTTGCTATACCAAGAGACTAACCTTTGTCCAAGAAACTGGCAGCTACCTGAGGTGCTTTTCCTATCCACTCTGCATCCAGCATAATCAACATCAGAATAACCAACCAGATTGAACCATGTGTCCTTAGGATACCATAGTCCCAAGTTTGGAGTGCCCTTCAGATATCTAAAGATCCTTTTTATAGCAACCAAATGTGATTCTTTTGGATTTGATTGAAACCTTGCACACAAGCATGTAGCAAACATGATGTCTCGCCTACTTGCAGTGAGATAGAGTAGAGAACCAACCATGCCTCTGTAGACTGAGATATCTACCTTCTTCCCTTTAGCATCTTCATCCAATTTAGTGGCAGTGGCCATGGGTGTCTTTGCAGGTGAGCAATCTTCCAAGTCAAACTTCTTCAATAAATTCTTGATATACTTGGTCTAACTGATAAAGATACCATCCTTCCTTTGACTGACTTGCAACCCAAGAAAGAATGTCAACTCCCCCATCATACTCATCTCATATATGCTCTGCAAGAGTTTAGAAAATTTCTCACACAACTTATCATTTGTAGAACCAAAAATGATATCATCCACATAGATCTAAACTAAGATAAGATCATCACCATGCTTCTTGTAAAACAATGTCTTGTCCAGTGTGCCTCTAATGAATTGATTCTCAAGAAGAAATTGTGATAAAGTATCATACCATGCTCTTGGAGCCTGCTTAAGTCCATACAATGCCTTAAGCAATCTGTAGACAAATTCTGGGAAGTGTGGATCCTCAAAACCAGGTGGTTGTTGCACATAAACTTCTTCTTCCAACTCTCCATTCAGAAATGCACTTTTGACATCCATTTGATATACTTTAAAGTTTGAATGAGCAGCAAATGCCAAGAATATTCTGATGGCTTCAAATCTAGCAACAGGAGCAAATGTCTCATCATAATTAATGCCTTCTTGTTGAGAGTATCCTTTTGCAACCAACCTTGATTTGTTCCTTATAATTACACCATCTTCATCCATCTTATTCTTTAAAACCCATTTTGTTCCAACAATGGTTCTGTTCTTTGGTGCAGGCACAAGTTCCCATACTTTGTTTCTTTCAAATTGATTCAGCTCCTCTTGCATAGCAATAATCCAATCTGGATCCAACAGTGCATCATCAAGTTTCTTAGGCTCAACTTGTGATAGAAAACAGCCATAGAGGCACTCATTCTGACTTGCTCTCCTAGTCCTTACTCCTACATTAGGATCTCCAATGATTTGCTCTGCAGTGTGTGATATATCCCATTTCCTTGAGTGCTCAGCCTGATTTCTCATTCTTGATGTTGCTTCATCATCCACATCATGGTCATTCTCATTTCCTCCCCCTGTGAAGTTGCCACTACTCACAGGTGTGTCTTGGATGCTTGTTCCTTCACTATTGATTGGCACAAATTCTTCTCTTGTATCATCATTCACTTGAGTTTGTTGAACTCGAGTTTCAACTTCAGTTTCAGTCTCTTCATCAGAATCATCTAAATTATCAAACTTCAATGGATCTTTATCTTCATCATTGGCTTCTTCTAGTCCAGGTAGTTTGCTGTCATCAAATGTCACATCTGTGCTTTCCATAACTTTTTTTTGACTGATGACATAAACCTTGTATGCAATTATTTCCATAGAGTAGCCAAGAAAAATTCCTTCAAATGCTTTGCATCAAATTTTCCAACATATTCAGAATTATCCTTCAATACAAAGCATTTGCTTCCAAAAGTATGAACATACTTTAGAGTGGGCATCTTTCCAGTCATCAAGTTATAAGGTGTATTTCCAGCGTTTTTGTTGATGAGGGTTCTGTTCTGGATATAGCATGCAGTGCTTACAGCCTCAGCCCAAAAACATGTAGGCATTTTTGCATCAAGTAACATTGTTCTAGCAGCCTCAATTAGAGTTCTATTCTTTCTCTCAACAACTCCATTTTGTTGTGGAGTCCTTGGAGCTGAGAATTGCTGAGAAATACCATTCTCTTTACAGAATGCTTCAAGTATGGCATTTCTG
Source organism: Kitagawia praeruptora (assembly GCA_037693485.1). Taxonomy (NCBI): domain Eukaryota; kingdom Viridiplantae; phylum Streptophyta; class Magnoliopsida; order Apiales; family Apiaceae; genus Kitagawia; species Kitagawia praeruptora. The sequence goes on along the minus strand of CM075352.1, from coordinate 26,786,860 downwards.
AACTCTGTTCCATTATCACTTCTCAGTGCAATCACACTTGCATTGTTGGCCTTTGCTTCCTTGTCAACTTTCTTTATATGCTCAATGATTACTTGTGGAGTCTCATCTTTTGATGCAAGAAATTCCACCCATGTATACCTTGTAAAATCATCAACCATCACCAAGGCATACTTCTTTCTTCCTAGTGACATAACGTTGACAGGCCCAAACAAATCCATATGAATGAGTTGTAGGGGCTTGGTTATTGATGTCACTGTCTTTGTCTTGTGGCTTGATATTTTCATCTTTTGTTTTCGACAAGCCTCACACACTCCTTCTTGACCGAATTCAAGTGTGGGCATGCCTCTCACTAGCTCTCTTTTGACTAGAAAATTAATGACTTTGAAGTTCAGGTGTGATAGTTTCTTGTGCCACAGCCAACAATCTTCATTTGATGCTTTTGAGTAAAAGCAACAAATTTTGTCCTTGTTTGCAGAATCCATATTGGCTACAAATAGGCTTCCCTTCCTTACTCTAGATAGATCAAAATCACCAGTCTTCTTGTGGGTGATCAAACATTCATCTTTGTCAAAATCCACCTTGAATCCCCTATCAGTAAACTGACCAACACTTAGCATATTTTGCTTGAGCCCCTTGACTAGTGCTACATCTTCAACGATGACATTACCAACTTTCAACTTGCCATATCCCAATGTGTTACCCATGCTGTCATCTCCAAAAGCAACCATTGGGCCAGCCTTTTCCTCATATTGTGATAGCAGGGCCATATCACCAGTCATATGATTTGAGCATCCACTGTCCAAAATCCACATGACCTTCTTTTCACTTTCTTTGCCCTGCAAACACAAAGGTATTACTTTTCATTTGGTACCCAAACAAGTTTGGGTCCATGTGACTTAGAAACAGTTTTATCATAAACAACATGCTTGTCAACTTTCTTGGCATTAATCTTCTTGTCACTGTTAAAAGTCTTGGAACCTGAGGTTTCAGACTTAGGTGACAGAGGTACCTTCCTAGCTTTAGGAGGACTTGAAGACTTTGACCTGGTGTAGTGTGTGTGAGAATTGTGATTGATACAACCATCAATGAATTGCCTTCTCAGATTGAAACAACTAGTCATTACATTCATATTGCATGGCATACAGTCAAATTTATCACAAAATGGTGCATCTCTATGTCTTAGAGGCACAGAACAATCATAGAAAGGTTTGGACACACTACCAACAGGTTTCTTGCATGCATGAGTTAAATGATTGGTACTGAAACAGTTCTGACAAGTTTTCCTAGGGGCATTAGGCATATAAGCATAGTTGTTATCCTTGTTAATCCCTAACTTGCCATTTCTGTTCTGTTTCTTCTTAGTCACTTTCTTTTCTGATTCACTCTTCCCAGCTGAAACAAACTTAACAAACTTCTTAGGTCTTGGCCTATCAACTACTGGCTCCTTGTCTTTTGACTTGACACTCTCACTCTTGGATGATGCTTGTTGTTCATTTGATTGTGCCTCGTCCTCATCATTCAACATTTGTTTGATGAGTAAGGCATCCTCATCAATTTCAAATGTTGGTTCCTTAAAAATTGGATTTTCAGTCTTTTTCAAAATGTGAGGCACTTCCTCATGAACAACTGTGTCATCTTCAATGACATCATAGCCTTTTCTCTGTTTAAGAGTGTCATAATCAAGTCCAATAGCAGCCTTGGGTTTTGCTTCAATTTTCTCACAGTAGGATTTCACTAGACCAGATGATTTCTTGAAAGTTTTTAGTTTGAATTCATTTTCAGCTAATTCATCCCTAAGAGCCTTTTCAACCTGACTAGCACACAAAACCTTATTCTGCAGATATTCAACTTCTTTCTTAAGGTTTTCTATTTGCATAGCAGTTAGCTCAAGTTCCTCATTCTTTTTGGTTAACATTTCATTTCTAGTAGACAGTTTAGCAATCTCTTCATTAGCAGCAGTCATACTAGTATGAATGTTAAACATTTCAACAGATAGTTGTTCAATCATGCATTTATACTATGAAACAGACATGTCTATAGTAGTGAGAGATGGTACCTGAGGGTCTGATGGAGATGTGTCATCCTTGGAATTGGCCATCAAGGCATAATTGCAGAATTCTTGCTCCTCTCCATCACTGTCAGAATCATCCCAACACTTCCCTTCAGCTATGTAGGCCTTACCTTGTGTCTGCTTTTTCAGAAGGGCCTCATACTTAGCTTCAAGCTCAAGATAATCTCTATCCTTCTTTTTAGGCTTCTTGCATTCACTGGCAAAATGCCCTAGGTCATTGCATCTATAGCACCTTACAGATGACCTATCCACATGGCTGGATTTAAACTTATTCTTGTTTGGTTTCACAGGTGCCTTGCTTTTGTTGAATGAATGGTTTTGGGTTTTGGGTTTGAAGGGTTGATTCCTTTTGAATCTGATGTTTGGAAATTTTCTGGCCATGAAAGCATATGAAGTATTTTCCATCCCATCTAGTTCTTCAAGAGTGTAAAACTCTTCTTCCTCCTTCTCCTCAACAGGTTCACTTACCTCAGGTTCAGTTTCTTCCTCTTCCACTACCTCCTCTATCCTTAACTGGCTTGTGGATGCTTCTAGGTCTTGAATAGATTTGTTGACAATCAAGGCACATGATGTGTTTACCATTCTGCCTTGATTGGCTTGGATAGTCCTTTTCTGAAGCAACTCAAGCTCATGAGTTTTTAAGACTCCATAGAGCACATCATATGTAACTTTGTTCAAATCTCTTTCCCATAGAGAAATGACCCTTTGCTCTAGATGGTTTGGTGAGGATAGCAGAAACTTCATGTTTAATTCCTTGGTACTGTAAACCTCGTCATTCATCTGCAACTCAGTAACTAGCTTGTGAAATCTCTCAAGCATCTCAGTAATTCTTTCCTTGGGCTGTGCCATGAAAGCCTCATACTGTGTAACCAGTATCTGTTTCTTGTTTTCCTTAACCTCATCAGTTCCTTCACACAACACCTCAATGTGATCCCACATTTCTTTGGTAGATGTACATGATGCAATGTTTGTAAACATTGACATGTCCATGGAATCAATGATAAGCAACATGAGGTGGCTGTCAAGAGCAACCTTCTCCCTTTCTGATTCTGTCCATTTTGATGGATCCTTGGCCTCATAAGATCTTGGGATAGTTGTGGTTCCAACAGTCTTCTCTGGTATCTCTTGTTGTGGAACAAAAGGACCATTCTTAAGAATCTCAGGATAAAAAGATGAGAGGCTTTGATGAACAACATCATCTTTATCTTCCAGAGGTTGAAGTTATCTTTGTCAAACTTAGGGACTTTCACCGTTCTTGTAGTCTTTGGTGTATTCGAACTCATGATCGTTTTTCTGTTTTTGAATAAACAGCCCTCTCTGATACCACTTGTTGAGTATTGAATACAGTAAAAGAATACAGAGGGGGGGTGAATGGATTCTTGAACTTTTCTCGTTCGAGTCTATGTAGCAAGAGTGTTTGTGTGTGCAAGATAGAAGGTGCGGATAAAGAATAACACAAGACACAATTTCACTTTAATCTAATGTATTATTAGATAAAGGTTGCTACAATCTGTGAATACAAATGATAGTATTCTCAGCTTCGTTTTTCTCAGAGAGATACAGCTTGTAGTGTATGAAAAACTTGACTCACAAAGTTACTAAGTTAATGACTAAGGAAGTGAGGCTGTATCCTTATAGAACATGGATACAACCTACTTACACCAAATAAGGTAGCTAAACAAATTACTTTCTAGTCTGTCTATCCTTTTTGAGTAAGTGTCCAAACGGTTACAGATTTGACTTTGCAAAGCCTGTTCAGATCCACTTCTTTAGCCCCTTGTCTCTTCTATATCTCTCAAAGCTTCCTTGTAGGCTTTCCAGAGCACGTTACAGATTGTGGTCCATAAAGTGCATTGGCTTATTGCTGGTTTCTGACTTGTACAATTTCTTCAGTATTTTGTCTCCAAGAATGTATTCGAGAAGTGACTAAGTAGTTGATTCGAGAACTAGAATTGACTTGATCGATAACTCTGAGTTCTCGAACACTGTTATATTGACATATCGAATTACTTCTCGAATAGCTCTTTTCTTCAGGATTCCTTGAGTTGTCAAATAGAACACTTGACTTGTTGAATCCTTGAGATATCGAATAGCTTTCTGAGTCCTCGAGATATCGAATGGAACTTTGACTTGTTGACTCCTTGAGAACTCGAACACTACTTTGACTTGTTGACTTCCTGAGTTCTCGAATAGAGTACATAGACATATCGAATCTCTGAGATATCGAATGAGATATCGAACAGTGTATTCAGAGATATCGAATAGTGTCTTGAGATATCGAATCCCTGACTTCTCGAATGCTGGACTTCTCGAATAGACAAATATACTTCTCGAATTGGTACTTAGGCAAATTCTTCATTTCTTCAAATCCCAACTATGATTATTTGACAGTCTTTATCTTCTTGCTTGAGGCATGAACCTTGGAACTTTTTTCAAGCATTATTCTAGACTCTATAAGTACAGTTACACAACTAGGATTTGATGCCTACTACAAGTACAATACAAACAGAAACTCTACAACTAGAGGTTCCCTCAGTTAAGAGGTCATGTAAGTAATGCAAAGCATTACAAACAATTAGGCTTGTTATTAGATGTATACAGGCATGCCTCTGTAACTAACAAGTACAGTGATACCAAATAGAAGTAAAAAATATTGGCCTATTTGGTATACCATTTGGAAAAGTTAATATCATGAGGGTACCATTGAGAATTTCCTTTCAAAGTATTTCAAAACTTATTGTTTTGCACATTGTGTTATATGAAAATCACTATTTTGTCGCAAAATTATACAAACGGAATGTGATTTGCAGAATAATTTGTTTTGCAATATTTTGTTAAAAAAATATGCTTGATTTTTAAGATTTTCAATTAAATAATAATATACATACAACATGTTTTGTAAAATAACTTATTTTATAATATTTTACTCGCATAACACATATGATCTTCATGGAAACCAACTATATATTAATAATCCATTTTGTTGTGCACACATTGAACGGAGTATTATTGTTACAAAATTATTTTAAAGTTTTACAGGAAATTTAGCTCCCATTAATTATCGTTAAAATCTAACTTATAAATATTTATCATGACTGCTAAATGCAGTTCAAGATTACTTAATGCACTTTGAATACACTATACTATTGTCCTTTCTGCCCTTTTGTGTAAATTCTAGGTGCAGCCCCTAATTTTTTGTATAAACATTTACTAATATATTCACGTTTAATAACTTCACCTACTTATATATATTTAATTTATTTTTAATCATTTATATCCTAACTACATAATACAATGTATTTAATTTTTTTTAACGAATACAATGTATTTAATAATATATTTATATTTATATTTTATTAATACATTAATTACTATTTTCTATATTAATCTAATTAATTATAATTAGATTTTTCATATTCAATACAAATATACAATGTACTTAATAATATATTTTATATTCATATTTTTTTCAATAAATTAATTTATATTTTTTAGATTTATCTAATTAATAATAAGATTTTTCATATTCATTACAATGTAATATTTTATTATACATATTAAACATTTTTATATGATATAAATATATATTAATGGAAGCATATAAATATATAATAATATTTTAAGTAATATATCAAACATCATTTAATCAATACTACTCTCCGTCCCACCCATTTCTTAACATAAAAAATTGCGTATCTGACACGCATTTTAAGGTGTATTTTAAGGACAGTTCTATAACTTATTTTTGATATTTTCCTTTTTTGTATAAAAATAGAATTGTTCAATTTTTATACAAAAAAAGAAAATATTAAAAATAAGTTATAGAACTATACTTAAAATGCACATTAAAATCCGTGCCGGAAACTAGTCTGCAAATGTTAAGTATTCAATGGGACGAAGGGAGTAATATTTATGTATTTAGTGTACACCCGAACACCCAACCTAGATGGCGTTAGTAAAACATTTATTGGGGGGGGGGGGGGGGTGTTTTCATATGTTTAATATATCGAATTTTCTAGTGTGTGCCCAAGGGCACATGCTAAGAATTCGTGCTTGATGAGTTGTCAAATTTTGATTGGTGGAGATTTTATTAATAATGATGGTCTCCTGCATTCACATAAATATACACCAATCAAAATTTGACAACTCATGAAGTACACTAGACAAACCCTTAATATATTGAAGAATATAAATGTAATAATATATTAGTGTGCATGGGGTAAAGATAACACCCAAATTTATTTAACCTGTGGGATAAATAATTTTAATAAATAGAAAAGTCCAGTCAGTTAATTTGGGTGGAAAACAAACGCGGCCTTAACTCTCTCGACACTAGTAGGATAAGAAGGGTGTTGGAGCCCTAAATAGTGTTGAGAGAAATAGAAGAATAAAAACTCAGAAAGAAAGAATTGAGGCTGCGGGGAGAGATGGGATGTTTCTAAGGGTGGTTGCCCCTCTCCTGTAGATGATCTTTTTGATCATCCTTTTAGCCTGTGATTTCTATTCTTCAAATCAACAACCCTTGTATATGTATGTATGTATTTGTTGTGTGCGTATGTATGTATATGAGCAAGAAAATGCTTCTTCTTCAAACACCCCCAGAAACAAGAAACAACGAAGAAAATGCCAATAATAATAATAATAATAATAAGGATGATGATGATGATGAGTAATAAATAGAGGCTGTGATGATGATAAATTTGTTAGTGTTTCTGAGTTGTGTTGGGCAGGTGAGTGTATGTGACCCGTATCTTGGCGGGGCAACCCGAAAGCTGGTGTTTGCAGCCATGGCGGTGGAACCCTCTCTGCCCAACCATTTTACAGATCTGAGCCTCCCTACTTTAACCATTTTGTTTCAAATATTTGTTACACCCAACTTTTTTGTTTTTTGAGTTTCTTGAAAATTAGTACAGTATTAGGACTGTAATTTTACTGTTATTGGCTTATCTAACATCCAGTGAAATTGGTTGACTTGTTTTTTTTTTTTTTTTGTGTGCATTTGATTTCCTTTTCTCTAAACTTCTGGGGCTTAATTGATGTTCATTTAGAATCACTGTTTCGAAACTCAACTCCAAATTCATAACCATTCCTTTTCTCATCAGTTCAGATTGTAGGCATTTCTTTAAGAAATGATTGAATTTGGAGAATATTACATGTAAACGATTCACCTCAAGTTCAATGAGTTGCGAATGTTTCATTTCTTAATTTATATTTATTCAATGCTACACCCTATATAACATCAATGTACATTAAGCTGTGATGCAGCTAACTGTAATCAACAACAACAGAGTACATAATCAACTTTATTTCAAGATTTAGGATCAAAATGACCAGATGAGTAAAATAGAGATAGGGAGATTGAATTTTCTCATCTTCATATGAAAACTTTCTAACAAGCTTGGACGTTGCAATTAGCCAATTACCACGTCCCAAATACCAGTTGAAAATTTGAGGAAATTGTTAGAGCTTCCATTTCCTTGATTTGTGACATGCATCATCAGCCTCTTAGAGGACTTCAAATCAGAGTCTTCATTTTTACCTAAATCAACTAGATTAATAGATTCAACTTCATTATTATTTATGTAGTTACAAAAAAGTGATATTTATGTTCATATTGTGAACTTGATAAAAACTCACAGCAGTAATTAATTTAAGTAACTTGAACATTTTTGTAGGCACAATTCAAATACTACTAATGTTCTCTTGTTCCCACAAATACCTTCCAAACACTACCCTTCCAAATCCTATACAAAATCACTCCCCAACACATACTCCAGTACTCCACTACAAGTAGTACTCTAAAAAACTGCAATACCAAAAAAATAAATTTGTCCTATTCGGGGTTATTAAAGTAAATTAGCATTTGTTGGCAGTGAATCCAATGACCGAATGTCCCAGGTCATAACTGACACGTGTCCCCTGCTGCTGTACATTTCCAATAATCGACAAAGCCGAAGAAGTCGGAGCAAAAGCTAAACAAAATGTACCCGCTGAGTCAACCGGTATCAAGTAGTTCTTAGCCGGTAAAGACCACTCTTTACCGTTGGAGAAGTGAAACGACACCGTTGGAACCTCCACACTTTTCTTCGCCGACAAATCGTAACAAGTGTCAAACAACGCAACGCCGTCAGTTGACGGCAAGTCCTTGGTGCCTTTCTTAAACTCGTCACGTAGCGAGTAATAAGCTACGTTTTGCAACCGAGTCACGGCGGTTCCTGAGTCAATAATGACGCCGCCTTCGCCGTTACTGTTCAACTGAAAAGTCGATTCCGATATTTTTAACATCTCGCCGGCGACGCTGATTCCGGTTAATCCAATGTAGTAATAAGTATTGAGCTTATCGTTACGAACTAACGGAGCAGTGACGGCGTTGGGAGGAATCGCCGAGTCAAACTCGAGTGTTGAAGCGGAGTCAGAATCACGATCCACTAAACAATACGAAAACGACGTCGCATTTATTTGCGAAGGAAACGAAAGCGAGCCGCCGCCGAGTCCAATCAAGCCGGCGGCTCCAACGAACAAGCCTTCATTACTATGTCCACATCCAATAGCTACATTATTAACCGAAGCCGAGTCGCCGAACGTTACCGTCTCGGTGACAAAATCGCCGACGGTGTAGGAACCGTCGCCGTAGGAAACTTCGTAGAGACACGTGTCGTTACGGCATTGGAAGACGTCGAGTGACTTGCATTGCTGAGTGTTACAAGTGAGGGGTGAATAGGAGGATGATAAAGCTGGTTCGAAGATTGGATCGGTTTGTTGATAACAATCAGCGCAAGGTGCGCATTGTAGCCAGTTGACGTCACTGCCTGTGTCGAGTACCATGTAGAGTTGACTCGGTGGATGACCGATTCCGAGTCGAGTGAAGTACTCGCCGCTTCCTTGACTCGTTCCTGAAATTACTGGTACTTCCAGCTCTTCAGCTGCTAACTCGGTGTAAACAGGTTTGAGATCTGATTTTAAAACGCCGTGAATCGCCAGATCTAGTCTAGCTTGGAGCGAGTTGACTCGGACTGAGTCACGGCCGAGTCGAGCTAACGTGAGCTCCTTGTAGTCGGTGTGAGTAGTTTTGTGTATGGATGAGCGAGGATGTAGCTGGAGTGTGAGAGAAGAAGATGAAGACTGTAATGTACTTTGTTCGATTTGGTTGAATGTGTTTGTAGATTGGGAATCAAACGACAGCGTTTTGTGGATGGAAGCCGAGACGTCAAGAACTGAAGTTGTGTCGCGCAATGGCAAATTGCGAGAAAGAACTGATGTGAGCGACAAGGTTAAGAGTATAAAGAAGAAGAAGCTCACTCTTTGTGCCATTGTGAAATGAATGAATACTCTATAAGAGTGGGCAAGGTGGAGAGAGTGATGCTAGTTGTAGTTGCTACTGAGGAGTAAGGTTTAGGGGGGTGTATATATATATAAAGGAGGTGTGTGTATAGGTGGAGAGGTGTGGAGAGATTAAAAATATTGGCAAGTGAGAATTAAGAGTGGGTCACGATAGACTCGTTGGGGGAGACAGAGAGACAAGAGAAGTAAGGCAGAGTGGAGCTTTGAATGATGGATGTAATTAGAGTGATTACTCCCTCCGTTCCACAATAAAAGTCTCTTTTGAAAAAATTACGTATTTTAAGAAAATATTAATTAGATAATATATTTCCTCTTATGCCCATTATAAATGTATTGACTTTTAAAAACATGAGCTATTTTATACTCTTGATCATTACTCATTAATTGCTATACAATTTTCAAAAATGGTGGTTTAGGAAAATTATCACAAATTTACATTGAAAATTGAAAATTGACATGTATTATGGGAAAAAAAATTCTCTTAAAAGAGACTTGTATTGTGGGACGGAGGGAGTATTTAGGTTGTCAAATCTAGTCCATATTTATGATTAGTGTGCTGTTTTCATGACTAGTCTACTAGTGCATTTTACAAACTTAAAAAATATAGGAGTATGTATTTTTGGCAAAAAAAAAAAAAGAATACTTGTGATCAAGGGAGTGCATAATATTGATCTTTAGTTTATTTTTAAGTGTCGAATCTATTTAATATCAAACCGTTTTATTTTAATAATTGTGATTAATCAGTTAATTGTGATATGTAATGTGAGAGTTAGACAAGACTCTTGGAGTGAGTTAGTTTAAGTAGCATGGAGAAATGGAAGTGAAACATAGGTTATTGTGTAGTTTGGTTTAAAAATGTGAAAGATATGGGCCAATGGGGGTGGTAAAGGACCCAACAGGAGAGCACATGTAATAATTTAACGTTGCTTGTACCAGGGTTCTTTCAGAGGTCATTTTTAATTATGGGCCACGGGCCATGTTTATTTCGCTTGATTCTACTTTTTGTGATTTGGGACCCGGTCAAAAGGTGGATGGCTGATTTGTAGTCCTATAAATTATCGTCTGCTAATGGAGTTGATATGTCTCGGAGCTCCAATTTTATTACGGAGTAAGTATTATTGAAGCATCGAGATGCGAAGCTGATATGATACCAAGCTTCCCCGCTACTGCAATGCACCAAGTGCCATCAATTTTGCATCAGATTCCAGCTCAAATTTTTGGATTTTGGAATGAAATTAAAAAAAAACGATGATAAACCTTTTTAAAATACTTATTTTCAATAAAACTGTTAATATTAGAATTTCACCTATTACCAGATTCCTTTTAGTTTGTTGCTAAGATCCGCTGAACCCAGATACTTGGCACATTTGTCCCAATATGTTTAAGGCAAACGGTCAATAGCATACGTATGCTAAATAGTATTATGGAACATACGGTTCCCCAACCGTTGGATCGTTGATCCAACGGCTGGGATTTTAAAAAAAAATTCCACCGTACCGCGGAAAGTTTCCGCGGTACGGGGCACGTACCGTAGAAAATGCCCCCTGTTTTCACATAAAAAACAGTACTGTACACGTACCGCGGAAAGTTTTTGCGGTACGGTGAATTTAGCATACGGTCAACAAATGTTTGCACCAGATCGGGACCCTATGTTTAATTAAACATACAGTACATAGTATAGTAGTCCCTCTGTCCCAATGGAGTTACTAATTTGGATGTTCCACTGGATTCTTTATATTATTCAAAATAGTATTTCCTTAGTCCCATTGAATTGTTTACGTTTCAAAATGATGTTTTTGGCACGTATTTTAAGGTGCATTTTAAAGGTAGTTCCATAACATATTTTTAAAATTTTATTTTTTTGTATAAAAATATAATGTATATATTTTTATACAAGAAAAAAAAATTAAAAATAAGTTATGGAAGTATTCTTAAAATATACCTTAAAATGCATGCCAGAAAGTGTAAAAAGAAATGTAAAGAATTGATTGGGACGGAGGGAGTAATTTTTAACAATAAAATACATTGTTACATCCACTATTTCACTCCACTTTTTCAACACTTTACACTATTACACCCACTACTTTATTTACTTTAATAATAAAGTCACTATTAAAGTCACTGTTACACCCATTACTTCATTTATTTTAACAATACTACACCCACTATCCTTATTCACCGTGCCCAATCCCATGTAAAGAATTCAACAGCCCCATGTAAAGAATTCAACGGGACGGAGAGAGTCCTATATTTCTAACAAGAGAATAAAGTTCCTGAGATTACCTCAGGAACTTTACCTGAGGCACTAGTGTATTTTTATGTAAAATAGTAGTGGTATTTTTGTAAATGCATATAATTATCTGTAATTACAATAATGTCCTTATGTATTTGTATGTAAAATTTTTTAATCTCAGGAAAATTTATCTGAGATTACCTCAGGAACCTTAATCTCTTCTAACAATATCATCACACTTAAATCTCTCATAAATCTAGGTTTTGCTGCTCTCTCTCTCCTGTCCAAAAAATGAGTCACTCTGTTATACAAGTAGGTATCACAACAGTTTCATAGCCTATATTCATTTCTTCGTGTTGTTTACTCCCTCCGTCTCAGTTTATGTTTCCTGTTTTGACTTTTTACATTGTTTATTTTAGGCGATCGATTACTAATTTACGCATAATTTATAAGATAGAATATAGTCATGAGTGATTTTGTTGGATTCGTATTTATGAGTACTTTAATACAGTGAAGTTTTATATTTAGTACTAATACAAAATTCAAGATATTAACGATTGAAAGTGTGCGTTGCCAAACGTGTTTTTACAAACAGGAAACATATTATGAGACGAGGGAGTAGTTGTTTCATTTGGTTAATTTTCTTATCTTCTTACAGTTAGGGTTTTACTAAATCTCTTGCTATGACTGTTCTATCTAAGATTGGGGACAAGACCTTTTTCACAGCTGCGGTCGGTACATTGTTATTGTTTTATTGTCAAGGTAATTTAACTGAGAGTTGCTATATCTGCATTATTAGACTTTTTTGGCTGTAAAATGATTAATTGCTATGCTAATTGCTACAAATATAGAGAGTATACACAAAATGGCTAATCGAGGATCTTTATTGTTTGCATATGTTGTTGAGGTTTTCAGGACTTGTTATCCATGATTTTAGTGTGTGAAAGTTAATCATTATAAACAACTGGATCATTGTTTGATTTAGGGGCCGTTTGGGAAATCTTAAAATAAGTTACTTAACACTTATATGAAGTAAGTAACTTATATGAAGTAAGTAATAAGTGACTTACAACTTATATTTTCCTGTTTGGGTGTTTAACTTATAAGTTGGTAAAATATTTATTAAATTAAATTTAAAAATATTAATTATTTAATATAATAATCCCAATACATGCATATGACATTTATAAATATAAATGTAAAAATATAAAATATTAAACAAGTTAAAAAATCAAGTAATACGAAATAAGTTGGAAAAAAGTACGTCATTACTAACTTATCACTTATCAACTTATTTGGCAAAATAAGTCCATTCTACTTGTGCACACAAACGGTCCGAAATAAGTTGAAACGGACTTATCCTCAGATAAGTCCATTTTTGTCCGTAGACAAACACCCCCTTAATTTTGTCCACCAATGCTTTAGCGGAGAAAACGACAAAGTACTATATTATGTGATTGATATGAATAAGAGGTAGGAATGAGCATAAGAGCATCTTCAATGCCATTCCTCATCTTCAACCCCTAAAATATAATAAAATAATCATTTCTTAAAATATAGGGTACCAAAAAACTGTTTTACTCCAACGATATTTCCTATATCGGTTCCCTATAATTCAAAAGTAAAATTTTAATTAGTATTTTGAAATTTAAAATATATCGGTTCCATATATTCCTAAACTTCTAAAATTCATATCTTTAAATCTATCCATTCAAAATTAGTGATTTATATATGTGTGTGTTCTATAATTCGGGAGCTATCTAGTGATATATAAATTCATTGATTTTGATATAAAAAAATTCTGGGTAAAATTTTAATTTGACTTCGGTTTTTGAGTTTGGGGATGTTGTGGAATAAAAACTAGGTTATGATTATGACGGCTAGGGTTTGTGAGCTTCGAGCTTTAATGGCTGTTCTCGTACTCGTAGCTGTATCTGCCTTTACGAGATGCCTACGTACCTTGATGTGTATCAAGGATCAAGCCAAAAACGTAGTTCTAGGTGATGGTGCCCTCGAGGCTATGGAGGCGAGAGCTCACCTAGGACGCAGTGGCTTGTATGTCCTTACTCGAGGATTGAGCCAAAACGTAGTTCTGAGATGAGGGGTCTGACCCTTTATATAGGCTGAGAAGCCTTAGAATCGTAGTAGGGTTAGGTGACTTGGTGGGCAAGTCACCGCCTCAAGGAAGGTTCTGGATCTATTCCTTTTAGAAATCAGTTTCCATGTTGGAATATGTATCTTGGAGGCTAAGTCAGGCAAGAGTAATATCCTTGTTTGACTCTTATTTGTTGAGCTGTTTATTACCCCTAATATTAATTACGAAATTAATATTATAGATAGGGATTGGGCCCATCTGGTGGGCCCCACGCTTGAACCATTCTGGGTCTAATTAATGCCATATTAAATGTGTCTTTAGGGCTTACTTTTGGCCCATATCATTTGCCCCCCAACTTCTAGGAAAACTGATCAGGTTTTCATTGAAGTTATAACGGCCTTATTCGAGACTTGGGTCAGGGTTTATTACTCTTATGTGAGTATTTTCAACAATATCATCTTAAAGTAAAGCGTGGAGCGACCGACGCATTTACGGCGATGTTGAACGACACTAAACGGTGTTAAATGGCACAAGACAGCGCTAATAAGCCTTAAACAACGTTTAAACAACGTCAAACAATGTTAAATGGCATAGAACGGCACTAACGGCACTAATCGGCGCTAAACAGTGCTAACCGGCACTAATCTGTGCTAACAGGCACTAAACAGTGCTTAAACAGCACTAAATGGTGCTAATCGGCACTAATCTGTGCTAACAGGCACTAAACAGTGCTTAAACAGCACTAAATGGTGCTAATCGGCACTAATCTGTGCTAACAGGCACTAAACAGTGCTTAAACAGCACTAAATGGTGCTAATCTCGACCTCTTTTCATCATTAACAATCATCCGAGATTCGCTGAAAAAGTCGAGATTTAGGTTTAAAAAGTTCACTGAAAAAGTAGGGATCCAGGACCAAGAACTGAACCTAGACCGGCCGGATCCAGGTTAAGAAGTTGGTCGGCTGAACCCCCTTCAAATAAGCTGGTCGGCCGGGACCTGGTCCTCCGGGACCTGGTCGGCTGGCCCTCCTCCGGGGGAGCTGGTCGGCCGGGACCTGGTCCTCCGGGACCTGGTCGGCTAGAATCCCTCTTCCGGGGGAGCTTAGTCAGAAGCTGGCCTTAAAACCTGAACTTAGACTCCTTCATGTTTTTTTTTTTAAAAAGAGTGTGGATCTAGGATCAGGAATCGTCCGTGGTCCTAAGGATCAAGAATCTTGATCTTGATTACGAATCGTCAGTTTAGTCGTTCGTGACTTCATGGCTAATTTCGTCCTTCATGGTTAATCTTGGCCTCTCTTTAGTATTAGCAATCATCTAAGATTTGCTGAACAAATCGAGAACCATGTCCAAAACCATTTGCTGAAAAAGTCGGGATCCAGGACCAAGAACTGAACCTAGACCAGCCGGATCCAGGTTCAGGAGTTGGTCGGCTGAACCCCCTCCAAAGGAGCTGGTCGGCCGGGACCTGGTCCTCCGGGACCTGGTCGGCTGGACCTTCTCCGGGGGAGCTGGTCGGCCGGGACCTGGTCCTCCGGGACTTGGTCGACTGAGGCCCCTAGTGCGTCGCGGTCGATTGCTTTTCGGCTAGCTGGTCGACCCGGACGTGAAAATCTTTCGCGATCTTGAGGTCAAGAACCTTGATCTTGATCTCAAGTCTTAATTTTGGTCACCCATGACTTCATTGTCTTAAGGATCAAAAAACTTGATCTTGATCTTTAGTCGTCTGGGATCTAGGACTTAGAATCATCCGTGATCCTAAGGATCAAGAACCTTGATCTTGATCTTTAGTCGTCAGTTTGGTCATTCGTGACTTCATGGATAACCTTGGCCTTCATGGCTAACCTTGGCCTTCATGGATTTTGCATCGACAATCATCCGAGATTCGATGAAAAAGTCGAGATTTAGGTTTGCGAACTATTCAAAGTTCACTGAAAAAGTCGGGATCCAGGACCAAGTACTGAACCTAGACCGGCCGGATCCAGGTTCAGGACCTGGTCGGCTGGACCCCCTCCAAGGGAGCTGGTCGGCCGGGACCTGGTCGGCTGGACCTCCTCCGGGGGAGCTGGTCGGCCGGGACCTGGTCGGCTGGACCTCCTCCGGGGGAGCTGGTTTTACTCGTGCATCGTGGTCGATTGCTTCTCGACCTGGACGTGAAAATCATTCGTGATCTTGAGGACCAAGAACCTTGATCTTGATCTCAAGTCACTATTTTGGTCATTCATGACTTTGTTGTCTTAAGGATCAAGAATCTTGATCTTGATCTTAAGTCGTCATGGATCCAGGATTCAAAACCATCTGTGATCCTAAGGATCAAGAACCTTGATCTTGATCTTTAGTTGTCAGTTTGGTCCTTCGTGACTTCTGACGATATTACTCCTTAGCTTATGATTAGCACTCCTAATCTTGTGATTATGGTTGATCTCCTTAATTAACTCCTTAAGCGTACTAAGCTTTTCAGAAGTCACTTGTTTTGCAGCTCCAGCGATTATATCTGCTATTTCTCTTCTGGCATATATGAATTATAAGGATTATTTTTGTATGTAATAGATAGTTTTAGATCGAAGATCCAATATTTCAGATTGATCTTCGAGTTTTAACTTGAAGTTTCAATCTTTGGATCTTGATTGGAGATTCATGACGACCTCCTCAAGTTTGGCCTTCAGAGCTAATCTTGGCCTTCATGGCTAACCTTGGCCTTCATGGCTAATCTTTCGTGTTTCTCATCCTAGGATTCGAGGTTGATGTTCTCAGGTTCCACGTCGGTGTTCTGGATCAAAGAACCAGGATCCCAAATTGATTTTTCAATTTCCAAATCGGGGTATCAACCTTTCTTATTAGCTTTTCTAATAAGTATTCTTAATCAACTACCAACACATTTATCAATTTGGGGGTGTTCTGGACCACCAATCGAGAGGTTTCAGGTCAATAGGAGGTGTTTGCCATGCCTTGAAAGGTTTCATGAACCTTGAATTCAATTGACTTGTTTCTTAGTCCTCGTGACCTTCCGGACCTTAACTTGTTTGCTGAATCCTTGGTTTTAAGGTTATCACCAACCCATGATTCTCATTCTAAGATGTTGACCTTGAGATGAGGTTCTTTAGTTCTTGCCCCCCTTGTTTCATATGTGGGAGGTCTTACTTCTCGGTCGATCGTTCAGGAAGTCCACTTTCTCCTTAGCACCTCAGGAATGGTATGTCTTGGTTAGTTTTCAATCCTTTATCCTGATTCTAGGTTTCCAACCTTTCTCTGATACTCATAGAACTTTGCTTAGGTTTCAACTTGACCGACGTCTCTTAGTTCAATGCTTTGAATCCACACGACAAGCTTGATTGGAGGCGGATAGCCTTGTTGGCCATCAAGGCTCAATTAATGTTGTGTTGAGATTTGAAGTTCAAGGCTTCAATCCTTAGTCTTAGAATGTGTTCATCATCCCAGATTTCCAACTTGTAGGATCCTCGTCCTGGTGTCTTCCTGACTCGTACGACCCTTCCCAATTGGGGGATATTCTTGCCTTCTGGCCAACTCTAGAGGCCTCTATCTTCCTCAGAGTCCAGTTGTCTTGTTGAATGAACTTCTCCTTAACCCTTTCGCTAAAGTGGAAAGATGCTCTCTTCTGATGCTCTGTGTTTCTAGCATTCGCTTCATCCCTAACCTCGTCAACCAGATCGGGGGCGAGCCTCACGCCTTTTTCATTGGTCTCGGGATCATATGCTTCCACTCTTGGCGATGCATGTGTAATCTCTAGGGGGCACAACTGCCTCGGCTCCATAAGCCAGCAAAAACGGGGTTGCTTCAGTTATCACTTCGTAGGTGGTGTGGTATACCCAAAGTATAGGCAACAACTCATCCACCTAAGTGTTTCTTGAGAGTCCGACCCTCTTCTTCAGTCCATCAAGGATAATTCAATTTACTACCTCAGCTTGTCCATTAGCCTCAGGGTGAGCTACTGAGAAAAAGCGAAGTTCAATAACATTCTCCTTGCAGTACTTCTTAAACTCTTCATTGTTGAATTTTGTCCCATTATCCGTCACAAGGATTCGGGGGATTCCCTATCTGCAGATGATGCTCTCCCAAAAGAACTGGGAAATTTGTTTGGTGGTTATCTTGGCTAGGGGCTTAGCCTCAATCCACTTAGTGAAGTAGTCAATGGCCACTATCAGAAACTTCCTTTGTGCTGAAGCTACGGGAAAGGTACCAAGCATGTCCATTCCCCACATTGCAAATGGGATAGGAGAGTTAATCGATGTTAACATCTCAGGTGCCTGCCTCACAACCGGTGCGTGCTCTTGGCATCTACCGCATCTCTTGACATAGCTCTGTGCATCAGCCAGCATCTCTGGCCAATAGAATCCCAAGCGGGTGATCTTTGGAGCTAGGGCTCTGCCCCCCAAGTGTTGCCCACAGATCCCTCCATGAACTTCCTCCAGTGCTTCCTTTGCCTCTTGGGGCCTTAGACATTTTAGGTACGGGATGACAACATAGACCTCCTGGGGCATCAGCCTTAACGTTTTCATTTCTTGGAATGTGCTCCACATAGCACTCCTCAAATTGGGTTATAACACCCTTTACAATCTTTAGATACTTTGCCATGGTTTCATCCTTGGCCTCAAACTCGCCATTCACTTGTGATACTACAAGCCTTGAGTCTCCACAGACCTTGAGGTTCATGACCCTCATTAGATTTCTAATCCTGCACCACTAGATTTTGTTTTTGATGCTCCATCAAAATAGAACACCCAATATCCCTTCTGATCAGCTACAAGTTCTTCATCTTTATCTCCACTTTCAGGGGTGTTTACTATCTCCTGCCCCCCAACTTCTTGGTTGTTAATGGTGCATTCAACCACGAAGTCAGCCAATGCCTGAGCCTTGACGGCTGTCCGAGGCTTATACTTGATATCAAACTCTCCAAGTTCTATGGCCCACTTGATTAGCCTTCCACTGGCCTTAGGGTATGCAATATGTTCCTCAGCTGCTGGTCCGTCCGGACTTCAATTTTGTGCGCCTGGAAGTACGGTCGTAGCTTCCTCGAGGCCGTTATCAATGCCAAGGCAAACTTCTCGATGGTAGAGTAATTTAACTCAGCCCCATGCAACACCTTGCTTACGTATTAGATGGGTTTCTGAACCTTGCTTTCTTCTCGAACGAGAATGGCACTCAGTGCTTGCTCAGATACTGCCAAGTATAGGTAGAGAGTCTCTCCGGGACTAGTTTGTCCAACAACGGGGCTTCGGCCATGTACTTCTTCAATTGTTCAAAGACCTCCTGGCTCTAAGGTGTCCACTCAAAATTTTTCACTTTCTTCAATGCTTGAAAGAACGGCAAACATTTATCACCAGATTTGGAGATGAATCTCCCCAAGGCCGCAACTCGGCCTGTCAACTTCTACACATCTCTTGTAGAGCGTGGTGGCTTCATGTATAAGATCTCCTTGATCTTGTCAGGGTTGGCCTCAATGCCTCTTTTTGAAACCATCAGTCCTAAAAACTTCCCAGATCCAACGCCAAAGGCACACTTGGCTGGATTCAACATCATCTTGTGGTGCCTCAGCACTTCAAATGCATCTCTGAGTTGCTTAATATGATCTGCCGTGAATAGGCTCTTGACTAACATATCATCAACATAGACCTCCATGGTTTTTCCAATTAGATGGGCAAATATTTTATTCACCAATCGTTGGTAAGTAGCTCCTGCATTCTTTAGCACAAATGCCATAGCAAGATAACAGAAAACACCAAAGTCGGTTATGAAAGATACCTTAGGGATGTCGTCCTTATGCATCTTGATCTGGTTGTATCCACTGAAACCATCCATAAAACTCAGCATCTCGTGCCCAACTGTGGCATCTATCAACGTATCTATCCTTGGTAGAGGGAAACAATCCTTAGGAAATGCATCATTCAAGTCAGTGAAGTCTATACACATCCTCCACTTCCCATTTGCCTTCTTGACCATCACAGGGTTAGCCAACCACTCGAGGAACTGAATCTCTTCAATAAACCCAGCTTATAAGAGCATGCCAACTTCTTGTTTAATGGCCTCTTGCCTTTCTGGAGCGAAATTCCTCTTCTTCTGCTTTACTGTCGTTCGTTTAGGATCGACATTCAATTTGTGAGTTATGAGCTGGGGATCAATCCCTAGCATATCAGCTGCTGTCCAAGCAAACACATCACTATTCTCTTGTAAGAATGCTGTCAACTTGCCCTTCAAGGGGTTCCTTCAATTGGCTTTCGGGCTATGCAATATGTTTCTTCAATGGGTGGTCCATCAGGACTTCAACGTTTGTCTTGGTTCCATCATTTTTTTGTTTTTCTTGATTCTAGGTCAAGGATTCAAGGTTGATTCCTCGATTTAGATTTCAAATTAAACAATCATGTGGGCTTCTCGCCTTTTAAACTCTTTAAAACGAGAGTTTGCTTGAACTTCTTGATCATTGTTTAAGGTTCTCTATTGGTCTTCTACCTTAGATTCTCCATCCAAGTCATTTTTGAAAACATTAAAAAGTGGTTAGTCTTTAGCCTTCACAGCCTTGCATGGCTTTGATTGCCAGATGTCTTTTATCCCGGATCCTTCAAGGACTTGAAACACTTATTTGGTTGTGCTGTAACCTAACTCTCGACCCTTCAGAGTTTTATTTATGCGTTTATTTGTTTCCATTCGTATATTCTTTTATTTTCGGTACTTGGTCATCTTTGACTTACACACATCAGGTGCTTGGTACATAAATAGAATCATAGAACGAAAAGCAAACTTGCATTAATAACATAAATGGGTTCAACCCTTACATAGAGTACTACTGTCCTACTCAGAGCGACATGCTCTGCATGGTTTCATCGAACCTTATTTCTACTTCTACTAGATAAATATGAAGCTAAGTCCAACTTTGCAAGACTAGGCCTGCATGGCTTGATTTTGTTTTTGATGCTCCATCAAAATAGAGCACATACTACTCCTTCTAGTCTCCTCATTCTTCTTCTGAAGTTCACTTTCTTCTTGGGGTACTATCTCCTCCCCCCGACTTCTTGGTTGCCAATGTTACATTCAACCACGAAGTCAGTTGACGCCTTAGCCTTGATGGCTGTTCGAGGCTTATGTGTGATGTCCTCTTCTGGACTTTCTTGGTGTTCCTTATCACTGCGGATGTCCATGTCCTCAATCGAAAGGACCTATCCCCCGACTTCGTCAGGCCTTAATGCAGCTATATAACAGCTTCGTGCCATCTTTTGATTGCCTTTATGTTCTCCAACACCATTCCGGGTTGGGAACTTGATCTTCATATGATAAGTTGAGGCAACAGCCTTGAATGCATGAAGTCCAGCCCTTCCGAGGATAGCGTTGTACATTGAAACCGCCTTGATTACAAAGAAGTTCAACATATGAGTGGCCTTCTTGTGCTCCTGTCCAATAGTCATAGGCAATTGAATAGTCCCTTCAACTTTAGATCCTACTCCATTAAATCCATATATAGGCATGTTATTGGGGGTCAACTGAGAATCATTGTAACCCATCTTCACAAATGCATCATGAAATAGAACGTCAACGGAAGCTCCATTATCTATCAAGACTCGCTTCACTTCTGAGTTTCCAATTACAGAAGTTATGATCAACGGGTCGTCATGGGGGAACTTCACCCCTTCAAGATCAGAATCATCAAAACCAAGTGTGATTTCAGTCCTAGCCCGCTTCGGGGCCTCTCCCACGATGTGTATCACTTCTCTGGCATACGCCTTTCGAGAGTTTCGAGTTATACCGGCCGCTGTCGGGCCTCCCCAGATCATATTGATAACTGGCCCTCGGGGCTGTGTGTTACGATCACGATCGTCATCCCTTCTGTTATAATCTCTAATTTGATTAACACGATCTTCACCCTTAGTGAAGTTGCTCAATTTCCCTCTACGGATCAAGAACTCGATCTCATCTTTGAGTTGCTTGCAATCACCTGTATCATGCCCCACATCGCGGTGGAATCTACCGTACTGATCCTTGTTTCTCTTTGCGGGATCACCCCTAAGTGGCTTCAGCCATCGAAAATCTTTGTCTTTCTCAATATCTAACAAGATCTGACTCCTAGGAGCATTCAGTCTTGCATAGTCGTTGAATCTTGGTCCCAAACTCTTCTTCGGTGGTGATTCAGAATCCTTGCTAGTCCGGGGATACTTGTCTCTAGCATCATACTCTTGTTCTTGCTTTCGCTTCTTTGTGCCATTGTTACCCTTGTCATTGTGTATCACTACATCCTTCTTGGTACTATCCTCGGCCTTGATATACTTATCAGCCCTTCGTTGGAGTTCAGCCATATTCTCAGGTGGGTACTTCGCCAATGACCTTTTAAAGTACATATCAGTGGTGCCATGTTCCAGTGCTACCATGGCCACCTTGTTCTCTAAATCAGTGATATTCAACGTCTCCTTGGTGAACCTCTTAAGGTAGTCTCTCAGATTTTCGTTCTTCCCTTGTACCACATACATAAGGGATGCAGAACTTTTCTCATGAATTCTTCCGCTGATAAACTGACTCACAAAGGCGGCGCTCAACTCCTTAAAAGAGCCAATCGAGTTTGCAGGTAAGCGGCTGTACCATCTTTGAGCCATACCCGACAGGGTTTGAGGGAACGCCCTACACTTCAAGGCATCACTTGCAGGCTGCAACAACAGTGCGTTTGAAAACGTCCTGACGTGATTTGCGGGATCTCCCGTTCCGTCATAAGCCTTAATAGTTGGCATCTTGAACTTCTTTGAGATACGAGCATTCATCACTTCCTCAGTAAACGGGGGTGTAGGATCATCCGGATCCCCCAATGGCATTAAATCTTTGGGGTTACTCCTAGGAATTTCTACCCTTGCTGTTTTATCAGTTGAGGCATCAGCCCTTCTCTGCCTCCTCGAAGGCCTCTCTAAATCAACAAAAGGAATCCCTCATGAGTTTGGAGGTGGTCTATTCTGATTCAACCTCGCTTGCTCCCTTGCCATATCTTCCTTTAATCTTAAGGTTTCGGATTCATGAGCCTTAATCCTTTCTGCAGTTGTTGACGGGGGTCCATCATGGATAGTTTGACGCCTCCTCAGGGGTTCTCTGCTAACATGTCGCCTTCTCGGGGCTTCATCACGATCTTCATCATCAGAAGATGATTCATCAGTATAGGGACCAGAGTAGTCACGATACTCTCGATCTCGGATATGCAGGGCATGACCACTTGATCCAGCTCCTTGAGTAGGAGCGTAGTTAGGCAGCCCATACATTGGGTTGGTATTCACGGGGAGATCCGTAGTGTGGATCTGGACCCCTTGTGGAGGGTTGTTGGGATCTACAATCAAGGGAGAAACCACCATCTGAAGGGGATTAGTCCCTGGATTTGTGTGGACGATCGGAGGTAACGTACTCTCAACATGGGAAGTCGTCCCTAGGGGTTGAGAAACTTGATGTTGAACGATCGTCCCGGTTGTTGGGGGAACCGGATCCGTGGTGGGCGGAGCAGAGCTGAGAGGAATATGATCGGTGGTAGTCAACGTTGTTCTTCGTGTTTGAACCATGGTTGATGTCTTCTTCCCATAGACGGCGCCAAATGTTGTGGAATAAAAACTAGGTTATGATTATGACGGCTAGGGTTTGTGAGCTTCGAGCTTTAATGGTTGTTCTCGTACTTGTAGCTGTATCTGCCTTTACGAGATGCCTACGTACCTTGATGTGTATCAAGGATCAAGCCAAAAACGTAGTTCTAGGTGATGGTGCCCTCTAGGCTATGGAGGCGAGAGCTCACCTAGGACGTAGTGGCTTGTATGTCCTTATTCGAGGATTGAGCCAAAACGTAGTTCTGAGATGAGGGGTCTGACCCTTTATATAGGCTGAGAAGCCTTAGAATCGTAGTAGGGTTAGGTGACTTGGTGGGCAAGTCACCGCCTCAAGGAAGGTTCTGGATCTATTCCTTTTAGAAATCAGTTTCCATGTTGGAATATGTATCTTGGAGGCTAAGTCAGGCAAGAGTAATATCCTTGTTTGACTCTTATTTGCTGAGCTATTTATTACCCCTAATATTAATTACGAAATTAATATTATAGATAGGGATTGGGCCCATCTGGTGGGCCCCACGCTTGGACCATTCTGGGTCTAATTAATGCCATATTAAATGTGTCTTTAGGGCTTACTTTTGGCCTATATCAGGGGATAAATTTAATGATTCTGAATTTAATGTGATGATTGTGAATTTAATGGAGATGAAGAAAATGACTTGGCAAATGATTGGCAAGATAGGGAGCCTCTCTCCTCCCCCTACATGTAGGGAACCTCTCTCCTCCCCCTAAATTTTTTTGGTAAGGGATTGTGCCATTGGAGAGTGATTTTTCAGTTTTGGTTCCCTAAATGATGCCACGTAGATTGATATAGGGAAGGGGGAGTGAGCCTTGGAGATGCTCTAAATCACTATTTTGGTGGGACTGAGCGCTAGGATGCATTTGTATAAATGAAATGAGGGAAAGAAAGAAAATATGCCCATAGAATGGTCCCTTCTTTTTATTTTTTATATATACTTCCTTTGTTCCTTTTAACCAGTGTTCTAAAAAGCGGTAAGCGGTTCTAAGCGGTGAGAGGACCTTCTAGCGCTTAAGCGGTTAAGCGGACGCTTAAGCGGAATATTAAGCGGGTCATTAAACGAATTAATAATATATATTTTTAAAATTTTAAATATAATATTACTATATGTGAATTAAAATTATATAATAAATACGTAATAAAAATCTAAACATAAAATGTTCCTCATAAGAATGAAATATTTTATTATTTGATATAGTTATATTTATATTATAATAAATATTAATATATTCAGAATTAAAAAATTAGCAGGTCAACATCTTTTTGACCGCTTAATCCGCTTAATGACCGCTTAAACCGCTTAATAGCCGCCTAATCCGCTTAATAAGCCGCTTAATCTTCAAAAACGCTTAATCATCCGATTAATACAAAATCGAAACGCTTTATGGTCCGATTCCGCCTAAGCGGCCGCTTAATCCGCTTTTTAGAACAGAGCTTTTAACCAAACAAATGGAGCGCAAGTGTATGATATTTCTCTAAATGATGAAATGTCTTCCTTCAACGAGGTCCCCTTTTGGAAAGTATTCTTGTTATGTATGTCGATTTTGAGTTCCTTTCAAATTTTTTTCATTGACTTTTTTTGTACAATTTGCTTCCTCACATCACATTTTCTTCCTATATTTATGAATTACAAATGAATATTACAGTTTGGGGAAATCAATAGAAATGGTATCCTCAGTTTGGTATTGATAAAATCAATGTTTTTTCATCACAAATGAATTAGACAAACACACAGATGCTGTATGAATATTACAATAGAAATCCGACATGGAGAAGTTAGTTGAGCTGAAAGTTAGCTGCAAATAACATATATTTGTGCAGTTATGCATTGTCATTTGGTACGTTATCAATATATTCTTTTTTTTTTTTTTTAACATGGGAACCCGCAGCCGCTACCCTTCGGGTGCGCTCTGGGTAAACCCATGGGCTCACGCAATAGCCTGCAAACCACGTGATCCAAGGCAAACCGCACAAGTGCGACAGGCTCTGCCCCAGGATGGCATAATCACAAATCCGCCTCCCATGGGAGTCGAACCTGTGACCAAGAGGTAAGGTGACCTCTCTTTAACCAACTGAGACAACCCTTGCGGGCGTTATCAATATATTCTTAATGATGCTTAGTGAAGGATTTAATCAAATTACACCAATTACCCTTTGAAATCAATATTATCCAATTTTTACATAGGTTTTTTAGTCCTTTTATTTTTAAATTACACCAATTACCATTTGAAATCAATATTATCTAATTTTTTTACATAGGCTTTTTAGTCTTTTTACTTTTTGACCGGATTAATGGGTTAATGGATATCCATGTTTTAATACATACTAGATTTGAAATATGTTACGCTGATGTATAGACGTGGCTCTTTCATGGCCACGGAATACAGGTTTTGGGCTCTTTTGTAGGCGTCCTAAAATAGTTTAACTAAGTGCAATCTCAGACTGGAAGTGCTGTTAACGAAGTGTAATTGTTTGGTAAATTTTATTTTTCAGAAATAAGTTATTTATTAGCTTATAATGGGAATGTTTGGCAAATTTCACAACCAACTTATAAGTTACTTATTTCCGAAAAATTTCGTATTTACATACTTTTTTAGAGAAAAATGTGTATCGGGAGTTTAATATTCGTTATCTTACAAAAATAAGTTACTATTTCAGAAAAAATACATATTTCCTAACTTTTTTCCAGAATAAGTAACTTATTTTGGAAAAATAAGATTTTCCAAACGGACCCAATATGTGCAATGCACGGGTTTCTTATATTATGTTATAAAATTTATTTTATATTAACTTATAGTCCGTGCAAAGTAGGGTTACTTTTAAATACTTTTAAAATTATATGATTAAATAAAATAGAGTATAATAATTTATTATGGATATAATTTAACTTTGTAATTAATTAATAAAATTATTAGTAATAATAATTATTTAATAAATGATAGGGTCACGCTCCAGTGAGAACACATGTTAGTGTGAGAACAGTGAGAACACACATATTCACCACATTTTAAGCTATTTTAAAGGGCCTCGCTAGGGGCACCTTCACAAAAAAGTCTTATAATTCTACCCTCTATCCATTCATTACAAAAAAAATTAAAATTTTTTTTTAATAAAAACTGCTGCCACGTCATCATTTTTTAATTTTTTTAAAAAAATGTTTTTTTAAACTTTTTTTTTATGAATGGATAGAGGGTAGAATTATAAGACTTTTTCGTATTGGGTGCCCCTGGCGGGGCCCTTTAGAATAACTTGAAATATGGTGTTCTCATTGTTCTCCAACATATATGTGTTATCACCTGAATCATACCCATAATATGTATTGATTAAAACTAATAATATAAAATCTTAATGTAAATTTGTTGTTGACGAGATTCGAACCTTTGACTTTTAGAATAGTGATTTAAATATAGAATATTCCTTATTATTAGATGTAAGGGCTATTGTTATGTCAAAAAATCAGCCTCGCCTTACCTGGAGGCGTCGCCCTTTGATTGGCTGGAGGGGGACGATCCGATCCACAATCCATGAACAAGGAGAATGGATGTCAATTGGGCCTAACCCATATTTACATGAGATGTCGCCATCTTCCTCAAACGACCTCGCCCTCGGTGGTCGTCCTCTTCGGTGGTCGTCCTCTTCCTCAAACGACCTCGCCCTCGGTCATCGTCCTCTTCCTTAAACGACCTCGCCCTCGGTCGTCGCCCTTTTCCTTAAACGGCATCGCCCTCGGGTTTCGTCTGATGAAGAGACATCTCCATTACTAAGGAGGAAGACACGTGACCTTATTTGGAGGCATCGCCCTCAAGGATCGGAGAAATATGACACAACTTATATAAAGGAAGAAATCTCAGAAGTACATTCTTAATGGGCCTAGCCCACATTCATGAAAGGCGTAGCCCCTTTTTGAGGTGTCGCCCGTAGCAAACTAGCAAGGAGGTAACTACTATATTTCAGTAAGAAGGAGATGAA
This sequence comes from Kitagawia praeruptora, assembly GCA_037693485.1. NCBI lineage: Eukaryota > Viridiplantae > Streptophyta > Magnoliopsida > Apiales > Apiaceae > Kitagawia > Kitagawia praeruptora. The sequence continues at coordinate 26,759,566 of CM075352.1, read as the reverse complement.
ATCGGCCTCACCCACTCAATAAGGGTGTTGCCCTTTAAGGGAATCAACATTCAGAACAGAAGACATGCCTTTCAGCCCTAACAAGCCTCTCACTTTTTATGAAGGTCTCGCCCTCCAAAGGGGCCTCGCCTTAAAAAGAGGCCTCGCCCTCTCGGGCATCAGAATGGGGGAATCTCCCCAATACAGTTACATGGAGGATACTAAAGACTTTGGATCATAACCCAAGTCATCTATTATCTCAGCTATGGAGAAGGACTAGGCCTCATCCAGGCTAGCAGGCATTTCCCTGCTAGGGAGGTCGAAGGGCATCACCCCTTGGCAATCTCAGGACTAGCCCTCTGACTAGCTATTCTTTCTCCGTGGTTAGTCAGGACGAGGATCTTGCCCTTAAAAGGGACCTCGCCCTCGCATCACTGGAAAAGGGAATCTCCCCTAAATAACCTTATATGAAGATAAGTGGTCTCACCCTCTATTGATGACAGAGGGATTTCCCCAAGAAACTAAAAGGAAGATATGGCTTTGCCTAGGCTATCAGGAATTTCCCCATTGAGGAGTCGCCCCTTAGTGATCCCGAGGGCTAGCCCTATAACTAGTTATTCTCCCATTGGTGGCTCAAGGTGGGCATTGACTCCGACAATCTCGGGTCAATGACTTAACCGCCACGCTCCGAGAAAATAGTTGGGCTAGAAAGCCCATGATGATTCCACTAATGGCGGTGGCCCAATCCGAGGGACTTCCCTAAACAAGGAAACCTAACCCATGTCGGTGACTTGTTCCCCAAGAACTACGTTTGGCTTGATTCCTATAAATAGGATACGTAGGCACATTGTATGTCATGATGCAACCCTTGCGAAAAAGAGAGAATTCAATATTCGATCTAAATTGCAATAACTCTCACGTACAATCTCAGCCATCCTCAAATCACCAACCCTAACCCTAAGCATCCTACGCCGCTCACCGTCATCAACCACCACCATAATTCCAGCAACCCTCCCCGAATTTGTTTTCCCAAATTCCTCCGTTAACAATTGGCGCTAGAAGGAGGGGCTTTTGACATCTCAGGAGGAAGGATGTCACAGTCAAATCAAGAACGTGTTGGTGATCGCCGTGTGAAGGAAGTTAGGACCACGAAAAACCTACCCCTGCAACAACCGACGAACTCAGATCCGATGGATGCTATGCCTAGAATTCCCGATAGACGGGCGACACCTCAAATTGAGGGAGATTCCCCTATCCTAATAAGTAACGCCGAGATTTGGAACAAAATCACTTTATGGGAAATGCTAACACTTGTATGGGGGGCTAGGCTGGATGCGATGGAGAGGAAAAAATAGTTTCTTGCTGGATCTCGCCTGAATCATGGTGGACCTCGCCGCCACTTGGAGAGGGAGGATCTAAGGGAGAGTCATCATAACTAGGAGATGAGCTATCAAACACACGGAGGAAATCAACATGCCGAAAAAGAATCTGCCATAAACCAAAGGGAATAGTTCTCACAGGGAGGTAATGTGCTTCCTGCCTTTGTTCTACTTTCTCTTAATTTATTTTCGTAAAAGTCTAGGGGGGTAGTGTATGTACCACTCCTTAGCCAGGATTTATATTTATCAATAAAACATGCTTCTTTGATAAATTTTTGTGTAAATTCTGTGATAGATGACCTCCTCTAAGGAGGATCATTGTGGGATGTATAAAAAGATGATCTTCTTTGAGGAGAGTATGAATAAAAATAAAGTGAACTTCGGAAAATCCACCTCCTGTGAGGAGGGTATTTCTGGAATGGAGAACGACCTCCTTTGAGGAGGGTATCTCGAATTATCAAAGTCCTTGCAAAAACCGTACTTCCGGGGGGGATGTCCATACTTCCGGCGCCTCATCAAGGCACGAGCTTCGGAAAATCCACCTCCTGTGAGGAGGGATATTTCTGGAATGGGGAACGACCTCCTTTGAGGAGGGTATCCCAAATTGTTAAATCCTTGCAAAAACCGTACTTCCGGGGGGGATGTCCGTACTTCCGGCGCCTCATCAGGGTTCGAGTTTCGGAAAATCCACCTCCTGTGAGGAGGGTATTTCTGAACTTAATAATGATCTCCTCTGAGGAGAGTATCATAAAATTATTAAATTTTGAGGAAAATGACTCCCTTAGAGGGAGATACCCTCGAGAAGACATGGTAGTTGTTACCTTTGAAGTGAGATATTTATTAAGGTTCATGAATTAGATTCTAATTTCATGAATTAAGTTGAAGAAAGGCGAGATTCCCATAAAGGGGCGAGATTTTAACAGAGAGGCGAGATATATTAAAGTTGTTGAGTACTAGTGGAATGCAAGATAAAATAGGCAGATACTTAAGGAAGACATAATTATGCAAAATAAATTGAACCAAGTCAATACAAGGGCAACGTCTTTAAATGGAGGACGCGCACTCCAATTAGTTGGGAGCAAGTCAAATATATTGAAGAAAAGTTACAAAAGGCGAGGCCATTACAGGAGGGCCCGCACTCCTATTGTGTTTGCAATTATAAAAAGCTCATATAGTCACTTGGCTGTAGCATCAGTGGGCAAGACCGTTCTAGCGTTGTCACATTCAGCTATTTCTTTCTTTCTCGCCTCCTCCTCGGCCACGGCTGTCTTCTCTGCCTCAATTTTCAGTCTTAGGTCTTCCGTAGCAACAGTGATGATCTCAGCGTTGTCAGTCTGGAATTGCAGCATGTAACCAGGAGTAGAAGGGGCGAAGCATGCAGACCGGTCGGCTGCCAAGAAACTGGGGGTAGTCTACCTGGAAGCATCACCTTTTGTTAGAAGGATGGAGACTTTTAAGTGCAGGGAGATAGACGACATTATTCTATGATAGGTGACGTCTTCTCGAAGGTTTACACTTTTGAAGAATAAGGCTCCAGTAGAAAGGGCCTCTTGCATAGTTTCATTTGAAAGGCCTTTAGGGGTAATTTTACTTAGAAGACCCTTCAGGGTGATATTTTCTTTGAAGACCCTCGGGGAATGATACTATTTTGAAAGTTGTCCTGCGTCGAAATTAAATCGAAGGAGTATCAACGGTCAATTTGAGATTCTGAAGAAATAATAGATATTGAAGATTGTGTGCACACTTCTGGAGCAACCTTGCCCTCTTCTGAAGCGACCTCGCCCTCTTATGGCCTAGTTCAGAATGTGTGTTAGAATTGATATTTGAAGAATACAATGAGATATTAAAGATGATGGCTCATGCCTGTCAACTAAAGGTCTCTCCCATTTTCAAATGGCGTCTCCCATTTACAACGACGTCGCCTACATGTAACCAAGGTCAAGAAATCAACATTGGAAGAGTCGTTGAGAAGTAATAAAGCGTGAGACGTTGTCTAAAGATTTAGCATTCAAGGAGAGCATACATCTGTAGCAGGAAGTGACACCCTAGGTGAAGGCTCGCCTTGGGATTTTTCTGAAGATCGGGACTTAGTTTCTTTTACAAACAATTGTTGCAAGAAACTGGGGGGTAGTTGTTATGTCAAAAAATCAGCCTCGCCTTACCTGGAGGCGTCGCCCTTTGATTGGCTGGAGGGGGACGATCCGATCCACAATCCATGAACAAGGAGAATGGATGTCAATTGGGCCTAACCCATATTTACATGAGATGTCACCATCTTCCTCAAACGACCTCGCCCTCGGTGGTCGTCCTCTTCGGTGGTCGTCCTCTTCCTCAAACGACCTCGCCCTCGGTCATCGTCCTCTTCCTTAAACGACCTCGCCCTCGGTCGTCGCCCTTTTCCTTAAACGGCATCGCCCTCGGGTTTCGTCTGATGAAGAGACATCTCCATTACTAAGGAGGAAGACACGTGACCTTATTTGGAGGCATCGCCCTCAAGGATCGGAGAAATATGACACAACTTATATAAAGGAAGAAATCTCAGAAGTACATTCTTAATGGGCCTAGCCCACATTCATGAAAGGCGTAGCCCCTTTTTGAGGTGTCGCCCGTAGCAAACTAGCAAGGAGGTAACTACTATATTTCAGTAAGAAGGAGATGAAATCGGCCTCACCCACTCAATAAGGGTGTTGCCCTTTAAGGGAATCAACATTCAGAACAGAAGACATGCCTTTCAGCCCTAACAAGCCTCTCACTTTTTATGAAGATCTCGCCCTCCAAAGGGGCCTCGCCTTACAAAGAGGCCTCGCCCTCTCGGGCATCAGAATGGGGGAATCTCCCCAATACAGTTACATGGAGGATACTAAAGACTTTGGATCATAACCCAAGTCATCTATTATCTCAGCTATGGAGAAGGACTAGGCCTCATCCAGGCTAGCAGGCATTTCCCTGCTAGGGAGGTCGAAGGGCATCGCCCCTTGGCAATCTCAGGACTAGCCCTCTGACTAGCTATTCTTTCTCCGTGGTTAGTCAGGACGAGGATCTTGCCCTTAAAAGGGACCTCGCCCTCGCATCACTGGAAAAGGGAATCTCCCCTAAATAACCTTATATGAAGATAAGTGGTCTCACCCTCTATTGATGACAGAGGGATTTCCCCAAGAAACTAAAAGGAAGATATGGCTTTGCCTAGGCTATCAGGAATTTCCCCATTGAGGAGTCGCCCCTTAGTGATCCCGAGGGCTAGCCCTATAACTAGTTATTCTCCCATTGGTGGCTCAAGGTGGGCATTGACTCCGACAATCTCGGGTCAATGACTTAACCGCCACGCTCCGAGAAAATAGGTGGGCTAGAAAGCCCATGATGATTCCACTAATGGCGGTGGCCCAATCCGAGGGACTTCCCTAAACAAGGAAACCTAACCCATGTCGGTGACTTGTTCCCCAAGAACTACGTCTGGCTTGATTCCTATAAATAGGATACGTAGGCACATTGTATGTCATGATGCAACCCTTGCGAAAAAGAGAGAATTCAATATTCGATCTAAATTGCAATAACTCTCACGTACAATCTCAGCCATCCTCAAATCACCAACCCTAACCCTAAGCATCCTACGCCGCTCACCGTCATCAACCACCACCATAATTCCAGCAACCCTCCCCGAATTTGTTTTCCCAAATTCCTCCGTTAACAGCTATCATCTATTTACAAAATATCTAACGATTACTATTCTTTTAAATGGTTGAACCAAGTTGAACCAAACAACCAAATTATATCCATGTTTGCTTATTATATAATAGTATAGATAGAGGTATTCGGGTATTTTTCTTCTGATGATGGGTCAACCCGTCTCTGTTACTCTAATTTATAGACATAATATCATACATGGCTGCAGATTTTCCTTATATTCAACAATCATCTGCATATACAATCAATTATACACTCAATTACTTCCTTATGGCTGCATATACAATCAATTATACAATCAATTACTTCCTTATAGATGTCTATATATATTCAATAAAACTATCTTTCTCCCCTTCTTTCATAATTCGGTTTCAGCATCTCAGCTATTTCAGCATCTCAGGTATACGTTTTTTATGTGTAACTTATTAAGTAAGAATAATATTCATCTTAGATAATTTAATTTCGGAATGAATGTGTTATGGAATTTAAGTTCTTTACGTATTTAGTTATTTTAATGCGATTATGTTTGATGGTGGAGTTTTTATGCTGTGAACAAATGGGGAATTAAAAGTTATCTCTGATGATAGTGTGTGCTAAGTGTGTGGTGAGAGTTTGTATAATTGTAGACCATTGTCTAATTCAGGTTTATTAGGTAAATAAAGAGGCTTTGATAATTTCGGATCATATTTTGACTTGCATTTATTTATAAATATGTGAGATTCATCGATTAATCGGGATTTTTACCATTGTTCATCACTAACAAGATATTAGTATATAGGCTCTCTCCTGGCGTTGTTTCAAAACACTAAATTTTCATGTCCTACCTTTGTAATTTTATATATTAGAATTGAATTTTAGCCTTCTGAGTTATTATAGAAGCGGAAAAAAAAACTTCACTATAAAAGAAATTGACTCCTTTAAGTTGAAGTGAAAGAATGGAAATTAGCATGTAAAAATTCATATTTCATCTATTCTAAAGGGCCCCACCAGGGGCACCCAATACGAAACCATTCATCCAAAAAAAATAGTATATGAATATTCAGTAAATATAAACAAATTGTAAATACCCTCTCTTATAATGAGTCTCACCTCATATTTCATCTATTCGAAAGGGCCCCGCCAGGGGCACCCAATACGAAACCAATCATAAAAAAATAGCATATGAATATTGAGTAAATAAAAACAAATTGTAAATTTATAAATTGAGTTAATTACTATTTTTATACAAAAAAAATATCAAAAATAAGTTATAGAACAATCCTTAAAATGCACCTTAAAATGCGTGTCAGATACGCGGTTTTTTATGTTAAGAAATGGATGAGATAGAGGGAGTAATATTATATAAAAAATTCATTAATTTAAATTAATTTTTTTAAACATGAATTTTAGAGGCTTATATTTTTATATGAGATGATTTGATAATAATTATATAAATGTTATTCGTGATATTTCTAGGAAAGGAGGGATTTTAGTTAGAAAATTTAGAAAAGATGATAGGTTTTAGTTAAGTAAGCGATTAATTATTAGTAATTATAAAATTATTGCTTCACTTTATTAAATAGAATACTCGTGATATGGTTAAAAAAAATAGAGAATTTAGTTAGAAAAAATTAAAAAGGTAATATGTTTTAGGAGAAAAAGGTAATTCATTAGTTTATAGTAATTATAATTTAATTACGTTATTTTACTAAATACAATTGCTCATAATGTTTTTAGAAAATGAGAAATTAATATTGTTCGTGATATTTATATTAAAAGATGGATTTTAGTTAGAAAATATAGAAAATATTGAAAAATAGAAAAGGTAATATGTTTAACCTGGAAAAAGGAAATTGATTAATAAAGGAGAAATTTTAGTTAGATTAAATATAAAAGATATTGTATTTTACCTGAAAAAGGAAATTATTTAGTTTTTGAAAAATAGAAAAGATAATATGTGTAACCTGAAAAAAGAAATTGATTAGTTAGTCGATCTGTAATTGAGTAAGGGTAAATAAGTAAAATCAACAGGTACCGTACCGACCGACCGACCAAACTTTTAATGTTTCGGCTTTTATATAATAGTATAGATTGTAATAAATTAACATGATTTTTTAATATTTCTCAAATACAGGCGCTGTGCAAATTAAATCATTGCCATCTACTAGAGTGTATTTGAATATTGATGATTATGCCACTGAAATAATGAGAAAGAGGTATTTTATACATTTGACATATATTTCCATTTACATGTAACAATGGAAAAACAAACTACCAATGTTTTTTATTATTATTATAGACTTGATGAAGTTGGATACGTGGCATCTCAATCTATCTCAAGCATTGAATAACAAGTTGTCCGAACTCAAACTGAATTTTACACTTTGAATGGTCTCCGTAATTTGAAAGATATCGAATTTATAGAGGTTGTATTGTAAAAATTTGAATTTCAGTATAGTTGCATTCCAATATCTACCTTTTTTAAATATAGGATATATTTTATAATGTCTTTTACGTACAGAAAGAAGTTATTTGTCGAGTCAAGATTAGCAAGATCAATAAGGAGTATAAATGGTATTACAATTGCTGCCCTCATTGCGAAAAGGAGGTTAATAAGATTGATTCCAAATTTAAATGCCTACATTGTCTAAGAAGATTCCATGTTCCTGATAAGAAGTAATTCTATGTACCCAATCTCGCTGTATATATTTAGATTTTTTAGGATATATATATATATATATATATATATATATATATATATATATATATATATATATATATATATATATATATATATATATTTCATTATATATCTGATATTATATTCGCTTATTAAATTTCAGATTTAAACTGCTAATGTTGGTAGAGGATGAAACTGCAACATCGAACATGATCCTTCTTGATCTACCTGCAAAGAAAATTTTTAATACCACTACAAAGAATTTAAGTCGAGAATTAAAAAAAGTATATTTTACAAATGTAATATTTAGCTGTAATACATGATCTATTTATTTTTCAACTAACTCTTTAAACTATAATAATGTTTTTCTTCATATTTTGTAGAGAAAGCTGCTGATACATTTCCAGAAGACCTCAAAGCTATTGTTGGGAAAGAATTTACCTTCAACATACTTATGAATGAAGAAAATATTTTGAATAATTTTGACATTTTTTATACATCTGATATTCGTCAAAAAGTATCTAGCCTTGATTCAGAATCTCAACCCCATGCCACAATCAACGATCAATCTAAATGATGTATGTTAGTCGTATATAAACGTAATGAAAAATAAAATCTATAATATTCTCATTTAATTATCTTAATTATGTATTATTGTTTTTTTACAGGGGATCAATTCACAAGAGAGTGAGCATACACAATCATTTTCAAAGTATTCGAGTAAAATGATTACCGACAGAACGGGAACAGGGAAATCATCAAGTAATTCATCAGCAGACAACCAAAGCGAAAAACAAAAACACGTTTAATTTTAAAATTTTAATAATTTCAATAGACTATTATTATTTTCATCTTTTCTCCAATTTCTTTTCAAAATTCTGTTTCAGGTTTAATGATTTGGAACCATTGCGGGTGAATGGATTATCATTTAACCGTTTGAATAATGAAGACAATATATTATTTTCTTCAATTGGAGACCAATATTTGTAAAAATATTTATTACTTTTATTGCACATTTTGATGGGTTAAATAAATTTACACCATTGTCAAAATAGAATTGTATGCTGCTCTTTTATATGAAATTTACCATATCACTATTTTATTAAATACTTATATAGCTGTATGTATACAATATATTTTGAATAATTCATTATTTATATAAATGAATAGAATATCTTTCTAACAAAATAATCATATTTGTAAATTTTTTGATATTGTAATTTTAAATTAAATACGAAGCCGTGTACGAAGTACGGGCAAAATGCTAGTATACCTAATACCTCTATTTGTTGATCTATTTAATATAGAGTAAATTACAAAGTGGTGGCTAAATTTTATCCCAATTTTCAAAATGTTGGCCGTGTTATCAGATTTTCAAAATGTTGGCCGATATTTCCCATTCACGTTTCAAAAAGGTGTCTCCCGTTAAATTCTGTTAAGTATGTACCGTTAACTTTAAATAGTCCCACGTTTTCAAGGGTATTTTGGTAAAATTATTTATTATACATACAAAAAATCTGATAATAATCTCTCCCCTTTTCTCTCCTCTTTTCTCTCCCCTGCTTCGAGGTGGCGGTGGCTGAAGAAAAGGGGCGGCTGTTGCGAGGTGGATTGTTAGTCGGAGTGGTGAAGGTGAACGGAGGTTGAGTGATGAGAGATGGGTTGGCTGCGGTGGTGTGGTGTTGTTGGGGAAAGATGTGTTTAATATGTACTTTACACATCTTTCAATTCACCACTCCGAATTAGACTCGCAATTCAGCAAAATTCGAATGGAAAAATTGATTAAAAAGAAGACTTGTTTAAGGAAATGAAGGCAGGGGTTGCTGCTAGTTTTAAAATTGATTAAAAAGAAGACTTGTTTAAGGAAATGAAGGCAGTAGTTGTGCCGAGTTCTTGATCAAGATTTTCGTGAAAAGTGCTGGAAAATTGCAAGCTCATGAGGAAGCCCTTCAAAGCCAAGTAGTTTCGGTTGACAAAATGACCATCAAATTTTGGTACAAGGTTATGGCGAACGCAGATAAGCAATACCCATACAATAAAGAGAAAGTTTGTGAAAGATAGTGCGAACAGAGTCATGGTTTGTGATGAAAAATTGCAGAAAGTTGATTGTTCTGTGCCTAATGTTATATTTATGGTCCAAATGCATTTATGTGTTTACTAACTTCGATTTTTTTTCCCAATCTCTATCTGCCTTATCTGCTAGACTGCTACACATATACTTTATCCTCGTACGTTTGCATCTTGTTTGTTTCATGGACTGTTTATTGTGGCCAATATTTGGGCTAGGTTGAACCCCACTTCAAGATTTGATTATACAAAGAGTTCGTTCTCAAGCAATTTGATAGATTGTTGCCTCTATATACAGAAGAAAACGTCATTGGATAAATAAAATAGTAGTGTTAGCGATACCAAATTAGGTATCAAAATTTGATTGGGTTTTGCTGGGTTTGTTCGATTGTTCGAAGAGAAAATGAGAGAAAGGTTCGAAGAAAAGAAACAGGATGTTGAGGTTTTGCATCCAGTGCCTTGAAATACTTTGATAACAAAAGAAGAGAGGATAAAAAGAAACTAAGGTATAAAAACAGGGGATGAAAACAAGCATTCGAATGAAAACAAAAACACAGAAAATAATTACTGAAAATTAACTGTTGTATTTTATTGAAAACCCAAATTTACCCCTGCTCCGTTAGAGCTGTTAGGAGGGATTTAACGGGAGACATCTTTTTGAAAAGCGGAAGAAAATACCAGCCAACATTTTGAAAATCTGATAACACGGCCAACATTTTGAAAATTGGGGTAAAATTTAGCCACCACTTTGTACTTTACTCTTTAATATATTATGTTGGCCAAAGGAGTTAAAGCTCAATGACATATCTCTTTACACTTATACTTCGAACTGTTGGTCAGTAACAGTGACCAAACGACAAACACTATGTTATTCTTGCTAGAGTGATCAAGTTCTCAGTTATCACTGTCAATATGGTCTAATTTTGTTCCTCTCTGAGAAATGTCGTTAACTAGGATTTATCTGAACTAGGCTTTGTTATGTTGCTGCCCCTGATCAATGCAGAAAATGGTTCTCTGAGTCTAATTTTTTCCCTCTGATAGTCTGTATTCATACAAATTATTGGATGGTAGCCTAATACGATGCAACATGTTAACAAGACGTGTCATATCTAATTGTATCCTTCATTTTATTGCTGATGACAACAATCTGCATCTTGAGCAAAGAACATGAAATTTTATTGAAATATTCTACAAGACCTCCAGGAATCTCCTTGGTTACACACTCACTACCCTCATCAAGTTGGATGTTCTGACCTGACCAACTTTAAGAAAACGGGGACAATAAGAAATAACATTATATATTTCTATGCTGCTTATAATACTCAAATACTGTATATCTTTTGAAACTCAGAACCAATTCTTGCATGAAAGAGAAAATGAGTTTTGTTTATCTTACATATCTGTCTTCGTCTTAGATTTTGGTGATGCGACATCCCAGAAAACTCGTATTGCTAGGCTGCTTGTCTGCTTTAATAGTCAGTGGTTTCTCTCCGAAGCTTCTTGATATAGTTTTACTATGTATCTCTGTCGATATTTTGGATGCTATCGCCTAAACTAATTTGCTGTCTCTACTCTCTAGGTCATGACTATTCTTTCGGCTCTTCTTGGATGGGCTGCTCCAAATTTGGTAAGGTTGCTTTCACATAGTAGATTCCTCGAAAATTCACTCATCATATAACAACATTATTATTTTTTGGATTTGGGCTATGGTCCTTGTGGGATGCATTCAATGACGGGTAACTCTGAAAATATTTGCATTGGTAATTTTTACTGGCTTTTGCATTGGGAGTACTCTCCATATCGAGAAACAATATTTGCTTATAAGGAGTCTGTCTGTTTTGTTTTATTTGACAGGGAGGATGAAGAATTAGCTGAAGTTGAAGCAGAACTGGTTCATTCTCCTTGTTACTTTCAAACTTAACCTTGTTGCCTCTGAATGTCTTCTAACATTACTTCGGTTGATTTGCTCGTAGGCCAAAGAAAATAGCAAGGTACTGCCAAAATTCGAGCATTCAATAAGTACTGTCAGTTTTTATCATCTTAACACCTTTCTGTCCACAAATACCCAGAGTTTAAATGTCCCCAGATTCTATTCTTAATCCAACCAAAATTTTGGCTTTAAATAAAGTCATAGATGATTATATTATACATATATGGATACATTAGTCAATATCTAATCTTAGGTTCTCTAGAATAGTTCCTAACTTTATGTTCCTCCTATACTTGACACTTGAATAGTTGTTTTTTTTTTTTTTGCCTTCCTGATGCTGATTTCTCTGCGCACTTTGCATTGGAAAATACCAAAATCTTTACAAACTTTAGATGATTAATTTTTAACTTTGTAGAGAGCATAGTACTCCAGACATTGTAATTCAAGATGCAAATTCCTGGTGGTTGCATGAACGTAATTGATTTTTAGCATCAACTAAATCTTTACTGTTGGTTTCGTAAAGTTCTACATGTTTAATGCATATTGCATATATCCTTGAATATCTTTAACTATTGCAAAGGTTTTAAGCTTTATAATTTGCTCCTTTTTAACATAATTTTGGTAGATTGTTTTTGGTAAGTTTCCATTAAATATCTATTTGTTTTAAATACATTAGTTATGGTGTTTGGTAATCCAAACAATTGTTACTTGATCTTTACAATATGCCGTGTTCATCCAGGTCGGTGATGATCAGAGTCGACCATTTCTTACTCAGTTCTTCTCGTCCATCCTCTTAAAGGTTTTGTTCCTATGATATATCTATGAAGTTGAATAATTTTAAATTAGCTGACATTTTGGAGGTTTTTAGACTTGTTAAAGAAATCTATTTTGCACTAAAATCAAGAATGTTTTCTTTGTTACCAGTGTATTAAAAGTCCTATATCAAATACACATCCAAAGTGAGATTACTCTCTAACCCTATTTTGAGAGTCGACCGTACCCGCCGCCCCCCACCCCTCTCCCCTTTTCTTCTCCGCCTCTTTTCCTCATATTTTCCCATCAACCATCTCCCTTTAATTCATCCTTCTCCTCCATTCACCAATCCATTTCTCTCCCTCCATTCTCTCATCCGAACCCATAATTTTATGTTTGTTTTATTCAATAAATTTGTGCTTTTGATCCAAAAGCTATGGTCTTTGTCTCCATCTTTTTGGTGTTTGTCTCCATCTTTTTGGTGTGTTTGATGTATTTGTGTTTCGTTGTTTGGTTGTTTTTATGGTTGGTGTTATGGGGTATTTTGAGAATGAATTTAATGATGTTATCGGAAATCTGGGAAGACCATGTCAATGCTGGAACAGTGGTGTATATCACAAGAGCTCACCTATCACAACGAAAGATTGTTCAATTAATGGGGTCATCTGTACCTCCGGCCTCAGTTGGTGCAACTGATGGATCTGAACACTGGATTATCACTTGTTTTTTATGTGCTAAGGTCAATTGTGATGCTACTATTTTCAGGGATATTGGTGTCTTTTGGATATCTCGGGCATCCTTTGTATTCATTCTTAGCGTCAAGAATATTTGTATTCAGTGTATTAAGCAATCTGGAAACAATGCGGCTAATTGTTTAGCTCGTCTATTTGTTTTTCAACCTGGTTGCATAGTCAATTGGGGTTTGTCCCGATTAGACTTGTTTTAATTTAATGGAATGAAATTAAAGCTTTGTCAAAAAAAAAAAAAGTCCTATATCAAATGAAGGCTAAGAGCATCTCCAAGAGTCTCTTAGCTCACTCCTAAATATATTATAAACAATTAAGCTCTTAGCAAGTTATTACATTGATTTGTGTGTCAACTCCAACAATGCTCTCTATTATGGCTCTTTATTTTATATTTTATTCATATTTCAATTCAATTTGAACAAACAATCAATAGATGAAAGAGAAGAACCACTATTTTACTAATAAAATATTAAGTTAAGAGCTACTAGTTGCTCCTAAAATAGAGGAGAGAGAAGAAGCTCTTAACTTTTTAAAGAGCCTCTAAGAGTCTCTTGGAGCTTGATTTTTACTCTCTCTCCTCATTTTTTGAGTTAAGAGCTACAATAGAGAACCTCTTGAAGATGCTCTAAAGGCAATATCCACTGATGTTATATGCAAGTTTTAAGGAAATGTAAGCAAGGAAAAAGTGCGATAAATAAAAAATAAAATGGAGAACAAGTAATTTGAATCAAAAACCTCCTAAAATGTCTTAACTAATGTGAAACGGATGGAGTACCGTGCAATTACTTATATCTTGAATGGGTTCCCTATAAACAGGCATTTTTTATTACTTTTTTTGGTGAATGGGGTGACAAAAGCCAGGTTTGTTCTGAACCTTAGTGCTTAATGGCAATTCTGTATATTGTTACTATTGCTTTATCGTTCTCTAAATTGACATTGTTATTACTGTTTATTTTCAGCTAGCAACTATTGGTTTGGCTGCAGATGAGAATCCATTTGGCGTTGTACTTGGTGGAATCTTGTAAATTCACTCTTTTCCAAAACTGTTTTGCTTTACCAGCTATAGCCTCTCAATATATAGCCCTTTTATCATATGCCCCTTCCATATGCTCTGCAGGAAGAGCACAAGACTATTGGTAAACTTACCTTATTATTTATTGTTCAATAAAAATTCACTTAGTTATAAGAAACGCCTTATTTACATAGTACTCTCACACAAGAAGTTACATTCAACTTTCATAGAGGCTCTGATAATGCCTAATGGGAAACTGAAACTAATTATGGGCTTTAAAATACTTTATTATTCTATTGAAATGGGATTCATCAAAAGTGTCAAGTCTGTTTAGGTAGCTAGTTAGAAGGGCTTAAAACAAACTTGTAGGACTGAAGAGTTGAAATAAGTTTACATTCAGGATCTGCATTTGAGATCATTATGGTTTTTTGGATTTTGAAGACCTGCTCTTTCCTTGTTTTCTTGAGCTTTGCTTAATCTTCAAGTACATGCTTTGACTAAATATGAGGGAGTATAGCTTATCAACCTTAGTAGTGATGCAATAGTCTCTATTAGTATCCAAATGACGGTAGTGTAGTTGTAATGTAAAATTTGTATTTTGTGGTTCACTAGCGTTCCTTAAAGTTCATAACGTAAGTGTGTTTTTGGCTTCAGAGGACAAGCTCTGTGTACCACCGCTGCAGTCTTGGGAGGAAAAAGCTTGGCAAAACAGATATTAATCCCCCCTGCATTCGTAACCTTCATCAGGTAGTTGTTAGGGTTGTTACTCTATTCGCGGGCATCCCAGTCCATCTCAAACTAGAGTTAGACTGTTGTATGGCATGACCAGTAGGATCGAAGCAAGAGCCAGCTACATTGTTAGAAGATTAAATAATTATACAAAGCTTTATTGTACCATAATTTAGAACAAACTTGAGATATGCTTTTTACTTGTTTTAATTTTTGCTTCGTTCAATATTTATATCAGTCTCTTTAATCATTAGATAGTGGAAATATATATTTTTTTCCATTAGATTTAGGGTGTTCCTGGTACGGTTAAAAAATTCAAATGATGTGCTTCTTACATTTGTATTTTCTTTACTAATTTGCAATGAAGATAAGTTTGCCCAAGACTCACTATTGTAGACGTCTTTCTCTTCACAAAATTGTGCCGAAGAAAATACCAATTAAAAAGTTGTAATTTGTATTTGAGAGTTGTAGAATAATGAAAGGCGAGTGTTTTGCTAAGTAATCACGAATATAGTTTTTTGTGTGTGGATATTAATGTCATTCTATTATTAAGAGCATTTTACTACAGTTTGGGATAAACGAAGCTGTACAAAAATGCTCAGCACAAAAGATATTTTTGGTCTTGGTGCACCATTTTAGTCTCAATATACTGCATATTGGTTTTACATAAAATGATGTACTGTTAAACGAGATTAAGAGGGTGTTTGGGGTTGCTTAAAATAAGTTACTTTTGACTTAATGGAGGTATTTTTAACTTAAAGGAAAAAGTAAAGTTGTATACTTTAAGTTGAATGAATGTGTTTGGGTAATTTTACTTAAAGTTAAATGTGGGTTTAAATTTTTTGACTTAAAATGAAATTTGATTTAAAAAAATTTTAAATTCATTATATTTAAACTTTAGAAGAATTGTGAAAAAATAAAAAAATAAAAAAAAATCGATAAGTCATAAGTCATAAGTTAAAAGTACCTAAATGGAACTTTTGACTTAAAGCAGTTTTTTAACTTAAAGCCGGGCTTTAAGCCCATCACCCAAACAGACCAAAACCGACTAAAAGTTGCTTTCTCCTTAAAGCACCCGAAGCCAAACAGGCTGTAAGAGTTCGATTCTCCTCTAATACATAAAAGTACCGGAAAAGAAACTTGTTTCTTTGAGAATGATGGTGAAAAATCGTGCAAAAAATTGCAAGGTTTGTGTGTCGATTCACTTGGTAAAATTGTTGGTTCATTATGAAGGATATCTAACAATGCGGAACTATAAATACGAAATATGTACAAGTTAATTGAACTATAAATAATCTAAAATATGTACGATTTAAAATATGTACGATTTAGATTTATCTCGCTGACCAAACTTTTTACTCAAAAAACGTTCTAGGTTGTCGACTGAATCAACTTATAATCATCAGGGTCAATGCTAAATGTTGCAGTTTATGGTTAGACTTTGCCAAATTGTTTCAACTAACAAGTAACAACATACTCTATCGATAGAGACTTGGTATTAAGTATTAACTAATATTCTGTTTCACCTAATATTCATATTTAAAGTAATTTGACTTCTCAAATCACTTGTGAGTTGTGATTTTGATGAAGAAATATTATATTGTTCAATTTTACTTTTCCCTTATGTTTTAATTTTGTACATGTATATTATATGTTTTTATATATGAAAAATAATTATGTTTATAAAGTAAAAAATGCTAAAATCTCCATAAAGTTTCTCAAAACCATTGACAAATGATAAGTTATCATTATATTATTGGTTGTTCTTTATATTAATGAGATAGATTCATGATATATACATATAAATTCATGAATAAAAATAAGTCATGTATAATTCGGGAACAAATTGGGATCTCTTTCATTGACTTGCCACTCCCGGCAACTCACGCGGCTCAACTAAACTGTCACGATCATTAGTGCTGTCATAACGCAAGCGCGAGGAGGAGGAAATTGTTATGAAAAGTTTGATTTAACACGACAAATATTCCAAACTGTAATTACTATGTTTCATTCATTGTTTGTATACAATATTCTATATTTTTAATTACATATAGATTTTTCATTTCGATGTCTATCTAAAGTGAAGCAAGAGTTCATTCTCCTGTATAAAGTACTAATACATTTTGGCTCAGAGCAATTGTTATAGAATCAATGTAAACATAACTAAGATCTATATGTATAGTTCCTATAAAGAACTTTGAAGGGTTTGAGAAGCAAAGATTGATCATCTAGCTGCAATGCTGCATTTTCCTGATCCCGCGAAGATCAAAACCAAAAGGGTATGTATTTACATTTCCTTCACTGTTCTTGTTTCGGTGTTTCTTCCTCAATTTGTGTTACAGATGTGGAAAAGATGGTGGGAGGGAGTATAACATATCATATCTATTTGCTCAGCGCTTCAGCTGTTCTTATTTCTTTTAAAAAAGCTTTTGCGTTCCAGGATGCAACTTTCCCTTTTGAATCAATGATTTCAATAGTATACCATAAGAATTAAAAAGATAAATTTCATTATAAGTAAAGTACATGTAATATAATATTGATGTTTACAGATTGTTTTTGAGGACATATTCGTTGCAAGTGACTCTGGCACACTCGAGCAACTGAAAGAGTTGAGCTCCACACGTAGAGTAATAGAGGAATCTATCAATGACATAAGTGTTATTACAGAGGCTGTCGCAAGGGAAATGTCAGGAGGGCTGAGTTCACAGTGTGAACAGGTAGACCATCTAAGCAGTACAATTGGCCAAGTACAACATGAAACTTCCGATTTCTCTTTTCTACTCTGTGTTTACGTCTTTTCTTCTCTCCCTTTCTTTTGTATTATGTTTTGTGCCTTTAGTTGTGACACTTAACACATGATACAACTAAATGACTGAGAAGTGTTTTTATCCGCATGTTCTGGTGTGATCTAACTATAGCTGACAACACGGAGCAGGCCATACTAACCTGTTTTATAATCTGTGAAATATATCAGGATATTCAGAAGTTAGAGAAGTACTTGCCATTATTGGAAAACTTGGTTCACCATAGTAAGAGTATTAGCAGTAATCAGTTGGTTCAATGGACATCAAACCTAAGGATACGATGGAGTAGTGCTCTTACTACAACATCTTTATTCGGCTGTAAGAGTCAAAAGTTCTTTCGAATCGATAATTTGATGTATGAGCTCACTATGATGCGTTTCCTCTATGGTGCTCTGCTACGAGAATTGGCTGATGAAGTTCTGTCTAAAGGTAGATATAGAATCCTTACTAATATTTACATTTGCATAGTACCTCTCTCTCACTTCTTATGTATTATTGTAGACTTGGTGCAATCTGCCACACTATTTAGAAAAGCTGCTGGAGTTTATCACTCTTTGGCCATAGAGGTTCTTCCTCATTACCAGCATGTATTACCTTCCGAAAGGCCTCCTGAAGCAACGTTAAACGTGTCTTCTGTCATGAGCCTTATTTGTTTAGCTGAGGCCCAGGTGAAAGCCTGTCATTTTTAATTACTTTTGACAGGAGGAACAATTTCTAGAGGTGAATGATCTTAATCTAGATATTATCTGATTAATCTTCCTCAGGCTGTAACTATAAAAAAGGCTGAAGCAAAAGGAATCACAGGAAGTCTTTTGGCAAAGCTCAATTATGGCATTGTACAAATGCTAGATGAAGCCTCAAGTACTTTGCATTCTGCAAACAAGAACAAGAAAGATATATCAACAGGCTTTTTTGTAAGTCTGCAATCTGCTACCTCATTCAGTCATTCTCATTTGTTCAACAGGTTCTTATTTCAGATATTTATATTTATAAACATCATCTTATTTCTTATAAGATCATCTTATTTCTTATATGGGGTATCTTGCATTTGACAACTGATAATTTCATCATCTTGTACTTGTACTTTATATTTTAGGTTTTGTCCGAAAGATTGACAGTTGTTACAATTTACCGTAACAAGCTCCAGATAGTTTTTCTAAAGAGCACCCTTGTCTTTGCCTTTGTGCCTTTGTGCTTGGATGTAGTGAACTTTTACTCAATAAGCTCAAAAGGCCATGTTCTTCCATATATATATATATTTTTGAAAGTTAAAAGGTGTTAACAGTACCACCGTGGTGTATACTTCAGCTTTCGGACAACTAAGGCATCCGACTTTTACTGATAGGCTGCCCAAACTTCTTTTTGACATTCTAAAGTATAAATATTTAGTGTTTTAGATGATCACCTCATTAAGTATCAATCATTCATTATGTTGATTATACCTCATAGGCAATAGGCCAGTTGATACCTTTCTTATAAATGTACTCCCTCTGTTCCAGAAAACATTTCTGGGTTTGACTTTGAGCACTGTTCATTCTAAGCGATTGACTACTAATTGACGCATAATTTATAAGATAAAATATAGTCATGAGTGATCTTGTTGGATTTGTATTTATTAGTACTTTAATACAGTGAAGTTTTTAAATTTGATACTAATACGAAACTAAAGATATTAACGATTAAAAGTGTGCGTTGGCAAACGTGTCCAAAGTAAACCAGAAACGTTTTTAGGAACAGAGGGAGTAATTTTCTTGGGCACGATTTCTCTAAATGACCTCTTCTTGGTTAATGCAGGAATTCATTTCAACTTGCAAAGCTGTACATGAACTTAAAAGTTACAAGTACCTTGCAGAAGATCTTAGAAGTGATTCTCAGATAGGTTTTGCACTCGGAGTTCTCCAACATGTTCAGATTACGACGCAGAAGATTAAGCTGCCGAGTAAGGAGTCATGGCGATCAGTTGTTAAGCAAGAGGTCGATAGTGTTACAGCTTTGATCGCTAAGTACGAATATGAAAACAATTTTGTCTGGAACTATAAGATTCCACCTAAACATGAGTTGCCTTGCCTTGAAGGTAAAAAAATTGTAAATATGATACCTTATCAACCTCAGAGATGGGAGCGGCCAATTTCGTTCAAGTTGTAAATATAGAAAATAATAAGTAGCTGTTCCAGTTTACAAATGCAACTCTTGGTGTCTTTTTTTTTTTCACCTTCACAAATCTTTTCATATATCTTCAAGAAAACAAAAGAAGAAGGAAAAAAACACTTCTGATACAAATCCTAATGAGATTGGTCAGTAGTTAATATTTTAATTCATGTAATTTTTTCCCAGGTTCGAATCAGTTTTAAATTCATGATTTCAGAATTTGAATTAACTAGATGATAACCCGTGCTAAGCACGGGCTCAGAGATTTATGTTAAATAATTACTAATTTTTATTTAACTAAATTTTTATAAAATTACATTACAAAAATTATAAAAAGAACTATGTTATTTGCTTGCATAAAAAATTTATGCGATTAACAAACTATAAACTTAGATTGTTTAATAGAAGTGCATGGAAACAGGTTTCGGTTGTTCTAGAGTAGTGTATGGAAACATGTTCTAGTTGTTCTCCTTGAAAAATCTTTTGGAGAATTGATCGTATTATTTTTTTATTTTAAATTGTGACAAAAAATTGTATTATAATTATAATAGGATTTCAATTTTATTATTTTCTTTAAAAAATAACATAGAATTGTAAGGGAATATAATTCTAGGGATGAAATTATTATTTTTATTTAAAGTAGTAATAAAAGAATTATAATTATAATAGGATTTCTATTTTATTAAAAAACAACATAGAATTATAGCAAAAATAGGATTATAGGGGTGAAATCAAAATACGGTGCGAACCAAAAGTAGTACCGTTAAAGGGGTGTTCTTTGGAAAATCTTTTGAAGAATTGATCGTATTATTTTCTGATTCTAAATTATGATAAAAAAAATTGTATTATAACTATAATATGATTTCAATTTTATTATTTTCTTTAAAAAATAACACAGAATTATAAGGAAATATGATTCTAGGGATGAAATTATTTTTTTATTTAAAGTTGTAATAAAAAAATTATAATTATAATAGAATTTCTATTTTATTAAAAAACATCATAGAATTATAGTAGAAATAGGATTATAGGGTGAAACCAAAATAGGGATGAAACAAAAAATAGAGGTGAAACCAAAAGTGGTACCGTTAAAAGGGTGTTTCGCTTATTAATAAAGATTATAGATTTCTGATTCTAAATTATGATAAAAAAAATTGTATTATAATTATAATATGATTTCAATTTTATTATTTTCTTTAAAAAATAACACAGAATTATAAGGGAATATGATTTTAGGGATTAAACTATTTTTTTATTTAAAGTTGTAATAAAAGAATTATAATTATAATAGAATTTCTATTTTATAAAAAAACATCATAGAATTATAGTAGAAATAGAATTATAGGGTGGAACCAAAATAGGGGTGAAACCAAAATAGAGGTAAAACCAAAAGTGGTACCGTTAAAAGGGTGTTTCGCTTATTAATAAAGGTTATAGATACAAATATAACGAAAGTTTAAGAAAAAGAAACTATTGTCATTTTTGGTTTTTTGTTTGACATAAATAATATCAGCATACGTGGTACATCAATTTGATGTTAAAATAATTAAGTGAAGATTTAAATATGGCAAATGCTACTAATCAACTATTCAAACTAGCGTTCCACCCGTGCTACGCACCGAACAATGAATTTATTAATTAATTAATATGAATATATTACATTATTTAAAAAAAGATAATTACATTTAGATATAATTAATTTAAGTATAAAATTACTTCTTCGCCAACTTGTACCAATTGCATTAATATTTTTAATATTATCAGATAATTATCATAACATTCACATCCCACGTTGAAACGTTCTAAGCCCATCTTTATTGTTTCCTGTTAATTTTGTTTTTCATTTGATTTCACGCTTTTTTGAGAATTTTTTTACTAAGTTCATCAGTTTTCAACCATATTTTAAGTTTTGTTATTTTGAAATTTGGTATATTTATATGTGCAGTACCACGAGTTTCTATAATTTATATTATACTAATTCATAAATATTTCTCTTGACTGTTAATCATTAGATTGTCTCTAGAAAAAGGTTGCATGTTTCAATGATATAAGAAAGGATCTCTATTGGGCAATATCCGTTAAACGAACCTAGCTAGGTATTATAAAGAAAACTTTCATCTAATCTAATTTCCAATGTGTTCGTTTAATATCATTTTTACAAATTGTATGCTCTTTTATTAATGAATTGATTTACTATAGAAAATAAACATTATCAATCAACCAAAAGATCCAATATATCCTTTTCTTAGAGTAAGATATGACAGTTAGTGTTTATGGTGATTGCCCTCACCCGATACATAAATAATATAATAATAATTTGAAATTATTATATTCAATATTTTATAAGTAAGATATATAGTTTATTTAATTTTTTCCCCATTATTTCATTAGAAATACTAATTTAGTAATTAGAACTTTTATTTCTTAATCTCAAGTTTTATTGAAATATTTAAGATGTAATTTTCTTTACTTTACATAAATTTTCATTTGTGTTGTATACGAAGAGATATCTTTTTAACATATTTTAAATTTTGCTTAGTATGTCAATTTGTAGAATATGTTACATTTGACTACTTAGTTTAATCATTTTAATTTTTAGTTATTGTATAAATATAGTTAATACTGTTTGTGTTTATCAATTATTTTAAATTTGATTACATTATTACTAATTTTGGATACCCGAAAAATCTAAATCTAATCCAAAACCTGACGAATTTGGCTTTGGATTTGAATTTATTTTTAAAATCCAAAAATATTTTGATATGAAACTAAAATCATTTGAATTCACACTGAACCCAACCAGTTGTCATCCCTACGCGTAAAATAAGATATTTGAAAATAAGTATCACATATATTTTTTTATTTGACTAACATGTTAAAATAAAAAATTGTATATGAAACTAAAATCATTTGTGTAATATATAAACACATAATTAGATTATTATATGTGTGTCCTTGTAATTTAATTATCGGGTTAAAAAATAAATTCATATTTCTTTAACTGTGAGTATATTTTTCCGACATATATATTAGAAGAAAGCGCTTACATAGGCCTGTCATATCGTTTGTATTGTGTACATTCAGGTCGTGTGTCTTCGGGGTATTGCATGGAAATGACATTAATTTTTTTTACCCAAAATTCGAACACAAAACGATACTAAACAACACGAATTTTTTTCGCACACGAAATGAAAATAATACACAAAAAGAAACAAAATGACAGTTACATGCATGTAATTTTACTCTTGACCCAAGTTATCTAAGTATGTTACTGTATAACTGATAATAACATTGAGATGCTACAAAACAAAACTAAGATTATAGTACATAAAATGAAACACTCTTTTTTTTAATTTTGTTAAATATCTATGTTTATTTAGAATCTATGTACCAAGTTATTAATTTTTTTTAATTAAAAAATAAATATTATCAACCAACCAAACAAATTCGATATGTTTGCTATTACATTAGGATATGGGAATTGAACACTCTTACTTTAATTCGAGAATTAAAAATTATAAAGGGCCCCTATTGATGGGTTTTATCTACTTACTGTATAACTAAAAACAACATTGAGATGCTACAAAACAAAATTAAGATTATAGTACATAAAATGAAACCCTTTTTTTAATTTTGTTTATTGTTAAAAAAATAAATATCTATGTTTGTTTAGAAATCTACCAAGTTATTAAATTTTTTTAAACCTATATTTAAGGGTTTGTTGATATTAAAAAATAAATATTATCAACTAACCAAGCAAATTCGATATGTCTGCTCTTACATTAGGATCTGGGAATTGGATACTATTACTTTAATTCGAGAATAAAAATTATAAATGCCACATTTTATTAGAAATATATAATTATATATATGTCGACCTGTCTAGTTATTAATAATAGTGATTTATTTCTCTCTCTCATCCTCTCCCAGAAATTCCAAACTAAAGTTTAGGGGCTGACATCAGCGTTTTGGTTGATGATAAGCTCCCTTTTATTGTTTTCCTTGATTTTGTTTTTCAATAAATATTTTTCTTTATTGAGAGAGTCTAGTACCCTGTTGGTGTGTTTTATCTAATGATATATTGGATTTTGTACTTTCTCCTTGTGAATGATAACTTTCAGTTTTTTTTCTTGATTTTATTTTGTTTTTCAATAAATAAATATCTTTTTTGAAAATCTAGTATCCCTTTAGTTAATTTTGTCTACCCATATATTGGGTTTCGTCCTTTCTCTTTATGAGGTCGGGTTCCTTTATTGAGGCATTCGAGATCTTAGATCTACCGGATTTTGATATATTGGTTCATTGATTTGAATAGTACAGAATCACAATTATGGTCGATTAAATCATATAAATATTTTCCTCACAATTACAATAAATTGTTGTATTATCTCGCCAAAAAAGCTACATATTTTAGTGATATATGCGAGGGATGTATCATAATTTAAGATCTGATCAACGATCGTAATTTGGATAAAGAAAACCTTGATATGATCTATTTTAATATGTGTTTGTCCAATCTTGATTATTTTTTTAAAAAATAGATTACATGGTTATGTTAAATAAAATCATTAATAAATTGAAATTAGAATTGTTAACTAACTATGGTTAGTAAGTAGGAGAATGTTAAATAAGGAAAAAATTTAATATAATATGATTGCTCAAAAATTTGGAAGTGAATCTAATTGGTCATAAAATAATTTATAATTTTTTGATTGGCATCTTGAATTTACACAGTTTAAAATTGTGGGAATTGGCCGGTAGAATCGTTAGAATTGATGAAGAGGCTGTCGATTTCGATGGTGTATGTCTTCTTCGATTATAAATTTTTTAAAACTCTCTTATCATAGTTTCTAGGTATTTAATATTAGGTAATAATTTTGATTATTTTCTTGCTTAACATAGATTAAACTTAATTTATTTTTATATAATTTTGTTATTATAAACTCTAGAATGGTTGATAGATTTAACCTGAGTTAGAAGATGGGAAGTTAAATTATAAAAGGAAATAAGTTACATAGATTAAACTTAATTTATTTTTATATAATTTTGTTATTATAAACTCTAGAATGGTTGAAAGATTTAACCATAGTTAAAAAAAGATGGGAAGTTAAATTATAAAAGGAAATATGTTAGATATAATGTGATTGGTCTAAAATAAAATTTGGGGGTGGCCTCTGATTCGTCCTAAAATAATTTCTCGATTTTGATTGGTTAACTAATATGTGGTAGACTCGGGTATTATAATAAAGGATTAACTAATATGAATTAATTATAATAATATGTGGTTAATTAATATGAATTAATTTTTAATTCATGATTTTAATTGTACCTTATGATTTTGAATTGAAAGTTTAAGATATTAAAATATCTATTATAAGGGTATGATTCAGGTGAGAACATGTATATGTTGGAGAACAATGAGAACACCACATTTCAAGATATTCTAAAGGGCCCCGCCAGGGGCACCAAATACGAAAAAGTCTTATAATTCTACCCTCTATCCATTCGTTAAAAAAAGTTTTAATTTTTTTTAAAAAAATAAAAATAAAAATGATAAGGTGGCAGCTGTTTTTTTTTAAAAAAAATTTTTGTTAATTTTTTGTTATGAATGGATAGAGGGTAGAATTATAAGATTTTTTTGTGAAGGTGCTCCTAGCGAGGCCCTTTAAAATAGCTTGAAATGTGGTGAATATGTGTGTTCTCACTGTTCACACACTAACATGTGTTCTCACTGGAGCGTGACCTTCTATTATAAATATAATAGATTCATGTATTAATGTATAAATTTTTAAATTAAATAATTATTGTATTTAGAATAAAATTGTTAAGCAATCAATTAATAACATTGACAACCCAACAATGTAAAAAAATATTTATCTTCATATCAGTATAATGTGATAAGGATTGATGCCTACAATTTAGTAAGTTGTTGAATTATTAAAATTTGCCACTGAATATTCTAATGGGTAACTCTGAGAGAATCTGGACTGTGGGGATGATGATAACCTAAATCAATTTTTTTTTTGTCAGAAACGTTTTTTCTATTGAATTTATTGGATAATTAAAACACGACACATATAATACATATATACAATCAAAATAAAAAGATAATTTTTCCAAGTATAGAATGCCATATAATAAAAAGATATAAATCAGTATCATAACCGAAATTGATATGATTTAGCAATGAGAAGAATTGATGCATACACCTAGTTTATCAAAGTTGGCTAAGTCTGGTGGGGAATACGGAGTAAGCGGCTTAAATTTCCTGTAATGTTTAAATTGATATAATAATTATATTTTTTATTTGTAAGAATTTTATTTTATATAAATTGTTTATTAGTTAACTGTTAAAATAAAAATTAGTAGTTATTATTTTTAGTTAATTGATATGAAAAAATAAATTAATTGTTATTGAGTGTAACTTGATTTAAGTTTATTCTTAAACTTAAATCAATTATAATTAAGTTAAGTTAAGTTCAGATTTTTAGTTAAGTTATATTATAATTATTTAATATCGATTATAATTGTATAATATATATTATAAAAAATCATATGATAATATGATTGTGATTGACTTTATATTAAAAGAGTGGTTGATTAATGAATGCTTAATTATGAAATTTAATTTAAAATATATAATAGAATATTTATATTAAAAAAGTGGTTGATTAATGAATGATTAATTATGAAATTTATTTTAAAATATATAGTGGTATATCGTGATTGATTTTAAATTAAAATTGTGTTTTTCTAGTAAATATTTTTTGATTTAAAATATAGGTATTTATGGATATGTCTAATAAAATCATTATTAAAATTCATAACTAATACATGTTAGATTCAGGTATCCTTTATTATAATGAAGGATGTTCAAAAACAATTCATAACTAAAAGATATATAACTATATGTAATATACTGTTATGTGGATTTATAGAAAATAATATTTACAGTTAGTAGAAATTTTTAAAAATTAAAAATCATGTGATATGCGAAGTTATTAAATCAAGATATTTTATATTTTAATTTAATTTAAGGGAATTTGACAAAAATACCAACTTTTTAAATGATTTTTGTAAAAATACCATCTTTCTAATTAAATTGCAATTATACCATCTTTTCAAAAAGAAAAAAGATTTATTGCAAAAATACCATCTTTCCAATTCCCCTCCACCCTTCCTCCCTCCTCTCTCCCTCCTGCTTTCAGCGCCTGTTACTTTTTTTTTTTTTTTTTTAGGCGGGATGCTATTTGGGTTTCATGGCCCCGCCAGGGGCAATATGCAACTGAATGCAACTACATTCAACCACATTCAACTGAATGCAACCACATTCAACTTTTTAAAATTTTGGTGGATTTGGGTTGCAAGGCCCCGCCAGGGGCAATATTCAACCAAATGCAACCACATTCAACTTTTTTAAAGGTGGGTGATTTTGGTGGATTTGGGTTGCAAGGCCCCGCCAGGGGCAATATTCAACCAAATGCAACCACATTCAACTTTTTTAAAGGTGGGTGATTTTGGTGGATTTGGGTTGCAAGGCCCCGCCAGGGGCAATATTCAACCAAATGCAACCACATTCAACTTTTTTAAAGGTGGGTGATTTTGGTGGATTTGGGTTGTAAGGCCCCGCCAGGGGCAATATTCAACCAAATGCAACCACATTCAACTTTTTTAAAGGTGGGTGATTTTGGTGGATTTGGGTTGCAAGGCCCCGCCAGGGGCAATATTCAACCAAATGCAACCACATTCAACTTTTTTAAAGGTGGGTGATTTTGGTGGATTTGGGTTGCAAGGCCCCGCCAGGGGCAATATTCAACCAAATGCAACCACATTCAACTTTTTTAAAGGTGGGTGATTTTGGTGGATTTGGGTTGCAAGGCCCCGCCAGGGGCAATATTCAACCAAATGCAACCACATTAAAATTTAGTTGAATATGCCCCTGCGGGGCCTTGGAACCCAAAAGCAGTCCACCTTAATTTTGGTGGTTTGGGTTGCAAGGCCCAGCAGGAGCATATTCAACTGAATTCAGTTACTGATTTCAAGTTCCATTTGTCAGTTGTCATTTTCAACCTCATTTTTGAACTCTAATATATATATATATATATATATATATATATATATATATTAGAGTTCAAAAAAGAGGTCGAAAATGACAACTGAAAAATGAAACTTGAAATCAGAAATTTAGTTGCATTTAGTTGAATGTGGTTGCATTAAGTTGAATATGCCCCTGCGGGGCCATGCAACCCAAAATCATCCCACATTAAAAAAAAAAGTTTTGAAGTCTGTTGCAGTCGATGTGGTTGAATATGGTTGAATGTGGTTGCATTCAGTTGCTGATTTCAAGTTCCATTTTTCAGTTGTCATTTTCGACCTCTTTTTTGAACTCTAATATATATATATATATATATATTAGAGTTTAAAAAAGAGGTCGAAAATGACAATTGAACAATGGAACTTGAAATCAGAAATTTAGTTGCATTTAGTTGAATATTTCCCCTGCGGGGCCATCCAACCCAAAATAGCACCCATCTTAAAAATTTAAAAAAAAAAAAAAAAGGACACAAGTCGGCTGACTTCAAATTTCTGAAGGTATGGATTTTATCCAAGTTATTTAAAATCTGATTTCAAATCCGATTTTTTCAGATTTTTAGTAAGTTAGAGTATAATTATTTAATATCGATTATAATTGTACAATATGTATTATAAAAATCAATTTATAATGTATTATAATATGTTTGTGACTGACTTTATATTAAAAGAGTGCTTGATTCACGAATGATTAATTATGAAATTTAATTTAAAATATATAGTGGTATATCGTGATTGATTTCAAATTAGAATTGTGATTTTCTAGTAAATATTTTTTAATTTAAAAAATAGGTATTTATGGATATGTTTAATAAAATCATTATTGTATTTAAATTAGAAGTGTTAACTAACCATGGTTAAAGATGTAAGAACCCAGATTTTCGGTAGAATTAAAACTTTTCTTATTAAGAATAAGTATATACGTGAATAGTGTTTATCATGCGTGAATAGTTATTTATGGATGAATAGTGATTTTGAGGACCAAGAAAATTTTCACGCCATCCTATGTACAAGACATGGTATGGATATTTCGAAGTCATATTAGTGATCCACGGAGCAAATAAGTGTATGTAAAGACGATCGGAATTCAGAAATTCTAATTTGTATTCTGGTGTAATATTTGACCGGGCAGTGAATTATATATTATTATATTCAAGAAATGAGATATTTAATTTGAGGAATTGAGGAGTTAATATTTTGGAATTTTATTATAATTTATTTGAGAATTTAGAACGAAAACCTCTGAGACAGTGAAATGGACGTTCTAGAAACCGCTAAGATATTAAAACGAGATTAAGCGATTAAGCGAATGGATCATAGATTAAGGATTATACCATGGTGGAGTAATAAAATGCAACGTATGAGTTGTAACATATTAATTTTATTCAA
Source organism: Kitagawia praeruptora (assembly GCA_037693485.1). Lineage (NCBI taxonomy): Eukaryota > Viridiplantae > Streptophyta > Magnoliopsida > Apiales > Apiaceae > Kitagawia > Kitagawia praeruptora. Next base: position 26,730,199 of record CM075352.1, on the reverse strand, counting down.
GAAACGACAAAGAAATCAAAGCGGTGTAAACGAAAAACAAATAAAGGGACTAAAGTACAAGAAACAAAAGCTAGGGACTTGGTTGCAAATGGAATGGATAAGGGAAATCCAAGGGGACCAATGAGAGGTTGACAACACTAAAGGAGAAGATGCATCCAAGTTAAAAAGCTATTATACATGTATTATTACACAAAACAAAACAAAACACAAAGAACACTCCATTCTGCCAACCAAGATAGCAGCTCAGTAAAACGGGCCTAGAGACTTCATTACTCAATGAAATTTTTTGTTCTTTATATGGTTAGAAAGCTGTGAAGACGCTCTACAACTTTCATTCAGGAGCCTCGACCAGAAAACGAGTGCAAGGGCTTCGTTTTGGCTGATCTTTGGGGCGTGTTTTTCCAGATCAGGAAACTCACTTCCATGTTCTTGATTTCTTTGGTGAGATTGAAGATGGTGAGCATAGAGTAAGGCTTCCCCAAGGTTAACCAAGCTTGTTTGAGATTGTAAGAACATCAAGAAGGTATAAAACCCTAACCCCTCTTGGCCATGTAGTAATTGTGATGTTTAATGTTAGATCCATGGTTATTAGTGTGAATCTTGGACATATAAGTTATGGATGATGTAGACCTTGAGTTTAAGTGTTGTGGTTGTGATTTTTAGGCTTGTGGTTAGTGTATGTATCTCCATGTATGTTATAAAGTATGATCTTGGTGATTTAGATGTTGGTTGTGATGTGGATGTAAGATTCTTGGTTGGTTTAGTGATATAAGCATGCTGAGTTTTTCCAGAAATTTGACCTGTCTTGTAAGATGGTTTTGAACCCCCAATTCTTGTCCCCTGAGGTCCTACCATATATTGTTGGAAAGGTATTTGAATGTAGTTTCTAAAAATATAAGGTTCATGACTAGGTGATGTATAGATTTTTAGTTATGGTCGGAGAAGTGGATTGTGTTTCTGGATTCCTGACTGCACTAAGTGACCCCCTTGTGAACCTTGTTTAAACCCCTAAAAATTTATGTGGGATCATGGAAAAATTAGAGAAGCTAGTAAATGCAGTGGGGAAGGCTACCCAAAAAGAATTGGATTAAATTATGTAGTTTTCAATTTTATAAAAATGTTGAAGTAAAATCCGCGCAAGTGAAAAACCACTTAGGAGATTAGTTTAAAGTAGTTTTAAAAGTATTCACTTGGGTTTCGAGTTTGAGGAATAGATTTGAGACGAATGGGTAACGGAAGTGATAATGTGACGACATGGTCATATTAGAGGGTTAGTGGTCACAAGTGGAGTCGTTAAGTTGGTCTTACGATTTTTAAAACCTTATGATTAAGTAGCGTTGTTAAGGTACTAACGTACAAATATTGATTATGTATAGATTTCCATTCCACTTCGCGAGCCGACCACCCCAACCTCACCAAGGCAAGTTTTCCAACCCTAAGTATTTAATTTCAAAAGATTATATTCTTGATTTTACCTATGCAAGTTTACTTTTCAAAACTTACATATACAAGGACTTTCACTGTTGCGTTTGTAGTTTTCAATCATATCAAATGTTTATGTTTATCGAAGTATCGATGAGATTGAGATGTATAAGTACATATATGTTTGCATCCCTTGAACTTAGAATGAAATGTTTTCTTCGGACAACGACTCTAGCAATAGAGGTCGTAGCGGTCCGTATATACTATTGACCGGGGAGCGGTATATTATTATATCGTAATTAAATTGCGGAAACCCGAAGAGTCATTCGGGAAGTATCGTATACCTAAGTAATTATTATTTTTACGTTGTTAAAAAAATACTCAAAAATATCTATCTTGGATTAAAAGCTTATTTTAATTAAATAATTATTTTATTAATTGTTTATATTAAATCTCAAAATATTATTTATTAATTATCATTCATTATTTTAAAGACAAAACTAATCCAAGATACCTTTAGCGTTTTCAAACTCGAACTCTTTCGAACCCAAAACATTTTCGAAAACCCCCGGTCAGGTTTTGCTTCTTGTACGTTTTTCAAGAATTATCGGTCGACTGAGGTTGAACTTCAACTACTCAAGTTTTCTATCAAAATGATTTTGAAAAGAAAAGAAAAAGGGGACTCTGGCAGGTGTGGGAATCGTTGACGAACGATTCCCGGGATGTGTAAGCGGCCGTGAGCCAGGCGGTCCATCAATTATTATTCCGGCCCAGGTGTTGCCGAAGGATGATTACGGATGTAGTTTTCATCGAGGGTGATTACGGATGTAGTTTTCACCCGAGGATAGTTACGGATGTAGTTTCTATCCTTCTACCGGTAGAGAAGACCCGCGGATTGTTGGACTTGGTTGTGGCGACTGATCATCGTCAATCCTTGTCAGGTTTTTATGTTTTCTTCCAGTCCCATCCTCCACTTTGGAAAAATACTCAAACACTGCTTCTTGGGCCTAAGTGCCAAGTTGCCGATAGTGTGGTTTTGATAAGAAAAATATTGACATCGTGCAGTATCTAGAACTGCAAGATTTTCTATAAAGATTGGCACGTGTTAGTGCACTCTTGCAATTATTCCAAAGAATGAAATGTTTTTGAATGAGAAACCTTCTAAGCTAATGGAAGGAAAGAGGTTTTGCAATAATGTATTCCATGCACAGTATGTTAACCTTAGAGTGTTTTGCCAAAAATGATATACTCATATGTATATATATTTTCAAACTTGAGATATATTGAAATGGGAACCTTATAAAGGATTCATATGTTATTCTTAAAGCTCCTTAGCGAGTATAAATGTTTTATTCAAACTCGGACATATATATTGTTGAATTATGTTTGGAAATCGGAGATATATACCCATACAGTTGGGAACGTTTTCGAAATGAACCACATTATTATTTTTCAAAATGGTGAACTTGCTGAGCATTATGTAGCTCATTCTTGCTTTATAAAAACTTTTCAGAAAGAGAAGAGTCTGATCAGTTAACTCCGCACCAGCAGAAGAGGAGTAGAAGATTTACCCCTGAGATGATTTAGTCCCGGATAAATACTACAGGGTAAGTCGGATAGGTTTTCAACTGTAATAGTAAGACTCGTCTTCAAGTGTAGTTGTATAAGTGGAAGTGCGTAAGATTCCGAATTGTACAGATGAATTGTAATATTTAGTGTTATTTTTGATTATCGTTTCTGAGGCTCTAACTTGTATGTGCGTAAGATTGAGGTCTGGATTGATGTATTGTTGAGTTGTAAAGTTAATACAGGTAGGATTTGGTTGGATGGTGACGTGACGACCTGAATCTCTGACCTCAGATTTGGGGGCATCATAGAAATGGTATCAGAGAGATAAGTTACAGTACTCAGAAACGAGAGTGTTGAGAGTTAAGTCTAAGTAGGAGAATGACATAAGAGATCGTAGTAAACTTATTATTGGACTACCGGAAGAGGTACCGATGAGTAGAATGGACTGGAGTGTTTACTGGAGGTATTATACTAAGGTCGATAGAATCCTTAGAGGCCTTCAGAATGATGAGTTGAGAGTTAGGAGTCGTACCTGACTTATCAGATGTAACGATGTAGGAAGCAGAGTGAAATCTCAAGAGCAGCTGAGATAGAGGCGATACTGCCAATATGATTGGATGACTTGGCTGGCATAAATTTTGTTGCCCGTAGTCCTTCAGAGTTTGCCTATAAGGAGGCGTCAATTTAAGAATCGATAAGTTTAGACTTCCTTACCTAATTAAGGGTACTTAGTACTTGGAATAATGAAAGTCTTTTACTTTGGCTATAAGATCCAAATTTCGATAAGTAACGAGTTTACCTGAAAGGTGGTTACTATGCCGTTGTGGATTTCATTACTCTTGATGGCGGATTTTACATGTGTTATACGAGAATGTTATCATAAGACGAGCGTGCTAGATAATTCCACGCATGATTCGGACGCTAGAGCATGGTAGTTCAACTTAGAGAACAAACAAGTGGGATTAACAAAGGGACTCAAGAGAAGTTGAATATGGTTGCAACGAGCGATACAGTTATCTCAGAGTCTACCAAAAGAAAAGACCAATGGGTCTAGAGTGGGATCCTTTGATAAAGATGTTATCAGGGACTACGTATATATGTATTGTAGACCTCAATATTTTTGGTATATGTTCACATGCACACACCCGCCACTGAACCTATGGACTGCACTGAGATCCCTGAGAGATCTCTTTGATCTGTTCCCAGGGGGAACTGGCCACTCGTGATTCTTGTCGGAAGGCATGGAGTGGGACCCTATGGACTTAGCAGGTGTCCCCGGAATGATGTAAAGCTTGGTCTTCAAGATAAAGCACGAAGATGATAGATATATTTGTGAAACCCTAACTCGATAATTGACTCTAAGATGAAGATTGAGAGATGCACTAGTTGGTGTCTTGTATTACGAAGACGAAGAGATGGAGTTACCCTCATAGTGGTGATAATGAGATGCACGAATGATTATTAACTTATTTTGGTAACTACTGGCTGGTGCACTACTTCATTTTAAACTTTTCATTAACCATGTTACCTCGATTAGTTTATATCAGGTAATCCTTCTAGCTTTCTACTTCAAACTTGTGGAATAACCACCAGTGATATACTTTCTCTAAAACCGGGACTCATCCAAAGTATCTTATTTGATCCCCGAGTATTCTATTTGAAGTTTATAATTATTTCGTTCTGCTCAGGACTATTTACACTTCCTTTCAATTATCCAAGGAATGTTCAACAATTGTTTCCTTAATTAATCAATGAATATTCCTAAACGAATATTGATATTTGACTACTTCTTTCATACTTGCACTCTTCAGTCGAGCCCATAAATATTTATCAACTTGTTGAGAACAAGGATGATCTAACATCCAGATATTCCTCATGAATCCTTTCTTCTATTCAAAATGAGATTGTGCGTCGTACATTGAAATCATAGTAAGGATATCATTTTGATACTAGTATTCTGAATTTCATTCTACTGTAAGATCTGATAAAGCATGTGTACGGAGGCACCCTTGGCTGGACCGTTTCACTGATAAGTAATATTTGATGAGAGGTTATCGATTGTTCCGATACCTAGAACATTCTCTTCATATTTTATAGTTTTCTTTTTTTCAAACTTAATAACTTCTTATTTCCATTCGTTGTCCGAGTAGCCTAAAGTTTCTTCATTGGCTACGATGTTGAAATTCCGTTCTAGCCAATTGAAACTGGCTAGTCGATATGTCAATATGAATGACTGGTTGATTGTTCTAACTAGTCAAAATTGTAATGTTGTGAAGAACACCTAGCTAATTGCCCTAGCTAGTGGTGATGTCTCAAACAGGTGAACTAGCAAATTTTGTCTAGCTAGTTGCTAGTGTTTCTTGAAAAGGACTAGTTATTGTTTCACTGGTCCAACTCCCAATTTAATTCATTCAGCAATTCCGCAATGCATTTTGCGTGTGGTAAAGTATGATGATGAAAGTTTTGACGAATAACTTGATTGAGACCTAGTGAGGTCGCCCACTCAACTTGAATTCTACCTATCTTCGTATCAGACTTTATGTCACTTGAATATTCTGTTCTTTCATTCATATAATGAAGATTCATTTGAAACCATAGATTACTTGAATGATAAACTGCTTCATTTTTATCGTCATAGAGTAGAATTTCTTTCGATTGGTTGACTTTATCAATGGGACTTTTTAGATCCTCTATTTTTCAAAGGGAAAAGTATTCACCAGATGTAAGAATTGTATAAAGACCGTCTTTATGACTTCTGTATCCAACAATCATTGCCCTCGTGCAACATTCTCTATGATATCACATTACAGAATTATCAGGACATGAAGGAATAAACCTTGTTGTATTCTTTCTGTCCATCCTTACATCTCCGAAAATCGAGACTCCTAGTATTTGGAACCATCAACATTCTTGGAACATCCAATGTGGAATTCTTATTGAAATTATCTATTGGACCTTGCTATTTTGAAACCATTCCTTTCAAAAGTGATTACTCTAAGGTGAACGGGAGGTACAATTGTGAACCGTTGCACCAATATGAGATCAAAAACCAAATGTTGTAATTGTGCAGCCAGAGCATTATGCCGAGTGATTATTTAAAGTAGGAATAACATGTCGGGGCATACCACAAGGACCTTTAATATTAGTGTGAGGAAGGTTATAAGAAATGATGAGGTGGTTGGGAGCACGCCCCTACCAACCATCGTCAGGATGTTATATTAATGAATTCTGGAGTTACCAAGCCTTTTCCTGATCCAAGAAATGCAAATCAATTGCGATGTAAGACATATCCTTAGAAGAAACTAACATGGAAGTGGGATGGACAAGAAAGGAAGAAAGATTGTGGCAAGAATGTGAAGCTTTACTTAGCTTAAAGGGATTGATGTACATAGAGAGACATAAAGTTTAAAAGGCTCTAATAGCAAATGGATGCATGGATATATCCCAATGATCCTTCGAGATTACCACCTAATCAAGTTTATTGGGAATCGCAGCAGCATGCAGGCCTCAGGATGATTGGCACCAGTTGTGAAAAAGGACGAGCGTATGACATCTTACATATACCATCGAGAACTGATACCCTTATCGGAAATGGAGGAATTGTTGACTAGTTAAAATGTGTAGTTGTTTTTCAAAGATAAGGTTGAAGAGAAGGTTTCACCAACTCAAGATCGATCTCTGTACTGCACCAAAGTCGGCATTCCACACTAATATAAACATTATAAATTTTGGTAGTATCATGTGGATTGACTAGTGAGTCAGAAGCCCTTGTGGGTTAATAAATAAAGTTTTAAGAATGATATGAGCTATTAGTAACAACCTCGTTGTTAGCTATACTTTATGATGAGAAGAGGACTTTGAGGGTCACGATGATGCGTCTTTCAATAGTTTAAGAAGTGTGCTGATGTAGCAGAAAGGGGTGGATAGCCTATACTTCTAAACAACATAAAGGTTACGGGATAGGATATACTAACCGTGAGTCGGGGATTAGTCATGATAGCGTTCACGCATAAAACTGAGACGTTAACCTTATGAGAACAGTGTGAAATTTTTCCACAAGTGCCATAAGTATATCTTCATATTAGAACTAAACATAAGAAAGAGAAGGTGATGAAAGGGAGCAGGGAGTATAATGGAGAAATTTGTTATTACCCAGGAAAGGCCAGTGTGGTGGCCGATACCTATAGAAGGGATGATTCGAAATTGGAATTCAGTCAGTATTGACCAAGAAAATAGAGTATACGCAATAAAGAATAATGTTAGAGGAAAATGACTAAATTATGGGGAAGGACAAAGATGTATAGAGAATTAAGAGAATGTTTGGCAAACGGATATGAAGAATGGTATTGGAAAACTATTAAGTACAAATGTGACATGTCAAAAGCAGAATGATAGAGATCTAGTGGATTAATTCCGCCTGTAGAAAATCTTGAATGTGGACAGAATTATAATGAATTTCATAAGTAGGTCACCGAAGACCGAGCCAAGAGATGGCCCTAGTTGATTTATAATTGTTGAACCAAGTGATTTACCTACGAAAGACTTTCCATTTAGAAGATTATCGATTTATACACGGAAAAGATGGTGGTGCAATATAAAACTTCTGCAGCGATTACGTCAGATAAAGACTTAAGGTTAAACTACGAATATTGAAGGTGCTTCCAAGTATATTTAACGAAGAGATTGAGCGTATGTACTAATTTGATCTGTGGCTGACGGACAGGGAAGAAGAATTATCCAGACGATCGAATTTATATTTAGTGTCATGCCTTAGATTTCACGGGGCAGTCGAGAATATAACTTATCCATGAAATGAATGTTGTTATCACGATTGTCACCATGCGAACGTAAGGACGTCTCTTATAAAGCGTACTGCGAAAGAAGAAGTTTCACTTTTCTTACGTTACGAAGAAGTCAATGGACGAGGGATATAGTAGCTGAACTGGTTCGACGTATACCGAAGACTATACAGTATCCATAGCAAGTGATAACGGCTAACGGGAGGCAACACATGCGTGCTAATTAAGCCAAGGAATACGAGGAATACCATGCGTATTGACATTGTCTCAGATTATAAAACACGACCACAAAGTATTCACGGGCCAACGATATAAGGACTCAACACGGATACTATGAACAAGGTAGAAGAGGAACGTATAAGTAGTGGGATAGAAATTTTTATTCATAGAAAAACCGATAAGGAATACAGGTCGAGGAGAGCATGCGTTGAGAAGCAACATTAAAGCGTTGGTGAGACCAAGGTGAGAGAACAAAAGGGTTGAAGTGTCAACCTGAGAGTTGGAAAGGGTAAAGTTGGAATTGTATCCACAACTATTTTCCTTAGGTTCTTAAGACAGAATCCTTTTAAGGAGAGGAGACTACAATCACCCTAACTTTCGTGAATATTCGAAACCTGGATGAATAAAAATTTTATGGGTGAATGAGAAATTTTTGCAATCACGATATGTACGAATTATTAAATGAAGATTTTGAATTGATATTACGCCTTTACGGTGCAGACGAGTGTATGTAAAAGTCATTAGTTTTTACGAAACCCATTATTTCGAATGGTCAAATTTTATGAGATATCAAAGAAGTATGAGGTGGGAGACTTCGTGATGCTAAAGGTATCCCCCTGAAAAGGATTGATGCGGTTTGGTAAGAAAGGGAAGCTAAGTCTGAGGTTTATTGGACCTTTTGAGATTTTGAGGCGTGTTGGGAAGTTAGCCTACGAGTTAGCCTTGCCCCAAGCTTGCAGCAAATTCATAATGTGTTTCATGTGTCTATGTTACGACCCTACCATACCGACTATCGGCATGTGATAGAATACGACCAAGTGGACCTACAACCAGACTTGACCTATGTGGAGCAACCCGTGGAAATCATGGATAGAAAAGAACAAGTGCTGAGGAACAAGGTTTTCAAACTAATAAGGAATTGTGAGAAAATCAAGATATGGAAGAATCCACCTGGAAGTTGAAAGAGTGAAACAAAGAAGGAGTAACCCCAGTGATTTCTAAACTGATTCCGGGACGGAATCCTTTTAAGGAGGGGAGACTGTAAGAACCCAGATTTTCGGTAGAATTAAAACTTTTCTTATTAAGAATAAGTATATACGTGAATAGTGTTTGTCATGCGTGAATAGTTATTTATGGATGAATAGTGATTTTGAGGACCAAGAAAATTTTCACGCCATCCTATGTACAAGACATGGTATGGATATTTCGAAGTCATATTAGTGATCCACGGAGCAAATAAGTGTATGTAAAGACGATCGGAATTCAGAAATTCTAATTTGTATTCTGGTGTAATATTTGACCGGGCAGTGAATTATATATTATTATAATCAAGAAATGAGATATTTAATTTGAGGAATTGAGGAGTTAATATTTTGGAATTTTATTATAATTTATTTGAGAATTTAGAACGAAAACCTCTGAGACAGTGAAATGGACGTTCTAGAAACCGCTAAGATATTAAAACGAGATTAAGCGATTAAGCGAATGGATCATGGATTAAGGATTATACCATGGTGGAGTAATAAAATGCAACGTATGAGTTGTAACATATTAATTTTATTCAAGAAACGACAAAGAAATCAAAGCGGTGTAAACGAAAAACAAATAAAGGGACTAAAGTACAAGAAACAAAAGCTAGGGACTTGGTTGCAAATGGAATGGATAAGGGAAATCCAAGGGGACCAATGAGAGGTTGACAACACTAAAGGAGAAGATGCATCCAAGTTAAAAAGCTATTATACATGTATTATTACACAAAACAAAACAAAACACAAAGAACACTCCATTCTGCCAACCAAGATAGCAGCTCAGTAAAACGGGCCTAGAGACTTCATTACTCAATGAAATTTTTTGTTCTTTATATGGTTAGAAATCTGTGAAGACGCTCTACAACTTTCATTCAGGAGCCTCGACCAGAAAACGAGTGCAAGGGCTTCGTTTTGGCTGATCTTTGGGGCGTGTTTTTCCAGATCAGGAAACTCACTTCCATGTTCTTGATTTCTTTGGTGAGATTGAAGATGGTGAGCATAGAGTAAGGCTTCCCCAAGGTTAACCAAGCTTGTTTGAGATTGTAAGAACATCAAGAAGGTATAAAAACCCTAACCCCTCTTGGCCATGTAGTAATTGTGATGTTTAATGTTAGATCCATGGTTATTAGTGTGAATCTTGGACATATAAGTTATGGATGATGTAGACCTTGAGTTTAAGTGTTGTGGTTGTGATTTTTAGGCTTGTGGTTAGTGTATGTATCTCCATGTATGTTATAAAGTATGATCTTGGTGATTTAGATGTTGGTTGTGATGTGGATGTAAGATTCTTGGTTGGTTTAGTGATATAAGCATGCTGAGTTTTTCCAGAAATTTGACCTGTCTTGTAAGATGGTTTTGAACCCCCAATTCTTGTCCCCTGAGGTCCTACCATATATTGTTGGAAAGGTATTTGAATGTAGTTTCTAAAAATATAAGGTTCATGACTAGGTGATGTATAGATTTTTAGTTATGGTCGGAGAAGTGGATTGTGTTTCTGGATTCCTGACTGCACTAAGTGACCCCCTTGTGAACCTTGTTTAAACCCCTAAAAATTTATGTGGGATCATGGAAAAATTAGAGAAGCTAGTAAATGCAGTGGGGAAGGCTACCCAAAAAGAATTGGATTAAATTATGTAGTTTTCAATTTTATAAAAATGTTGAAGTAAAATCCGCGCAAGTGAAAAACCACTTAGGAGATTAGTTTAAAGTAGTTTTAAGAGTATTCACTTGGGTTTCGAGTTTGAGGAATAGATTTGAGACGAATGGGTAACGGAAGTGATAATGTGACGACATGGTCATATTAGAGGGTTAGTGGTCACAAGTGGAGTCGTTAAGTTGGTCTTACGATTTTTAAAACCTTATGATTAAGTAGCGTTGTTAAGGTACTAACGTACAAATATTGATTATGTATAGATTTCCATTCCACTTCGCGAGCCGACCACCCCAACCTCACCAAGGCAAGTTTTCCAACCCTAAGTATTTAATTTCAAAAGATTATATTCTTGATTTTACCTATGCAAGTTTACTTTTCAAAACTTACATATACAAGGACTTTCACTGTTGCGTTTGTAGTTTTCAATCATATCAAATGTTTATGTTTATCGAAGTATCGATGAGATTGAGATGTATAAGTACATATATGTTTGCATCCCTTGAACTTAGAATGAAATGTTTTCTTCGGACAACGACTCTAGCAATAGAGGTCGTAGCGGTCTGTATATACTATTGACCGGGGAGCGGTATATTATTATATCGTAATTAAATTGCGGAAACCCGAAGAGTCATTCGGGAAGTATCGTATACCTAAGTAATTATTATTTTTACGTTGTTAAAAAAATACTCAAAAATATCTATCTTGGATTAAAAGCTTATTTTAATTAAATAATTATTTTATTAATTGTTTATATTAAATCTCAAAATATTATTTATTAATTATCATTCATTATTTTAAAGACAAAACTAATCCAAGATACCTTTAGCGTTTTCAAACTCGAACTCTTTCGAACCCAAAACATTTTCGAAAACCCCCGGTCAGGTTTTGCTTCTTGTACGTTTTTCAAGAATTATCGGTCGACTGAGGTTGAACTTCAACTACTCAAGTTTTCTATCAAAATGATTTTGAAAAGAAAAGAAAAAGGGGACTCTGGCAGGTGTGGGAATCGTTGACGAACGATTCCCGGGATGTGTAAGCGACCGTGAGCCAGGCGGTCCATCAATTATTATTCCGGCCCAGGTGTTGCCGAAGGATGATTACGGATGTAGTTTTCATCGAGGGTGATTACGGATGTAGTTTTCACCCGAGGATAGTTACGGATGTAGTTTCTATCCTTCTACCGGTAGAGAAGACCCGCGGATTGTTGGACTTGGTTGTGGCGACTGATCATCGTCAATCCTTGTCAGGTTTTTATGTTTTCTTCCAGTCCCATCCTCCACTTTGGAAAAATACTCAAACACTGCTTCTTGGGCCTAAGTGCCAAGTTGCCGATAGTGTGGTTTTGATAAGAAAAATATTGACATCGTGCAGTATCTAGAACTGCAAGATTTTCTATAAAGATTGGCACGTGTTAGTGCACTCTTGCAATTATTCCAAAGAATGAAATGTTTTTGAATGAGAAACCTTCTAAGCTAATGGAAGGAAAGAGGTTTTGCAATAATGTATTCCATGCACAGTATGTTAACCTTAGAGTGTTTTGCCAAAAATGATATACTCATATGTATATATATTTTCAAACTTGAGATATATTGAAATGGGAACCTTATAAAGGATTCATATGTTATTCTTAAAGCTCCTTAGCGAGTATAAATGTTTTATTCAAACTCGGACATATATATTGTTGAATTATGTTTGGAAATCGGAGATATATACCCATACAGTTGGGAACGTTTTCGAAATGAACCACATTATTATTTTTCAAAATGGTGAACTTGCTGAGCATTATGTAGCTCATTCTTGCTTTATAAAAACTTTTCAGAAAGAGAAGAGTCTGATCAGTTAACTCCGCACCAGCAGAAGAGGAGTAGAAGATTTACCCCTGAGATGATTTAGTCCCGGATAAATACTACAGGGTAAGTCAGATAGGTTTTCAACTGTAATAGTAAGACTCGTCTTCAAGTGTAGTTGTATAAGTGGAAGTGCGTAAGATTCCGAATTGTACAGATGAATTGTAATATTTAGTGTTATTTTTTATTATCGTTTCTGAGGCTCTAACTTGTATGTGCGTAAGATTGAGGTCTGGATTGATGTATTGTTGAGTTGTAAAGTTAATACAGGTAGGATTTGGTTGGATGGTAACGTGACGACCTGAATCTCTGACCTCAGATTTGGGGGCGTCATAGAAATGGTATCAGAGAGATAAGTTACAGTACTCAGAAACGAGAGTGTTGAGAGTTAAGTCTAAGTAGGAGAATGACATAAGAGATCGTAGTAAACTTATTATTGGACTACCGGAAGAGGTACCGATGAGTAGAATGGACTGGAGTGTTTACTGGAGGTATTATACTAAGGTCGATATAATCCTTAGAGGCCTTCAGAATGATGAGTTGAGAGTTGGGAGTCGTACCTGACTTATCAGATGTAACGATGTAGGAAGCAGAGTGAAATCTCAAGAGCAGCTGAGATAGAGGCGATACTGCCAATATGATTGGATGACTTGGCTGGCATAAATTTTGTTGCCCGTAGTCCTTCAGAGTTTGCCTATAAGGAGGCGTCAATTTAAGAATCGATAAGTTTAGACTTCCTTACCTAATTAAGGGTACTTAGTACTTGGAATAATGAAAGTCTTTTACTTTGGCTATAAGATCCAAATTTCGATAAGTAACGAGTTTACCTGAAAGGTGGTTACTATGCCGTTGTGGATTTCATTACTCTTGATGGCGGATTTTACATGTGTTATACGAGAATGTTATCATAAGACGAGCGTGCTAGATAATTCCACGCATGATTCGGACGCTAGAGCATGGTAGTTCAACTTAGAGAACAAACAAGTGGGATTAACAAAGGGACTCAAGAGAAGTTGAATATGGTTGCAACGAGCGATACAGTTATCTCAGAGTCTACCAAAAGAAAAGACCAATGGGTCTAGAGTGGGATCCTTTGATAAAGATGTTATCAGGGACTACGTATATATGTATTGTAGACCTCAATATTTTTGGTATATGTTCACATGCACACACCCGCCACTGAACCTATGGACTGCACTGAGATCCCTGAGAGATCTCTTTGATCTGTTCCCAGGGGGAACTGGCCACTCGTGATTCTTGTCGGAAGGCATGGAGTGGGACCCTATGGACTTAGCAGGTGTCCCCGGAATGATGTGAAGCTTGGTCTTCAAGATAAAGCACGAAGATGATAGATATATTTGTGAAACCCTAACTCGATAATTGACTCTAAGATGAAGATTGAGAGATGCACTAGTTGGTGTCTTGTATTACGAAGACGAAGAGATGGAGTTACCCTCATAGTGGTGATAATGAGATGCACCAACTTTGGTTAAAAATTCCTCGATTCTTATTGGTTAAAAATAATTCCTCGATTCTTATTGGTTAAAAATTTGTTCAAATCCAATTTTGTAGTGTTGGCTTATATGAATTTATTAATTAATTTTATTAACAAAATATGAATAAATATATTTTTGAACTTTTAAAAAAATCAAATTTTTGAAGGTATGGATTTTATCCAAGTAATTTAAAATTTGATTTCAAATCCGATTTTTTTTCCGATTTTTAGTTAAGTTAGGTTATAATTATTTAATATCGATTATAATTGTATAATATATATTATAAAAATAATTTATAATGTAAGATAATATGGTTGTGATTGGCTTTATATTAAAAGAGTGGTTGATTAATGAATGATTAATTATGAAATTTAATTTAAAATATATAGTGGTATATCGGGATTGATTTCAAATTAAAATTGTGATTTTCTACTAAATATTTTTTTAATTAAAAAAATAGATATTTATGAATATGTTTAATAAAATTATTATTATATTTAAATTAGAAGTGTTAACTAACCATGGTTAAAGAGGTAAGGTGAAATTGTAAATAAGGAAATGTCTAAATTTTAGGAATTAGCTTTGATTGGTCCTAAAATAATTTTTCGATTCTTATTGGTTAACTGATGTATGGTAGACTCAGGTATGATAATAAAGGATTTGTTGACATAATCCATGTCAGTGGACTGTTAATTTATCAAGTTGGCTATTTGGGTGTTCTAGTTTCGTTTTCTTTTAATTTTTAAAGAAACCATAAATATTATTATTCCTTACTTGTGAAAACAAATTACTTCATTTTCTTCCATGCAACAACATGACGCTTTGGCCGAGTGGTTAAGGCGTGTGCCTGCTAAGTACATGGGGTTTCCCCGCGAGAGTTCGAATCTCTCAGGCGTCGATGTTTTCCTTTTTCCCTTTTATCATTACCCACGGATAGGCTTGTGAATGGATCGGATATCCGATCCGGTCCCTTTTTCCCTTTTATCATTACCCACGGATAGGCTTGTGAATGGATCGGATATCCGATCCGGTCCGATCCAAGTTTTAATAAGTGGATATGGATTCTATAAAAAAGAATCCGATCCGATAAAGATCCGATGTATAATGGATCGGATATGGATTTTAGTTTATCCGATCCAATAAAAACCCGATCCGACCATTTATAATTATTTATATATAATTTTAATATAATATATAAGATAATATAAATTTAAATATATATAATCAAATTAATCTACTTCTCTGGGATTTATTATTTTATTTCTCATTCAAGTATTTTCTTCATATTTCATGTGCACTATAATTTCATTAGATTTTCATATTTTGTATATACCATTATTTCATTAGATTCACACGAATGAATATGTACATTCTAAGTTATTTGTTCATATTTATTTATTTGTTAAATTTATGTTAATAGTTATAATATATATACAAATCACATATACTTAAATTCAAATTTTATTATTAAATATTGAATATTATATTTTGGGAATTTTTTTACTATTTTAAAGATTTTTTGGTTTTATTTTATTTTGTTATTTTACTATTTGTTATATTAATTTTTAATTTTTATTTTAAATTTAAATGGATTCGGAGGTCCGATCCGATAATCCGAAATCCTAATGGATTGGATATGGATCAGGCTATTAATAATCCGACAATGATCCGATCCGAATCCGAACCGATAAATTTAAATGGATATGGATATGGATTTTGTCGAATCCGATCCAAACCCGACCCGTTGACAAGCCTACCCACGGCCACCAGTGCAACATAAACATTTTTAGTCCAAGCGCAATTTAATTTCTTTTTAGTCCAAGCGCAATTTAATTAATTTCTTGCCAGCAAAATCCACATATTTTGTGTATTTATTTATGATGATTTATACGCAACTGAAGTCAGGGAGGGAGCTAGAAAATGAAGCTCGTCGGGGGCGAATTTTTTTTTCCCTCTTCATAACTTATACATTAAAATAATTTGTTATTAAATAAAATATAAATTTATTATTAATTTTTTTTAATTTATAAATATACTTAAATTCAAGTATTAAAATTTAAAATTATGATAAACATAACAAATTTTATTACTATATTCATAAATTTATACAAATTTGAGGGGGCGAAAACGAAATATTACAATATTTTAACATTAAAAATATGAATACTTAAACTTTTTGCATGAATTTTACTATTAATTTCATGATTACACGGAATTTTGGGGTGGCGACCGCCCCCGCCGGCCGCCCCCGCCGGCCACCCCTTACCTCCGTCCCTGACTGAAGTGACAAAATAGGTAATGCACTACCCCACGGGATGTCTCAGATGGTCGAGCAGTGCACTTAAGGCTTGCGTGCTAATATGTGCTTTGAATTAGTCGAGATGTGCACAAATTGACCCGAACACCAAATTATAAAAAAAGAAAAAATAATAATAATAATAGGTAATGCACTCACCAATAATAAAAGTTTGCCAATAATACAAGTTTGGCCTTCAACCATGACACCAGGAAGTCATTGCCTGCGGAACATAAACACAGATATTAAGTGTATGTTTGAGGTCTTAAAATGAGTAACTTATGACTTATAAGCACTTATGTCATATAAGTGATAAGTATCAGAACTTATGATCAGATTGTTTGGATAAATCAAAACTTATAAGTTAACTTCTTTTTTTTTTTATAATTTTCAAAATATTTATTTTTTTTATATATAACAATGGATATCAATGGATAGATCTCGATGAATAGGGAAATTTGATATATACATATCAATTTTCTAATGAATGGATCGAGAGATATATGGTTTTGAAAATTTGAAGTATATTATATATTGCGTATATCGAGAATAAGTTATAAGTTGAAAGTTAAGAATTCTTTCTGTTTGACTTACCTTAAAATAAGTAACTTATAACTTAAAGTGATAAGTATCATATAAGTGATAAGTAAATCAGAACTTATAAGTTAATAGAGTGTTTGGTAAATCAGAAATTATAAATCAGTAGAGTGTTTGGTAAATCAGAACTTATAAGTTAATTTTTTTTAATATTTTCAAAATATTTGTTTGAGAAAAAGGCAATTTGGTTGGCTGTCTTTTTTGTTTTTGGCACTTGGATGGCTGACAATAATTTTTGACATTTTGTCTGACTATAATAAAAATTTTAAGCACTTGAGGGACTTCCGTCAAAATGCTAGTAACGCCGTCTAAATGTCAGGGGTAAATGTGACTTTTCTGCATGGGATTTACGTTATATAATTACCCTCTCGATCTATATATGCTAATCCCTAATTTTCCCCCGAAAATCCCTAGATCCTTAAATCCCTAACTTTAATTGGCGATGGTGGAGGTTGTTGGTGTGAAGGGGGAGGGTGGGAGAGGTGGGTGGATGCAGGTGGGAGAGGGGCGTTGGTTTGAATGAACAGAGCCGCGAATTGGGTTAGTGAACGGAGGAGGTTGCGAGTGTGGTAGTGTAGTGTTGTTGTTGGTGAAGTTCGAAGGGGACATGGGTGCTGGGAGAGGATGAGGTGGGAGAAGGAAGACAGAGGTGGAAGGTGACTGTTGGGTGGCGCTAGTTGTTGGCCGAGAGGAATTAAGGTGGATATGAACAGAGGAGGAGATGTGGTGGTGTTGTGTGCAGGTGTGGTGGAAAGAAAATGGTGGAAACGTGAGGGGGGACAAACTGTGGCTGTTGCAGAACAGATGACGAAGGGGATGGTCGGAAGTGATGGGTTAAACAATGGAGATGGCGGAGATGGAATGGGTGGAGTTGAGGTGGTTGCAGGCGGGATGGTGAGAGGAATGGGGAGAACTCCAGCATCTCTTTGTTTTGATCAATTGTATTCCAAGCAATTGATGATTGACTAGACCAAGCTTTTCTTTCAAACAACATACTGGAATATTCATTTACTTCTCCTGACATGTCCTACCACTTGTTCTACTCAATTTGCTAAAAAGGAAGGGTACCTTCCCATGCCATTTTAGTTCTCTTCCTGCCAAGGCAATAGACTTGGCAAATTATCCGGACATCATTCCGTCCAACTGCCATACATTCAATATAATTTGAACCTTTGTTCCCTACAAAAAAGAAAAGAAAAGAAAAAAACACAGTTTTCACCCTTCTAAGAGTTCTAAGTTTGCTGCCAAAAGTGACCCTAATCATCAAAGTAGACGATTCCTTGAAGCCATAGCGCACATAACACCAGATGGTAGTATTATTGCGATAGGCATCCTCGCAACCCAGTTTCACTTCTGAGTGCACTTTTGAAAGATTACATGACGAAAACAAGTGGCACGGAACTATAAACATCCAAAAGAGGTGCTCAAAGTTCTAACATTGACCTACAAATGGCAACATCCAATCCAATGACTAAGACTGCATATTACCCCTGGTTGTAATACATGGGAACATAATGTGTCAAATTATACCTAACCGCAAGCGCACGGTGTCTATTGCTAGTACAAATGGCAAGCGGGTCGAATCCACAAGGAGACAGGTTCTACTAATTCCTTTTCAGTTATCGCTAATTGTTTCAAGGATAAACGATTATTGGAGAATATTAATTAACTAATTAAACTAAATTAACACTAATTAAACAGATGATAAACAAATTATTTAAAACCTAGGGCAATCAGGTCCACCATGCTTACACAATTGGCTCTTAAGCTAAAGCAATCAATGTGATCCTATAACTAGAGTATGTTAATCTCTTTCCAGCATTAACACTCTCGAAACATTCAACACAATTAACCACTTTTAGTAATTCAATCAATCAGGTAATTAGAGTCAAGTTCCCCTTCCAAGAATTAACGCTCTCAGAAATCCAATGATGCTTCCGCACTCAAATTCAATTCTGCTAAGCGTATGTGTGCCTCTAGTAAGTAAATCTCTCGATCCATACTCCTATTTGCATATAATTAATCCATGATATTGGCCAATTACATAAATTAATGATTAAAACATATCAATCAGAATTAACCATAACCAATCAAACCACTATGAAAATCATGCCAATATTAGTGCAAACATGGCTTCCCTTTAAGCCCTAGAAATAACTATTCGCTAATAATTAAACAAGTAAAACAACTACTAAAACAAGAAAACATAATTAAACTAATAAGAACAAAGAAAAGATTAAGAGAACAAAACCTTCAAACTTCAATGTTGTCACCCAAAAGAAGAGTCATGGTGTTTCTCTACATCTCCAACTAATAATACTAATCTACTCTAAAACTATATTATCTGATCTAATATTACATCCTTTTTTCTCTTCATAAAATAATACCCTAGATGTGTTTATATAGGCTCTCAAAGTCTTGCCCAATAAAAGTATTTTAATACTCTAAATAAATTACAAGCAGAATTCCATAACTGAATAGGATTCCTTAATTAAAATTCGTAACTATATTTACTCCTCTGTTTCTGGGCTCTTCCAGTCGGATTTTGCTTACTGGACCACCTCTGAATTGTAGATAATTCCACAAGCTTCGCGTGGACAGTAAGATCGTCAAATTCTGACTCCTGGAACTCAAGATACGGCCCAAACAGTGTTAGACAGTCCGTGTAGCCCAATAATACGAATTTTCTCCTATTTTATCTCCAAAATAGCTCTTTTTGCTCCAAATCCTTCCAAGTCATGAATTCTTTATTTCCTACAATAAAACAATCAAATCTATTAAATAAAAATCCAAATCAATGCAAAACACAATAAATATGAGAATAAAATCATCTAAAATATATATATATATATATATATAATATATTCTATCAAACATCCCCACACTAAGCATTTGTACGTCCTCGGGCAAATAAGTGAAATAAAAACTAAGTCCTAATAAACATCACTTTCGTAGATGACACGATTGCATTGAGCATATGCAACAAGCCGTTAAACCCCTAGGCAGCCCTAGTAGGACGAGTGTTGTCTCGTGAGGGTTTATAGTGAATGTACCCACAAAATTCATCTAACCATGCAAAAGATCAATGCTAACACAACACCACACACACAAGTCCTCTCATGCCACATCAACTTAAGAATCAAAGCAAACATACGATGTCTTGGTGTCGAAAGTGCAAGTATTCACGTAGTCTACTCAACCAACATGCAGAAGGTCATAAACATTCATGTCAAGTGTAAAAATCGTTGGTAATCATGCTAAGCCCACAAGAAATACATCTTTAAGTCTAAACCCGGGATCTCCTATGCCAAAACAAGTAATAACTCACCTTTCACTCAAAAACGAATATTCACTCAAGAACAAGGTTAAGTGTATCACTCAATTCCAACAAAATCATAAACACAACTTGACACTCGCAATCAATCTCACTCTCAACACAACATACATCACTGATGATAATCAAAAGGTCTTTATTCGGGTTGTAGCGTGGGCTAGGAACCAGGTATGTCAAGTAAAGCTAAAACAGGTTAATGTCAAAAGCTAGTACCCAACAATGAAATTAAAACAACTCCCATACTTATTAAAACCAATAAATACTTCCCCACACTTGAACTTTTATCATAGTCCAATAAACACCTTGTCTAGTCGAATCAAAGTAGGATCACAAAAGATAAGTATGCTCTCATATTTATTTTTTTCTGTTTTTTTTTCAAGAGAGCTAAATAATAGCAAGAACAATGATCCCATAAATATGATTTCAAACTTCGACTAACAAGCTAACAACTAAACCCCAAATATATTCCCCATAAATTATGATCATCAATAAAACCCTCTTTTTTTGCACACCTTATTACTCCCTTAAGCACGATACTAGCCTTTGACAATTTAGGTTCAAAATTACGGTAAGGCCAATAGAATAAAAAGGATAATGGCAAGTAATGTAGTGTGTCACGAAAGAATAGGATTAAGCTCAACGGGTTAACTAATTGATCATGTTTAAAAGGTGTGGAAATATGGGAAACACGAGGTTAAACCTAAGTGCCTTTATCATCTCATCATCAAGTAATGTCATGCATTTCAAGAAAGATCTCAAGTAAGTGCTAGCAATGTAAAAAACATGTGGACACTCAAGCAAATGAAAAATCATGCAAAAGATATGCATATAGGCTCAAAACTCACTTGGTGTGACAAAACATAATCAATCCCAAGTAACAAGACTCTCTAACGCATCTACTTGTACTCAAAGCATGAAAACCAAGTCATCTTGCACATATTCTTGTCATTCTAATCACTTACAACATCCAATTAAGTCTACCAGCTTCAACTTGCTAGTGTAAGTGTGTGCACAAGAACAAAGCACGTCACTTCTCATACAAAAGCGTCCATAAACACAAGATTCCTAAGCATGCATGGGTGTATCAAGCAAAATACAACAACTAATCAAATTGCATGGCTAGAATTATTTTTGGTATTTTTAATTTTAAATTTTTTTTTTTTGAATTTTATAATATATAATTTTTTTTTTGATTTTTTTATCATTGAGAACTCATCCCCACACTTAAGTGGTTCATTGTCCTCAATGAACAATTATATAAAAGAAAAGAAAGAAAAAAAATATGTACAAAAAAAAATCCTAAATAAAATACAAAAATAATAAAGAAAAATAATAATAATAATAATAATAATAATAATAAATATGAATTAGAATAAATATAGGTTTAGAATTTTGGAGGAGAGATGGGAGGTTTTGGAATTTAAATAGGAAAAGAATTAGGTGTAAAGATGATTAAGAAGAGTATAAATAGAATGGGAGGTGGACAAATTTTTTTTTTTTTACAACAGCAGCTGAACAACAGTCGGGCATCAAAATTCTGGAAGCACTGGTCTACGCGCAAGCTGCGCGCGTTTGTCGCACACTACCCACACCTGTCACGCAGGGGCAACTTGCGCCTTGGCCACGCAAACTGCGCCCAGACCAGTAACGCCTGCGCAAGTTGCGCAACAGGCGCGCAATCTGCGTTAAACCCCAGAAACGCATACACAGGATGCGTTACACATCAAAAATTCGATTTTTTTTTTCGAACAGTTTTTTTTTTTTTTTAAGAACAAGACTTGGAATGAACAAATAACTAAGGAATTCTACTATATATGAAAGAGAAGGAAAAAAAAATACTCCCCTATGCAAAAGCATGAAGTGCACCGATCCTCCAATGAAATCTTGGGTTGCCTCCCAAGCAGCGCTTATTTAGAGTCATTAGCTTGACCTCCTCAAAAATACTCCGGTAAAGGCGTAATATCCACTTTCTCGATCATAAACTCGCCACCACAAAAAGTATCAAGAACATCTATGGTTGTCTTTATCCTGTAGAAAGTCTCCAAACAAGCATCAGCAAAATAAAATATGTCATTAATAAGCAATAGAGAAAGTGCTTGTGCAGTTTTGGAAAACTTTGTGATAAAACAGCGATAAAATTCAACACCACGAAAATATTGAACTCCCTTGACATAAGGTGGAGGTTCTGGTGGTGGCTTTTCTTCACTCCTCACTTTCACTGGAGCCATTCGACCATCTTCGCTTATCACATCAAAGATTAAGCCGACACTTCCATCTTCTTCCTCTCCTCGAGCTTCAAACGTATGAGCCACTTTGTATGGATCCTCAACCAGAATTTGAGAAATATCATCTTGGACAATATTTGTTATCACATCAACCTTGAAATAAGTGTTCTTGAGCAAAGAAGCCTTGTAAGTAGAGGCTAGATCGAGAGCAAATTTATCAATACATGGTAGCTTAGGCACAGGTTGTGGAAGAGAAACAACAACCATCTCTGTATTGCTTTCCTTTGTAGCCTCATCATCAGTCACATTGTTCTCGG
This sequence comes from Kitagawia praeruptora, assembly GCA_037693485.1. Taxonomy (NCBI): domain Eukaryota; kingdom Viridiplantae; phylum Streptophyta; class Magnoliopsida; order Apiales; family Apiaceae; genus Kitagawia; species Kitagawia praeruptora. The sequence continues at coordinate 26,707,396 of CM075352.1, read as the reverse complement.
TAACAGCAACATCATTGATCTCGTCATCGGTGGCATGCTCCTTCTCTTTATCAATGGCCTCATCATCAACATACATGGAGAAACTATCATATTCCTGATCGCTTGTGAGATTGATAGCAATCAGGTCCTCTTCGGATCGGATAGATGATGATGGTAAATAGTCGAGCTGCCCTGTAATAGAAGAGTTAGCCAACTGTGCAATTTGAGATTCAATCGCCAAACTTTGAGTTTCTAATTCTTCAGAACGCTTTAGCAGTTTATTCAAGATATCCCACATCTCATTTGTCTGATCAGCTTGCACATCTACGCTGGGTTGAGAAACATGTAGATCTTCTTGTAGAGGAGGATATTGACATTCTTGCTGTGGCGGCTGCTCATATGACTGATAATATTGTTGCTCAAACTGTTGCTGATTATGATACGAAAAATTTTGAGCACCATTGTCCTGGTAGTAGAAATCTGGTTGATTCACGCATTCTTGATCAAAAGTGTTTGAATACTGATTGTACCCATATCCTTCTTCAAAAGAATTCATTTGTCCCAACTGAGCACTCTGAGAATTATAGATATTGTAAGAGCATTCAAAACCATAGTGACCCTGCACACCGCAAATTTGACAGAAGTTGTAAGTTTTAGGGGCCACTTGTGACATCTCATTGATACTCATTGGACGTATAGTGGGCTCTGTAGTCTTTGACATGGCAATCTCTCGAGTATGTGCCTCTACTAGGGAAGATAAGAGTGCAAAAGTATCAACTTCACCCATTGCAAACCTGTAGACACTCAACAAAGCCAAGAAAACGTAAAATCTGCCTCAATTGGAACAAAGGTTCCAATGAGACAATGGAAACAATCTAAACATTAACACTAATTAAACAGATGATAAACAAATTATTTAAAACCTAGGGCAATCAGGTCCACCATGCTTACACAATTGGCTCTTAAGCTAAAGCAATCAATGTGATCCTATAACTAGAGTATGTTAATCTCTTTCAAGCATTAACACTCTCGAAACATTCAACATAATTAACCACTTTTAGTAATTCAATCAATCAGGTAATTAGAGTCAAGTTAATCTCTTCTAAGAATTAACGCTCTCAGAAATCCAATGATGCTTCCGCACTCAAATTCAATTCTGCTAATCGTATGTGTGCCTCTAGTAAGTAAATCTCTCGATCCATACTCCTATTTGCATATAATTAATCCATGATATTGGCCAATTACACAAATTAATGATTAAAACATATCAATCCGAATTAACCATAACCAATCAAACCACTATGAAAATCATGCCAATATTAGTGCAAACATGGCTTCCCTTTAAGCCCTAGAAATAACTACTCGCTAATAATTAAACAAGTAAAACAACTACTAAAACAAGAAAACATAATTAAACTAATAAGAACAAAGAAAAGATTAAGAGAACAAAACCTTCAAACTTCAATGTTGTCACCCAAAAGAAGAGTCATGGTGTTTCTCTACATCTCCAACTAATAATACTAATCTACTCTAAAACTATATTATCTGATCTAATATTACATCCTTTTTTTCTCTTCATAAAATAATACCCTAGATGTGTTTATATAGGCTCTCAAAGTCTTGCCCAATAAAAGTATTTTAATACTCTAAATAAATTACAAGCAGGATTCCATAACTGAATAGGATTCCTTAATTAAAATTCGTAACTATATTTACTCCTCTGTTTCTGGGCTCTTCCAGTCGGATTTTGCTTACTGGACCACCTCTGAATTGTAGATAATTCCACAAGCTTCGCGTGGACAGTAAGATCGTCAAATTCTGACTCCTGGAACTCAAGATACGGCCCAAACAGTGTTAGACAGTCCGTGTAGCCCAATAATACGAATTTTCTCCTATTTTATCTCCAAAATAGCTCTTTTTGCTCCAAATCCTTCCAAGTCATGAATTCTTTATTTCCTACAATAAAACAATCAAATCTATTAAATAAAAATCCAAATCAATGCAAAACACAATAAATATGAGAATAAAATCATCTAAAATATATATATATATATATATATATATATAATATATTCTATCAGAACATGAATTACCGGAAATACCCCTGCCAAATTTCAAGTTTTGGGGTTAAATCCTAACGGTGCTTGACGGAAGCCCCTCAAGTGCTTAAAAATTTTATTACAGCCAGACAAAATGTCAAAAATTATTGTCAGCCATCCAAGTGCCAAAAACAAAAAAGATAGCCTGACAAATTGCCTTTTTCTCTATTTGTTTTATATATATATAAATGGATATCAATGGATAGATCTCGATAAGTAGAGAAATTTGACATATACATATCAATTTTTTAATGAACGAATCAAAAGATATATGATTTTGAAGATTTGAAGGATATTATATATTACATATATCGAGAAATAAGACTAAGTTGAAAGTTGAATGTTAGGATTTCTTAACATTCAACTTATCCCATATAAGTTCTAAAAACGGGCTTTTGCTTATTTTGCCAAACACTCTAAGTGTATGTTTGGGGTATCTTAAAATAAGTAGCTTATGACTTATAAGTACTTATGTCATACAAGTGATGAGTAGAGCAGTCAGTAGAGTGTTTGGTAAATCAGAACTTATAATCAGTAGACTGTTTGGGTAAATCAGAACTTATAAGTTAACTTTTTTTTTTTATAGTTTTCAAAATATTGTTTTTTTATATATAACAATGGATATCAATGGATAGATCTCGATGAATAGGGAAATTTGATATATACATATCAATTTTCTAATGAATGGATCGAGAGATATATGATTTTGAAAATTTGAAGGATATTATATATTACGTATATCGAGAATAAGTTATAAGTTATAAGTTGAAAATTAAGAATTCTTAACATTCAACTTATGAACTTTTAAGTTATAATTTGAGCTAAAACTTATTTTGGCAAACACCCCCTATAAGTGCTTATGGCCTTATAAGCCATAAGTTAATAGTAATAAGTTAAAACAAACAGCCCCTAAATAAGCTGGAAACGGGATTTCGCCGTATAAGTCGACTTATATGGTTAACCAAACATGCACTTAACATTCAACTTATGAACTTATAAGTTATAAATTGAGCTAAAACTTATTTTGGCAAATACCCCCATAAGTGCTTATGGCCTTATAAGTCATAAGTTAACACTAATATGAGATGCCAAACAGCGCCTAAATCATGAACATTATAAAAGCTGCAGCAATGATGTGTATGTTTGAGGTATGTTAAAATGAGTAGCTTATGACTTATAAACACTTATGTCATATAAGTGATAAGTAGAGCAGAGATTATAAGTCAGTAGAGTGTTTGGTAAATCAGAACTTATAATCAGTAGATTGTTGGGTAAATCGGAACTTATAAGTTAACTTTTTATATAATTTTCAAAATATTTGTTTTTTTATGTATAACAATGGATATCAATGGATAGATCTCGATGAATAGAGAAATTTGATATATACATATCAATTTTCTAATGAATGGATCGAGAGATATATGATTTTGAAGATTTGAAGGATATTATGTGGGTGTTTGTTTACACTTATTTTTGGTAGCTTATGTCTTATAAGTCCATAAGAGCTTATGAGGGGTGTTTGCCTATTTAAGTTTTAGCTCAACTTATCAATCAACTTATAACTTATATGTTGATAAGTTGAATGTTAGGAATCATTGTGGGTGTTTGGGGTATATTAAAATGAGTAGCTTACGGCTTATAAGCACTTATGTCATATAAGTGATAAGTAGAGCAAAGATTATAAGTCAGTAGAGTGTTTGATAAATCAGAACTTATAATCAGTAGACTGTTTGGGTAAATCAGAACTTTTAAGTTAACTTCTTTTTTTTTTTATAATTTTCAAAATATTTGTTTTTTATGTATAACAATGGATATCAATGGATAGATCTCGATGAATAGAGAAATTTGATATATACATATCAATTTTCTAATGAATGGATCAAGAGATATATGGTTTTAAAGATTTGAAGGATATTGTATATTGCGTGTATCGAGAAATAAGTTAGAAGCATAAGTTGAATGTTAGGATTTCCTAACATTCAACTTATGGGCTTATAAGTTATAAGTTGAGTTAAAACTTATTTTGGCAAACACCTCCCATAAGTGCTTATTGCCTTATAAGCCATAAGTCAATAGTAAAACGAAACCTCAAACAGGCCCCTTAACATTCAACTTATGCTTAAAACTTATTCTCGATATACGTAATCATTCAAATCTTCAAAATCATATATCTTTTGATCCGTTCATTAAAAAATTGATATGTATATGTCAAATTTCTCTACTCATCGAGATCTATCCATTGATATATACTAAAAAACAAATATTTAAAAAAATAATGAAAAAAGTTAACTTATAAGTTATGATTTACCAAACACTCTACTGATTTATAAGTTCTGATTTACCAAACACTCTGCTTACTTATAATTTCTGATATACTTATCACTTGTATGACACTTATGCTTATAAGTCATAAGCTACTCATTTTAAGGTAAGCCAAACGGCCCCTATATATTGCGTATATCGAGAATAAGTTATAAGTTGAAAGTTAAGAATTCTTAACATTCCACTTATGGGTTTATAAGTTATAAGTTGAGCTAAAACTTATTTTGGCAAACACCCTCCATAAACACTTATGGATTTATAAGCCATAACCTTCTTGAAATAAGTGTAAACAAACAGGCCCGATATTAGATTCAAACTAGCTTTATAGCCCGTGCAAGGCACGGGCTTGCTAGAAAAATTATGTTAATATGTTTTTGTGTTGTTCTATATTCAAATAATCAAATGGTATTTTCAATGTGTTGATACTCAGAATGCAAATAAGTCCAAAAGGGATTATGTGTTCACGTGTATATCAACTATATAGCTAAAAATCAGTATCATTTGCAATGTGTTAATCTCATTTCAAGGATTACTACTTACATGAGTTATAAGTATAAAAATATTTTCATAAATAATGATTGTTTTGAACTTGCATATTAGCAAAAGATTGATACGATTGAAGAATTTATACGAGAGACTGGCTCCAATTTGCTTGGGATCAACCATGTGATCCAAACACCATGAAACCAAGTGCCTTAAATTAGTGCTTCAATTTTTTATTTGAGCTGATAATACCAGAATGGACTGAACCTAAATTTTAAAAATGGAGAGAGCAAGCAGAAGAACTTCCCAAACCCATATTGTCACAAGAAAGAGATAATAGATCAATGTGTTTTCTTTTCCACTATAATTAAATATGTTAATATACAGGTGGTTAATGTGCATGCAATTTACAACACGAGTTTTGCTAGTAAAATCATGTTAATATATATTTATATTGTTTTGTAATTAAATGGTGCTTGCAACATGTAAATGCTTAGTATGCAAAATTTATATAAGAAATTATCTATTTATGATGATTGATGTATGTACTACTAAAAATAGAAGTTAATTTTAATATGCTAGTCTCTTTGAACGAATGTCCAAATGACTAAGTTATGAGCATATAAGAATTTATATTAGTAGTGACTGCCTGATTATCCACAACCGATTTGTGCATTTTGACATGGATTAAGAGATATGTGTAAGATATAAATTAATACACAAATTATAGTATCTATCTTCTAAATCCAAGTAACTTGTTTTTACTATATAATACAAAAATGCTACATAACTATGTATTGTTCGAAATATTCTCAAAGTTTTATTGAATAATCAAAACTAATATATAGCAAAATGATAAGGAATCTCGGTTCTAAGTAGGGCCGAAAACTGATCATGACTATCCGGTATCTCGGCTTATATAAGGCTCGAAAATATGATACATGTCTCAGATTCGTTTTGTAAACGATACGGATCTGGCGGAAATTTTGAGTCCGAATAAAATATGATCCCGAATCTGAGAACTACCATACCCGTCCATATCCGGTATCATATTATTTTTATAAAACGAACCATACCCGATCCAGGTTCATATCCATAATATCCGAACCAGGCTCATATTCATAAAACTGAATACTATTCAGTTTGTTGATTATCAAATAACTAAAATACACTAACAACTAAAATATTATGCAACTGGAGTGAAAGTTGTTATTCAAACTTTAACAATTAACAGATTAATACAAATAAAAGCGATTAAATGATTATTTATATAGTTCAAATAAAAATGATACTAATGTTGATGGATCATATTTGACTCGTATTCGATGGATCACAAACTACCCGATTAGAAAAAAGAAAATATGATACCGGCTCATATTCGGTTTGGATCCTGACCTCAATACTCGGGATCGGATCATATCCGAATTAAACGATACCAATCCCAAATCTGAACACGATAAAAGTAAAATGATCCGAGACCTGAGCAAGGGTATACCCGGTATCACCCGGATCATTTTTCACCCCTAGTTCTAAGTTAGATATCAAGGGTAAAATTTCTATTAGAAATAATTTTTTATCATTAATATAATATAAGAGGGGTAGTTTTGTAATTTCATGATAATTAAATTATCTCACGATATATTAATAATGATTTTTATAATAAATACAAAATTGATGTCTACTATAGTGGTAAGAAATTGTTTTTTTAAATTAGAGGTCAAGGGCTCAATTCTCTCTAGGACTAATTTTTTTATCATTAATATAATATATGAGAGATATCTTATGATACATTAATAATGAATTTTATAATATGTTCAAAACTCATGTCTAGCATAGTGGTAAGCATTCTCATTTACAAATTAGAGGTCAAGGGTTCAATTCTCATTGTAACAATTTTTTTCATTAATATAATATAGAAAGTGTAAATTAGTAATTTCACGTTGAATAAATTGTCTCACAAACCCCCATGTTGTGCTATTAATAATACTAGAATAATAACCCGTGCGAGGCACGGGTCATCTTCTAGCAATCGATATAAATTATGTGTATTTTTACAATTTAAAGAATTTTTACAATTTAAAGAATATTTTTGAATTCAATTGTGTCTTTTCTGTTCATACATATTATAATATCATTATTTTAATTTATGGATTATTTTATTTATATATATATATATATATATATATCATAAGAGCACAATTTTTTTAAGTTAGAGGATGTTTTGTAGCATATAAATATATTATATAGGTTATAACACAATTTTTTTTTTAAAACAAAGATAAAAGGACATAATAAAATTTGATATTAGAAATCTGTAAAAATTGATTGTATACATAATCATATATGATATTTTTTGATAATTAAAATACAAAATTTTATAAACAATATAAGTCGTCATTAACATATTTACTCAAAAGTTAAATTGATAGCAAATATAGGAAAAGGGCGAGACCAGAAGTTTAAGTAATATGTTTTTTAGTTCAAACACAAAAGCTTATTTAGCTCAATGGTTATAAGGATGAGTTGTCTTGAGAAGGGCATGAGTTCAATTCCCCAACTTCATGTAATTTTTCAATATTCAAGGGCAAAATTGTGCTTTCACAGGGGGTTTATTGACTCATTTTACCCCTATGTTGCTCTATTATATATAGAAAGAGAAGATAAGAGATTGATATGAGAGAATGACAAAAGACATTTTAATAACGATTTTCAGAGTTGAACATGACCAATAAAAGATTGAACAAATATAACAATTTTACCGTAAATTCCTAACTTGTACTAGTAGTATCTGAAGCATTACCCAAGCAAACTTCCGCAAGAAAGGGTTAAGTAAGGTGATTTGGATACTCGTGGGCTTGGAGTGACTACTGGCCCATTTACATATAGAAACGTGTGGACTAGTTTTGTTAGTTGGTCCAGTTTTTTACAAACAACTCAATGCTTCATCAATACATGGAAATATATATATGCATCTTGATCAAGCAGACTTGTAAACCCAACTTGTAGCCCAAAGGTAGTACACTCCAATATGCAATTTTTCTTACAGACACAAATACCTTAAGTACCACACTTGAGGTGGTCATCTTGCTTGGGAAGTTGCTTCATAAGTACCACACTTGACAAGTTGACATGCATGTGATACGACTTCACAACAATCTCTCTGGACGGATAAATAAACAAGACCCCTACTCTTTTTTCTAATTTTATTTAGTTTAAACCGACAGTAGTTTGAATAAATGTGTGTACCACTGTACATTTTCGCCAAGGAAATTGTATTGCAACTTAAGCCATATGTACTGATTTCAAATTTAAGCTATCTCGTTTGAAGTAGTCAAGTAGGAAATTGCACTACAACTTATGAATTACATGTTTTGATTTCAAATTTAAGCTATCTCGTTTGAAGTAGTCAAGGTCAAACAAATCTCAAAAATTTATCGAAACAACGAAGACTGAAACTTCATCAATTATACTAGGCATTTACCATCAAAATGTCATCGGAAGAGAAAGTATTTGCAGATCGGATATATTGGCATTGTAAAGCAGGTTTCATGTTGGTCAAAAGCACCTATTCAGTTGGATCGAATGTTACAATTATGAGTTGAGATATCACGGGACCGTTTGGCTTACTTTAAAATAAATAACTTATGTCTTATAAGCATAAGTGTCATATAAGTGATAAGTAGATCAGAAATTATAATTCAGTAAAGTGTTTGGTAAATCAGAATTTATAGCGTTTGGTAAATCAGAACTTATACGTTTATTTTTTTTTAATTTTTTTTTAAATAATTTTTTTTAGTATATATCAATGGATAGATCTCGATGAGTAGAGAAATTTGATATATACATATCAATTTTTTAAAGAACGGATCAAAAGATATATGATTTTGAAAATGTGAAGGATTGCATGTATCGAGAATAAGTTATAAGCATAAGTTGAATGTTAGGATTTCTTAACATTCAACTTATCAATATATAAGTTATAAGTTGAGTTAAAATTTAAATAGGCAAATACCTCCATAAATTCTTATGAGATTATAAGCCACAAGCCACCTACTTTAAGGTAAAACAAATACACACTATCTCCTCATTAAAATATAACATAGTATGAACTATAAAGATCTACTTCAGACATCTTTTAAGTACCAAATACAACGTACCAAATATGTACTTGAATATACAAGGAGTTTGCATGTGTTTATGTATAATAATTCAGCTTTCCCAATTTTCATCTATCCAAAATAATGTAATGTAATTAAGCTGTCGGGTGTGATACAACAAGTCCAGCCTTTTTCTAGACAAAAACTGGCTGCCAGATCCCACATCCTCTAATAAGAGCCTCTCATTTTCAGTCCAGTGCATGAATCTGAACAGTTTGAAGCATGCCATTATCGAGAAAATATCACAATGTGATTTTGATTCCGTAAATTAATCATTACTCCTATTTATCATGAAACAATTACGTGGATTAGTAAGGTACAATCAGTCAATCACTTGTCAAAAATTAGAAAAAGAATGTTGTAGACGCAACTTGTAAGGGGTACATTTAAATTAATGACAATGAGCTCACAACTTACATAAAAACTGCAGGTGCTTGACATTGTTTATACCAAGATGGATTGTATTTTATATCTATTGTGTGCGTATACATTTTGCCGAGAATACTAATATGTCTTCCGGATTAATCGAAGTGCGTGCAAGCTGATCGGATACCGGATTAAAAAAAAAAGGTGTGTTTTTTTACTTATATTTTTTAGCTAATGAATCAGCCAAAGATGAGTTTGTTGCTCGCATGCAGTGTATTTTTCATTGTTAGTTCTTGTTCGGACTCCCTTTCCGGGACATCCTTTTCTGTTTTTGCTCGTTGTACTTCCCCATCATTGGGTCGGCTGGGCTTCTAGGTTCACCTAGAAGTATTACCAACCTTTATGAAAATTTTAATTATCAAAAAAAAGAAGAAGATGAGTTTGTGTCTCCCGAAAAATGAAAAACGAGGTAAATTTCGATTCAATTCATTTACGAGAAAAGTATCTTTATTTCACAGATCTCCACCATATCGAAAGCAACTCGGCGAATTCAGTAGTTTAAGCTATCACATTTTACATTACATGTTTGAAGAAGATAGAATATCTGTAGAGATTTAGGCAAGGCTGCCAGAAAATATGCATGTGTAAATCAACCTTCAATGTAATATACACACATGTTTTAATTGGACATAACTAATACATACTCCCTCAGTCCCGTCCATTACTTAACATTTCAAAATAGGGTGTTCGGCACGTATTTTAAGGTAAATTTTAAGGATAGTTCCATAACTTATATTTAAAATTTTCTTTTTTTGTATAAAAATAGAACAATCCTATTTTTATACATAAAAATAAAATTTTAAAAATAAGTTATGGAACTATCCTTAAAATTGACCTCAAAATGCGTGCAAGAAAGTGACAAAAAAAGTGTTAAGAATTGGATGGGACGGAGGGAGTATTAGTTAAAGAAACACCCATCTTATTAGATAAATTGAATACTTTTATGGTGTCGAAAACTGAAAACTGATTGATGCTTAGCATATTGAAAATACTTATCGTACTCATATAATTTAATTAAATTTAGTATTTAACTATATAATGGAGTATTAGAGTCTAGCAAGGTCGATCGTGCTCATCTCCTTATTTAAGTGTGACCAATGAAAAGGAAGAAGATACTTATATTTAACCATTCCATCTTTCAAAGTGCAAGAACAGTTTGTGCATTTTTATAACGTGCTAGCTCATCCTTTTATCATTTACCTAACTTTTGTTCATGTTCCCTCAACTGAGTAGTTTTAGTTGTGTTACAACAGCATAAGCACAGTTCAGATGCTGAGATGCCTACGTTCCATTAATATGATAGCGAAAATAATACTATCACATATGTGCGTCCTTTCGCTCTTGTACATGTCGAAGTGTAAGGTGCATCACTAAATTTTTACTGTAAAATACGCTTACACTCATTTTATTTTTGAAAAAATTTATAATCTCGATATTTTGTAAAGAAAGCAAATAAATATTGCGGGATCAAGTACCCTGATAGGCACCAAATTAGGTACCAAAAATGGGTACCAAATGACATGGCATGTTTGTTGTGGCCATATGAATTTTTTGATTTTGTTTGTGTGAATACAAGGAGCCCATTAATTATTACAACGAATCAGAATTTACCACGGTATATTTGGAAAAAATTTTGAGAACTAATTTTGGTATCCTTAACATTATTCGAAAAAAAAATCTAATATAAGTTCCATATAATCATTAAATTATTAACCGTGTACATCTGGCTTATTTTGGTTTTGCTATCTGGCACACTTGTACGTACACCGGTCCACAATACTGACTATATACGTATCGTACAACCAAGTCGGGCAGTATTTTCCATTCCATAATTGAACGTAGATATTGTTCATACTTCATCAACTATAAACAAATATTTGTGACAAAAGCGACACACTAACCAAGTGGAATATTATACTAATTAATTTAACACTGATCCTGAAACACTTTTTTATACTGAAACAATAAATTTATTCAGATATCGAACATGTTACAAATTGATATTTTTTTTTTTCCCTATTTCTGCCTTTTTCTGTTACAAGATTTCAAACAGCTCTCTTCGGCTGCTTTTTTGCCTAACAAATTAATTTACATTTCATCAACTTGCAACGTAAACTTAGAACCACTACCACATCACCACCGCCATCGCCGATGCACCGCCGCTTTAAAACCATAATGCCTAAACAACATTAATAATCCTTTGTTTCTTATTACAATCTAACCCTAATATCTCCATTTCCCTCGTTCTTTTCCCATTACAAAAACTAGCTTCATTGTTACTATTAACAACATTGTTCTTAGCACCGGCAACTCCGGTAGCCGGTACCTTAAATATGTTAACACCGAACAACCTCAACATCTGAACCGGAGCTGCACCAACCGGCACCAGACCCGGGCCGGTTCTCTCTTTCCAATCAATAAAAAGTTGCTTATCCGGTCCGGTTGATCTTTGAAAGCTTACAACATCACCGGCTTTTAATCCCTTCTCTTTAACAAACCGGCTCCAACCTTTAGTCAACACATAACTTTGACTGCTATTCCAATAAGAATAACGGAATCTCCACACTTTCCCAACAAGATCTTCGAAATTTAACAAAACGCCTTTCGAAGTGGCTCCGTTTTGTAACGGGAAATGCTTCTCGGCATGTTGTTTCGGTATCACTAGCCGATTTAATTTCCCAACATCGCTAGGCGTAACGGCCTTTTCGAATAAATGTTCACGCGCGCTAATAATTTTATCACACATGCCATTGTTAGCATGACTCCAATTTTGGAACCCGTATGTACGTTTGCTTTGCTCGAATTCGTCATTGTAGGTATGTTTTCGTAACATATCTACGATCTCGGCTTTCGAGTGAGAGTTGAGAAAATTAGTTTCGTCTTGGGTATCCAACAATGGTTTAAAATTTGTTACAGCATCGCGGCCCCGAAAGCGTTGGGCCGCGATGTCGTAAGCCTTGGCGGCTTCATGTTCTTCGTTGAATGTCCCAAGCCAAACGCGCTGGTGCTTCTCGTAGATTTGAGCGCCCCAGCGACCGTTTGGCTGAGGAACAACTCCTTTGAATTTGGAGGAGGGGAGTTTACGTGACTCCGCTTCTAAACCGTTGTTGTCGGAGTCGAGAATTACACTTGTGCCACTCCCCATTCGGCATAGGCTTTGGGGTGAGTTTTTGATAGGTAAAGAAGTGAAAATAATGGACGGGGGTGATGAGGGTTGTGAGATTGGTATGGAGTCACTAGTCGTGCTTTGTTCATCTACGCAACTTCCATCCATTTTTGTTTTTGGTTTTGGTTTTGGTTTGAAGAAGGAGAGAAGATATTAAGGAAATTAGTGAGTTTTGGTAAGGTTGATGGTTGAATACGTGTAGATAGACATGTATATATAGAAAAGCAAAGTCTTGCCCTACGTTTTGGTTTAGGACATGTAGGTACAATTTGAATAGTATAAGTACTATTTAATACATGTTGATATATTGGTGTTATTTTAAGATTTTAGGATATTGAGTTTGCTATGTTTGAGATTGAACTGGACTATCTGTTTAGGCGGGTGGGTCAACCCGTGAGAGAAAGTAGGGAGGAAGATTCATTTGTGTCATTGTGTGTGTTAGTGTGTGAGAGAAAATGAAAAAATTCAAAGTAGGGTAAAAATAGCAGTTTTATAGATTTTGATTGAGCTATGGATTTACGATTTATAGGATGATTTAATCGAAAAATCTGTGATTTTTGCAAAATCAATCGAATAAATTCCAAAATTTTGACTGAATTTTGATCGATTTATCGATAATTTTTCAGAAATCAGAGAAAAATAGAGAAAAAAAGAAAATTAATAGAAATGATATGTTTTGTGATGGGTGTTGTGGGCTGAGTATATGAAGTGGGGTAGGGAGATGAGGAAGAAGATGTGGAAAATTTAAGTAGATGGGGTTCACATGAGTGTGGACCTTTTTATTATACTCCTACTCGTCTACCTATGCAAGGGATGTATGCATTTCTTTATGAGTTTCAATTCATCCCCCCCCCCCCTGAGCTTTGCTGCTCAGCCTGTACCTACTACATTATCTATATACGGATCTGGCCTCTGGGTATCCAAAAATGTTATCTGTGAGATTTACTTTTATGTATTTTTGAAAATGTTATCTGCTGCTACATGTACACCTAGTGTATTCTTGTTCTTTTTTGCTACACCCATGCATTATGTACAGAATTCAGATCCGTGGTAAACCATATTTACATAAATTATTTTTCACTTATTAAACACGATACTCCGTATGATATAATGACGAACTATACATATTAATTGCGATATTGAAAAATCGTTTACACCTCATCCCTTCATTATACATAAAAATAAAATGACACTTCCTTTACTCCAATCAACTCTTAATATATTTTTTTTCACTTTCTGACACACATTTAAGCATAGTTCCATAATTTATTTTTAATTTTTTTTATAAAAATTTAATGTTTATTTATTATATAAGCCGATGGACTGAACTCGTAGGCTCCGCGTTTATGAAATTCCAATATCAACAATATAAAACAAATTCTTCGATCTTAATTTCGGTCGCATGGAATTCGTTCATCTCTATCCCTAGTGCTGAAATATGTCTTAAAATGCATACTAAATACCTCTATTTTAAATGCTAAGAATCAAGAGGAAGATGGTAGTTTTGTTATCCATGGTCTTATATGAGATATTTTGTGATTTGGGGAAAACAGGTTAAGATAAGAACGCAAGCAATAGAAAACAAGATTACAGTGACAAGTGTTAATGGTTTCAAGTTGGCAAGGATGGGGCAAAGGTTAAATAGGGATGGAATTACATAATGACAAGACAAGTTCTCATCCAACAAAAACTTCCCATGAGTCTTTTTAACTCATACTAGCATCTTATTCCTCTTTATTTTTTAAAAAAAATCCCTTCCTTTTGGCTTTTTGGGGTAGGTTCATCTTTGCTCATTTATCTGATCAAATTATATTCAATTTCCATGATCTAACCGAGGGGTACTAAAAGAGTGACTCAACTTACTATTGCAGTAGGTTATATTTTTTTATAATATTTTTATTATTATCAATTATTTTTTGGTATATTTTTGCCTAGAATATATTATAATGATAAAATATTAGTTGAGTTGCATGAAAAATAATTTATTTTTTTTGAAAAAATTATGCATTTTTAGATAAATAGTTATTTTGTACTACATAATTACATCATGCTCTATTAATCATATGTGTGTTGTAGCAAAATTTAAATATTGTATATTATAATAGGAGTAAATCTTGGCATACACACTAATTCACTACACAAACTCACTACCATTAATTTAGGGATGAATTGTGGACTTTAATATTTTAATTATTTTTATAGAAAATATATAAGGTAATTGTAGTGATAAATCATCCCTAAATTAATGGTAGTGAGTTTGTGGAGTGAATTAGTGTGTATGCCAAGATTTATTCTTATAATAGAATGAATAAATCTGAGTCATTGATTATACAAAATCTAAGATATAAATTAATTTTAAATTCTAATTTTATATAAATTCTAATTTAAAGCTAATCCGTAATATAATCTAGTCAGCGATCTACTAGTAAAGAGCAATATTACTATACCAATTACCAGGGCCTGGTAGGCTGGTACGAAAAGGGTGTGGATATTTGTGACATTTCCGGTCCTCGACCCGTGGGGAATAGAAATTGTGTACCATTTCTAATTGGAATCTCCAAATCTCGTCCCATAACTATATACTGTAAATATGCAATGTACTGATATGATGATATAGCTCATATAGTCATATCTATTTTCTGTCATGGACCCCTGGTGCTATAGCTCTCCTTTGCTTAGGATAATAACAATGTTGAGCTGGCAGGCTGAAGCATCTCTACAATTATTTGTCTCTTTCATTATTCACATGGGTCTTGATTATCTTTTTATTAGCCAAGCAAATACTGTATTTCTTACTTTCTCATTTTAGATAACAAGATTGAGATTTATAATAATTGTTGGAAATATATACATTTTTTATAAGTGATCTGATTAGAACAGTCAAAATTATATTTATCTTTGCATACGGAATTTTTTACCGTTGAGATTGATTAAAAAACTAAAAAGCCACTTGAATATTTGACTCAATTAAAAAGACTGGAAAATTAAAATTCTTTTGCCCAATTTTTAAATCATATGTATAGATTGTAATATTTTACTGGTCGCTTTTAAAATGTTTACAACATTTAAAATGCACCGACGGTCAAACTGAAAAATCAAATCTGAATCCAAACTTAAATTTAAGATTTTCTTTTTTAGGTGAGAATCATGATATATAATCATTACATGTACGGAAAGATTGAAGGCATAACAGAAGTAGCTCAATGGAAGTATTGGAACACGTTTTACAGACGAAAAGAATGGTAATTTTGTCAAGAAAATCGAACTATATCAAATTAAAGCAGGACTAAAGAGTATTTTCATACATAAATTTTTTAAAAATATTACCTTCGATTGACTCACTAATCATAGATTTGTTGTTGTTGGCATGATTAATTATACTCAGCCTCCTATCTTATAAAGTTAACCATTTTCCAGTTTTAACATTTCAGCCAAATTTAGATATTTTAGGCAAATAATTAATATGCAAAGAAATTATCCTTATATTAAACTATCCTCAGGTCCTATCTATCCACAAATTAAATAGAGGAAACCAAAATATTCATTAGGGGGGAGGGAGACCCAAAATACCTACCAAACACGCTCTTAAGAAGACATGTGAAAGAAGTATCGTAGGGATACGTTGCTACCAAAGGTGTGTCCAATGCAAGTTACGCCTGAACGTGTCTTGAGATACGCATCTACGAATAGCGTATCATGAGACACCCATTTTCCAGTAGCGTATCGTCTCAGCCTTCACCTTTACAAAGAGGCAACGAAGCCGGCGACTTTGTTCCATTTTCAATCCAAGCTTCGTTATCACCATCCCGTTATTTTCCCGTTATGTTCTATATACCATTACAATCATCTTTTCATGCTCTACAAACTTATACCATTTTTATTACATTTCTAATACCCAATTATAAACACCCAATTTGAACCATAACTTTGTGATTCCAAAAATCCGATGAGCTTGTCGCCCCTGCGGAATCGGAAACTTTGAAATAAATACGGCAGAGATAGAGATGGAGATAGAGATGGGAGAGATAAGCTAGTGGAAGGAGAAATGAACGCCGACGAGAGAGATGAAAGAATCGGAGAGAGATGAGAGAAACGGAACTGATTGGAGAGGAGATAGACGAGAGACACGCTACACAGAGTACCGTGTCCCGTAGGTATTTAGGACCAACCCTCCCGTAAATTAGTATTTTGGGTCATGGGATAGTGAAAATGAGGTATTTTGGTCATTTTCTCCTTAGAATACATCTTAAAATGCGTGTCAAAAAATGAAAAAAAAATAGTTAAATGAGGTATTTTGGTCATTTTCTCCTTAAAATACATCTTAAAATGCGTGCCAAAAAATGTAAAAAAATAATTAAAAAATGTAAAAATGATTAAAAAAAAGAAATTGATTGGAACGAAGGAGAGTCATAGAGAAATGTTATTTCCAGATCATTTTTTTTATTTCCAAAATTATGTATCGCCTATTGTGTTGGAAATAAATAAAATGCTATGGAAATAATATTTGCGAGAGTAATACCTTTCTACCCTAGTATATCTACATCACCTCATCTACACCTATTCCACATTATCTTCTAACTCGGTACACATCACTCGTCACACAGCCCACTAATGAAGTTTGTTATTGCCTTTTTTTTATTCAATTTATTGCTAAACATGATGATAATCTCAATTATATATGTCTTACCTACAATTAATAATTATACATAGCTTATCTAAGATATTCTGTGCTTTCTTAATGCTCTTAATTAATTTTTTTATTTTTAAACTTTTCATCATCATCTCATCTACACTTTCTGATTTTTCGGGGATTCATTCTATCGGATCTATTTTATATGTTAATCAGGTGGATTATCCTTTCATGCTAACGTGAGATTAGTTTGCTAGGAATTAGTTTAGTAAAATCTATTACTATTAGCTTTCTTCTTTAACATCATTATCTTTAATAAGACACGAGTTAGTGCCTAACATCAGTTGCCTAAGCTTTGTAGTTATCGTGATTAACTGTATTTTATGTCAATGTGAACGCACGTGATCCATATTCCAACTTTCCAACTCCTGAGGGCTGCTTTTCAGTTGAATACAAATGACTTGGGATAATTAGATTCCACGTCATTCTCGCCACAAAATGGTACCCTTCTTCCACGTCATATTATTAAGGAGAAAATTAGTATTTATGTTGATGATGAAGGCATGCACTAATGACAGTTTTTGAGAACAATTTTCTTAAGGCAGGATTATGATAATGATGTTGATATTATGATGAAATCTTTGTTTATTTAGATATTAATAAAGCGATAGCACATTATGTCTTGTGAGAAGCTTATCTAATATCCGTGGCGGCTTACCTAACATAAATTAATACAGGTAATTTTGTGATTGAGGAACGGGGATCCTTTCTGATCTTCTATTATCATTTAGCTAACCATGGGCGAAAAGCGAATTAAAGAGATAAGGTAGAACAATTTATCGGTACCATGTGCCCAAAAAAGTTACTCTATATGATTATGAGGGTGTTTGGGATTGCTTAAAATAAGTTACTTTTGATTTAATGGAGGTATTTTTAACTTAAAGGAGAAAGTAAAGTTGTTTACTTTAAGTTGAATGAATGTGTTTGGGTAATTTTACTTAAAGTTAAATGGGAATTTAATAATTGTGACTTAAAGTGATATTTGACTTAAAAAAATTTAAAATTCATGATATTTAAGCTTTACAAGAATTGTGAAAAAAAAAAAAAAAACTCCATAAGTCATAAGTCAAAAGTACCTAAATGTAACTTCCGACTTAAAGCAGTTTTTTAACTTAAAGCCGGCTTAAAGCCACGTTACACAAACACACCAAAAACTCCTTTAAAGGAGCTTTTGGCTTTAAGTTAGTTAGCCAAACAGGCTCTATGATATGATCTGCATGGTTGCTCAACGCGAAAATAAACAATTTTTGGTCATTTTTTATATTTTATTAAGTATAATTTTTTGATAGACAACTGCTAAAAATATTGTATTCCAACTATTTTGATCCTATATATATAAATAAAAGGAAACATCATACAAAATATGATATTATTTGTAAGAATATGGAGACACTTAATTTTGAAATAATTTATGTGAGAACATGTATTTTCGAAGTTTTCTACTTAAAAAATTTAAAAAGCATGTATGTTTTGCAAATAAAATATTGCAAAACGTATTGTTCTCCAAAACATGTTATGTTTTCAAATCATGTATATAGTTTTTAAGATTTTGAATTAAATAATAATGTTCATTTAACATTTTTTACAAATATCTATGTTTTGTAATGTTTTGAATGCATAATGTAAATGGTCTTCACGGTCTCTACTTCAATGTTCGTCTATATAAAATTAACTTTAATAAATTGTATTAATATTTAAAAAAATATTAATATTTAAAATAATAATAATAATAATACTGTGTTTCGCTCTGTTGTACAATTGTTTCTAGCGTGGTTGAAAATTTAGTTTGTTAATAACAACAATAATTTTCTTCGTCAAGTATGACATGACATATGCAAACAATTAAAAATTGCATCTCCTTTTTGAAATAATAACTACAGTATATAGTACTCCGTAATATAATAGCACACACGGATAAAGACTTAAAGAGTAAAGACTATCCAGTTTTCCTTTATGGCCAGTGACGTAAATGAGTAGAAGAAGATGTAATATTGACAAAAAAAAAGAAAGGAAAGAAAAAATAACAGAAAAACTGAAAAAGACAGTACATTCCAGTAATAAAAATGTTGCAACTTGGTTTTGACGCGTTTATTCTGGTGGCTTTCTTTGTTTGTTTACGTTGTCACTACCACTCTATTCACACGCAAGTCTACACTAGGGCCGAGCAAAAATCCGAAAAAATCCGAATTCGAATCCGAATTCGCAAAAAACCGCAAAAAACCGATCCGTATAAAACCGATCCGAAACCGGATCCGAAAAATTAAAAACCGAAACCGAATCCGATTATGCGGTTTCGGTTTCTTGTCAGATCCGATCCGAAAAAACCCGAATCCGATCCGAAAATTTAAAATAAATAAATAAATATTTTATATATTTTATAACAATATTTTTAAAAACATTTTTACACTGATTATCGTTTTAGATTTCAAACAAATTGCGCTATTTTATGGTACTTAGTTTGAGTTGAGTATATATGCCCCGTAGTTTGTTTTTGGTCTTGGGTAAAAAATATGTTAGATTGAAGTTTCAGTAGTAGGCGGTGGATTCCTATTAGTATTTGATATAGTGCATAGTATATGTTTCATCTAGTAAAGGAAACACAGGAAAATGTCCCAGAAGTCATAAGGTTTGCTACATAAGATATAAGATATTTACAATAAAATGAAACAGCCAGACCTTTCTGCTTCTGTATTGCTTTGTAGTGAACTAGTGATGGAATGGAATTGTGCAACTCCTTTATTTCTATAAATTTATCTTAGATTTTAGTAATTAATTATTAAAATTTGATATGTTTCGAGATAACAAATGTTTCATAGATGTAATTTTAAATTTTACGTACTTTTTTTAAGTAAGGTATGTCGGTTTTATCATTTTTATTTGAGGCGGTTTTAAAACCGAAACCGAACCGAGTGCAACCGATCCGACATTTTGAATCCGAAACCGAACCGTCGGTTTCGGTTGCGGTTTCGGTTTTAGATTTTAAAACCCGAAGAGTTTCGATTTCGGTTTCGGTTTTACCATAAACCCGGTCCGATCCGATCCGTGCTCTCCCCTAGTCTACACTGTACAACTACTTGCACTACACCGTAACCTTTGTCCGAATGTTACCTTGTTGTTCACCTCACTAGCTCGGTTACATTCTGGTCAGATTGTAAAAATTGGAAATCAATTTGATTCGATTTTATTCCGAAAAAAATGGGGATTGGAATTCGGAATATTAATCGGATATCTATAGTATTATATAAATTTCGGAACATTAAAAGTTTTATTACCTGTTTTTTGGTACCAATTTTTTGGTACTTTGTGAATTTACTTATTTATCCTTTATTAAAAAGAAAAATAAATATATGATATTTATACTTTTAAAACACCTATAATAAATAATAACATTATATAATTAATGGTAAGTAGTCGCTTGCTTTTTTTCACATTTACTTTTAATTAAAAATATTACCTTTTATAAACATCTAAAAACATCAATGTATCTTCCAATCATTAATATTTCATTTCGAATTAAAAGACGTTATCTTTTTAATTGAAAACTAATCTTCATTAATATATTTTTTCGAATTAAAACACATTACCATTTTAATTTAAAACTAATTTTACAATCATTAATATATACCCAAAAATATCACACCATATTTTTCAATTGTTAATAAAATATATTAAAAATCTGCATACGTTGTTTAGAATAAGGAAACATTAGTATAATCCGTAAACATGAGTATATTAAATTATATTAAATTAAAATTAATAATTATATAATACCCGAAACATTAAAAATTTTGGTACCTATTTTATGGTATATGTTTTTTGGTATTTCGTGAATTTACTTATTTACCCTTCATTATAAAGAAAAATATATATGATATCTATACTATTAAAACACCCAAAATAAATAATAACATAATACAATTTAAGGTAATTAGTCGATTGCCTTTTTCACATTTACTTTTAGTTGTTGAAGATATTACCTTTTGTAAACACCTAAAAACCTCAATCATATCATATTTTCCAATCAATTCATATCTAGCAATAATTAATATATACCCAAAAATATCACACCATATCATATAATCATATAATCAGTAACAAAATATAATAGAAATTCGTATTACGAATAATGACCATTAAATTTTTAGTAAAAAATCAGAATCATTAGATCTTATTATTAAATATATTATATGATCAAATTAATTTACTAAAATTTCAAGTTTCAAATTTTATCAACGACATATTTATTTTAAAATTTTATAATATAAGTTTTAAATCATGCATATCATTAATTAAATTTATATTAAATTATTAGTTTAAAATTTAAATTAAATATTTTAAATAATAATTATATAAAAATAAAATTATAACATAAAATAAAATTTATTACATATCAACAAAAATCCGTACATCGCACGGGTTACAAGCTAGTAGTTTTAATTCTTATATTCATATATTAAATTCATTTCATTGAAATTTATTATAGGTTGATAATAATAATAATAATAATAATAATAATAATAATAATAATAATAAATTTAATGATACACTAGCAATAATAAAATTTTAAAACAAAATAATAAAAAATTGTGAAAATAAAGTCTAAAAGACTACGAGTAGTCAGAGTAAAATAGATTTTTTTAAATCTATTTATTCAGAACTGGATTGGACAAAAGGCTAAAAACGAATATGTGTTTGAATTGACTGATTTTTAGAACAAAGCTTCCGATACAATATTATAGAATCTATAATTTCACATGTATATTCATGTACGTAGAGTCATATTTTATTAAAAAAACGAAAAAAATAAAAATTGGGAGTCTGAAAAATTATGAGACAATGACCAAAATGCCTATTTTTCACAAGTCATGGCCCAAAATACTAATTTTGAAAAAAACGGCCCGAAATACCGACGGGCTATGGAGAATCGTCCTCCGTATTAGCATGATACGGAACATCGTGTACCGTATTATGCATGATACGGAGCTGCGTCATCCGTGTTAGCATGATACGGTGGACTGTGTAATGGGTGCGCATCACTGTCATGGAATACTGTCCATCGTATCATGCCCTGTTACGAAACACGGAACTCCGTATCATGCCCTGTTACGGAACACGCAGCTCCGCAACACACCCCCTATCACTGTACATGATGTACCGTGTCCCGTCAGTAAAAAGGGTCATCCAGTGATAATCCTCACAGTCGATTAATGGCTTCCGATCACTGTTCCGATCACTGTTCCGAGGGTACTTCACCTGAGTTTGGGTATCTGCAAAATAATGCTCGCCCGGGGGTGGTGGCCGTCAAGCACCTCCGGTGTGAGAATCAGTAATCGAAATAATAATAACCGAAACTGGTGAAAATGTATCTGTGTAAAGGGAGAGAATGAGTAGTAATTTTTGTGCTATTGAAATTGTTTCTCACCTTGTGTGTAGAATGGGGGTATTTATAGGTTAGGTCCTCTAATAACTGTTCACCCACTTGGTGACCCACTTGTTATGCCGTTAAAGCTATAGTGAGCCACTATTGGAACAGTGATTAGTGTCCCTTTCCCACATACCTCGATTCTAGCACAGCCGCTTTTGTCATAGCTTGAATGCTTTTGTGTCCCCTTAGTTGCCTTTATGATCCCCTGCCTTAGTGAGCAAGGTAACAAGATATTTTGCAAATATATTTGTGTGAAGATATTTGTTTGTCAAGTGGATTGTTTTTAGTAAAGATAATATGAAATGACACATGTGTAATTAATGAGTATTTGTTACAGGTGGATGTGCAACAATAGCGGACGGCGGGCTGCTCACAGCGGGTTCCCGCTGTAGGCTTTACAGCGGGTACCTATCATCCAGTTTTCCAGGTGATTATTTTGGACGATCACCCAAAAATTATGTACTTTTTTATGTTATGATTTTACAGGCTTAAAATTGATTTTGGGATTTTTGTTGGAGAGAATCTTTAGTTGTCGCTATTTTGTGGTCGCTTGATTCAAATTTATTCTGGAGATGTGATTATACGTATCCTGAGTATTGACCCTGTTTTCGGGGTCGACTCACGTGATCTTATTACTAATTAAACTACTTGGGCTTGTAAGTCAAATGCTTAACCTTACGTCCGAGTTAATTACTGTATCAAATTGTATCAAAAAAAAATTATATTCTATATATTAAGTAATTCGAAAACAAAACGATTACTTGCTTAGCTCGTTATTTATTTTACGATCAGCTTGTAGTTGACAAGCTTGTAGTTGACAGTTTAGGAATTTGTCCCGGCTAAATTTTGGTTAATGCAGTTAATAAAATCCTTTTACTTGTCAAAAAATTAATTAATCTCGCTTTGGATGTGTGTAGATGTAGTGTTTGACTTGATTACACATCAAGGGTGTCGTTAATATAAATTAAAAATGAGCTAATATTAGGAACAAACTGATCACGTATATTCCACAAAACAGGAAAGTTATGTTTATACTACTCCCTCCGTCCCAATAGGATGTTAACGTTTGCTTTTTGCACGGAAACCAAGATAATGAGTGTAATATTGTTAAAATAAATGAAGTAGTGGGTGTAATAGTGATTTTATAGTTAAAATAAGTTAAGTAATGGATGTAATAGTGTAAAGTATTGTTAAAATAAGTGAAGTAGTGGGTGTAATAATGTTAAAACTTACTATTTTAGGAAATGTTAACAATCTTTTGGGACGTCCCAAAATAGAAAGTGTTAAGAATCAAAAGGGACGGAGGGAGTACTACGGAGTACTACAAAACTGCAACGCAGTTGACAGTTGACAGCCTGATTATAGATGTTGTATTTGAGTATTTCTATGTCACCACCCAAGTGGCTAAATCATGGAACTGTCAAGTATTCTTTGAGGATATTGTATAAATATAATTACATCGTTCATTATGGCTTGAGATGACTAGGTGACACATCAACCGAGCACAGGACATTTGTTTTTAAAAAAATAATCCACCCATTTGTGGAGAGGCTTGTTTTAGACTGTCATTCATCCGTTTTAAAAATCATGTAATTTTGTTAATTATTTTTCAAATTCTTTTAATATCAAACTGTTATTTATATAAAAAAAAATTAAAAATAATTTATGTAACTAAATATTCAGTGCATTTTGAAATTGTATAAAAAATCCAAGTGGACAAATATTTATACAAGTTCCAAAAATTCCCATTTTAATCGATTAATTCTAGATTTAATCGATTAATCTTCCGTAAGATAACCAACTGATTCAATTTTAAAATCCGATTAATCCTATGAATTAATTTAAAATGATATGTTTAATTGTAAATTAGACTAATAAATTAAATATTATTATTATAATATCCGATCAATCATTCCGATTAATCCCTGATTACTCGATTAATATTAAATCGATAACTCAACCGATTTACCTATTACCGAATTTTACAATCATGCATGTAGGGAATAATTATTTATATTTCAAATTTTATTACACAAAAAACTTTTTAAAAATTTAAAAGATAAACATTTTAAAGCTTGTGATGTCAATGATTAAAGGAAATGAGTAGTAGTGAAATATGGTCAAAAACAATGTGGAGACCATCTTAAAAACTACGGCCATTGTTTTGGAAAAATAACAAGAAGCAACAAACGTAGTAGTAGTATTAGAAAGTAGGTTTAGCCACTAGAGATTTTAATTTTGGGACCGCTATAGGAATCTAAAGTAATACAAACAAAAGTATTTCTTTGACAAAAGTCATATAAACAAAAGTAGTTTAAACAAAAGTAGTTGCTTTTATTGACTTGGAGCTGGAGACTTAATTATATAATAGGGCCTACTAAATTTCCTATAATTAACTCCTCTCCCATTGGTTGAGATCTATAGTTTACAAACTCTTGGTCCCATCTTAATAGGACTCCTTTCAAAACGCACCATGTCGCTCTTTCGATGATTATTAATTTGTTCGAGTAGACGCGTAAAATAATTTTTTTTGCTATTAAAAAATATATATTTATTACATGTGAAAATAAAGGACACAAAAGCTTTAATGCTTCTAGCTTCTAGATCCAGTCGGAGGAGTCATAAATCAATGGAATGAGTCGCCATACAACTCTTGACTAGTTCAACAATCACAAAGTCCATTCTTTCTTATTTTGTGTGCAAGATCCCAGGGGCGGACTCAGGGGCTCCGTTGCTTTTCTGGTACAATACGTTTCATTTGTTTCAGAAATGGTATAGCTATGTACAACTTTGCAAAAATGGTATAGGACGCCACTTCAAGTGGTGACCCAAGAACTAGACGCCACTTCAAGTGGCGACTATGTCTTGGGCGCCACTTGAAGTGGCGACCAAAGCCTATGTTTTTTTAAAATTATTTTTTCTACTTACGCAGCAAACAAGCAAATAAACAGAAGTAGACATACGAGGAGGCAATTTTGCACAAAATATAAGCTATTTTGAACAAGATATTTTTTTAATTTTATAGGTTTGAATTTAAGTATAAAAGACCTACTTTTTTATAAGCTAAAAATCTTAAAAAAAAGAATAAGTGTAATTATGGTATTATTTTGTCCGAATATGACAACTAGAATTAAGATTCTTAACAATTAGTTTGGGGAGGCATGTTGAGGGTCCTAAAAAACTAAATTTTACAAGTTTTTTTGTCTTTATTTTTGTTTGACATTATAGTATTAACGTCCTATTTTGGTGTAAGGCCAAAAAGATGAACAAATATAATGCGCAATTATGTTTTGTTAAGGTCCGAAAATGATAAAAATTCCCAAATTTGGACATAAAAATTTTATTGAAATTAAGAAAACAAAGTACATGAAATGAAGCACACAAACGATGAATTCATTACATAGTGAAAAGCAGATTCTAGAATACAGCTAATATATTTGAATAACCCCCATGAAAAGTGAAATTTTCGTAGTCTATAACGTCGGCGACAAAAGTGATTTCAAATTGACATCATATCTTGTAGAGGACAATAACACATCCGACTTCAACCGGTTTACGGATAAGTGGGTACCTATCCCTATCCAATCGGAGATAACAATCAACTTGCCGTGTGCCATCATCTATTACGATGATTCTTTTACCAAATAGGTCCGAGTCGCGGATGCTTACGATCCATCCCTTTGCATAATCGATTGGTATGGTGTCGATGCCCACAAAGTCATCGTATTCTTGAAATGCATATTTTGATATTCCTTTAAGAGTCCTGCAAGTGACGGAATAAGGGATTTTGCATTCTATCTTCATTGGATTCGGATACATGTTAGCCATTGATTCCGCATCTGCAAAATTCCATATTTTTAGCAATTTAAATAAATGAATATTAAATAATTACAAGAAACATGAAATTTGTAAAAATGATCTTACCACCACTTTGGATGAACATTTTAGAATCCTTCCACTGCTTACTTTTGTAATCAATTCTGGGGGCTTGCGGAATTGGATTGCTTGATTGAGGAGGCTCTAGAGTGATTGGTTGAGGATTGGAAGTGGTTCCTCTTTCTCTTTGAGGGGATTGTTGGGGAAGGTTTACAGAACTATTCGGGTGTGGTTGATATAAAGCATCGGCAGTTCTATACATTTCATCAATTGCTTCTTGTTGAGAAATTGTAAGGTTATTCCAATCCCAATTGTAACTATGATCGGAACTTGGAGCGAGTGGTTCTAGAGGGATTGGATTGATTGTTTGTGGAATTTCTGGAGTGGTTGGCCGAGGATTGGAAGTGTTTCCGATTTCTGTTTGAGTGGGGGGTTGGGAGAAGTCTAGGGGACTATCCGGGTGTGATGCATAATAATCATCACCAGCTTGATAGATTTCATCAATTGCTTGTTGCTGAGAGAATGTAAGGTTATTCCAATCCCAATTACAACTACAACGGGAGTTGCAACTATGATCGGAAATGTTATCTCCATCATCTTCACTACCCATTTCATGCAACTGACTTTGGGAAGAATATGTTAGCTATTTTATTGTTCATGACAGAACAGAACTTTTTACACACACAAAGTAGTACGTGAATTATTGAGCTTTACAATAACATGCATTCATAAATAATTGAGCTGTACACACATGTGAATTATGACTGTGAGCACAGTTGTAGGAAGACGTGACTACTTAATTTCAATAACTTTAAGTAAATTTATGCCACTGTTATCTGCATACTGTTGATGATGAGACCACACATTACTGAGATGCACAGCTGCAACAGGTGGATTTGACTACCCAACCTTGTGATCCCATATTTAAAGTTTATGTTTTGAACGAAATTAAAATTTCAACTGACTACTCTACTTTATAGGCATATGATTTATTACCCCACCTGAGCACAAAGTTTTGATGATGTGATAAGTAAAACTGAATTACTTGCATGAATATAGAAAGCCACAGCTTTTAACATTTGGAGCTTTATTTTACTGTTGACTACACTATACACAGTGAGAAGGTGAAATAATGAATTATAACACTTATGGAGGAATCCCAATGTTATGTCTCTTGTGATTTATTTATTTGTTATGTGCTTTCATTGAAGACGCTATAAAAAACGAGTATGTGTTGAGGTTTGTTCACCCACTACAAAACATTTTAGCACTTCTCTCATACAATTGAATATGAGTTATACTCCTGGTGATATTTTCAAAGCAATGGGTAGGCACTGGTGGTGTGATGATGATTTCGACTACTCGCTCGATCCAAATTCACGTTACTCAACTATGTCAATAAGGACAATGCGTCGAGAGTGGGATTGGCGAAAACATCAACTCTCTTGTTGTGTAGAACAATGTCGGTTGAATGAGTTAAGAATACCAAAACAGCGTGCCATACTCATGCCCCGTGACACTCCTCAACAACTGGAATTAGCGTTATTTCGTGCACGAGAGGAAGAAAATCAGATGAGATTATGGTTACGCCGAAAGAGTCTACGTGATGAACGTGATGCATATTTTGAAGAGGGCGACTTAAGAGAAGCAAGGATATATCAGCTCTATAGTATGAGTCCTGATCTTAACTCTAATTGCTATATGTCCGATGATGAATAAAGTCTATGCAAATGTAATATTTGATCTTAACTCTGATTGTTTATGGCAAGTGATTTTATGTATTACTTCCATCAATTTACAAATATTATGGTAGTGTCATTTTCCATGTATTTATGAAATTAGTTTTCAATTTGTTTGGTTTAAATATTTATGTAAACATGAAGTTTAATAAAAGAGAAATTTAAAACAAGGAATTAATTTCATTCAAAGTTCAAACATCAAACAAATTACGAAGTGCACAGACAGATATTGAAAAACCATCATGCTCGTGCTCCCCCAGGTCCTGGACATTTTTTACTCCTTTTTTGTGTAACCCTCTTTTTTGTGCGGGATGCATCCATCCCAGTTCGAATTCTGACCGATTGGCCCTTATCCCCGCGTTTCTTCTTTAACTTCTTCAAGGCCTCGTCGGGTACCAATTTCCCAAACCGTTGCCATTGCCTCGATAATTCATAGTTCCATAGTGGAGTTGGTTGAAGTGGATATATCACCGGTCTCCACACCTTTTGCAGTTGAATGTTGTAATGGTAAGGCTCAATAAACTGGTGCCAATCAAGTTTATTTTTCATGCACCCTGCCACTACATGAGAACATGGTAAATGATGGGTGGCCCATTTCCCGCATGTACAACTACGCGTGGATAGGTTGACGACTTGGGTGTTACCACCCTTCACAACACCTTTGACTGTATAATGGTGCGTAAGAACTGAAAACATTCCATCAGGACGACTGAAAGTCCTGACCGTATGTGCAGTGGCCTTGGTTTGAATTTTGGCTAACATAGCCATGGTACGCGAGCACAAATCTTCTCCCCTCTGGAGGCTTTCTTCAACACTATTTCGATGTGTATTCATAATTTTGACAATCTTGTAAAACAAATACTCCATCATTGCTGTTACTGGAAGAAAACGAGCCCTCCGTATGTTGCCATTAAAACCTTCCATCATGTTTGTCGTAGCCTGACCATAACGAGCACCATGTGTATCATGAGATAAGGTCCATTTGTTTTTTGGTATTCTGTCAAGATAATGAAATGCAGCCGGGGAAATTTCAACAATGCGCTTCATGTAGGCTTCATGTTTTCCCACTTATGGTGTAATTCCAGCCTTCCACATCAACCCTTTTAGTTCACCTCCTGGATGATGTGTGCTGAAGTTGCTTCTCACATGGAATAAACAAAACCTATGAATGCCCAATGGCATACGAAAACCATTATCGGGGTCTCTCACCGCAGCAAGAATACCTCCAGCACGGTCAAAAATTAAGCACACAGCCTTCCTCTGCTTACACACATGTTCACGCAAAAGTTTAAGAAACCAAGACCAATTCTCATATGACTCCTCATCCACCAAAGCATAACATAGAGGAAAAGGGTGATTGTTGGAATCAACACCCATAGCAATGAGTATCTTCCCTCTATATGTTCCCTTCAAGAAGGTGCCGTCTATTGAAATTACTGGACGGGCATTTTGCCAAGCGTCAGAAATTGCTTTCAAGCACCAAAAAATACGCTTACAAACGGAGGTACCGCGTTGGTCTACATGAGGAACAACATCAATCTCAGCATAACTTCCTTCATTTGCATGTAGAAGGGCTGTTAGAAACATCGGAAGTGTTTGGTAGGTTGTAGCCCAACTCCCATATACCTCCTCAATGGCGATTTGTTTTCCTCGCCATGCTTTGAAGTATGTCGCTTGATGGTTGTATTCCTTCACAACAAGTGGTATAATTGTTTTGATGGCTATTTCTGGTGTCTCTATCACCTGTTTCAACGATTATAAATATATGTCAAAATATTGAAACCACAATGGGTGGAATTATAAGTAAATAACTATATTGACAAATAAATTTGTTTAAATAAAGAACTTACAAGTGGCTTCACAAGCCTGGATATCATTCTTGCTGATATCTTCTTATGCTCTTGCAAGGGCCGTGTAAGCAAACAAGTGTGCTCTTCCTTGTTCACGGTTATCTCAAAGTATCCATGTATCTCCTTCTTCGCAGCTCTCAGCCTCCAGTTGCAGTCCGGCACAGTGCATGCCGCATTGAATTGGGTTTTATTACTTCTGGTAACAATGTAGTCTCGATCCGTTGAAATATGAGCTTTCTTAACTGTAACAAGAAGACTTTGTTTGTCCGCAAATAAAGACCCAACAGATAAACCATCATCATTTGGCTCATAATCAAGGTACATGTCATTTCGGTTATCATATGGGATCGGTGTATATTCCTCCGTCTCAAACCAAGGAACCATAGGAACATGATGTTCATTTACAACTGCCAAAGTCATGGGCACTTCCTCCGTCCTTCGTGAAGTCCTACCATCATCATCATCATAATCATCGCTCTCTGAATAATCTTCATCTTCGTCCTCAAAGTCGTACGAGGCTTCGCTTTCAGAATGGCTAGATTTATCCCCCAAATCCACTTCAAACTCGGCTAAATGCCTACCCGAGCTTCTAATTGCGACATTTCTTGGTGGAGAAAAGTGCATACCCTCGTTGCCCCCAGAATATTCATGAAACTGACCACTAGACCCCCCTCCATACCCTTGGTATTCTTGATTGGACCCCCCTGCATAACCTTGAAATGGTTCACTCGACCCGCTAAAATACACAGAAAATTGTTGACTTGAACCCCTACCATACCCTTCAAATTGTTGACTTGAACCCCTACCATACCCTTCAAATTGTTGACTTGAACCCCCTCCGTAACCTTGAAACTATTGACTCGAATCCCCCCCATATCCTTCATTTCCTTGAGCATTGAAAAATTTATCCGACCACCCCCCTCCATACCCTTGAAATGGATGACTCGACCCCCCTCCATACGTTGTTTGTGTTGGTTGTGATCCCAAATTTAGTTGAAACGAGCCTGGGTCATCCATATCAATTTGTTCAGCTTCAATGAACATTGAAACATCCCCAAAACCCATTTGCATGGTAGCAGGAACACTAAGCATCCTCGTCACATCAGCATCAGAAGTAATATGGGAGAGCCACCATCCGTTGGGCATGTTGAAATCACCTAAGCGGGGATATTTGAAAGTCAAGTTTAATTTCCAATGGTAATGACTTATTTGCATTATATCGTAAACAAAGGTCTTCAACTCTTCATACGTAGTCCCCAACTTAACGTATTCCTGCTTCTTCGGATCTTTAGAATAATATCATTCAAAGTTCGTACGATTTTTCCACCCCAAAAGAAGTTGACATTCACGTAGCCCTCCATGTGCTGTAATGTAGAGAAATTTGTGTTTCTGTGTTTATATGTTCTTTAGTGTTTGGTGGAGTGCTGCAAGATACATGTATTGATTGGGTTTTTATGGTGGAGGGGTGCTGTGGAAAATAGGGATAAGATATGAAGATGATAAGATTTCTAATTTCAAAAAAACTGTAAAGCTGCTAAAAGGGTCTCTGCATCAATGAAAAAGTTGATGTCAGTTTTATGATTTATGATGATGACTATACAGGCATGTGATTTATTACCCCCTGAGCACACATTTATGATGATGTGACCAGTCAAACTAAATAACTAAATAATTTTTATGTTTAATTGGGTGAATTATTTTCCGTGTATTATCCTTTTTATAATATTATTTAGTTTTTAAAAGTGTTGGGTGAATTATTTTGTGTGTGTAAGTAATTTTAAATTATTTTAAGAGTTTTATTGTATTTAAAAGATCAAAACTTGTATAATTCATATTTAATTCAATTTTTATCCTAAAAATATTTTTAAAATACGTGACTGTTCGTAATTTTACTTTTCATTTTTTTACACCTTCGTAGTTACTAAATTAAATAAAATAAAAAAAAACCTGGGTTGGTCGCCAATTCAAGTGCCGAAGCATGGGACCGTACAATAATATTTATGCCTAGGTCGCCACTTGAAGTGGCGACTAATCCCTTTTAGTTATTAAAACACGCAGCCTACCTCATTTCCCCTTATCTGTTTCTTGCAAACACAAACAGAAACGTACAGAGGGTTACAAAATCGCAATAAAACACTACATAAAACCAGGCGACGCCACTTCGATTGGCGACTAAGCAAGAAGTCCAATTCGCAGGTCTGTTTCTTTAATCGCATCCATGTTTATGTCGAAGCAATTCTGTACATAATTGTTTAATTTTTGTCATATTGATGTGCCTATATTGATTTGGTTTGGTCGAAGCTTTTGCCTATATATTGCTCTGGACTGACTTTGTACATGCTTAAGGCTATAAGTCATTGATTTGGTGTTCACTATATTAGCCTAGATTCAATTAAATTCTCCTTCCTAGTTTGCATATAAGATGTTTGGTGAAATGCCTAAGTGAAATTTTTTAAATTAATGAGCAAAAGCTCCATTCGATTTACATTAACATAAAAATTATGGTTACCCTCTGAATATTTATTTGTTTGATCCATTGGTTTGATGGTATGTTCTTGCTCACTCTACCATTCAATTGAATGTCCATTTAGTAATGCCTATTTATTATTATATTACAAGGATCTATGGAGCTGGCTATTTACCACCCAGGTCCTGTTCAGTCGTCATTGCTGACACGACAACATGAGCATCGTTCAGAGTTATTATGGGATGAGAAGGTATTAATCATTTTGTAATTATTGGTAATATGCATGTGGTAGTATGTAATAACAGAAGCATGGCAACTTATGTAGATTGCAGAAGATTTTCGTTTACGTACAAACTTCAAGTCTTACTGGGATACAGTTAGGGAGCACCCACCGCCTAGACCGGTGATTGAGGCCATTAGGGATGCTGGCTTATTTGGGGTGTATGCCACAGGGATGTTGAGACATGATGCTGGACTGATTACTGCTTTTGTTGATAGATGGCGTCCCGAGACTCATACCTTCCATATGCGTTTTGGCGAGGTCACAATCACATTAGAGGATGTGTACTTCATTCTAGGCCTTCATAGCGGAGGAGATCCAGTGGTGTTACAGGAGGAGATGCCCGATGAGATGATGGTACAGCAGCTTTTAGGGTTGGAGCCTGAGCAAGGTATGGTGTAGAAAGGTGGGATTAATATTGGTTGGTTTATTAGGAACTTTGGTAGCTGTGCAGCCATTAGGGACGACTCAGATGCTTACGAGGCACAGCTTGCATTTCACATACGTGCACACCTTCTCCTCCTACTTGGCTCTTTGTTCCCCCACTGCAGCGGGAACCGTCTTCAGTTACGACTGCTGCATTATGTACGCCACATCCATGCTGTTAGGACTTACAGTTGGGGCAGTGCTTGTCTTGCTTACTTGTACAGGCAGTTGTGTACAGCAAGCATAGGGAATGTTAAGAATCTATGTGGATCCATGACGCTACTTCAGGTCCATTTCCTTTCTTTATTTTAGTCTATATTCCATGTTATTGTTTCGTTCAATTTTGTTAGTCTGTACTGGGATGCATTGGCCTTATTATCTCATCCATGTTTCTTAGGTATGGATATACGAGCATTTTAGAGGCCTAGCTCCTGCACAGCGAGATCCTTATTTGATGGCACATCCACGTGCTCTTAGGTAAGTGACATAACTAATACACATCTACCTTTAGGTCGATGCTGCATGTTTAGCGTACTAACTTACCTTGTGTTACTTCAGGTGGGTCAGGATCCGTATGTATTGTCAGGATGTGGTTGATCACAGCTCACGGTTGGTTCGTTATTATCTTGATACCATGAGGGAGACTGACTTTGTATGGATGCCATACGAGGACAGCGCAGCAGATGCTTTCGAGATTCTTGGTGATGAGAGGGCACTTTTGACAGCACCTTGTCCATTGTTTTTTGATGGTTTGGTGGAGTGGTGTTATACGGATCGAGTGACCAGGCAGTTTGGTTTTCTACAGCCGATTCCTACTGCCTCACCAGTGGATGGGCATGCTAGTTTCCACAGGGTTCCCGATTATTGGGAGACACCACTGGCGGATCTCTTTCACAGTTGGCATACACGTGGGGATCGGATAGTGGCACCACCCGGATATTGCTCTATGAGAAGGCCTACATGTACAGATGAGTATTCTTCGTGGTATGATAGAGTCACTCGTCGATTTATCATCAATCCCGCTGTATGGCCCCGACAACAGGGTTTCCAGGGTATGCAGGGGCACCTCCCAATGGCTGTAAGTATTTTAATTATCACTTGAAGTACTGTATCATATTATAGCTTTCATTTTCACTACATGAGAGCATGACTTTGGGTTTCAAAAATTGCATGACACAGGTTGAGGGGATTTCCCGTGCTTATCACGCCCTTAGGCGTGACGATATTGCTGATGATGAGAGTGTTGTGGATGACACATTAGAGGTTCTACAGAGTACCTTGGAGCATACAGGTTTTCCCGAGCTTCAGCATAGACCACCTCCACCCCCTGCACCTACCAGGCCTCGTCGTGGAGCACGTACGAGAGGTGGACAGGCAGCTAGGCCTCCTGCAACTCGTGTGCATGCTTTTGTTTCTAGAGAGGATGGATGGGAGCAGTGGGTTCCTCCCACACATGGGGAGGGGTCTTCATCGCATGCATTTACTGGATCTGGATGGGAGCATGGTTCTTCAGGACAAGCATTTGCTGGTGCAGGTGGTTCTGGACAGGCATTTGGTGGTACGCAGGGCTGGACTCCTCATATTTCTCAGTTCTCTCAGGGACATGCATTTGGTGCTTCCGGTCATCCATTTGGTAGTTCTTCTATTCCAGGCTCTTCGGGTCATGCATCTGGTGGTTCGCATGACTGGTCCCCTCATATTTCTCAGTTCTCTCAGGGACATGCATTTGCTTCGGGCCATCCATTTGGTAGTTCTTCTGTTCCAGGCTCTTCAGGACATGCATTTGGTGGTTCGCAGCACATGTCTACTCCATTACAGTCACAGTTCACATATGCAGGTGGCTCAGGATGTCATACCCCATATACAGGTTTTG
The DNA here is from genome assembly GCA_037693485.1 of Kitagawia praeruptora. Classification (NCBI taxonomy): domain Eukaryota; kingdom Viridiplantae; phylum Streptophyta; class Magnoliopsida; order Apiales; family Apiaceae; genus Kitagawia; species Kitagawia praeruptora. The sequence goes on along the minus strand of CM075352.1, from coordinate 26,672,138 downwards.
AGGCTTTTGCATCACATGATATCTCTCCTACAGTACATGAGAGGGGTACTCATATGCATACCTCTACTATTGTAGAGGAGGCGAAGACCGTGGATGAGGATGAGGAGGCGGATGAGGAGGATGTGCCACTGAGGCGACAGCCACATAGGCGGGTCAAAGGGCAGGGAAGGGTTTGCCACACTGGTGGGAGGTTCTGTAGATGAGTGGACCTGTAGTTCTTATATGCATGCATGCACGATTTGGGTGAAGCTTTATGTTTAGTTTAATGTAATCGAATGCTTTCTTCATTATTTCCTTAAACAATTGTCGTTAATGCTTTACTTTAAGTGCTTAAACAATTGTCTTCATTTTGTTTATTGTGTTGCTCAAACAATTGTGTTTAATGCTTTAATTTATTTGTTATGGTTAGACTAAGTTCCATTACTAAAAAAAACTTACATCAACGTAGTTCAACCTGCTTAATAACAAAGTTACATGGAACAATTACTAATAAATAACTTCTTATGAAATTACACTACTTCCACAACGAAATAATCATGATTACTACTACAACACAGACCAAAAGCTTCTTCAATGTCATGTTTTCCTTCTCCAACTTCTTCAACAAATTATTTGTTACTTCAACCTGATTTTGAAGCAAACCAATTTCTTCGTCCACCTTCCAAGCATTGTGCAAGTCATCATCCTTTCTATTCAGTCTTAGCTTCAACTCTTTTATCACTTCTCTTGCTCTTTCGGTGTACGATGGATCAGCCCACTTAAAGAAGTTACATCTTCTTGTAGGATCCTAACAACACATTAAACAAAACTCAATATATTTTCGTAACAACAAAATTTGCAGAAAGTAATGTTGTACATACCTTGTATTGGTTGCATCCGAAGAACCTCCTTCCTGGGTCAAGAGTACCTTCTTTCCATGCTTCTTGACAAGGAGCTGGTAGATTGCAGTTACACCTTACACTTCCATGTTCACCTAAGTAGTTGAAAGTGCTTGAACTATGTTTGTAAGGGTTTCTAACCGAAGATGAAGAGTTTCTTGAATAAGACATGACAAACTTTTTAGATACATAGACATCACATGAAAAATTCCAATTTATAGCCAAATTAGTGTGATTTCTTGAACTGAAGAAATTGTTAAAAAATACTACACAGTTACCATTTCTGAAAAAGTTGTTCTGTCATTTCATTGGTTTGAAATGAAGTGTGGCAGACGGACACAACTACAAAAAATGAAAAAGTTGAATGGTCATTTCATTACTTTATCCTACAAAGCTGAGTTGAATTTTCAGTTCAAGCAGGATCAATAAAACATGAAAAAAGCACTTGCAAGTGGGTTGTATATGTATATATATATATATATATATATGTCCGTCCAGATAGGTTTAATGCAAATCAATTTACCAACTACAACAAAAATATGTCATCCTCTACAAATCGCAATTGGTTGCTCGGAGAAAGAAATGATGACTACCGGCGTCTTAGACGAAGCGATCCAGTTGAATATTTTGCAGGCGTTCGTCGAGAATGGGCATATCGGCTTGAAGAATTGGAACGTTTGCGAAATGACCTAATTGATATGGGTGCAAGGGTCCCTATTCGTCATTCGCTCGACATGTTTCCGCGTACTGGTGAATCATCGGGTTGGAATGATTATAAGCGTAAAGTCATTCGAGCTGTGCAACATATACGAATTGAGAACAACCGAATGTTGTTACGTAGAACTCGTCACTACATCTATCAACTTGCCAAAGACTCCGTTCGTGCAAGTGGGAGAGAGCTAACATCCGTTGAGGAACAACGTCTTCAACAAAACCCATGGTACATCTCTGATGTTTACATGTCCGACGAAGAAATTTAATTAAGTACTAGTCAATTATTTAAGTTTTTAATTTTTCTATTATGTATTTGTAGTGTGCAATTTTCGATTATGTATTTGTAGTGTGTATTCTTCTATTATGATGGTGTTATAATTAGCAACAAAAGTACGTAAATAATTAAAACATCACATTCCACAACATCACACGACATGAAAACAAGAAATACAAATGAATATCCGTAGAGGACATTCTTTAGGGGAAATTAAAAACAACAACATTTAGTCATAGACGAAGAAATTAATCTTCATCTTCATCATCATCATCATCATCATCTTTCGCATCTTCCTCCACGGAGTCCTCGAACTCATTCTTATTCTCATCACTTGATTCATCGAGACCACCAAAGGGATTACTAGGCTCAATCCCATCATTCTGCTCATTCCCATCCACCTTCACGGAGTCCTCGCCTTCATTCTCATTTTCATCAGGTGATGCACACATATGGCGAGTTAGTTCTCTGACTCGTTCCATTTCCAATTTCTCGAAATCAAGCGCAGCACGCTCCTCTAATGGTTCATGAAGCCAACGAATGTACCCACATCCGTTGCGTTCATTTGGACAATTGAGATAGTTCCTTCCCGCATTTCTTCCATAGGGCCATGTGCGTTGAACGCACAACTTATCACAAAAACAGAGATTCAAATCGGGAATGTTGGACATGTTGAATTGTGTGGGAAATGCTAAATTAGATTGCAATGGTTGGGTGAACAAGCCTCACCACTATATTGTTTTATAGCTGAGAATCAAGGGATAAATTATTGATTGGTGTTGAACTAGCCCGTGACTCAACAGTGCGGTCAAAATACACTTAAATGAACTGCAAAATCATGTGAATGCACATCAGCAAACATTTAGATTTACCCTGCATTATTGAAAAAAAGCACTCTGAGAAAGGACTGCAAGATTAGCCTGTAGTAAAATAAAGCTGATTTCTGAAAAAGTAAAGCTTATTTCAGGCATAGTAAAATAAAGCTGATTTATGAAAAAGTAAAGATAATTGCAGGCATAGTAAAATAAAGCTGCTTTCTGAAAAAGTAAAGTTCATTTCAGAAATTCCTAATTATTATCATGCAGGCTAATAATTTTGAGTATTCATATCTTCTATTGCTTGTACGCAAAGTTCTCTAGTCACTTCACATCCCGTGAATGCATAGTAATTTTTTTTATAATAGTCTGCCTTATTGGAAAAAAGCAATCTGAGAAAGCACTGCAAAGATTCTCATGTTAAAAAAATGACTACTCACTTGAACATATATTTAAGCAGTACATGAAATAATTGACAATAGTATTAAGTAAGTGGTCATTCATTTTCATACGTTTTCTAAAGTTCATTTCAGGAGTAGTCAAATAAAGTTGATTTCTGAAAAAGCAAAGTTGATTTCATATTTCCTGTACATTTTCCTGCAACCCACTAACTTTGAATAGTTAAATCTACTTATCAATTGCTCGTACACTACTGTGTTCACTTGGAAATTACGTTTGTTTAAATTAAGTTAGTAATTTTGCATCAACAAAAATGCAAGATAATAATCACACCTTCGTTCTATAAATAGGTCTTCCCTTTCAGTTAGTAAATATTCACACAACAACACAACTTCATTTTGCTAAATACCCTGAAAGGCAGTTTATACCAAATGGATAAGGGAAAAAGGCCTATGCATTCTGGTCCAAGTAGGAACCAGAGGCGAGAATTCCCCCCTCCAGGGGAAGATGAAGCAAGCGCTCGAAAAAGAATTAACAAAGCAGCCTTGAAAGCCGAGGAAGAACATGGGTGGAACATGTTTTACAATAAAATGCGCAAGTATACAAACAGAAAGAACAGAAGGGGTAAAGATTGGGTGCCAACTTCTGATGAGGTTGAGGACGAGGCGGAAACATATCCACAGGTCAACAAGCTTTGGAATGACAAACATGATGAATATTTGACATTATTTAGAAAAAAATTTATCACATTTGAAGAATTCGTGGAGCAGAAAGATGCATTACGTGGGGAGTGTAAGGATTTACAAAAAAAACTTGACGAACGTGACGAAGTCGAATGGTGGGCTGCATGGAATGCTCCTGATGAAGACTAATGACAAGATTAATATCTTCGTCTCCTCAATCAACTTCAACTTTGTGGTTTTTTATGAATCATTTTAATTAAGTGTTTGCATTTCCATTTTATGTAATCGTGTGCTTTATTTAATGAAGTGTGTATGTTCCTTCTTTCATATGAAAAATAAAGTGTTTGGTAGAAAATTGTGTTTTGTAGTAATCTTCGAACCTACAAATAATGTACTAATAAGTTTTTGTATAAATTTGTGTAGTCCCGTCAACAGTATTTTAACTATTCACATTTATTCGTATTTCTATTATTCTGCATACTATGTAAAAAGTTGTTAAGTCTTGTCAACAGTAACACAACTTGAAGTGTTCACAGCTATCAGTATAATTATTCATCTCCAAAATTGCCTATAAAATCCCTCTTTCCTGGTTATTGAATATCACAACTAACTAGCTTCTTCTAAAATAAACTTTCTCCAACCCAATACCATAAGATGGATAAGGGCAAAAAACCACAAACCAGCAACACCGAAATCAGACAAACCAAGAAAAGCAAAAGGTCATTCGATTTGCAGGCCGGGGATGCTAAACTTGCAAAACATTTTGAATTTGCTGCACAACAAGTTAAATTTAAAATGGAAATGGAAGCTCGAGCTGCAAAGGAACGTGAAATTGCAATAGAAGCTGAAGCTGCAAAGGAACGTCAAATTGACAGGGAAATTGAGGAAGCTGAGGACGAGAATTATGCTGTTGATCTCACTGAATTTTAAGAACTTGCATGGCGGTTCTCGTGTCATCATATGCTTATTTTCATAATTCTGTGTTACTTTCCTTCTCTTTCATTTCAATAAAAGTGTGAAATTTGGGTTTTATTGTCATTTTTAGGCCTCAAAGTAAACATAATTATACAAATAAATTTTTCAAGAATTGTAGCTTACACAAAAGTAGAACGTGAGCACTTTCATACCAAACAAAATAATTTAAAAATTTACATGTAAAAATATGTTTTTTAGGCCCCTAAACATGCCTACACAAATAAATTCTTACAAATTTGATGTGTACTTCCCATAATCACACAACATTTTAACATATCTACATAAATTATTTTTTCCACATTTATAACTTACCTAAAAGTGAAACATCAAAACTTGAATACGGAACAAAATTTAATGAAAAAATTATTTTCAAAAGTTATATTTTAATAGTGTCAAATTCGCGCTTCAAAATATTATTTAGCAGCTCAAAAGAGCACCTCACAAACGGAAAAGTAACAGCGGAGGAACAAAAACAATAATATAAGATGGGTCGCCACTTCAAGTGGCGCCCAGGGACCAGTGGCCACTTGAAGTGGCGTCTGTTTTCTTGGTCGCCACTTGAAGTGGCGCCCTGTACCATTTTTGCAAAGTTGAACGTAGCTATACCATTTCTGAAACAACGGAACGTTACTATACCAGAAAAGCAACGGAGCCCGGACTCAGGATTTGGTGACCATTCGGGCTGAGTTTGTCGATACTCAAGACGCGCAGCGCGAAAAATTTTTCTAGCCACCACGCGCCACCACGAAATCAATTAAGCTAACTAAAATATACATATTAAATTACAAAAATTTACTCAATACACAATTAAGTAAACATTTAAATGATGTAAAAAAAAATAGATGCTCATAGATTGAATAATTAAGCTAAGCAAGTGGTACTTACATTTTATTGTATTTCCAGGCGGCAAATGAGGGAAGAAGAGGGAGAGTAGAGACTAGCGGGAGCGTTTTTTTTTTTTTTAATAGTTGAGAAGTGTGAACTACTCAACTACCTATTAAATGGGCTGCACTTACTTACATGGGCTTGATATCCGGTTGGGCTGCTAAAATATGAACTAGGGCTTTTCCATTTTTTCACCCGGACTGGACAATAATGAAGGGGTCATTTGTTAAATCTGAATGATATTTTCTGAACAATCAAGATTTCTGAATGAATTAAAATCTGAATGTTGAATGAACAGTATCACTTGATAAAAATAATTGAAATTTCTGTACAGTTACATTTACCTATTTTCTCGATTAAATTTTTAATATTGTTTTTTTATAAATAATTTACATCGATATGTCTAGAAAGCATTATATAAAAAAATTTACCAAAATTTTAACATATTAGAATGATAATAAAATTATTTATAATTTTAAAAAGTGTAAAGAAATTTTTGTACCGTGTAGTCCAAGTAGACACATAAACTTAAACAAATTGTTTAATGTTACATATTTATTTTGAAAATAATTTTTTAAAATAATATTTTTTACTTTTGCACATGTTTGCAAGTACAACATGGGTAAAGATTTTTCTTTTTAAAAAATATGTGTATGGAATAAGGGTTGAGAAAAAAGACGAACCATTCAGTTGGAATATTTGGGGGGTGTCGTTCAGTAATTTTTTTGATTCGTCCAGAGTTCCAAGATGCACAACAAACAATCTGAACACTAGAAATTGGAACGGTTCAGTTCATATGGTGTCATTCACCAATTAACAAATGAGCCCGAAGTTTATATGTTACATGAGCCATTAGAATTTATAAAAATTTTACATATAAAATTTTGACAAAAATTTTTTTCCCCCGGGCTACAACCCACCCCAGCCATGGGCTGGGTCAGCCCCTGCAAGATCCTAACCAATATAGTTACGGTTGGAGGTGCACACCTAAAAAAAGTTACTCCCTCCATACCACCGGGCCACGGAAACCAATATATATATATATACTCCCTCTATCCCATCCATTTCTTTACAATTTTTTTTGGCACGTCCCACCAATTCTTTACATGACTAAAAATAATAACTTTTAACAATAAAATATATTATTACATCACTACTTAACTCCACTTTTTCAACACTTCACACTATTACACCCACTACTTCACTTATTTTAACAATAAAATCACTATTACACCCACTACTTCATTTATTTTAACAATATTACACCCACTATCTTGGTCTCTGTGTCGAGCCCCCATGTTAAGATCTCAATGGGACAGAGGGAGTATACTATTATATAATAAGTGTTGGTCCGGAGTATTGCAGAAGGGGGGGTTGAATGCAATACTGATAAAATCGAATCTTTAAATCAACAACAAAAATAAAGATTATAGATTATCAGTAGATGTATGCAAGCAATAAGTGAAACAAGATTTCTCACAAAATAAATGTTTTATTTATTTTGTGTGAAGTGTTGCTACAACCTGGAGAGAGTTTCTCCAGCTTCGATATCTCAAGAGATACAGATTGCTTCGTGTGCGTACATGAATAGAAAAGAATCTAAGATGTATCTAATTAGACTAAGATACTCTGTTGTCCCAATCGCATGGGGTGTTGAGCTGTTGTCGTATTCAAGTGGCAGCTCTTTACAATTTGCACACCCATGTGACTTTCCCTAATTGCTATACAGACAGGATAAACCATATAAGTAAATCAACCTAGATTCTTTCTATTTCTAGCTAATACAATTCTAGTAGATGTGTGAATCTCTTAAGCTTCTGTCGTAGTCTTGTAGGTCTGCTACAAACGATAGTGTGTTGCAGCAAATCTGTTTCTTGAACATGTAACCTGTCACGGGCTTTGACTGAGAAAATACACAATTCAAATAATTCAAGGTGACAGTAACCTTAACCGCAGAGTCTGCTGTCAAAGGAATATTCAGAGGTTGACAGTACTAGCTCCCGCCAATGTTGTTGTCGGAGCTCCAGACTTGCTGTCAAGTGTGAGAATGTTACTGTCTCTTGCTTCGGCCAATGTTGCTGTCAAATGTAGCTTTGTCGTGACTTTGCAACATTTGTCTTCTTGTAACATTACTGTTAGGGACATGACAGTAACTTTTATTCTTGCTGTCTTCTGGATGTATTCCTTGAGGCTTGAACAAATATATGAACTTCTCCCAAATCATACATTTATTACAAGACAGCAATTATTCGAATACGAAGACATACTCTGGCTATGACAGTATGTTCAACTTAGTAAAAACTAAGTATAGGAAAATATAGTTAAGTTGTCTCTATGCTATCACCCATAAATCCCAACAATCTCCCCCAATTTGTTTTTATGGACAATAACAACAATTTTACAATCAAAACGTGCTGACAACTTAACTAACATAGATCATAATAGCTGAAATACTATAACTGATAAATGTTAAAGAAAAATCTAGAACATGAAGCTTATGAATTTACTGCAAATCAATTGCTCCTATTGAATGAGCAAATCAGAGTTTAACTTAGCTTGATTTTGGCAGTCTCCAATTGTTCAGATTTTTCCCTCTCTTCTGAGAGCTTCATTTCTTGCTTTTCTGAGGTCTTTAACTAAAGCTTTTTCTTCTGGTGATCTGGCATCATCTTCAATGTCTTCAATGTACCCTTGTATCACTCGAGAAGTAAATACTTCAGCATCTTTTACATCAAACCAAGTTTCAAAATCATACGTGTATGTTCTGAACTTCAGAATTCCTTGGATGAATTTGAACCTCATTCCAGGAAAAGCATTTAAGGATTTTCCCCTTTTTCTGTCTAGCTTTGGATCTTCATCTCTCCTCTGATCAAATATTTCCTTTAGCTCCCAAGCAACTAGCATTTCGAGCTTATGAATAGATCCAACAACTTTCCAGTAGAGATCCTTCAGTATACTGGTCCTCAGCTTGTGAAAACTATCAACATAGATTTCTTGCTTGTCATCCTTGATTCTCAGAGGATTATCCAGTACACAGGGCTGATAACCTGCTTCCTCACTAAATAGCTTGTTGAGTTTCTTGTAGCTTTCCTTCAGTTGAGCTTCTAGGGCTTCAGCACTTTGTTTGGCAGATGTGGCAGGTTTGGTGGATTGGGATGATTTAGCTTTAGCAGCCTGGTAAGCTTGTTCTGCTTTATATTCAGCCATGCCAGCCTTTGTAAAAGGACGATGTGCTGCTACAAGGTCCACATCGGGCATTGGTTCCCCATCAGAACTAACTTCTCATAGAATTCAGCATATCTTTGAGCATAGTATTCTTTGACATGCTCTAAGATACTGCTGGAAACATCTTGGTTTGTTTCCATGAGAGTGATAATCCTTTCCAAAACGAAGAAATCAATTCTTCTCCTTACCTTTACCTTATTGCATGAGAGATCACGCATGCCTACCACATTTGAGACTATCTCCATAGTGAAGTCCGGTTCTACAGTTATACATGTCGTTCCACAGTCCTTAAGATCATACTTACGTACCTTTTTGTTGATTGGGTCCAGTTCCACCGAGACAGATGATATGCTCCCATCAATTGACTTTTTCAATAGTTCAAAACTATTTACTTTTCTCTTATCAATGGGCTTCTCTGTCAAAACTGCTTCATGCTTCTTTTTCTTTGCTGCTGTAACTGTCTTCCCTTTTATCTTGGTTGTACGATAGGCTTGGGCTCTTGTCTTCCTTCTGTTAGATGTGAAATTCTTGACAAGCTTTCATACTTTGACTGTTTCTTCAAGTTGATCCATGACAGCATATTTCATGACAACAGCTTTGACAGCTTCGACTATTTGGCTCTTGACAGCATCTTTCACTTGGGTGTCTTCAGCCAATTTGACAATCCTTGTTGATAGTATCTTTTTCAGCATTAAAGCATTCAACAGCTAATCTCAAGATACTTGCCTCCAAGGCTTCATAAATTTTTAACTCCCCATTTTCCTTGACAACATCTTTCTTTTCAGTACTGGGAGTTTCTTGCTCTTCTTGGGTAGCATCCATCTGAGTTTGTGTAGCAACATTCTCAGATGCTTCTTTTCATCTTCCAGGTTTACTACTTCCTCCAATTTCATCCTCATCATCATCCAAAGTATCATCATAGTTGCAGCTTCCTCCCATCTTGGCATTAGCATCAGAGATCAGCTTCTTTATGATTGAGCTAATTTCCTCATCTCTTTTTGCTAACAGCCTATGAATATCTTTGACAGCTTTAACCTTTTCACTTGTGATACTGGATTTGAGAAGTTTCTTCAGCACTATCATGATTGTTTCAGTGCTTAGTCCTGAGATTTTATCCAATGGTAAGAAATCCAACCTTCTAGCTCCTGTCTTTGTGATCCTTCTAAAACACACACCATAAGGATTTTGAATCACCTCAGGGAGTTTGTCTTCAACCATCCTTTTAATTTGTGCTATCAGACTATCATTGAAGGTTGTTGAATTTATGACTACCAGGGTTCCAAGGACTTGGAGTACTCTAGCATGCAAACTTTGTAAAAGTTGCATTGTGATGAATATGGTCAAACGGTTTCTCAAGTAAACCTGAATAGCCCATCTTCTTTCCAAGTTGATTCTCATAGAGATAATTATAACTTTGCTCTTCAGTGTTGATGCCAATTTTGTAAAAGCTCCCCCTGCTTCACTGATTGATTCATCCACCAACTTACTGAAATCTTCATCTTTGTTGTTCAAAGTACTCTCCATGTGATCAACCATCATCAATTCTGCATCTTCAAGGGCGTATTCACTTCCATCTGACCAAGTAGTTCCAGTAGATATGTCCATATACTTAGGCATTTTGCCTTTGCCTTCCAGAGCATTTTGAATTTCTTTTTCTCTCCATTCCTTCTGCAACTTCTGGAATGGAGCTTCGACTTCCTCAGGATTTGGCTCATTGATTTTCAGTGGAGGCAATACTGTTCTTTTAGACTTTTAAGACCCCTTTAATTGCTCCAACACTTCCTTGGATAACAATAATGCCTCACCATCTATTTTTGCTTCAAACAATTCACCATCTCTTGTTGCCTTCAGTTCTTCACCAAAGTTTCTTTCTTCTTTCTCTTGCTCCCCCTCACTTTCATATCCCTCTTTTTCTTCCAAAACTTGCTCCCCCTCACTTTTAGGCTCCCCCTCACTTGCAGCTTCACCTTGTTTCTCCTTCTCTATCAGGTTTGCTTTATTCTGATCTACCACTTTCTCTCCATCACCCTCATTCACCACTTTCTCTCCCTCACCCTCATTCTGATCTACCACTTTCTCCCCCTTAGTTGAGTTGGCAGCACTAAGGATGGCAGAGAACGAGTGAAGAGTTTGTTGAATATCAACAAAACCAGTAGCTACCATAGTGGATAGAGCATCAAGTTTAGCTTCCATGGATGCACATCTACCCTCAAGGGATTTCAACCTTGATTCAGCTTATTTAGAAAGACCACCAGTTCTCAACCTTTTTGGATATAAAGGAAGAGACTGGGGCAAGGAGGCTGTGGGGTTTCTCACACACTCATTGTTTTTCTTAGTGATCTCATCACTCCTCACAGAATGACTCTCAAGGCCTAGTGCCTTTGTGTGTGGGGTTCCCTCAAGTGCACTCTGGACATGCTCAAGTCCCACACCTTTTGCCAGCTCGTTTGGCTGCCTCTCATTTTTATGCTCACCTCTCTTTTCTTTTATCTCTCTTTTTCTTTTCACTCCCTCACTCATCCTAGATACATGGGTATGAGTAGTACTTGCATGCATTTTAGTTGATAAAGTAGAAAGTTTAGATTGTACCTTCAAAGCAGAGATATTAAGTTGATCATCATCTGAAGCATCTTCAACAATGACATTATCATGATCAAGATGTGTAGAGGCGACAACATCTTTACCCAAAATGTTACTGTCCACAGGTGGGTTGACAACAACTTTTGTGGTGCCTTTGACAGCAACTGAGGCTATGACAGCAACTTCCGGAAGGTTAGTTGCTCTTTGGAGTTCGACCAAGATATTGGCTATTTCATTTTCTGGCAGAGTACCATCTTGATCTAGCTCAGTGTTTGAGTGAGTGGTGTCCATTTCACTTTGAGAAATGGGTTCTTATGGACCACTTGATGGGGGCTCATCCATGACTTGAGATGGATGATCAAAACCTGAAGGGATTGGACTGTCCCCTTCTCTAGGTTGTTGAGAAGAAACAATTGATGGATTAGAGAATAAAGAAGGTGATGGTTTAGAAGAGATTTTTGGCTGTTCCACAGGGTTAACTTGTGGAACATCAAGAGTAGAAGATTCATGACCCTCACTGTGCCCTATCTCTGTGTGCATTTCTGCAAGTGTAGGCTCCTCATGAGTGAGTACATGAGGTTGTGCTGACTCTTTACAGGATGCCTTGGGAGGCAGGCTAGCTTCAATAGATACTTCTTGTTGAGAAGAATCACCTAGGGATGTGTTTGATTCCCTTTTACTCTCCACAACCTTTTGTGAGACTGTGGGGTGGCTGACAGTGGCTTTGGCCCTCTTAGCTCTCTTCTTCGTAGGCTCAAGAGGAACCACTGTGGGTTCACTTTCACTAACATCCTTATTTGCTGCATCATGTGTAGTTTCTCCCTCAACATTCTCAGAACTACTACCACTACAAGAAGAAAGGCCTAATGGGAAAGAAAGTTAGTTTTTATTCCGTCATAAAGTTCAAAAAAGACAGAATTATGCGTTTCTATCACAAACAAACTTACGATGGACATATTTAGTTGTAGATTTTATTTTTTATTATTATATTTCGCGCCTCATCAATAATTTAGTATTTACTTTTCCCGCCCTTTTAATTTACGACGAACTTTATGTCTATTCTGTCATAATTTACTAAACGACGGACTATGCTGTCCAAAGTTTGTAAATAATTTATATTTTCTCTTCAAATTTTTATTGATTAAGCAATAATCCGTTTTTCCATTTAAATTTTAATGAAAAATTCAAATTCTTGAATGAATTTTTGCGACGGAGTTTTAGTTGTCTGTCAAAAATTAGAATATTCGACATATATTATCGTATTTGTCATAAATTACACCTGCCCATCATGAATGCCCCACTACACCCATCAATATTACCAGATTCATTGAATGATTTTTTTAATGCTTTCTTCGACGATCCAACTGTACGGATGTTGATTGGTACTCATTCTATAATGTTGAGAAAAAATAATCTAAAAATAAAAAGGTTCGGTTGTGCCGCATCTTAACAGAAACGTTCTATAGTAGTATAGCTTCCAGTAACGGGGTGCGTGCTAGATTCACTGAATAATTTTTTAATTGATTTATTCGACGATCCAACCGTACGAATGTTAATTGATACTCATTCAAATGTTGAGAAAAATAATCAAAAAATAAAAAGTCTCGGTTGTGCCGCATCTTAACAAAAACGTTGTGGTAGTATAGCTTCTAGTAACGGGGTGCGTGCCAGATTCATTGAATGATTTTTTAAAATGATTTCTTCGACGATCTAACTGTATAGATGTTAATTGCTACTTATTCTAGTGTTGGAAAAAAATAATTAAAAAATAAAAAGGCTCGGTTGTGACGCATCTTAACAGAAACGTTTTGATAGTAAAGCTTCTGGTAATTGGGAACGTGCCAGATTCACTGAATGATTTTTTTAAATTGATTTCTTCGACGATCCAACCGTACGGATGTTAATTGGTACTCATTCTAATGTTGGGAAAAAAATAATAAAAAATAAAAAGGCTCGGTTGTGCCGCATCTTATATCTACTTTGGAGTCCCAAGGCTTGCGTTTGAGCCGGTCTAAACCGAATACCTCTGGTGTAACTTCAGTGGTGAGGACAAAGAGGAAGGGGTGGAGGTTAGGATTGAAGATGAGATCGTCCCTCGTACGGATAAGTTCAAGTATTTGGGTTCGATCATCCAGAAGGAAGGTGAGATTGAAGACGATGTCACACATCGTATTAAGGCTGGGTGGTTAAGGTGGAGGGCAGCGTAAGGGGTGATGTGCGACAAGAAAGTACCTTTAAAGTTGAAAGGGAAATTCTATAGAGCGGCAATTCGTCCTGCGATGTTATATGGTTCTGAGTGTTGGACGGCGAAGAAGGACCTCGAGAGCAAGTTGGAAGCAACTGAGATGAGGATGTTGCGGTGGTCTTGTGGGCGCACGATGTTGGACAGAATTCCGAATGTAGTTTTTAGGAGCGAGTTGGAGGTGGCGCCTTTTTCTGCGAAAATTAGGGAATGGAGGTTGAGATGGTTCGATCATATCCGTAGGAGGCTGGCTGAAGCCCCAGTGAGGAGGGTCGAGAGTCTTTCGGTTGCAGGGTTGAGGAGGAGAGGTAGACCGAGGAGGTCGTGGGAAGAGCAGCTTGGGTTGGATCTGAAGGCCTTAAACTTAAATGAGACCATGACCGCGGATAGAGGTGCTTGGAGGCGCCATATCAGAGTAGTGGATTCTCTTTTAGGGAGCGGCTCTGTTGTTGAGAGCCTAAGAGATCGGTTATCTCGGTTAGCGTTATATTAGTTTTTTCGACTCTTTCGTGCTCATTTTTCATTTTTCGTTGGCTTCTGTTTTCTGGTTGTTCAATTGCAGGGAGATTACCGCGGTGACATCGTGGATCTAAGTGCCGTGCAGAGTGGAGTAGTCAATCCTCGGGGATCTGTGCGAGGAGTCATCCTAGATTAGAGTGTGTCGAGAATAGAGTGGATAACCCCCGCGTAGGTAAGTCCCATGTGATCAAAATCATGGGCTCAGGTATGGCTGCGACCTTTTCCAAAAATTTATGAAGTCGTTGTAAATATCACACACCATTTTCTGTTGTGCACTAAGCTGGGGGTCTTCACGGAAACAGCCTCCTTACCGTAAAAGGTAGGGGCATGGTCTGCGTACATCTCACCCTCCCCAGACCCTGCTCTGTGCGGGATATACCGGGTATGTTTGGTTTGGTTTGATTTTCTCAAGCCAAACTTTTATTTTGGTTACTCCCTCCGTCCCATCCATTTCTTTACATAAAAAACTGCGTATCTGACATGCATTTTAAGGATAGTTCTATAACTTATTTTTGATATTTTCTTTTTTTGTATAAAAATAGAACAATCCTATTTTTATACAGAAAAAATATCAAAAATAAGTTATAAAACTATCCTTAAAATGCACCTTAAAATTCATGCCGGAAATTGGTCCGCAAATGTAAACTATTACATAAAATAGAGGGAGTACATAGTAATTTTTGTCGTTTCATAAAAAAGTGTAACACCCGTATGCGAAGCATGGGACAAAAATACTACTACGCAAATAAGAATTCTCCTATGTATTTTCTTTTTCAGAATTCTTCTATGTAATTATTTCAAATAAAATAAAATGAAATTATTTTATTTTATTAATATTGTAAGTATAAAATGGAAGGGAGGGAAGTCCAAAATTTTGTAAAAATTTCATTTTGCCGGGCTTGTAGATGGGTCGCGGGCTTGCACAAAATAAAAACTTCTTTGAATTGTTACATTCTTTCCTTTATTTTTATTTTTCTGCCTCTCGCTTTCTCTCTTCCCCTCTACTCTAGCCGCCGTTACATGTCCATCTAGATCTACATCTAAATAGGGTTTTTGCCCCTTTCAAGATTTTATTGATTTCTTCTCTGTAATCATAAAGCTCTCAATTAGGGGTTTTGAAATCTTGGGTTTCTTTTAGCAGGTTTGTGCGATTTCTAGGGTTTCTTCTATTTTACTCAGGTAATTGATTTCTTTCCACGTAGGGTTTGTAGTTACAATCTTGCTCTGGGCTTATGTACTTCTTGAATTATTATTTTGGTTAAATTGGGGTCTTTGTTTACTTCAATTGATCCTTGTTTTTCTTGTATATATGTATGCCAGCATATGTTTTACACCAGATGTGTTATGTGTCCCTCATACACTTATTTTGGAATTAAATTCTAATTGTTTACCAGTTAGACTTGCATAATTTTATTTTATATAAATTGTGAGATTCAAGTGGTTTGATATTCTTAAATTATTCAATTTAATGGTGGTGACTTGCATAATGTTTGTTGGAGATTGGTTTTTAGTATATTAACGAGGGACTCGTTGTACTTGGCCCTGTAGTGCCAATTCTGGGCATCAGCCGCTACCTGCTTTATTCTCTCCATTAGTTCCCTGTTCTTGCGATTTATGTTTTCTATCTCGAAGTCTTTCTCTTGCAACTTTTTACCAACACTATTCTCAACAGCTTTCATAAAAGATACCATCTGCCTCTGCTTTATGTCCTTCACACCTCTTACTATGTTTTCCTCCTGTTTACAGAGCATTTAAATTAAATTGAAGGTTTAAAGAATAACTATTATGCACTATCAAGTTTACATTTTCTTATTTTGTCATGGTTTTCCAAGTTGGCTTTATTTTGCATTCCATACGCAAGTTACCTTGATTTATTTTATGCATACATTTTAATTTTTTAAAGAGACCTCAAAGCACTTTTTGTACTAGCTATGTTGCAGATGATCTGTTTAAGTATTTTGCTAATGACAAAGTTGTTGGAATTTGGTAGTATTAATGTTCATTTTGGCATTTAACTTTTTGTCCAAACAGGATTTATCTTTGTAAGTTAGAATTTGTGAAAGCTAATAAAATAATGAGTTAGGAAGAAATTAAAAATAGAATTAGCAAATCAGGACTCACCAAATCAATTGTATGAATAGTACATGTTTTGTATATAGAAAAGGTTTGCAATAAGTACAAGTCCTACGTAGTACATACATATGCTTGTAGCACCTGTACATGAACTAATAACTACTCGACTGTTTATTACTTAAAACATCACCAACCTGCCTAGTATGTGATGCTAACCTTCATGTTGTTCTGCTCATTTCAGTTTAATTTTACTTTTAGACCAAAATATATCTCTTGACACCAATACGAATACTCTTATCTGCATATCGATTTTAGATAGTATAATATTAAATTAATAAGTATTCTTGTGGCATGTTTATTATTTATGCATATCTTTTTAGCCTTTTTGTTAACCTAACTGAAAATAACTTGCAGGATAAGATGATTGTTGGTGATGATCATAGCCCAAGCTTAGATAGTGATGTTAAACCAAAGGTTCCTCCCTCCAACGGGTCAACGACGAGGTGCTTGTGCAATTCATATCGCTCATGATGGAACAACAATCGGGCTAAATGGAAGCATTATGCATCATGATAATTATGTATGTGGGGAAATTAGGAAGATTAAACAACTAAACTATGTATAAGGAGGATTCCACAACTAGATTCTGGAAAGATAACTTGTGTTTGTTGGTATATGGTAAATTAACTAGGTGATGGATGTTTATGATATATTTGGACTATTCTGTTATTTATATCCCTTCCTATCTTAAAGATTAATGATGGTTTGGAGTTTAATTGTTGAATTATTGATGTGGCTTGTGCATTTTTTATTAAATAAAATTTTGATGTGCATTGCATAGTTTGAAAGTCTATTTAGGTGGGAACAATTAAAATAACCAGGACCATTTACTCTTGGTTCAAAACTTAAGATGGATTTTGTCACAAGTTCTGGAAAATGAAGCAACTTTGTGACGGAATCCGTCACAAGTTTAAGCGACTTTCTAACAGATTTGGTCACAAGTATTGAAAATTACATGAGTCTTTGTAACAGAATATCCGTTGTAGTACTGGGTATGACATGAATATTTATGACGGATTAAAGAAATGTCTGTCGTGGATATTCTTGATTTTTCCTTTTTTAAAAATGTTTTCTGTGCATTTTTTATAAGTGGGGGTCCACCTAAAACTTGCGACTGAATAAGATTATATTACCGAATAAGAACTTTCGACACGGGCATTTTCGACTGATTTTGTTTGTCGTAATTGGAGGCAATTGTGACAGATTCTTTGTATTAACTCTGTCATTAGGCCCATTTTTGTTGTAGTGTACCAACACCAGTTTCCAAGGGTCTTTTCTTGGATTCTTGTAGAGTTGTTTTTGTGGTCTTTGGTTGTCTAGAGGATTTGATAGGAATGCATGCAGTAGAATGTGGGTTAACTGAATTTGGGTCTAATTCAGCTTCATTCTCAAGGGAGAAGACAACATACCCAGAGGGTAGTGCTACGTGAAGATGAGGCTCTTGATCAGCCATGTGCTTGGTGAAACAGAATGGAATATGTGCATTTGAATTTTGTGAATTGAGTGATGTGTGTGTATTTCCTTTCAAAACATTGCATTCTATAGAGAGAGATGCATTATCATCAATACCACATAATGAATTCAAACACATAGCAAGAAGGCGAGGATAAACATGTACCTTCCTGCTTAGAGCTGACTTGAGTTGACTCATAAGAAACTTTCCTACATCCACTTTGTATCCATGGACAAGAGAGTGAGTAATCTTCTTGATATAGGAGGGAATTCCATTCCATCCAGAGGTTTTGGTTGAGAAAACCTTCACCATGACATCAAAAATCTTGCTCAATTCTTTTCTCAAATGCTTTCTGTCCATTTCACCAGTCGAGTACCATTTCGATGTACCCTCTCTAAGAACAGGACCAGAATACCAAATTTTCAAGAAAACCTTCTTTAGGGTTTCATCACTTGCAAGTTCCTTGTATGATTCTTTAGCTTGCAGTCCAGTTCCCAAAGCTTCGTTGATGCCTTTGATTGTGAGGATGCAGGTGATTCCTTTGATTTTGCATTGTATTGTGTCTTTACCTGCACCTCCTGGAACATAGGCAGTTTTCCAGAATTCTTCAAGCCTTTCCAGGTTCAAGGATGGTGTAGATGTTATAGCATGACCCAGATATGACTTGTTGATAAAGGATACGAGTCCTTTATATCCCTCACCAGCATCTCCAGCAGTGAGAATACCAGCAAAGTTTGTTTGAGAAGAGGATTGTTTGGGTGCCATTTCTTGCTTTGAGCTTCGGAGAGAGATTTTTGCTTTTGAGAGAGAGAGAGGTTTTGTTGAAAGTTGTGTGTTTGTGTGTTTGACAGTTGCTTACATGAAAATAGAAAATGTCTTACTGAGAAAGGGAAAGTAACTATGTTTTAGCCCATTAATCAGTCACGTGGAGTCGTGGGTAGTTACTTTTTAGTGGCTGTAAATCGAGGAGGTAAAATCCCAATTAATTCGGTCCACTAATCTTGATAGTAACATGTGCGCTGTAACAAATTCATTAGTAATTTTGAGAGGATGACAGCAAGTTTTGCTTGATAGTAATATCGTTGCAAGAACATACTGTCATCATTAAGCAATTTATACAATTTCCTTTAAATTTCATGACAATGACTTTTTCAATTATGTCATCTAAGAAACTTGCTGTCAAGGCACTTCGTGACAGCATCTTTACTTATTGACAGCAACTTAGGCGGAAATAATTTATGTCATGAATTTTAATCGACTTTGCCTATTGCTTAAGCAAAAATTATCAAATAGCATTTTAATCATTTTAGGCACATATTTGTTGGTTTTAGCACATATCCACAAACATCCATACACACAAGCGATCAACTTAACAACTATTCGAAGATAGATAGAATGAGATGAAAATAATGAATGACATGCAAGAAAACTAAGAAGATAAAACGGTCATTTCATTAAATAAAAACTTAAAACAATACAAGAAGTTCTTAAGAACTGGAAATTATTTTAAGTTTGGAAAAGCTTCTAGCAGCAGCCTTTCCGCGATCTTCTCCATCTCCTTTTGATCGGAGATCCCCTCTTCTTCGAGATAAGTATGAAACTTATCTACCCAGAGATCAAGCTGCTCATTAGTAGCAGCTATCTCCATCTCCTTCTTGAGACTAGGAGGCTCTGGCTTCACTCCTCCGCTTGCTCCTGGCACCGATGATGATGACATGTCTTCTGCTTTCTTCTTACTCATATTAGACTCTAGAGTTCTTAGGGTGTTAAGTGAGAACAAAGGGTTTAGCTTTGGTCTTATTTATAACACAGTAAGTGACTCTACAGCTCCCAACAGCCTCTTTTTAATGAAGTAATTCAACTTTTAAATTAAAAAGACTGACAAATACCCGTAGTCATATCAAATGACACAAGTACTTATCACTAAGCAGGCGTATGAAATAAGTTAATGTCACATGACTACTCATTACAAAAATTGAAACATGCATGTGATTTGAATTTAGCATAGTCATAGCAAACATGCTGTCAAATAAACAAGTAGCACATTGGACAGTAACTTCTCATGACAGTAACATTGAAAGTTAAGGTCACGAGTTGCAATTTTAACCACATTGAAAATGTAAAAACTAGTAAGTTAACATACCAGATTTAGCATTCCCAATTCACTTACCAACCTGTTGAAGGTTGCTTCATCTAGTGGCTTCGTAAAAATATCTGTAAGTTGCTTTTTTGTTGGAACATAAATCAGCTTCACAGTTCCCCTTTCAACATGTTCTCTTAGGAAATGATGTCTGATATCAATGTGCATTGTCATGGAGTGTTGAACTGGATTGTCTGAGATAGCTATGGCACTAGTGTTATCACAATAAATAGGAATATTGGACAACTCCAAACCATAATCCATTAGCTGATTTTTCATCCAAAGAATTTGAGCAAAGTAACTTCCACCTGCGATATATTTAGCTTCTGCAGTTGAAGTAGATACAGAATGCTGCTTCTTGCTAAACCATGACACTAATCTTCCACCCAGAAATTGACAGCTTCCTGTTGTACTTTTCCTATCAATCTTGCATCCAGCATAGTCTGAATCCGAATAACCAACCAAGTCAAATCCAGTATCTTTAGGGTACCAAAGGCCTAGGTTTGGAGTGCCTTTGAGATATCTAAAGATTCTCTTGATTGCTACTAAGTGTGATTCTTTTGGATCAGCTTGAAACCTTGCACAGAGACATGTAGCAAACATGATGTCTGGTCTGCTAACAGTTAAGTATAGCAACGATCCCACCATGCCTCTGTAGGTACTAGAATCCACTTTCTTTCCTTTAGGATCCAAATCCAGCTTGGTTACAGTAGAGATAAGTGTCTTGGCAGGTGATGCATCTTCCATGTTGAACTTTTTGAGAAGTTCCTTGACATATTTTGATTGGCTTATGAAGATACCATCATCCTTTTGATGAATTTGTAGACCTAGGAAAAATGATAGTTCTCCCATCATGCTCATCTCATACTTGATCTTCATAAGAGATGAAAACTTTTCACACAGCTTCTCATTTGTAGAACCAATGTTGCCCAGTAAATAACAATTGTAGAAGGGGGTTGAATACAATTGTATAAGATTTTCGACTTAAAACAAATAACACAAGTATGAATCAATAACAGCTTTATTAACTCTGATATAAAACTGTTACAAAACTCTCTTAAGAAATTCTTATGTTCTTAAGAGCTGCTAGGTTACAATATAACTCATGTAAGCGATTACAAAATGTAAAACCTAAACTGTGTTTATATAATGTACACAGTTGCACTATCAATTACAAGATATTCTAAATCAATTACATATATCTCTGAATGCATATCTTGTATGATAGCTGCCTTCCTACAAATTAGGAACCGACATATCAATCTTCCTTGATCTCTGGTCTGATGAGAACCTTCATCAAATACTGACCAGCTTCTAATCCTGATAGTCCAATACTGATGGTGCATTCCTGATGACGTCAGCATCAGTATCTGATCAGTAATGCCCAGATCCTGATCATCTCTTGAATCAATATCTAACAATCTCCCCCAATTTGTTCTTTATAAAACAAAGCACAAATTCCTTGATTCAAGATGTCAAAAACTCAAAACAAAATACCTTCTAAAAATCATCAGGAACAGTTTCAGAAATTCTTTGATAGAACAGATTCAGTCTCAAGAATTCAGATAACAATTCTTCTTCCTTGCTTTCAAGAATTTGAATCAGTTTCTTCTTCAGATTTTTGAGTTCTTCATCTTCCTCATTAATCTGATAAATAGCTGCCCTGATGTTCTTAATTGAGTTTCTCGGAAGATCTAAGTCACCTAGCAACACATAAGCAATTTCCTTTCCATCCGGATTTAGAGACAGTTGTTCCATGCCTAGATACACTTCTTTAACAGCTGTACCTTTCTTCATTTCAACCTCTCTATCTCTTAAATTTAAGTACATGGGAATATAATTGCCATCATACCTTGTTCCTCCATCCATGAATCTCTGTCTAATCTTCAGGTAAATCATGACACACCAATTTTGATAAACTTCTCTTTCACGAACATTTATTCTTTTACTTCTGAGAAGATACAGAACATATTTCAGTTCTTTTGCAGATTTACACAACAATTCATGAATAGGAATCTTCTTCACACTTCCATCTTTCATGAAGTACACCAGCTTCTCTATTTTCTTTGCATCAACATGACAATCAGCAATAATAGCAACAGCTTCAAGTTTCCAAAGATGATCTACAGTTAACTCATCCCCAATCTTGTCAACTAGAGCATATTGATCAGTTTGTGCAATGAAAATAACCAGTGCATGACTATATCCAATTCCTCCTCTTGTGCCAGGTTCCCATCCTCTCAAGCCAGATTGCATACTCACCCATTTTGGTGGATTTTCAGCAATAAAAGTAGTAGACTCTGTTTTAACAATCAGAAATTCATTGATCAAAGAAGACTCTTTTATCAATCCAGCTGATATGAATACAACTGGTTTCCTATAATCAGCCTTATCCACCTCCTTCTTCTTACTTTTCTTCTTCTCATTAGTTGGATAATCCTGCTGATGTTCAGGAACAGATCTATCTCTATCATACCATAACTTCCTGTCTGATCTATGAACATTTCTTAAGTAATCTCTGGTTGTAATCTTTTCTGCTTTTATGGCTTTAGCTCTGACTTCACTTTCTCTTTCAAATCTTCTGAAGTTTTCTTGTTCATACTCCAATGTATCTTCAGAAACTTCCACATTGTGAAATTCAACCACAACTTTAAGAATCATAATCTTAAGTTCTTTTAAGATTTCAGAATCAGAAACAACGACTGACTTCTCATTAAATGCAGTAGATTGAACAGCTGCCTTACTCTTCCTTTTCAAAGGCAATATCTCCTCTACAAATTCTTCAGGAGCATTGAATCTGTTGTCTGGAGTTGATGCAAGAGATAGTGGAGTTTTCTTCTTTTCACTTTCAGAAACATCTTTCAATTTGATTCCACTAGATCTTGTTTGCCTTGAACTTGTTTGAGCAGATGATCTTCCTCTATTTCTGTATCTTCCTCCTCTGCCTCTTCCTCTTCTTGCAGCAAGAGCTTTATTCTGTTTTGCAAGCTCTTCAAGGATCCTGTTCTGTTCTTCTAAGAATTCATCAGTAGTCATGTTTGGATTTTCTTCAGTAGATAAGACAAGTGCTTTCTCAGCATGATACTGTTGAACTCTTTTGTCTTTATGAAATAATTTAAGAACACGACCATCCCCAGTGTCAAGTTCATGAAACAGATTAGCAGCATCTTCATCCTGTTCCACATACACATCATCCTCAGGAATGGTTGACAGAGTTTGACCAGGTATCACTGTCTTCTTTCCAGATTCAGAAACATGAGTTGACTGCTTAGTTTGAGTATTCGTTTTCTTTATCAGTAAAGCAGCATCAGAGGTTTCAATTTTCTGATGTGACTCAGCACCACCATCATTTCCAGAATTATCATCCTTTTGTACAACTGGATCAGGTGAACATTTTGTTTTGACTATCTTCTCCCCCTTTTTGAAATCAGTATCGTCCTGAATGAAGAACGACAATATAAGCTTGAGGGTTTCATCGATAGTATCAACTTTAGATTCCAAGACAGTCATTCTAGAATCCAATCTCCTGTCAAGAGCTTTAATATCATCTGCAAGAAGGCGTGCTTGAGAAGCAGTAGCAGATATGGAAACAGATGTTTGAATACCCGCTTGAAATTTATCTGTTGCAGCATTCATTGATTCAATCTCACTCCTCAATCCCTTTGCTAGAAGAGCATTGGTTTTGAGAAGAGCCTTAAGTTCAGGTGTCGGCATCCGCGTAGCAATATGACCAGAATGAAACAGAGCATTTTGAAAATTCATCTCAGCAGTGGGTTCATTCCATTCTGTATCCCATTCATGTCCCCTTGCAGCTCGAGTATCAGAAGGAAGAAGTGAACTATACTCTCCTCTGAATTCTTCTTGAGTCATTGACTGCATGTATCTACTTGAAGACCCATAATTAGATCGGAGACTGGCTTTTATAGCCGCCTGCATTTGCTTTGTTTCAAGATCAGCATGATCATCATCATCATCATCATCTGAGCCACCACCAGCCTCAGGAAGTTTATGTTCAACATCATCATCAGGAAGCATAATACCTTTCAGTTTCAAAACACCAGTAGATACAGCTGGTGAATCCTGATGACCTGCAGACAAATTAGTAACATGTCCTAAATCTCTCTTTTCTTTTAAAGTGATCTCATCACTTCTCACAATGTTACCTAAGTTGCTTTCAATAGCAACTCCTACCTCACTAGAAGTTAATAACTTCTCACTCTTTTCTACCTCTCCTTTTGCCAGTTCAGGAGACTGCCTCTCATCACTCTTCTTTTTCTCTAAATGTTCACTCTCAATCTCACAAGAAAGGTTCTGGCTCATTAATTGTGAAGAAATAAGAGGTGGCTGAGAAAAGTTGTCTGAAGTCAGACAGATAGAGGTATCCTTGTTATCAGGTCTATCTGTAATCATACTATCAGTAGTAAATGAAGTAGATAAAGAGATGTTACCTGATGAAGTAGTTAACGAATCCATTGGCCTTGCTGAAATTGGCTCAATAAGCAATGGAATAAGTGAATCAGTAGTACTTGCATCAGGATTGACCACTGCAACTATAGCATGACTTGCATCAGTATTTGCTACTGATGGTTCTTGTGTAGTCTGAGGTTTTGAAGCTTCTTCAACACTTTGAGTCAAAGGTTCTTGTGTACTTCCCTCAAATGCAGTGTCAGCAATCACTCTGTCACATTCAGCAATGTGCAAATCATGAGCAGCTTTTTCTGCCAGACTTCTAGCAAGTTCAATTTCAATTTCAGAAGCCCCTTGAGCATTGTCAGGAAACTCCCCTGCTGATGTTAGTTTGCCAGCATCTTCACTTTGAGAATATGGTTCTTGTGGGGCAGGAATATTCTTGTCTTCACCTTCCCTTTGAGAAGATGGTTCTTGTGGGACTATTCATTCAGAAATGTCTGCACCTACACTTTGAGTAGGTGGTTCTTGTGTGACTGGATCTGCAATAGCTTCTGAACTCCTTTGAAGTTCAGGTTCTTGTGGGCTGGATCCTCTCAGAGATGACACTGTAGTCCTCTGTTTCTTATGTCTGTGAAAAACATTTGCTTCAGCAGTTTTTACTTCAAGAGGTGAAGGTTTAACACCCAGCTGAGCAGCAATAGCATTTACTTCATCAACGGACATCTCAATAATTCTTCTCTTTGGAGATGCAGATGCTGGAGAATCAGAAATCTCAACAGTCTTCACAGGTGAATTATTTGGAGTAGAGATGTCAGGATTAGCAGTAGCGTCAGGAACTGATGATCCATCCTGATTAACAACATCAGGATTGCCTTCCATATCATCAGTAAGATTCAGAAATTCTGTATGATCAACAAATTTGCCTTTTCTGATTAATCTTCTTCTTTTCTTTGGCTTTTCAGAGACAGCCACTTCTCTTGTATCAGCAACATCAATCTCCTTCTTTTTCAACAAGACTGATATAGGCATTGTATCATCATCAGAATCAGAAATAGCTCCTTGAACAACTTTCCTTTTCACTCCTGTTCCTTTATCCAAACCAGATGTTTCAACAACTCTTTGTCCACCCCCTTGTGACTTCATTTGAGAATGAGTTGGAGTGGAGAAATCCTTTGACCCTGATTGCCTCTTAGACACATCAGATCTAGCTGATTTCTTTGATTTTACAACTGATGCCTTTTGTGAGACATCAGAGGTGGTTAACTGTTTAGGTAAGTGTTTAGGTTGTGTGCTTGTGTCAGGAATAGGATGTGTAAGGTCCTGTTCCATAGCACCAGTTGCTGGGCCATATTGAATAGGCATTCTCTTTCTTAAAAGAGACCATACTTCATCAGGAATGTATGGAGATCCCACAAACTTATTTGCCTTATCAGAATTGATTAGACTCTTTATATTGTTATCTGAGATTTTACATATCGGCAAAATTGTATCATTCTCAAAAACAGCATGAGGACATAAGTGAGAAAATATTAATTGAAAAAATCTAAGAAAGCAAACATAACCACATTTATCTGCTTTTCTTTCACTTAATGCCTTTAGTATAAAGGAACCATAATCAAATGAGAGATCATGAATTAGAGAGTACCCAATTTTAGCTGAACCAGTGGGTAAGGCATCAAAGTTTGACACTTTATTCAAGAAACATCTGCTGATTGTGTCAAAGAAGAAATTCCATTCCTTCTTGAGCTTTGTCCTGTAGAGCTCTCCAAACTTCTTTGGTGTTCCATTGTAACCCAAGCTTACAACATACTCAAGAAGTTTTGCATCAGTAACTTTGAACACAGGGTTACCAATGATTGATGGTAAGTGTAGGGCTGCATTGACAATCTCAGGTGTCACATAGTATGTAACATTGTCATATTCAAAGCTCATCTGAGGATTTTCTGATGGATGACTTTTCCCAAAAACACTTGTGTTCCAAACCTGCATAACAGACTTAAAAGATATCTTGGCAGGTTGGGTTAGAGCATAATTGATTGGGCTTGAGGCCAAAAAGTCCTGAATAATGTGGAAATCACTCGGCAAGTCCTGATGATCTAGAACTGCAGTGAAGTTATTAGTATTAAACGTAACTCCATTGATTACCACCTTGCTGTTCATGAATAAGTTCTCCATTGCAATTTCAAACACAAAAGATGTGTTAATTTTGAAATTAGGGTTTGATAGTGTAAAGACAAAGAGAGACGATGCTTTACTGATAGTTTGAGAAAACTAAATCAATTAGTAAACTTAATTGATTTTGGACAATACTTGTAACTTCTCAAAAACAGGTGTCAGTAAATCATTCGTTTAGGCTAAAGTAATGGACCAAATTACGTGAGAGAGTGGTGAGGATTACACGCGTCGTGACTTACATATATAACTGTGTGTAAGCATCGAGTGTGCACACGCGCTACATATTATTCGGAAAATAAAATTGTGACCAAAATAAAGCATGGTAATTTTGTTTTAAATAAAGAAATTTAAAACATCACAATTGAATAATACCTGGTACTTGCACCAGTAATATGAATCGTTTCATATTCTCGTTCCACCCTCCTCTATTTAATCTTAGAGACTTGTCCACTTACTTCTTTAACGCTTCATTCTCTCCTGTTAAGAAAAACCTTTCTCATCAAAAGTTTTAGCAATGTCGAACCTTACCATCATTGAGAAAAACCTCCATCTCTTAGATAAAAGAGATATATTTAGTTATACTCGTGAAGAGTTTGATGCTTTCGACTGGGAAAGACAACTGGAGACTCTCTGGTTGTAGATGGATGCAGGTCTCGAAGAAATCGAGAAGGAAAAACCTGCAAAAGTGATCGACATAGATGCTGCCCTCCAAACAGCATTCGCTTGGCTTTCATCTAAGGCATCCTCATCCAGCTCCATCAACCATTGTTAATGAATATGTCAGCAAAAATAACCTTATCCCTGTCAACTTCCACCCAAACAAAGTGGCAAAGATGGGATCTGGGATGGCTATTAACAATGGAGTGGATTGGTCTTCTTATTTCCTGTTGAATAGATTAGTAGATAGAGAACACAAAAGATGTAATCTTTGAATGTAAACTCTTTCTTATTATCAATGAAAAATTTTGTTTATTCTATTCTATTCAATGTTTTTCCTGATTGAACATGTTATCTGACATTTAAATATGAGGACTAATTAAAGTAATCACATTATCAGGAATTCAATAACATTAAACATAACTTGAATCAGGAAATTGAGATAAAATGAAGATAGTTAGACTCTGACAAAATACTGATTATCGAATCGTTGCATCAGGATTCGACGTTGACCACTGTCAGGATTGACTTTCCATCAGTATTTGCAAGTCGTCAGTACCTGATGACTTCTTTTTCTCAGGAACTGCCATAGTTTACCATTCCAAGTTCATTCACCAACTTTGTAAAAGTAGCCTCAGGTAGTGGCTTGGTGAATATATCAGCTAACTGTTGATCAGTAGGAACAAAATGAAGTTCAATTGTTCCTTCCAGTACTTGTTCTCTTATGAAGTGATACCTGATGCTGATGTGCTTTGTAAGAGAATGTTGAACTGGATTTCCTGTCATAGCAATAGCACTTTGGTTATCACAATAAATAGGTATTTTTGAAAATGACAAACCATAGTCCATTAGCTGATTTCTCATCCACATGATCTGAGCACAACAGCTTCCAGCAGCAATGTACTCAGCTTCTGCAGTTGATGTGGAGATAGACTTTTGCTTCTTACTGAACCAAGAAACTAGTCTTCCTCCAAGAAACTGACAACTGCCTGAAGTACTTTTCCTGTCTATTTTGCATCCAGCAAAATCAGCATCTGAATAGCCACATAAGCTAAAGTCTGATTCTCTGGCATACCAAAGGCCAAGAGAAGATGTGCCCTTTAGATATCTGAAAATCCTTTTTACTGCAATGAGATGCGGTTCTCTAGGATTTGCTTGAAATCTTGCACATAGACAGGTTGCATACATGATATCAGGTCTGCTAGCAGTTAGATATAAGAGTGAGCCAATCATCCCTCTATAGTTGGTTACATCTACTTCAGTTCCTTGATCAGGATCAAGCTTTGTAGCTGTAGCTATAGGAGTGGAAGCTGTAGAGCTGTCTTGCATGTTAAACCTTTTTAGTAAATTCTTTGTGTATTTTGACTGATTGATAAAAATCCCTTCATCAGTCTGTTTAACTTGAAGACCTAAGAAATAGCTCATTTCACCCATCATGCTCATTTGATATCTCGACTGCATTAGCTTTGAAAACTTCTCACACAGCTTAATATTAGTTGACCCAAAAATGATATCATCAACATATATTTGAACTAACAGCAAATCCTTACCATGATTCAAGTAAAATAAGGTTTTATCAATTGTACCTCTGTTGAATCCACTTTCCAGTAAGAATTGAGCTAAGGTTTCATACCAGGCTCTTGGAGCTTGCTTTAGTCCATAAAGTGCTTTATCCAGTCTATAGACATGATCTGGATGTTTGGGATCAATAAATCCAGGAGGTTGTTCAACATATACCTCCTCTTCCAGTTCTCCATTGAGAAAAGCACTTTTTACGTCCATCTGGAATACTTTGAATTTCTTGTGGGCTACATATGCCAGAAAAATTCTGATGGCCTCCAGTCTTGCAACAGGAGCAAAAGTCTCATCATAATCTATTCCTTCCTGTTGAGAATACCCCTTTGCTACTAGTCTTGCTTTATTTCTCACAATTGTGCCATCTGAATCAGTCTTATTTCTGAATACCCACTTTGTACCTACAATAGACCTTCCTTTGGGTCTTGGTACAAGTTTCCAGACTTCATTTCTTTCAAACTCATTCAGTTCTTCTTGCATAGCTGTCACCCAATCAGCATCCTTAAGTGCATCTTCAACTTTCTTGGGCTCCTCCTTTGACAGAAAGTTATTATATAAACATTCATTTTGAGTTGCACTTCTTGTCTTAACACCTGCTTCAGGATTCCCAATGATTAAGTCAGGAGTATGACTTTTTGTCCATTTCCTTGCTGATGGTAAGTCATTTCTTGAACTGGATGCTCCCCCTGGATTGGTGTTTTCTTCAAAAGAACTAGAGTTGCTAGAAGCTCCCCCTGAGATAGTGCTATCTTCTTCTGATGTACTATCTTGATTGTCACTTGAGTCTGTTTCCGATGAATCTCTACTTGATGTTTGAGTTGAATCATCACTAGTGATGTCTCGCTCTTGCTCCCCCTCAACATTTGCATTATTTGAGTCATCATCAGTAACAGGTGTTTGATCAGGAATTGATCGATCGTCAGGATCTGACAGAATATCAGTATCTGCCGTGACTTCATCAGGATTGTTGGTAGCTTCATTTGCAAAAGTCAAACTGTCATGAGAGTCTTCTTGTATTCCTGTTAACTTTCTATCATCAAAAGATACATTAATAGACTCCATGACTGTCTTTGTTCTTAGATTATAGACTTTAAAGGCTCTTGTTGTTGGATAGCCAATAAAGATGGCCTCATCAGCTTTTGTCTCAAATTTTCCTAGCTGTTCTGGATGAGGTCTTAGAACAAAGCACTTGCAGCCAAACACATGTAGATGCTTCAAACTTGGCTTCTTTTCCTTAATCATCTGATAAGGAGTTACACCATGTCTGTTGATTAGTGTAATATTTTGAGTGTAACAAGCTGTGTTGACTGCTTCTGCCCAGAAATATGTAGGTAGTTTAGCTTCTTCCAACATAGTTCTACCAGCTTCAATAAGAGTTCTGTTCTTTCTTTCAACTACTCCATTTTGCTGAGGAGTGCCAGGAGCAGAGAATTGTTGAACTATTCCTTTGTATTTGCAGAACTCTTCCATTGCTGAATTCTTGAATTCAGTCCCATTATCACTTCTCAGAATCTTGACTTTGTATTCCGTACCAGTTTCAATAAGTCTAACATGGTCCAGCAGTATCTCAGCAGTTTCATCTTTTCTGTGAAGAAAATAAACCCAGGTAAATCTAGTATATTCATCAACAATGACTAGAGTATACCTTTTCTTACTGATGGACATAATATTCACTGGTCCAAACAAGTCGAGGTGTAGCATGTGATATGGTTCATCAATTGAGGATTCAGATTTGCTCTTGAATGATGTCCTTCTCTGTTTAGCCTTCTGACAAGCATCACAGAGTCCATCAGGAGTATATAGAGCCTTTGGTAATCCTCTTACCAAGTCTTTCTTAACCAACTCATTTATATTGTTGAAGTTGAGATGAGAAAGCTTCTTATGCCAATTCCAACTTTCATCTACAGATGCTTTACTGATGAGGCATGTAGTTGGATTTTCAGTATTAGTGTGAATGTTGGCTTCATAAATGTTACCATGTCTTTGACCTGTTAATGCAATCTTTCCTGTAGATTTGCTGATTACTTCAAAATGAGTATCATTAAAGTTGACACGATAACCTCTGTCTGTGATCTGACTAACACTTAACAGATTGTGCTTTAGTCCTTTCACCAGAGCTACTTTCTCAATGATGACATTTCCAATTACAATGCTGCCATATCCCAAAGTTTGTCCAATGTTGCCATCCCCATAAGACACAGTTGGGCCAGCCTTTTCCTCAAATTCTGATAGCAAGGTTTTGTCTCCAGTCATGTGCACAGAACATCCACTATCCATGACTAACACATTTTTCTTTTTACCCTGCAATCAGAATCACAAAGAACTCAGTTAGAATTTTTAAGAACCCACACTTGTTGGGTTCTCTTTTCATGCAATTCAACATCTTTAACAGTAGAAGATTTTCTTGTAAAGACATTTTTATCAGAATTAACTCCATCAGAATTAGTCTTTATCTTGACAGATGCATGATTAGAATTCAAGTTCTTTGTTTTTCCAAAATTTGCACTTTTATTGAACTTTAGCAAAGGCTCATAATAATTATAGTACAAATTATGGTATTCTTCACATGTATAGATAGAATGCCATTTACTGCCACAATGGAAACAAGGATTCTGTGGTTTATAGAATACTGATTTATTCCTAATGTCAGACTTAGGAACTACAGTTGGCTTCTTTTTACTCCTCCTGCAATCAATAGCAAGATGATTAGAATTACCACAGTTAAAACATACTTTTCTTGGTGCATTCGGAATATACTTATAATTATTCTCCTTGTTTATTCCAACTTTACCATTCCTGTTCCTTTTGACAGTTGGAACTCTCTTCCTATCTGTTACCTCACAGATTCTGTCCCTTAATTGCTTCTTGGACAAAAGACCTACATTTTTGTTTTTGACAGTTCTAGACTCAGAATGATGTGTAGAAGTAGATCCCTCTTCTGAAGTAGATTTGGGAATTTCTGGATACACATAATTAACTGGTTTTAGTTTGGTTTTGGTACTGTCTGTAACGTATCTGTAGGTTTTTGGATTTGTTGAGTTATTAACTATAACTCTTCCAGGGTTAGATGAAACAACCTTTCCTTTGTCCTTTTTCTTATTTTCTGGTTTATACCCTAGACACTCTTTCCAGTTTTTATCAGAAATGATTTCATGAGTTTTTGTACCAGAATGTGTCCAGGTTCTGAGTTTTTCATTAGCATCTTTAAGTTGCCTTTCAAGTTCATTACATTTAAACTCAATTTCAAGTTTCATGTGTTTAGCATTATCACATTCTGCTTGAACTTCATGCAAGAAAATTAACTCAGCTTCTAGATGATCATTTCTCTTAACAACCTCTGCCATTTCAGATTTTATTCTTGTATTTTCAAGAGATTGACTCCTAAAACTAATATGCAGAGATTTTAAGAAAGATCTTAGCTCAGAAACATTATTAGTATCAAAATCAAATAAAATTTCAGATACCTTGGTTTCACCAGCAGAAGTCTCATCAGTTTTAGCCATCAAAGCATAATTCACTTTCTCCTCTTCAGAGTCAGATGATGAGTCCATCCAATCCTTGCTTGAAGAAATGAGAGCTTTGGTTTTGGTCTTCTTGCACTCAGTTGCAAAATGACCCATCCCATCACAGTTATAGCATCTGATTTTTGACTTGTCAAACTTGCTGCTTTTGACTTCTTTCTTCTTGTACCTGTCTTTGTCAGCATTGAAGGTTTTCTTCTGGAATTTCCCTTGCTTCCTAGCCTTTCTGAACTTCATCTTTTTGAAGCCCTTGACTATCATAGCAACCATTTCCATCATATCAGAATCAGTGGAGTCATCATCAGTATCAGGATCAGACTCAGTATCAGTATCTGATGATGAGTCATCAGGAATTGACTCTTCCACTCTACTCTTTCGGTTATAAACCTCCTCAGCTTTTCCCTTTGATTTTGATTCAACATTCAAAGCAACAGATTTTGCTTTGACATTTTTCTTGTTCTTCCTCTGTTGAACCTCAAGATCATGAGTTCTTAGCATCCCATAGACTTCATCAAGAGACAACATCTTCAAATCATATTGATGCCTTATGATTGAAGCTTGAGTATCCCACTCTTCAGTTAAAGCTCTGAGAAACTTGGTATTCGAATCCTCTGGATCATATTCTTTGCCAACCAGTGATAGATTGTTCAGTAAAGTCAAGAATTTATCGTACATATCAGTAAGGCTTTCATCAGATTTAGCATCGAATTGCTCATACTCCTGAATTAACAGAGCCCTTCTGTTTCTTTTGATAGATTCAGTACCTTGACATTGAGTTTCCAAAGTATCCCAAATTTCCTTCGCAGTCTTGCATGCTATTACCCTGTTAGACATGACATTATCAAGACTGTTATGCAAAATATTCTTTACCTTTGCATCTTTGAGTACTTGAACCTTTTCTTCTGTCGTCCATTCATTCTTTGCCTTAATGACATAGTGTTCAGCAACAGTCTCTGTTCTTGCAACTAGTTTTGTTGGAAGAAATGGTCCATCATTGATCCTGTCAAGATAGTCAGGATCAGTTGCTTCTAGATACATCAACATTTTCACTTTCCAGGTTGGATACTCGGTCCTCTTGAGAATTGGAATTTTAATGCTTTCATACTTGCTTGTCGACATCTTAAGATCGTTACTGATTAAAATTAATCAGTTTAGCTCTGATACCAATTGTTGCCCAGTAAATAACAATTGTAGAAGGGGGTTGAATACAATTGTATAAGATTTTCGACTTAAAACAAATAACACAAGTATGAATCAATAACAGCTTTATTAACTCTGATATAAAACTGTTACAAAACTCTCTTAAGAAATTCTTATGTTCTTAAGAGCTGCTAGGTTACAATATAACTCATGTAAGCGATTACAAAATGTAAAACCTAAACTGTGTTTATATAATGTACACAGTTGCACTATCAATTACAAGATATTTTAAATCAATTACATATATCTCTGAATGCATATCTTGTATGATAGCTGCCTTCCTACAAATTAGGAACCGACATATCAATCTTCCTTGATCTCTGGTCTGATGAGAACCTTCATCAAATACTGACCAGCTTCTAATCCTGATAGTCCAATACTGATGGTGCATTCCTGATGACGTCAGCATCAGTATCTGATCAGTAATGCCCAGATCCTGATCATCTCTTGAATCAATATCTAACAACCAAAGATTATGTCATCAACATAAATCTGAAACAGAATGATGTCCTTGCCATGGTGCTTGTAGAATAGTGTCTTATCCACTACACCTCTTGTAAATTGATTCTTAATGAAAAAAGTAGATAGAGTTTCATACCAAGCTCGAGGGGCTTGCTTCAATCCATAAAGTGCTTTGAACATCTTGTAGACAAAGTCATACAACTCAGCATCCTCAAATCCAGGTGGCTGTTCGACATACACTTCATTTTCTAATTCTCCATTAAGAAACACTTTTGACATCCATTTGGAACACTTTGAAGTTACAGTGTGCAGCATAGGCTAAAAATATCCGAATAGCTTCAAGTCTGGCAACAGAAGCAAATGTTTCATCATAATCGATTCCTTCCTGTTGACAGTAACCTTTAGCTACTAGCCTTGCCTTGTTTCTTGTCACATTTCCATTTTCATCCAACTTGTTTCTGAAAACCCACTTTGTGTCAACTACTGACTTCCCTTTGGGTCTAGGGACCAGCTTCCATACATTGTTTCTCTCAAATTGATTTAGCTCTTCTTGCATAGCTATCACCCAATCTGAATCCAACAATGCTTCATCAATTGACTTTGGCTCAGTTTAAGATAGAAAACATGAAAACATGCTGTCAGCAGAAATATTTCTTCTCGTCCTTATACCAGTAGTGGGATCACCAATGATTAGATTGCTAGTGTGATCTCTGTTCCACTTAGTGGTTCTGGGCAAGCTTCTTTCTTGATCTACTTCATCATTTCCTCTTTGAGGTGTTGACTCTCCACCATTGATGTTTTCTCCTTCATGTTCTTCAACGTCTCCAGAATCATTCTCATTCTGATGATTAGCTGATATAGTTTGAGATTGAGCTGGAGTTTGAGTAGCATCATTGGTGTTGATAGCATTTCTTTCAAACTCAATATCCTAAGTACCAGTAGGTTCATCAGCAACAATTTCTTCTTCTTCCAAATACCCTTGATTTTCAAATCTAAGAGGCTCCATTTGACCATCCTCTTGCAGTCCTGGGAATTTGGTTTCATCAAATGTGACATTCACACTTTCTTCAATGACTTTGTGATCAATGACATAGACTCTGTAGGCAGTCCTCTCCAAACCATATCCCATGAAAATGCCTTCATAAACTTTAGCATCGAACTTTCCTTTTCTTACATGGTTGTCAATCATCATGAAACACTTACTTCCAAATACATGAAAATACTTGACAGTAGGTTTCTTTCCTGTTAACAGATAGTAAGGAGTGTTTCCATGAGTCTTGTTGATCAAGGTTCTATTCTATGTGTAACAAGCCGCATTAATAGCTTCTACCCAGAAGTATGTCGGTAATTTAGAATCATTCAACATAGTTCTCGCAGCTTCGATGAGAGTTCTGTTCTTCCTTTCTAACACTCCATTTTGCTATGGTGTCCTGGCAGTGGAAAATTGTTGGACAATGCCCTCTTCTTTGCAGAAGTTTCCTAGTGTGGCATGTCTGAACTCAGTACCATTGTCACTTCTCAGATATTGAACTTGAGCATTGGGGGTTCTTTCAAGAACTCTTATTTGATCAATGATTTTTTGAGCAGCTTCGTCCTTTGTCTCTAAAAACTTCACCCAAGTGTACCTTGAGTAGTCATCCACCATTGCCAGGGCATATCTCTTCCTTGCAAGAGATTGAACATTTACTGGACCAAACAAATCCATGTGAATTAATTTGAGTGGCTCAGTGTTGGTATTCACTTGCTTTGATTTGACAATCCTCACATAGTCCTTCTTGACAGAATTCCTGTTGAGGTAGTCCTCTCACTAAATCCTTCTTCATTAGAATATTCATATTCTTGAAATTGAGATGTGAGAACTTCTTGTGCCAAAGCATGCTTTCACCAACTGATGCTTTACTATAAAAACAGTAAGCCTTGTCTTTATTGACAGAATTTAAATCTGCAACAAACAAGCTTCCTTTCCTGACTCCTTTCAAAGAGAGACTTCGATCTTTCTTGTGATAGATATCATAAACCATTATATCAAAATCAACCTTGAATCCCCTGTCACTGAACTGGCTGACACTGAGTAGGTTGTGCTTCAATCCATCAACAAGAGCAATATCTTCAATGACAACATTTCCAATTTCTAAACAGCCATATCCCACAATGTAACCTTTGCTGTTGTCTCCAAAAGTTATGATTGGACCGACTTTCTTCACAAAATGTGATAGCAGGGCTATATCACCAGTCATGTGCCTGGAGCATCCACTGTCGATGATCCACATGACCTGCTTCTATATCTTGCCCTGCAAAATAGATGATTTTAATTTGCATCTTGTACCCAAACTCTGTTGGGTCCTGCAGTTACAGCATCATTGTTCATATCATTCTGTTTCACATTTAAATCGACACTAGAATCCTCATGTCTGACTTCTTTTACTGTCCACTTGGTTCTAGAGTTAGACTTAGTCTTTCTCTTGGTGGAAGCTGCCTTTTTACCAACATAGGCAGGCACAGAAGTCTCAGCAGTTTCTAAATAGGAGCATCTTTCAGTAGACAAAATAGGTAGATTGAAGCAAGTACTCATAACAACAATTTTGCATGGCATACAGTCAATGTTATTACAGACATCCATACTTCTTTGCATAATGGGGGTTCTATGTAAGTTACCACTAACATTGGACGCATTAACCTTATCCTGTTTAGGTTTCTTACAAACAAATGTTAAATAATTAGATGATCCACAATTATTGCAAAGCTTCCTAGGGGCATCCTTAACATGACTATATCCATTCTTCTTATCAATCCCTAACTTACCATTCCTATTCTTAGGCTTGTAGGCATTTGCTTTGACAGTATGTTCTGAAGTTGCTGTCGAGCCACCCTTGACAGTACCTTTCTTTGCCTCTGTCGTGACAGCAAGTTTGAAGGTTGCTGTCTTGGGTTCTCTCTTGACAGCATCTTTTGAAGTTTCTGTCTCATCCTTGTTGCCAGCTACTTTAAAACATTCTGTCTGATTGCTTGGTAGAGTTTCTGTCATGGGGAACTTGACAGTATATTTTCCTTTGCTCAGTGTGCTGTCAATGCACTCATCTTCATCAAGTAGCTCTTGTTTGATGAACAAGGAGGTTTCAACAAAATCAGCTTGAAGATTTTTGAAAATCGGATTGTTAACTCTTTTGAGAATTTGAGGTTTGACAACATCACTATCATCAAGAACAATTGCCTTTCCATTCCTTCTACCATACTCGAAACCTATTCCTACCTTTTGATTCTCAGTGTGATTATCATGATATTCCTAGACTAACCTAGAAGAGTTTCTAAAAGTTTTGTGTTTAAACTAGTTTTCTGCAATTTGACTCCTGAGAAAATTTTCTATTTCCTTAGCACAGATAATATCATTCTTTAATCTAGCATTCTCTTGAGCTAATGAATCTAGGGGACTGGTTCTTAGCAACAACATTTCATTTTCAGATTTGAGAATTTCATTCTGTTTAGTTAACTTAGCAATTTCTTCATGAGCAGTAGATAAACTAACATGAATTTTAAACATCTCAGCACTTAAATCCTCAATGGTATGCTTATACTCAGTTTTAGACATATCAAGTAAGACTAGAGATGGTACCTGATTTGATGAACTTGAAGCTTCTTCATCAGATTTAGCCATGAGGGCTAAGTTCACAAATTCATCTTCTTCTTCATCTTCAGAATCATCCCAGCATTTTCCTTCAGCCACATAGGCTTTCCCTTGATTCCTCTTACACTGATTTCCAGATCCCTTTCCTTGATTCTATCTTGGTCTTCTGCACTCAGTAGCAAAATGACCTAGCTCATTACAGTTGTAACATCTAAACTTCGACCTATCCTCCAACCCTGTCTTGTATCCTCCTCTTGTCGTTCCATAAGTGGGCTTTGAAAAACTTCCCTTGTTGAATTTAGATGATTGACCCTGTGGCTTGTATGACTTGTCCCTTCTGAACTTGATATTCTTGAATCTCTTAGCCATATAAGCCATGGTTGGATTATCCATGCTTTCAATCTCTTCTACTGTGTAGAAGTCTTCATCTTCAACATCTTTCAGCTGCAGAACCACCTTCTCCTCGTCATCCAACACTTCTTCAATCTTCAAAGATGGCATCTGTGTTGGTTGTGAACTTTGTGATGGTTCACTTGGACAAGCTACTTGTGGCTCATGCGTTATGAGGGCTCCTGACATGTTTGCTAACTTTCCTTTGGTTCCAGTTTGAAAAGCTCTCTTTTGAAAAAGTTCGAGTTCGTATGATCTGAGCACACCATAGAGAGTTTCAAGAAAGACATCACTCAAGTTTCTTCCCTCTCTTATGGCTGTGACTTTGTGCTCAAGATGCTCAGGGAGAGTGAGCAGAAATTTGATGTTAATCTCCTTTCTATCATAGAACTTTCCATGAATTTGCAACTCAGCTATCAGCTTACTGAACCTTTCAAACATGTGTGTAAGTTCTTCGCTTGGTTTCACCATGAAGGCTTCATATTGTGATACAAGAATTTGTCTTTGGTTCTCGCGAACTTCTTCACTTCCTTCACACAGCAGCTCTATCTTGCTCCACATTTCTTTTGCAGATCTGCATCCCATGACATTACCACACATGGCTTTGTCTAATGTAAGTGAGTCGAGCAAGATGAGTTGTAAATAGTCATCCAAGACTACTTTCTCCTTTTCGGACTCTGTGTACTCTGAAGGTTTCTTTGCAACCCAATGGGCTGGAATGACTTCATCATTCACAGTAGCAGCAGCTACTTCCTTCTGAGGTATGAAGGGGCCGTTCTCAAGAATTCCCAAATACAATGGATGGGCAGCTTTGATAAATAACAAGATCTTTCTTTTCGAGAAATTGTAGTTCTCCTTATCAAAGACTGGAATCTTGATTCCACTTGACTTCTGAATACTCGTCATGATCTCCAGATTTGTGTATCAATCTGTACGCTCTGATACCAGTTGTTGGTCCCGGAGTATTACAGAAGGGGGGGTTGAATGCAATACTGATAAAATCGAATCTTTAAATCAACAACGAAAATAAAGATTATAGATTATCAGTAGATGTATGCAAGCAATAAGTGAAACAAGATTTCTCACAAAATAAATGTTTTATTTATTTTGTGTGAAGTGTTGCTACAACCTGGAGAGAGTTTCTCCAGCTTCGATATCTCAAGAGATACAGATTGTTTCATGTGCGTACATGAATAGAAAAGAATCTAAGATGTATCTAAGTGGACTAAGATACTCTGTTATCCCTATCGCATGGGGTGTTGAGCTGCTATCGTTTTCAAGTGGCAGCTCATTACAATTTTCACACCCATGCGACTTTCCCTAATTGCTATACAGACATGATAAACCTTATTAGTAAAGCAACATAGATTCTTTCTATTTCTGGCTAATACAATTCTAGTAGATGTGGATATCACATGCTCCTCGAATTGACCAGCCTTGTCTTGTGAATCTCTTAATCTTTTGTCGTAGTCATGCAGGTCTTCTACAAACGATAGTGTGTTGCAGCAAATCTGTTTCTTGAACATGTAACCTGTCACGGGCTTTGACTGAGAAAATACCCAATTCAAATAATTCAAGGTGACAGTAACCTTAACCGCAGAGTCTGCTGTCAAAGGAATATTCAGAGGTTGACAGTACTAGCTCCCGCCAATGTTGCTGTCGGAGCTCCAGACTTGCTGTCAAGTGTGAGAATGTTACTGTCTCTTGCTTCGGCCAATGTTGCTGTCAAATGTAGCTTTGTCGTGACTTTACAACATTTGTCTTCTTGTAACATTACTGTCAGGGACATGACAGTAACTTTTATTCTTGCTGTCTTCTGGATGTATTCCTTGAGGCTTGAACAAATATATGAACTTCTCCCAAATCATACATTTATTACATGACAGCAATTATTCGAATACGAAGACATACTCTGGCTGTGACAGTATGTTCAACTTAGTAAAAACTAAGTATAGGGAAATATAGTTCAGTTGTCTCTATGCTATCACCCATAAATCCCAACAATAAGCAAATAGGGTTATAATTTGGTTGTTTGGTTCAACTTGGTTCAACCATCTAAAAAATAGTGACCGTTAAATATTTAGTAAATACATGATAGCCATTAGATCTTATAATAAGGAATATTATATATTTAAATCCCTTTTCTAGAGATCAAGGTTCGAATCCCGTCAACAACAAATTTATATTAAGATTTTATATTATTAGTTCTAATCAATACATATCATTTATTGAATAATTATTATTATTACTAACAATTTTATTAGTTAATATTACAAAATTAAATTATATTCATAATAAATTATTATACTCTATTTTGTCTAATCATATAATTTTAAAAGTATTTAAAAGTAATTCGTGCTTTGCACGGGCTATAAGCTAGTATATTTAAGTATGTAAAATAATGAAAAGTTGGTAAAGTGGTGGACCCTATCAATATTTAATAGTAAATTCGAGAAAGTGGAGGAAGTTAGTGGGCGTAATAGTATTTTATATTATTAAAAGTTTACTATTTTTGGAATGTAAAGAATGGATGGGACGACCCAAAATAGTAACTGTAAAGAAATGAGTGGGACGGAGGGAGTATATAACACTAAGAGTAATTTCAATAATATTTTAATTAATTTTTTATAGATATTATAAAATAATAATTTTTAATATTTTAAAGATATTATTTTATATATGAATTCCAATAACAATTCCTATATTCATTTTTTATAATTATTATAATATTAAATTTTAAACTAAATAAAAATGAGAGAGTGACAAGTTGGGGAAAATGGAGGAAAATAATTTTTTGGGAAATTCTTAATGGTACCACTGTACTTTTGGCTTTTGCCAGTGGTACCATTACATTTTTGACTCCTCTTAACGGTACCCTTAACAAATTGACTTTCTAACAGAAATACCATTCTGTTAAAAAAAAACATTATAGAAACGTTAAGTAGGGTAAAAAGGACATGGTACCACTAGCAAAAACCAAAAGTACGGTGGTACCATTGAGAATTTCTTTAAAATATATTTGAAGAAAACTGGTTAGCCCCAAACCTGTTGAAAAAAATATAAGAACAATCTTGGCAATGCGTTGCAGTATGAACAAGAAAATAGGTTGAATATTGGCCACAAACCCTACTTAACGTTTCTATAACGTTTTTCGAACAGAATGGTATTTCAGTTAAGAAGTCAATTTGTTAAGGGTATCGTTTAGAGGAGTCAAAAAAGTAATGTTACCACTGGCAAAAGCCAAAAGTACAGTGGTACCATTGAGAATTTCATAATTTTTTTAGTAATAAAAAAAAGTTAGGGATGGCTAGTGGTTCCCCAATAATAGGAAATGGTTAAGGATTTCTAGTATTTTAGGAATCACTAGCACATTGTTAGGGATGACTAGTGGTTCCCCAATAATAAGGAATAGTTAAGGGTTCCTAGTATTTTACGTTATTTTTGACTAAATTCCCTTAATTTAGCTTATGAAGTATTGTAGGGAAATTATTGGACTTGTTCTAAAATATCCTCACAGTCTAATTAGCATATTACAATTATATTTAAAAATCAATCGTATCACTATTTAATGTACACCTAGAAAATATATTCTTTTTGTCTGTTTTAAAAAAAGGTATGTGTAATTTGTCATAGTTAGCATCCAATATTACATTCAAAATAAATTTTGTTTTGATATAAATATAGTATCTAAGTATAGCACATCATTACAGTGATAAATTTTGTTTTTTTGTATAAATATAGTACCTAAGTATAGCATTTGTACAATCGAATTGGTTTAATTATAGTCCCCATATGCGATTCTTATATTACGGCTTCAATTATATGTTTTTTTGCTTCTGTGTTGATATCCTTTTCTTTCTCTTTTTACTTTTGTTGCCTGACTTATTTGACGTACATGACTTTTATTAAGTGGAGATGCCGACTCTTGTTTGTAGTTCATGAAAATATTCCCTTTGTGTTATTAGGCTGATTATGATTTGCTTTGTAGCAGTAGCTTGTGACATTAAATTGTGAGTGTATAGACCAGTTAGTTAAAGAGTGTAGTCCCCGGATGTGATTCATATACTTTATTTAAATTTCTGGCTTGCCTTATTCTACGTACATGACTTTTTTAGAGCGGAGATGCTCGTCTCTTATTTGTTTTGTTGCCCAGTAATTAACAATTGTAGAAGGGGGGTTGAATACAATTGTATAAGATTTTCGACTTAAACAGAAATAACACAAGTATGAATCAATAAAAGCTTTATTAATTCTGATATAAAACTTTTACAAACTCTCTTAAAAAATCCTTATGTTCTTAAGAGCTGCTAGGTTAAAAGATAACTCGTGTAAGCGATTACAATTATGTAAAACCTAAACTGTGTTTATATATAGCGTACACAGTTACACTATCAATTACAAGATATTTTAAATCAATTACATATAACTCTGAATGCATATCTTGTATGATAGTTGCCTTCCTATAATTTAGGAACCGACAAATCAATCTTCCTTGATATCTGGTCTGATGAGAATCTTCATGAAATCCTGACCAGCTTCTAATCCTGATGATCCCCTCATACTGACGTTGTATTACTGATGACGTCAGCATCAGTATCTGATCAGTAACAGTCCAGATCCTGATATCACTTGAATCAATATCTAACAATCTCCCCCAATTTGTACTTAATGAAATAAAGCACAAATTATTTGATTCAATGATGTCAAAAACTCAAAAAAAAATTCTATAAGGAATCTTCAGGTTCAGTCTTAGAAATCCTTACAAAGAAATTACTTATCCGCAAGAAACTTGATAGTAATTCCTCTTCTTTTTCTTCCAGAATCTGAATCAATCTTTTCTTCAACTTCTTAAGTTCTTTATTGTTCTTGTCAATCTGATAGATACCAGCCCTGAGATTTTGAATTGAACTCCTTGGTAAATCTAAATCTCCCAACAGTAAATATGCAAGATCTCTTCCACCAGGATTCAAAGACAACTGTTCTTGCATCAGAATTACTTCTTTAACAGCTGAAACCTTTTGCATTTCTACTTCTTGTCCTTCTGTGTTCAAGTACATGGGAGTATAATTACCATCATACCTTGACCCTCCGTCCAAATATCTGGATTTGATTGTCATGAAAATCATGGTACACCAGTTTTTGTAAGCACTGGCTTCTCTATCAGGAATGCTTCTATTTTCAAGCAAATAGAGAATATATTTCAGCTCTTTTGTTGACTTGCACAATACATCATGAATGCTCAGCCTCTTGACACTTTTGTCTTTCATGAAGTACAACAATTTTTCCATCATCTTACCATCCATCTTGCAAGAAACAATTGCAACAGATTCAAGTTCCCAAAGATCATCAACAGATAATTGTCACCCAATGTTCTAGAAAGAAAATATTGATCTGCTTGAAATAATGATATGAATTCCACATCCCTAGAGCCAAATCCTCCTCTATTGTAAGGTTCCAGTCCCTTCAGATCAGAACTCATCTTAATCCACCTTGGTGGACCTTTATCAGGCTTAGAAGATTTTGCTTTCTGAAGTCCAGGAATCATTAGAGGTTCTGAGATTACTCTACCAGACTTAAAAACAACTGGTCCAGTATACTTAATTTTATCAACTTCTATCCACTTTTTCCTTCTCTTCTTTGTTTGTGGATCACTAGGTTCTTCTTCTTCCTCTTTCACTTGTTTAGATTTATCAACAAATAATTCCTTTTCAGAATTAACCAGCCTTCTAAAATATTCTTTGCTAGCACTTTCAGCAATATCATTTGCACTGTCTCTGACTTCTCTAAATTTTTTAACATCACCAGTATCAAAGTCAACAGTCTCCTTCTTTGCTTCTTCAACTTTCTTTTTCTTTCTCTCTAAAGGAGTTTCTTCTTCTGTTGTACCAGGCTCATCAAATATGGAAAATATTCAAGAGATAAAAGAGTTTTCTTCTTTAAATCTTCAGTAATCTCCTCTATTCTGATCCCACTAGATCTTGTCTGCCTTGTACTTACTTGTACAGGTTTCCTTCCTCTGCATCTATTTCTTCCTCCTCTTCCTCTTCTTGCAGTAGAAGCTTCCTTCTGTCTAGCAATCTCCTCAAAAATCCTGTTTTGTTCCTTTAAAATTTCATCAGTAGTCATATCAGGATTTTCCTCAGAAGTTAATTCAAGTGCCTTCTCAGCATGATACTGATGAAACTTATCACTGTTTCGATAAACAAGTTCACTTCCACCTGATTCAGTGATAATCTCTTCAAAGAGATGAGGAGCATCTTGTACACCAGTAATCAACATTTCTTCATCACCTTCAAGAATTGTAGGAAGAGTTTGCCTTTGACCTTGACCAGATGATGAAAATTGTTCCTTTGTCAGGATTTGAGATTTAACAACTAATGTCATAGTTCTTTTTCCAGATTCAGAAAAATGAGTTGATTGATTAGTTTGAGTCTGAGTTGAACTCATCCTCTTTATTAAACCAGCATCAGAGGTTCCTTTTCCTTTTCCATGTTGTTGATCACTAACACCACCATCATTTCCAGAAGTATCATCATCCTTTCTTACAGCTGGATTAGGTGTGCATTTTGTTTTGCTAACTACCTTCTCCCCCTTTTTGACATTAGAACCCTCCTCAATAAAGAAAGATAAAATAAGCTTGAGAGTTTCATCAATAGTGTCAACTTTAGATTCCAAGACATCCAATCTTGAATCCATCTTCTTTTCAAGTGCCTTAATGTCATCGGTAAGAAGACGAACTTGAGAAGCAATAGCAGAGATAGATACAGTTGTATGAATATCAGCTTAAACTTTAGCATGATCAACCTTCATAGAATCAATCTCACTCTTCAATCCTTTTGCTAGCAGAGCATTAGTCTTGAGAAGAGCCTTAAACTCAGGAGTAGACATCCTAGTGGCAATGTGACTAGAATGAAAAAGAGCATTAGTGAAGCTCATCTCAGCATCTGGGTAATTCCATTCAGTATCCCACTCATATCTCCTTGTAGCT
Organism: Kitagawia praeruptora; assembly: GCA_037693485.1. Classification (NCBI taxonomy): domain Eukaryota; kingdom Viridiplantae; phylum Streptophyta; class Magnoliopsida; order Apiales; family Apiaceae; genus Kitagawia; species Kitagawia praeruptora. The sequence continues at coordinate 26,627,223 of CM075352.1, read as the reverse complement.
TGAGTATCAGCAGGAAGTTTAGAACTGTACTTCCCTCTGAACTCTTCTTGAGTAACAGATTGCATGTACCTACTCGAAGATCCATAAGCAGATACTAGACTTGCTTTTATGGCTGCCTGCAATTGAATTGCCTCAGGATTAACATCAGCATGATCATCATCATCTGAGCTATCATCAGCCTCAGGAAGTTTATCATCCACATTATCTTCAGGATTCCTAACTCCTTTCAATCTCAAATCAACAGTAGATGGAACTGTTGGTTCCTGAAGACCTGCAATGGGAATAGAAACATTTCCTAGATCTCTCTTTTCTTTTAAAGTGATCTCATCACTTCTCACAACATTACCTAAGTTACTTTCAACAGTAACTACTACCTCTTTAGAAGTTTTTAACTTCTCACTCTATTCTACCTCACCTTTTGCCAGTGTAGGAGACTGCCTCTCTTCACTCTTCTTTTTCTCTAATTGTTTACTCTCAGTCTCACTAGAAAGGTTCTGGCTCAACAAATTCAAAGAAATAAGAGGTAGTTGAGAAGAGTGGTCTGAAGTCATACAAATAGAGGTATCCCTTGTATCAGGTCTATCTGTAATCATACTATCAGTATTAAGAGAAGTAGAGATAGAAGTGTTACCTGAGGAAGTGATTAAAGATTCCATTGGCCTTGCAGAAAATGGCTCGATAAGCAATTGAATATTTGGATCAGTAGTACTTGCATCAGTATTGACAACTGCAACTAAAGCATGACTTGCATCATTATTTTCTACTAATGGTTCTTGTGTAGTTTGAGGTTGTGAAGCTTCTTCAACACTTTGAGTCAAAGGTTCTTGTGTGCTTCCCTCATATGTAGTGTCCTTCAATATTTCATCACATTCAGCAATATACTCAGCATGAACAGCTTTATCTGCCAGACTTTGAACTAAGTCAAATTCAATTTCAGAAGCCCCTTGAGCAGTGTCAGGAAACTCCGTTGCTGATGTGATTTTGCCTGCATCTTCACTTTGAGAAGATGGTTCTTGTGAGGCAGGAATATTCTTGTCTTCACTCTCCCTTTGAGAAAGTGGTTCTTGTGGGACTATTCCTTCAGCAATGTCTGCATCTATACTTTGAATGGATGGTTCTTGTGTGACTGGATCTGCAGTAGCTGCTGAACTACTTTGAAGTTCAGGTTCTTGTGGGCTAGATCCTTGCAGAGGTGATGATGTTCTCTGTTTCTTTTGTCTATGAAAGACCTTTTCAGTAGAATCTTTCTTTTTGTGTGAGACAGACTTTAATCCAAGCTTTGCAGCTATTTTGTTCACATCATCTACAGACATTTCAATTATCCTTCTTTTTGGAGATGTAGGTGCTGGAGAATAAGAAATTTCAACAGGCTTCACAGGTGAAGTATCAGGAGTAGAGATATCAAGATTTGTAGCTGAATCAGGAACTGATGATATAATCGGATTCAGAATGTTCTCTATATCATCATCAAGATTCTGTATCTCTAGAGGAATGTAGTTTTGACTCTTTTTAAGTAATCTCCTTCTTTTCTTTGGCTTTTCAGAAATAATCAGTTCTTTAGGAGCTACAGCAATGACTTCCTTTTTCTTCAAAGAAACTGATAAAGGGAATTTGTCATCATCAGAATCATAATCAGGCTCAGAATCAATTTTCTGACTGAATTTCCTCTTTTCTCCTGTCTCCTTATACACCCCTATATCAATCAAAGATTGATCAATCTCAAGCACAGATTTCTCCTTAACCAGGACCCCTTGTTCACCCCCTTGTGACTTCTTTTGAGAGTAGGTTGGAGTGGAGAAATTCTTTGATCCTGATTGTCTTCTAGACACATCAGATCTAGCTAATTTCTTTGATTTTACAACTGATGCCTTTTGTGAGACACCATAGGTGGATGACTATTTGATAGAGTGTTTGGGTTGTGTGCTTTGGTCAGAAACAGGATGGGTAATTTCCTGTCTCATAGCACCAGAGATAGGTCCAAGACCATCAGTGATAGATCTATAATAAGTAGGCATTCTCTTTGTCAAAAGAAGCCTGACCTTATCAGGAATAATAGGATTGCCTTCCAAATTATTCACCTTATCAGATTTCTCCAAGGATTTGATATTGTTTTCAGAAATCTTAAAGATACGCAATTGATCATCATTTTCAAATTCAACATTGGGACATAAATATGAAAATATCAATTGAAAGAACCTAATAAAACAGACATATCCACACTTTTCTATTTTTCTAGCATGAAAGGCTTTCAAAAGAAACAATCCATAATCAAAAGGAGTTTCATGGATTAGAGAGTACCCAATTTGAATTGAAGCTGAAGGCAATGCATCAAAGTTAGAGACTTTATTCAGAAAACAGCGACTGATAGTATCAAAGAAGAAATTCCATTCCATCTTAAGCTTTGTTCTGTATAAATCCCCAAACTTCATTGGTTGTCCTTTGATTCCAAGACTCTTTGCAAAATCAAGAAGTGTAGCATCAGAAACACTTTCTGATGATTTGCCATTGAGAGATGGCAGATGTAGAGCTTTCACTATCACCTCTAGAGTCACATTATATGTAGTACCATCGTACTCAAAGGACATATATGGATTCTGTGTTGTCATATCAAAAATTGTTGTTGACCATACCTGCATAACACTCTTAAAAAGAAACTTTGGAGGGTTGTGTTAATGCATAGTTAATCGGACTTGAGGCTAAGAAATCTTGAATGATATGAAAATCATTCGACAAATCCTGATGATCAAGAACAGCAATGAAATTGTTAGGTGCAAAAGTAACACCATTGATGACAACTTTACTGTTTGCAAACAATTGATTTTCCATTGTAATTTTAACAGAGAGATTTTGTATTCTAGAACAGTTAGGGTTTATGTTTGCACAAAGTGAGAGATGATACAATACTGATACTTTGAGAATAAAAGAATCAATTTAGAAAACTAAATTGATTTTGGACAAATCTAATGATATCTCAAGGACAGGTGTCAGTAATCAACTCGTGCACACATAAGTAATGGACTAAATTACGTGTAAGAGTGGTGATAACTGCACGCGACACGATTTTTAAACTGTAAGTATATACTCACATGAGTATTACACACGCGCCCGCAGTTTTCGAGAAATAAGACTATGATAAAAAAAACAAGGTAATTTGTTTTAATTAAAGAAATTAAAACATCACAATCTAAAAATACCTGGTACCAACACCAGAAATATGAATCGTTTCATATTCTCGTTCCATTCTTCTCTATTTAATCCTAGAGACTTGTTCACTATCTTTTTAACCCTTCTTCTCTCCTTCAAATTAAAAACTCTTCTCAAAAAAATATCTTAGTAAAAGAGATGTCGAGTCTTACCATCAAAGAGAAGAATCTCCATCTCGTAGAGAAGAGAGATATTTTCAGTTACACTCGTGAAGAGTTTAATGCTTTCAACTGGGAGAGACAACTTGAGACTCTTTCGTTGCAGATGGATGCTGGTCTCGAAGAAATCGAGAAAGAAAGACCTACAAAAGTAATTGACATCGATGCTGCCCTCCAAGCAACATTAGCATGGCTTTCGTCTAAGACATCCTCATCCAAATCCATCAACCATTGTTAATGAATATGTCAGCAAAAATAACCTTATCCCTTTCAACTTCCACCCAAACAAAGTGGCAAAGATGGGATCTGGAATGGCTGCTAACAATGGAGTGGTTTGGACTATCTTTTCATGTTGAATAGATTAGTAGATAGAGAACAAAAAGATGTAATCTATGAATGTACTCTTTCTTATTATCAATGAAAAATTTTGTTTCTCTAATCTTATTCATTGTTTTCTGTATTGAACTTGTTCTTAAAATAATTAAATCAAAGAAATAAACATGAAAACTAATTAAAGTAATCACCTTATTAACAAATTCAAAAATCACAAGTATATCATTAAAACAGAACAGAAAACAAAATACTGAAATACATTACTGATAAGTGAAACGTCGCATCAGTATTCGATGTTTGACTGAAGTCAGGATTGACTTTTCATCAGGATTCGAAATGCATCAGGATTCGACGAGCATCAGTATTTGATCTTTCTCTGTTCTCAGAAACTATCATAGTTTACCATTCCTAGTTCATTCACCAACTTTGTAAATGTAGCTTCAGGTAGTGGATTGGTGAATATATCAGCTAGCTGTTGATCAGTAGGAACAAAGTGTAACTCAATTGTCCCTTCCATTACTTGCTCTCTTATGAAATGATATCTGATACTAATATGCTTAGTAAGAGAATGCTGTACTGGATTTCCTGTCATAGCAATAGCACTTTGGTTATCACAATAAATAGGTATTTTTGAATATGACAAACCATAGTCCATTAGCTGATTTCTCATCCACACAACAGCTTCCTGCAGCAATGTACTCAGCTTCTGCAGTTGATGTAGAGATAGACTTTTGCTTTTTACTAAACCAAGAAACAAGTCTTCCTCCAAGAAACTGACAACTACCTGAAGTACTTTTTCTGTCTATTTTACAGCCTACAAAATCAGCATCTGAGTAACCACATAAATTAAAATCAGATTCCCTAGCATACCAAAGGCCAAGAGATGGTGTGCCTTTCAAGTATCTGCAAATCCTTTTGACTGCTATAAGATGTGGTTCTCTTGGTTCTGCCTGAAATCTTGCACATAGACAGGTTGCATACATGATATCTGGTCTACTAGCAGTTAGATACAACAGTGAGCCAATCATACCTCTGTAATTAGTTACATCTACCTCAGTACCTTGATTAGGATCAAGCTTGGTAGCTGTAGCTATGGGAGTTGATGCAGTAGAGCTGTCTTGCAAGTTAAACTTTTTCAAGAGGTTCTTTGTGTATTTTGACTGATTGATAAAAATTCAATCATCAGTCTGTTTAACTTGTAGACCTAAGAAATAGCTCATCTCTCCCATCATGCTCATTTGATATCTAGACTGCATTAACTTTGAAAACTTCTCACATAATTTGGAGTTAGTTGACCCAAAAATGATATCATCAACATAAATTTGAACTAACAGCAAATCCTTACCATGATTCAAATAAAACAAGGTTTTATCAATTGTACCTATTTTGAATCCACTTTCCAGTAAGAATTGAGCCAATGTTTCATACCAGGCTCTTGGATCTTGCTTTAGTCCATAAAGTGCTTTATCCAGTCTGTAGACATAATCTGGATGTTTTGAATCAACGAAGCCAGGAGGGTATTCAACATAAACTTCCTCTTCTAATTCTCCATTGAGAAAAGCACTTTTCACATCCATCTGGAAAACTTTAAATTTCTTATGGGCTGCATATGCTAGAAAGATTCTGATAGCTTCCAATCTTGCAACAGGAGCAAATGTCTCATCATAGTCTATTCCTTCCTGTTGAGAATATCCCTTTGCAACTAGTCTTGCTTTATTTCTGATAATGGTGCCATCTGAATCTGTCTTGTTTCTGAACACCCACTTTGTACCTACAATAGACCTTCCTTTTGGCCTTGGTACAAGTTTCCAGACTTCATTTATTTCAAACTCATTTAGTTCTTCTTGCATAGCCATAACCCAATCAGCATCCTTGAGTGCATCTTCAACTTTTTTAGGTTCCTCCTTTGACAGAAAGTTATGATAGAGACATTCATTTTGAGTTGCACTCCTGGTTCTAACACCTGCTTCAGGATTCCCAATAATTAAATCAAGAGTATAACTTTTAGTCCATTTCCTTGCTGATGGTAGATCCTCCCTTGAATTTGATGATCCCCCTGGATTGGTGTTATCTTCAAAAGAACTAGTGTTGCTAGAAGCTCCCCCTGAGATATTGCTATCTATTTCTGATCTTTTGTCAGAATTGTCACTTGAATCTGTTTTTGATGACTCTCCTCCTGATGTTTGGTTTGATTCAGTGTTGATGGTCTCTTGTTGTTGCTCCCCCTCAACATTTGCATTCCCATCAATAATTTGTGTTTCATTGGTAATAACTAGATCATCACGATTTGATGAATTATCAGTATCTGATAATATTTCATCAGAATTCTTGGAAGCTTCATTTGCAAAAATCAAATCATCATGTAAGTCTTCAGCAATTCCTGTAATCTTCTTATCATCGAAAGATACATTTATAGACTCCATGACTGTCTTTGTTCTTAGATTGTAAACTTTAAAGGCTCTTGATGATGGATAGCCAATAAAGATGCCCTCATCAGATTTAGTCTCGAATTTTCCAAGTTGTTCAGGATGAGGTCTTAGAACAAAGAACTTACAGCCAAATACATGCAAATGCTTCAGACTTGGCTTCTTTTCCTTGATTATCTGATAAGGAGTTACACCATGTCTGTTAATCAGTGTAATATTCTGAGTGTAGCATGCTGTGTTGACTGCTTCTGCCCAGAAATATGTAGGTAGTTTAGCTTTTTCCAACATAGTTCTGACAGCTTCAATAAGAGTTCTGTTCTTTCTTTCAACTACTCCATTTTGCTGGGGTGTGCCTGGAGCAGAGAATTGTTGAACTATTCCTTTGTATTTGCAGAACTCTTCCATTGCTGAATTCTTGAATTCAGTTCCATTATCACTTCTTAAGATCTTGACTTTATACTTTGTGCCAGTCTCAATGAGTCTTACATGGTCCAAAAGTATCTCAGCTGTTTCATCCTTTCTGTGTAGAAAATACACCCAGGTAAATCTAGTATACTCATCAACAATGACTAGAGTATATCTTTTCTTACTGATGGACATTATGTTTACTGGTCCAAACAAGTCAAGATGAAGCATGTGATATGGTTCATCAATTGAGGATTCTGTCTTACTCTTAAAAGATGTCCTTATTTGTTTAGCCTTCTGACAAGCATCACAAAGTCCATCTGGAGTATACAGTACCTTCGGTAATCCTCTTACCAAGTCTTTCTTTACCAACTGGTTTATATTGTTGAAATTGAGATGAGAAAGCTTCTTGTGCCAACTCCAACTTTCATCTACAGTAGCTTTACTGATGAGGCATGTAGAGTGTCTATCAGTATTGGTATAGATGTTGGCTTCATAAATGTTACCATGTCTTTGTCAAGTTAAAGCAACCTTCCCTGAAGATTTGCTGATTACTTCAAAATGAGTATCATAGAAGTTGACATGATAACCTCTGTCTGTGATTTGAATAACACTTAGCAGATTGTGTTTGAGTCCTTTCACCAGAGCTACTTTTTCAATGATGACATTTCCAATGATAATACTGCCATATCCCAAGGTTTGTCTAATGTTGCCATCTCCATAAGACACAGTTGGGCCAGCCTTTTCCTCAAATTCTGATAGCAAGGTTTTGTCCAGTCATGTGCACAGAACATCCACTATCCATGACTAACACGTTTTTCTTTTTATCCTGCAATCAGAATCATAAATAACTCAGTTAGAATTTTTAAGAACCCACACTTGTTGGGTTCTTTTAGCATGCAATTTAACATTTTTAGCAGCAGAAGTTTTCTTAACAAAAATATTTTCTTTAGGATTACCTCCTTTAGAATTTATTTTGTTATCATCAGAATTAACAGATGCATGCTTAGAATTCACATTCTTTGTTTTGCCAGAATTTGCACTTTTATTGAACTTTGGCAATGGTTCATAAACATTGTAGTACAAATTATGATATTCTTCACACATATAAATAGAATGCCATTTACTACCACAATGAAAACAGGGATTTTGTGGTTTATAAAATACTGTCCTATTCCTAATGTCAGACTTAGGAATTATAGTAGTCTTCTTCTTACTTCTCCTGCAGTCAATAGCAAGATGATTAGAGTTACCACAATTAAAACATGTCTTTCTTGGTGCATTTGGAATATACTTATATTTATTCTCTTTGTTTATTCCAACTTTACCATTCCTGTTTCTTTTAGCAGTAGTAACTCTCTTTTTATCAGTAACTTCACAGATTCTTTCTCTCAGTTGTTTCTTTGACAAAAGACCTACATTCTTGTTTTGGACAGACTTTAATTTTGAATTTTGTGCAGAAGTGGATCCCTCTTCAGTACTTGATTTGGGATTCTCTGGATACACATAATTCACAGGTTTTAATTTAGTCTTTGTTCTCTTTGTAACATATCTATAGGTTTTTGGATTGGTTGAGTCATTAATAATAACTCTTCCTGGATTAGATGAAACAACTTTTTCCTTGTTCTTTTTCTCATTCTCTGGCTTATAACCTAGACACTCTTCCCAGTTTTTATCTGTGATAATTTCATGAGTTTTTGTTCCAGAGTGTGTCCAAGTTCTGAGTTTTTAATATGCATCCTTAAGTTGCATTTCAAGTTCATTACATTTAAACTCTATTTCAAGTTTCATGTGTTTAGCATTATCACATTCTGTTTGAACTTTCTGCAAGAAAATTAACTAAGCTTCTAAATGATCATTTCTTTTAGTTACCTCTGCCATTTGAGATTTTATTCTAGTATTTTCAAGAGATTGAATCCTAAAGCTGATATGCAGAGACTTAAGAAATGACCTTAACTTAGAGACATTATTCGTATCAAAATCAAACATAATTTCAGATACCTTAGATTCAGCAGCAACAACAGTTTCATCAGTATTGGCCATTAATGCATAATTCACCTTTTCTTCTTCAGATTCTGAGGAAGAGTCCATCCAATCCTTGCTTGATGAGATAAGAGCTTTGGTATTTGCCTTTTTGCACTCAGTTGCAAAATGACCCATTCCATCACAGTTGTAGCATCTGACTTTTGACTTGTCAAATTTGCTGCTTTTGTCTTCTTTCTTCTTGTACCTGTCTTTGTCAGCATTAAAGGTTTCCTTCTGGAACTTACCTTGCTTCCTAGTCTTTCTGAACTTCATCTTCTTGAAGCCCTTGACTATCATAGCAACCATCTCTATCATATCAGAATCAGTAGAGTCATCATCAGTATCGGAATCAGACTTAGCATCAGTATCTGATGATGAGTCATCAGGAATTGACTCCACGACTCTACTTTTTCTTGAAAAACCTTCTTCAGCTTTTCCTTTTGATTTTGATTCAACAATCAAAGCAACGGATTTTGCTTTGACATTTTTCTTGTTCTTTCTCTGTTGAACCTCAAGATCATAGGTTCTTAGCATCCCATAGACTTCATCAAGAGACAGCATCTTCAGATCATATTGATGCCTTATGATTGAAGCTTGAGTATCCCACTCCTCAGTTAGAGCTCTTAGAAACTTGGTATTTGAATCCTCTGGATCATACTCTTTGCCAACTAGAGATAGATTGTTCAGCAGTGTAAGAAATCTATCATAGATATCAGTAAGGCTTTCATCAGATTTAACATCGAACTGCTCATACTCCTGAATCAACAGAGCCCTTCTGTTTCTTTTGATAGATTCAGTGCCTTGACATTGAGTTTCCAAAGTATCCCAAATTTCCTTTGCAGTCTTGCATGCTATGACCCTGTTTGACATGACATTATCAAGACTGTTATGCAAAATATTTTTTACCTTTGCATCTTTGAGCACTTGAGCCTTTTCTTCTGGAGTCCACTCACTCTTTGCCTTGATGACATAGTGTTCAGCAACAGTCTCAGTTCTTGCAACTATTCTTATTGGAAGAAATGGTCCATCATTGATCCTGTCAAGATAGTCAGAATCAGTAGCTTCCAGATACATCAACATCTTCACCTTCCATGTTGGATACTCAGTTTTCTTGAGAATGGGAATCTTAATGCTTTCATACTTGCTTGTCGACATCTTAAGATCGTTTCTGATTACTATTAATCAGTTTGCTCTGATACCAATTGTTGCCCAGTAATTAACAATTATAGAAGGGGGGTTGAATACAATTGTATAAGATTTTCGACTTAAACAGAAATAACACAAGTATGAATCAATAACAGCTTTATTAATTCTGATGTAAAACTGTTACAAACTCTCTTAAGAAATCCTTATGTTCTTAAGAGCTGCTAGGTTACAAGATAACTCGTGTAAGCGCTTACAATTATGTAAAACCTAAACTGTGTTTATATATAGCGTACACAGTTACACTATCAATTACAAGATATTCTAAATCAATTACATATAACTCTGAATGCATATCTTGTATGATAGCTGCCTTCCTATAATTTAGGAACCGACAAATCAATCTTCCTTGATCTCTGGTCTGATGAGAATCTTCATGAAATCCTGACCAGCTTCTAATCCTGATGATCCCCTCATACTGACGTTGTATTACTGATGACGTCAGCATCAGTATCTGATCAGTAACAATCCAGATCCTGATATCACTTGAATCAATATCTAACATGTTTATCCTAAAAAATGGTCCCTTTGTTATGTTACATTGAGTCACATAATACATATTGTCACTAACTATATCACCTAAGAACTGATCCATAAATTCTGAATTTGCACAAGTTAGCGTAATCCGCATTGTATGATTTTCTAAATGAAGAAATAAGAATCTTCTCAGGGGGCGACCTTCATGATATGTCATTTTAGTATCCCACCCCATTCCATCGACATACTATCTTTTTTACCTTGACAAGTACTTCAACTTCATCATGGATTATGACTGGCACCGCCTCAGAATTCTATGCATCTCCAATGAATGTCTTTAAACTCACATATGTTAAAATGTAATCATATAAGTGTGATGTTGCTCCGGTAGACTAGTTGATTAAAGAGGGTGTCATGTTACTTCCTCCGTGTGATGCTATGTGATGCCAAATATTGTGGTTTCTTGGACTAATTTTGGGTTATTTTTTGTGCCTATAGGGGAGTGTCATATTATGATGACTTTTTGACCAATTTTGGGGGAATTTTGATCTCGTTATTTTGACGAATTGTGTCATAATGGATGACTATTATTTTGTCATATGCAGAAATTATAGTTATATATATACATTATATTATTAATATATGAGTTTTATATAATTTTTATATATTTAAATGTACGTTATTATTTTTACATCTAACCAAAGGGATCCCCTTTGGTTAGGTTAGAAAGTTATATTTTTTTTTCCCAAGTTACAAAATGCTATAACATTTGTGATCTTTTTTCTTTTGTTTGTTTTCATCGATTAATTAGCTTTTGGTATGATTTATTTTGGTGGATTCAGATGTTCAATGAATCAAAGATGGAGGTGGGCTGGGCACACGTGTTATACGAGCATGCTAGACGGACTTGGATGAGAAGAAGAGTGAAGAGAAGATGGTTGAAGACGGAAATTGGAGCAATAAGAAGTTTTCTAGTATTTTGTTTATTAGGATTTATGCAAAATTATGTACATTGATGTATGGGTGTTTTTGAGTGGGGCGTTCTTTTTTCACTCTTGAGTTTTTTTCTATAGGGTTTTGCTATTGCGGAGTTTTAAACGAGGCCTTCCCATGTTTGGAGTCTTCTTCTCTGACATAGAGGTTTAATCGTCAGCTTTCCCTGAGAAATCTCTTTCTCATGTTAGTCGTAATTCAGGTTACGACCCATGTATTGGTTAAGCATAACTTTCGAATATATTATAAGTTTTCGTGGAAGAAAGAATGTATCATGTCCCTTTCGGATTGTGTATTTTTATCTTTTAAATGGAATAGTTTCAATTATGCAAAAAAAAAAATGCAAATGCCCACATTGTTCTTCACAATAATTAATTTGTAAAAATTAATTAAATAAATATTACTTGATCAAATCCTATTAAGCCTATAAGATTAAAATTAGAATATAATTTCTTTTAATTTATTTAATTAAATAAATCATGTGGGATCTACAATCTAGAATTGAATAGATTCTAGATTTATTTAACGATTCATCTAGTTATATTTATTCATTAACGCATAATAAGTTATGATGTTTCTTTTATATACTTCGTTGAATAAATATAACTTGTTGAATCATTAAATAAATCTAGAATCCGGAATATAATAATAAATTCTTGAAATTTTTACTTATTGACATTAATTATTCATTCATCAAATTTAATTTATTTCTAAATATATAATAATTAAATTCAATGTAATAATCTAATAGCATATCCTTTATTATAATACCTGAATCTACCGATGTTCAGTTAACCAATTAGAAAACTATGAATTATTTTAGAACCAATTAGAAATAATTTCTAAATTTTAGACCAACCATGTTATATCAAGAGTTTTACTTATCTACAATTTCACTCTATCTCATTAACCATGGTTAGTTAACACTTCTAATTTAAATACAATAATGATTTTATTAGACATATCCATAAATACATATTCTTAATATTTAAATATCCATAAATACATATTTTCCTTATTTACAATTTCACCCTACCTTATTAATCATGGTTATTTAACACTTTTAATTTAAATATAATAATGATTTTATTAGACATATCCATATTAGACATATCCATAAATACATATTTTTAATATTTACATATCCATAAATACATATTTTCCTTATTTAAAATTTCACCCTACTTTATTAATCATGGTTATTTAACACTTTTAATTTAAATACAATAATGATTTTATTGGACATATTTTTTAATATTTACATATTCATAAATACATATTTTTTAAATAAAAAATTACTATTTTAATTTGAAATCAATCTTGATATCCTTTTATTATAATACCTGAGTTTACCCAGGTATAGAGTTAGATGCAGTCAGCTAATCAGAAAATTTTGAATTATTTTAGGAACAATCAGAAATCATTTCTAAATTTTAAACCAATCATATTATATTAAAAATTTTCCTTATTTGTCATTTTCATCCTATTATACTAACAATGGTTAGTTAACAATTCTAATTTAAATATATTAACGACTTGATTTAACATATCCATATATTATATATTTTTTTAATGCCCAAAAATATTTATAATAAGCGTAAAATAATTACAAATATTATATCCTTATATATAATAAGCGTAAAATAGATCTTTTTTCATAATTTTGGTCACAATACTACCAAAATAATTACAACTGTTGAATCTAATATTTTTTAAAATAGACGTTCACTGTGTCTACCCAGAGAAAAGACCCTCTTTATCACAATTTAAAGGTAAAATGCCCTAAATATCACAAACTGAAAAAAAAGGCCCTTAATATCAAAGAAAAACGCAATGGCGTGTGGCGTTTATGTTTTTGGAGGTGTAACGCAACTTCATGTTGCGTTTCTTATTTATTTTTATTTTTTTTATCAGGGTCAAGCATGATGCATATGCGTGTCTCAAAAATTTTTTAATTTTTTTTAGTAACGCATGTTCAAGATGCGTTTCTCAATTTTTTTTTATTTTAGAAATTCACGTTTTAGGAAATATAAGTGGCAAAAACGTCACATTAAGTTGCGTTTTTAATAACCCAACATTATGTTGTGTTTTTATGTGATATAAAGGGCCATTTTTGTGGATTATGATATTTAGGGCCATTTGATTCCAAATTGTGATAGTAAGGGCCAACCCCCGTCTACCCAAGTATAGAGTTAGATAAAGTCAGCCAATCAGAAAATTTTGAATTATTTTAGGAACAATCAGAAATCATTCCTAAATTTTAGACCAATCATATTATATTAAAAAAATTCCTTATTTATCATTGTCATCCTATTATACTATATAACAATGGTTAGTTAACAATTCTAATTTAAATATAGTAATGACTTGATTTAACATATCCATATATTATATATTTTTTTAATGTCAAAAAATATTTATAATAAATAGTGTTTAAAATTAAAATCAATTAGGATTATACAAATATTATATCCTTATATATAATAAGCGTAAAATGAATCTTTTTCATAATCTTGGTCATTGTACTACCAAAATAATTACAACTGTTGAATCTAATAATTTTTAAAATAGACGATCACTGAGTCTACCCAGAAAAAAGGCCCTCTTTATCACAATTTAAAGGTAAAATACCCTAAATATCACAAACTGAAAAAAAGGCCCTTAATATCAAAGAAAAACGCAATGGCGTGTGGCGTTTATGTTTTTTGGGGTGTAACGCAACTTCATGTTGCGTTTCTTAATTTTTTTTATCAGGTCACGCATGATGCATATGCGTGTCTCAAAAAATTTTTAATTTTTTTTTTCAGTAACGCATGTTCAAGATGCGTTTCTCAATTTTTATTTTTTTTTTAGAAATTCACATTTTGGGAAATATAAGTGGCAAAAACGTCACATTAAGTTGCGTTTTTAATAACCCAACATTAAGTTGTGTTTTTATATGATATAAAGGGCCATTTTTGTGTATTGTGAGATTTAGGGTCATTTGATTCCAAATTGTGATATTAAGGACCAACACCCGTCTACCCAAGTATAGAGTTAGATGCAGTCAGACAATCAGAAAATTTTGAATTATTTAGGACCAATCAGATATCATTCCTAAATTTTAGACCAATCATATTATATTAAAAAAATTCTTTATTTATCATTCTCATCCTATCATACTATATAACAATGGTTAGTTAACAATTCTAATTTAATATAGTAACGACTTGATTTAACATATCCATATATTATATATATTTTTAATGTCAAAAAATATTTATAATAAATATTGTTTAAAATTAAAATCAATTAGGATTATACAAATATTATATCCTTATATATAATAAGCGTAAAATGGATCTTTTTCATAATCTTGGTCACTGTACTACCAAAATAATTACAACTGTTGAATCTAATATTTTTAAAAAGACGATCAAGAATATATCTTATTAAAAAGAAAATTATAATCTAAAAAGGATATCATTAAAAAAGTTTGTATTAGAATTGAATTTTAAAAAGAAATCATAATATAAAAAGGATATAATTAAAAAGGTAAAAATTGATTTTTTTAATTTTTTATTAATATTAAAAAAGGTTCATATTTACTATTTGAGATGTATTTCGAGATCTATAAATCATATTTGGATGATTTTATAGCCCACGCGAATCTCATAAAATATCTTTAATTTAGTAATGATTTAACAATTATTATCGAAATGGAAACACTTGGAATCTCAAGAGAAAATATAATTACGAATTTTTAATTAATCCTATTCAGTGTAGAAGACCCTATATTGATAATTCTATTCAATATAGAAAAAACAAATTATATATGATTTAAATTATTGACATACACTTTTTCGTATTTCAATATCAATACACTTTTTAGTTTACATTTTAAAATATAAAATATTTATTATCTTATATCCAACATTTTTCATCTATTTATTTTTCGATCTAAAAGATTGTATTAGAATTATATTTTAAAAAGAAAATTATAACATGAAAATGATATAATTAAAAAAGGATACAATTGAATTTTATTTATTTTTTACTAATATGAAAAAAAGTTCATATTTACTATTTGTACTCTATCTTTAAATCTAAAAATCAGATGTGGATGATTTTACAACCCATGCGAAATTTATAAAAATATCCGTAATTTAGTGAAGATTTAACAATTATTATTGAAATGGAAACACTCGAAATCTCAAGAGAAAATATAATTACGAATTTTTACATTAATCTTATTTAGTGTAGAAGACCTACATTGATAATCCTATTCGATGTAGAAAACCAAATTATATATGATTTAAATCATTGACATACACTTTTTCGTATTTCAATATAAATACAATTTTTAGTTTACATGTTAAAATATAAATTATTTATTATGTTAGATCAAACGTTTTTCATCTATTTATTTTATGATCTAACGGTTCTTATTTATTTTATCGTACTGAAGACCAGATTACTGACTACCAAAGTTTTGGACAATATCACTCTTAAACTTATTATTAAAATCATTATTTTTTTTTATATTTCATAGCAAATTGGTCAACTTAACGCAAAAATTCTAATAAATAACTATTTTTTTATACATAATTTATTTATCAACAAAAGGGCATATGTCATCTACACAAATAATCAGTCAAATTTCTTCTAAATCACTATTTTTTATAGGTAAATAATTTATCAATAAAATGTCATTCATCTGCAAAATTAATCAAGATTGGACAAACACAAATTAAAATAAATCATATCAAGGTAACAAGGTTTCCTTAATCCAAACTAAAATCGTTGATAGGATCTTGACATATATAGTTTTTCTGGCGAAATAATCCAACAATTTATTCTAATCATGAGGGAAATACATATGTGATTTTTGAGAACGTGTTCGAACAACTAAACATAATTGCGATTCTATATTATCCAAATTCCAAATAAATGAACCAATATAAAAAATCATGTAGATCTAAGATCCTATATGCCAAAATAAAGGAACGTACTCTCAAAAGAAAAAGAACAAAACCCAATATATGGATAATCAAAATTCACTAACGGGATACCAGACTCTCAATAAAGAGATATATTTATTGAAAATCAAAATAAAATCAAGGAAAAGAAACGGGAGTTATCATTCACAAAGATAAAGTACAAAATTCAATATATCAGTAGATAAAACCTACCAACGTGGTACTAGACTCTCAATAAAGAGAGATATTTATTGTAAAACAAAGCAAAATTAAGAATATAGTATGGGATATTCCAAATGGTACCACTGTACAATTGACCTTTTCATTTGGTACCATCCAACATTTTTGACTTCCAAGTGGTACCATTGTACTTGTGGCTTCATCCATTTTATACCATTCTGTCAAGCAAAGGTTAGTCAGACGTTAGATTATTCTTAATGGTACCACTATACAATTGGTTTTTCCAAATGGTACCATTCAATATTTTTGACTTCTACGTGGTACCATTTTTCTCTCACTTAGGTCAAATTTTCCTCTGAATTTCACAATTTATCTATACATTTTACTCTATAATAAGTCATTGATCCTCTCACTTTTTCTGATCAGCATCCAAATCATTAACTAGTCTCGTATCCAATTGTCTTATCATGATAAACTATGTAGTTCAAATTATTTAGATTATTTCAACGCTTACAGATCCGAGCACACATTATATATGTATATGTGCATACGGTTGATTCTATATATTATATATTAATTTAATATTTTGAACTATTGATCAAAGTTTAATATGATTGGACAATTGGATCCGAGTCTAATGAATGACTTGATTGCTTATCAGAAATAGTGATAGTTAGAGAATCAATGACTTATTAGAGACAAAGCATATAGATAAGTTGTGAAAATTCCAAGAAAAAATTGATTTTAGTGAGAGAAAAATGGTACTACGTAGAAGTCAAAAATATTGAATGGTACCATATGGAAAAACCAATTGTATAGTGGTACCATTAAGAATAATTTAACGTCTAATTAACGTTTGCTTGACAGAATGGTATAAAATGGATGAAGCCAAAAGTACAGTGGTACCACTTGGAAGTCAAAAATGTTGGATGGTACCAAATGAAAAAACCAATTGTACAATGGTACCATTTGGAATATCCCAAAATAATAAAATGGGCTTATCATCAACGAAAACGCAGATGTCAACCCCTAAACTTTAGCTTAGTATTTTTTAATACTAAACCTTAAATATAGGTAAAAAAAATTTAATAACTTGGTAGATAAGAATAACAAGTTCTTTATTACCCAAAATTGAATAGTTGAGCGTGAGAATTGTCCCGGTGGTAGGGGCCAAAGCGTTGATCCAATGAGATCAAGGGATCGAACCTCACCCCAACTTAGTAAAAAAAAAAGGGATAGTTTTTTCAATTTATTAAAAATTGATTTGTTTCTATAAAATGAGGGAAGATGTGCACATATCACCTTCCCTATTTTATACATATAATTATACATCACCCCCAACTTAGCCAAAAAAAAAAGGGATAGTTTTTTCAATTTATTAAAAATTGATTTGTATCTATAAAATGAGGGAAGATGTGCACATATCACCTTCCCTATTTTATACATATAATTATTTACAGATGTACAAGATCATGATGTAGAAGATGGTCCTAGAAACACCTCATAATTAAGAAGTGATGGGTCATTGGTGTGCACTACATATATATAGTTCCATAATATGGCATGAATTTTGAAACAATAATTAAGCATTTGAAAGCATTTAGTTCTATTCAATCTAGAGATGTTCAAAAAGCCTGAAGCCCGAAGCCCGACCCGATCCGGCCCGAAAAAAAGCCCGAAAAGCCCGGCCCGAAAAAAGCCCGGCCCGGTTCGGCCCGGCCCGGAGGCCTAAAACGGGCCCCCTATTTTTCACGAAGCCCGGCCCGGCCCGAAGCCCGATAAGCCCGGTTAAAAGCCCGGGCTTTTAAAAAGCCCGGATAAAGCCCGGGCTTCTAAAAAGCCCGGATAAAGCCCGGCCCGAAGCCCGGATAAAGCCCGGCCCGGATAAAGCCCGGTTAAAGCCCGGTTAAAGCCCGGATAAAGCCCGGTTAAAGCCCGGATAATTTTTATTTTATTAATGTAACTATTAAGATCTTCAACCAAATTAATTTTTTATTTTTTTAAAATTTGGGAATATCATTTAATAAGATATATCTTGACATCCGTACGGTTGGATCGTCGAGAAATATTTTTAAAAATATTGAAACAATAATATGGGATGAAACACTAGTTACGAGTACTAGACAATATAGTAGTGTTCTATTAAGATCTTCAACCAAATTAATTTTTTATTTTTTGAAAATTTGGGAATATCATTTAATAAGATATATCTTGACATCCGTACGGTTGGATCGTCGAGAAATATTTTTAAAAATATTGAAACAATAATCTGGGATGAAGCACTAGTTACGAGTACTAGACAATATAGTAGTGTTCTATTAAGATCTTCAACCAAATTAATTTTTTATTTTTTCAAAATTTGGGAATATCATTTAATAAGATATATCTTGACATCCGTACGGTTGGATCGTCGAGAAATATTTTTAAAAATATTGAAACAATAATCTGAGATGAAGCACTAGTTACGAGTACTAGACAATATACCAGTGTTTTATTAAGATCTTCAACCAAATTAATTTTTTATTTTTTGAAAATTTGGGAATATCATTTAATAAGATATATCTTGACATCCGTACGGTTGGATCGTCGAGAAATATTTTTAAAAATATTGAAACAATAATCTGGGATGAAGCACTAGTTACGAGTACTAGACAATATAGTAGTGTTCTATTAAGATCTTCAACCAAATTAATTTTTTATTTTTTCAAAATTTGGGAATATCATTTAATAAGATATATCTTGACATCCGTACGGTTGGATCGTCGAGAAATATTTTTAAAAATATTGAAACAATAATCTGAGATGAAGCACTAGTTACGAGTACTAGACAATATACCAGTGTTTTATTAAGATCTTCAACCAAATTAATTTTTTATTTTTTGAAAATTTGGGAATATCATTTAATAAGATATATCTTGACATCCGTACGGTTGGATCGTCGAGAAATATTTTTAAAAATATTGAAACAATAATCTGGGATGAAGCACTAGTTACGAGTACTAGACAATATAGTAGTGTTCTATTAAGATCTTCAACCAAATTAATTTTTTATTTTTTCAAAATTTGGGAATATCATTTAATAAGATATATCTTGACATCCGTACGGTTGGATCGTCGAGAAATATTTTTAAAAATATTGAAACAATAATCTGAGATGAAGCACTAGTTACGAGTACTAGACAATATACCAGTGTTTTATTAAGATCTTCAACCAAATTAATTTTTTATTTTTTGAAAATTTGGGAATATCATTTAATAAGATATATCTTGACATCCGTACGGTTGGATCGTCGAGAAATATTTTTAAAAATATTGAAACAATAATCTGGGATGAAGCACTAGTTACGAGTACTAGACAATATAGTAGTGTTCTATTAAGATCTTCAACCAAATTAATTTTTTATTTTTTGAAAATTTGGGAATATCATTTAATAAGATATATCTTGACATTAGTACGGTTGGATCGTCGAGAAATATTTTTAAAAATATTGAAACAATAATCTGGGATGAAGCACTAGTTACGAGTACTAGACAATATAGTAGTGTTCTATTAAGATCTTCAACCAAATTAATTTTTTATTTTTGAAAATTTGGTAATATCATTTAATTAGATATATCTTGTCATCCGTACGGTTGGATCGTCGAGAAATATTTGTAAAAATTTAGAAATTACACATATATAATTTTTTTTTTAAAAAGCCCGAAAAAAGCCCGGCCCGGCCCGGCCCGAAGGCCTAAAACGGGCCTCATATTTTTGCGAAAGCCCGGCCTGGCCCGGCCCGATTTTTGAAAAAGCCCGGCCCGGCCCGGTTGTTAAAAAGCCCGGGCTTTTTAAAGCCCGGATAAAGCCCGGCCCGAAGGGCTTTTTGTGCATCTCTAATTCAATCTCGTCTATTATCAACAAAGATTTAAAAGACCAGTAAAAAAGAAGCAGAATTATATACTGTAGCTCATATTTAAATAATCTTTTTTTCCTTTACAAAAACACAGCCTAATATAAGCTTGAATGCTTGATCATATAATCACATGGGCAAGTTGATCAGTTTATTAATAAGAGACTTACAGCCAGTTTGGTAACGGAGGCTTAAAGCTAAAAATAACTTTAAGTTGTTTTTGCTTTGTTTGGGTACCATGGTTTTAAACCGGTTTTAAGCTAAAAATTGTTTTAAGTCATAAGTTTAGTACTTTTGACTTATGACTTATTGAGTATTTTTTTTTCTCGATTCTTGTAAGATTTAAATATTATGAATTTTAAATTTTTTTAAGTTAAATTTCACTTTTAAGTCAAAATTATTAAATCCATTTAACTTTAATTAAAATTACCCAAAAACATTAATTCAACTTAAAGTAAAAAACTTTACTTTCTCCTTTAAATTAAAAAACCTCCATTAAGTCAAAACTAATTTATCTTAAACAATCTCAAACGGATTCTTAATTGTCACTTAAGATTCTTCATTACCCCTTGCGCTAAGCCCATGAATTTAAGTAAATGTTTTAATCTGTGTGTGAAATTGAGAAACGAATGCACAGCACAGCACACTTGGCTATGTTGCCGACATGGCAAGCACCAACCAAGCTCCGATAATGGATTATACTTATGTAGTGTATGTAATAATATCCACGTAGTATAATAATAGGAGCTGGTAGTCAAGTTGAGCCACTTGGGCGTTGATTGTCATATTTTGGCTTTCTTCTGTTACTTGCAGATAATTAAGCATGCATGCACCATGCTCCCCTCCGTCTAATTCTTTCTTTTCTCCTTTATTGTTACAGTAATAATATAAATAAATTCCATTATGTCCTCATCCAATTCTTGCACTGTTATCACCAATTACAACAGCAAAAAATCACTTCAAACTTGCTACCTACAGTATAATATAGGGTCAATGAAGTCGGTCAGGAAATGCCAATTGTTAAATGGACACTTATGAAGTTAATTAGGATAAGCGTTTCTCACAACAAATAATAAAGATATAATAAAAATATGTTTCACAAATTTTTTTTTTTTACCATAAAATTTGTTGGCAACAACAGTTTATTGGGGATCCGCCAACCTTAAGATATTTATATTATGTACTAGATCAGTAGGCTACTTGCATATTATCAAAGCTTCCGGTCCCTAACAAACATATTTCAGTAATCCCTTATCCAATATACAGTATTGTTTTTCGGTTGTTGCATGAAAAAAAATCTATATCGTACCGCATAAATTTTCTACGGTACGGAGTAATTACCAAAATGTCCCCGTGTTTCACATAAAAAATCTATTATTCATCGTATCGCAGAAACTTTTTACGGTACAGAGAAATTACCAAAATACCTTTCTGCGATACGGAGAAATTACCAAAATGCTCTCCTGTTTTCATATTAGTGGCAGGACCATTTTGGTAATTTTTCCGTACCGCAGAAAGTTCCTACGGTACAATGCTGATTATTTTTTAAATCAGAACCGTTGGATAGTTGATCCAACGGTTGAAAAATAGTATGTTGGATAAGGGGTATATGGCATACGTTTACCATAGACCAGACCCCATTATCAAATTATATTACACGTTTTGCAGTATCATCCCTTTATTCTTTGTTTCTTATATTTTTTTCAATGCTCAGCTCTGCTTGTGCAGTTGTGCGTACAAGTTGGGAACAAATTATATAAGTATCACATGATGCCTGTATGATAATGTATACGTGAAGTTAAATCGAAGTAGATAATGTCAATTAGTTGAATGAATTAATTTATCGTCGCTAAAGTATGATAAACTGCTAACTAACCATATTTTTCTATTAGATATTCAGGATTTGTGTAGATCTTGTTTAAAATCACATGAAAAAAAGTATAACAAATGGTTTTAAAATATTCTATGAAGATAATAAATTTTAGGCTTACATAAAACAAAACGAGTACCTCATCAAGTGGTTATCTATGAGTATATATTGCTAACTAGCAACATGGTCTTAGCTCCACTAAAATTTTGTAAGATTCGTGCATGTATGATTTATATTTGATAAATTAAAATTTGATAAACAATTAATCTTGCAAAGTAAATGGAGTAACTTTTTATGATAGCAAAATGATAAATGTAGTTATTTCTAATATTGATAATGAATAATTTTGATTGATGATTTTCGATTCCAAAAATTTTGATATATTAAATTCACTTGAACAACTAATAAATTATGTGTTTACTGGACGGATTGGTTTTCTTTTAAATTCACTTGAACAACTAATAAATTATGTGTTTACTCGACGACAGATTGCTTTGCTTAATTACGTAAACTGAAGATTAGCAGCATGTAATGTGGACTTACATATAGTCATATACTATACGTTTATATCTGTCCGTACATGATGGAGTTGTAATGGAGATCAAATTAAGATCTTATACTATATAGTAAGTACTACTTGGTCAAAGAACAAATAATTGGTAATACGGATTTAGTAGCTGGAGGGGGGAAATATCACTCAATGTGACACATTAACAAACTCAATCAATGCAAAAAAGTCATGGCTTCACTTGCTTCTACTACCACTTGTACGCATGAAATAAACCATCAAATGTTTGTTATTTTTGTTGCATTAGAATCAGTCACTCAAGCAAGTTGAGTAGCTCAGTTGATTGAACTTATCTCTAATCAATTCAAAGGTTATGAATTTGATACTCGCTTATCACGAAATTTGTCGATACTCATTGTAAAAAATTATAAGCCAAAATATTGAAAGAACCAATCAGTCAATTATACAGGAAACAGTTCATCTCTTTCCTCCCATGCACTCATATTTTATCGCCTTTGACATTTTACCTAGTTGAACTCGTAATCGTGTGTAATTTACACCAGAGAATTTGAGGCATTACGTACTGCTACTTATTTTCTTCCTTTCCGGCCGGTCAATGAGTGCTGCTGTAGCTGTACTTCCTATTATGTAAATAAATTCCATCGAATGGATTATTTGCTATTTACTCCTCAAAATTCATATTTATTCTCAGTCTAATTTTGTAAGTCTATATTTTGAATAATAAATAACTACATTTTAAATTCAATTTAACTTGTAAATCTTAATTGTGTGATGATAATTATATGTGTATAAATCAAGTGGATATTACAGAGTAAGACTGAATATACAAATAAATAAATAAAATATAACATAGAACAGAAATGTAGGATTACTATGAATACAAATACGTAAGTGCATTGTAGATTACAAAACTTGCTAATAAGTTCATTTGCCAGTTGTGTAGGGTAATGTAAAATGATCACAAATCGGTCGAAAAGATGGCAATGTCTACACAGTACTGCGAGCCTGTGACTGTAGTACTGGACCACCTAAACATTCTAGGCTGTTGTTCCTCGCGACCACATATAGGCTCGTTGTGTGGCCTTTAAAGAAACTAACAAATAGCTACCCCTCAAGGCCTCAACACCAGTAAACAGACAATAAAAATCAGCAACAATTCACCAGAACTAAAACATTATTGTATGGTGAAGGTAACACTTTCAACATTAAACATCAAAGGAAAAGAGAGCATTATGTCTTGCCATCAAGATTCAGGACAAAGAAAAAAAGCCAACCCTGAGGTGTGCAAATCAACAAAGCTCCATAAATGTACAAGTCAGTATAATTATATTAGGGGATGAGGATGTGCAACTAGTGGATAAAGCATTAATAAAATCAAGGACCACTTTTATATAACTATCGGGCTTCATCTACATGTAATGCATCTGGAATCAGATAATGTACTAATCAAATGCCGAAAATTTGGTATTATACATTTTGGGGCATTTGAGTTTCTTTTCTAGCTATGCATTGCATCTTTACCTATGCAGTTTAATAGGACCCATCCTGATGCAGATTTGGAAACAAAGCTAAACCTTCGAGTCACATCTCTTCTTTGCGTAGCTGTTTGCCAATTACCCTGTTATGGCCTGTGCATTATATATCAACATATACATCCCCCCCCTCTAGCTTGTTGGCAAGTTGTAATCTACCAAAATTCTGGTTAATTCTCTTCAAGGCCCCGACATCAGTTTGAACTATAACTTGGTATAAATCCTTTAGCATGTTGGCTTTCCATTTCAAGAGTCATCAAGGACTTCTGTCTATGATATCTGTTTCTCTTTGCCGCCAGCGCTGGAAAACACATTAGCAGCAATTACTTGAGCAAACCATTGTCAAATTAAAAAGCATTACTTGTGAGATCAAAAGAATTGCAAAAGAACAAAATGGAAAATTGTGGGCAAGCACAAATAGATAAACAGTTCACTTAACAGAGTACTTTTAAAATCTGACAGCACTTGCACTACTAAAAACAAACTATGGATATGAAAAACAATCTGACAGCACTTCCACTATGGTGAAGTCTTCTAATCATGATAAGCAAGTTAAAATCCAATGCTCAGATAAAAGATCGAGTGAGACTGTATATGCGGTGTGTTCATGCACTACACATCACAACTGTAATGGGTTAGCTTACATCTTCCGCACCCATTAGATAGCACCTAAACCTCCAACTTGAACAAGAACCAATACAATTCCTGGTCCCAAATTATCCATATAATTGATAGAACCATGCAAGTTTCACTAATGTAGAAAATACTTCTGGGAAATATATTAATTATTCAGTGATTTTAGTGATTGTTGAAAGTAGTAGGCTATTAGCCATTCACTGATTTCAAGGCATATATTGATTTGTATGCAAATTTCGGATGCTTAATCTCGGTTTGTTGATGTTGATTGATCTTATAAGTAATTGGACCCCTTTAGTTATATAAAGGAAAATATGTGTGTGTTTGGGGGGAGTAATGACAGTTACTGATTTTTATGATAACCCTTAAATGACTCAAAGAGGCAGTAATGTATGTGATTTGCAAATTATTAGCTGGCAATTCTCAAACTCTCTAAAACATAATAAAAAAAATCCCCAAAGAATCTTGGATGACTTGTTTCTTTGTGTAACAGTGTGTGGTGCAATCACGATTCACGAGTAATGCTCAAGTTATTTATTATTGCAAATTAAAACAAACTCTAGCACAAGCCTACACATCAAGAAGACCCCGATTTGGGACTTGATAAGAGCATCTCCAACGGCGTTAGCTAAAATTGATTGGCTAAATTACATAAAATATTGATTATGAGTAAGACATTGTGTTCCGAGGGTATTAGCTATAATGATTGGCTATATTTTAAAAATGGTACGTTATTAATATTTCAAGTTGTTATTAATGGAATACATAATTTTTATATAGAAATAAGTGATGTGGCAATTCACTACAGGTCTCTAGAGGTTCGACAAATATAGCCAACATCAAGAGATTATCTATAATTATAGATAACAGTTTTGTCCCATTGGAGTGTAAATATTTTTACACATTCTTTATAATTCTTATTTATGGTAATTAATTTTAAAATTGACCTAAGGGGTCTCACCCATTGGAGATGCTCTAAGGGTTCTTTTAGAGCAACTCCAATGGGACACTCTAACACTAAAATGGTCTAACTTTTACCCCAAAAATTGCAATTAAAATCTCCAATGGCACACTATGAAAGTGCAAAAGCTACACTGAATGAATAGTTACACAAAAATTGACGGAACAATTAATTGGTGCAACTTTAACAATAAATTGTACTTCTCAAAGTCTCGAGTACACCCTTGTACTCGCTAGCTATAACAAATTTTTTCTATCTATATTCCTCCAGATTTATTTCATATAGCGAAGCAGAACTTGCAACATTATTCTACGAAAAATCAAGGCATCAAGTATTCAACAAAACTTGCAGATAAAAAAAATCGCAAGGGATGGACAATTTGACTTGTGACTTAACTACTTAAGTTTCTAATAGCAATATATACTTGATTATCTGCTCCCTAAAAATTAACATATAGGAGTACACTTAAGCAAACTTGTGTATAAATTGACTTTTGTTTCCGCACAACACCATTCTCGTTGACACCTTGAATCAAATTCTAGGAATACGCAGAGGGCCTCTTGTTAGCTATTGATGTTCACAAACGTGGCGTTAGTCATACTATATACATGCTAGCATCACCAATAGCCCTAGCTTTATATAATTATAAATAAAATTTATATTTACAACATTAAATTTAACATTTAAAATAATATTGAACATTTATACAATATTGTGATCATAAATAGGGATTGAAATATATAAATTATTGAACTTAAAATAAGATTGAACCTATATAAGATGTTGCAAGTAATCCTAGATTAGATAAGGATTAACATATATAGAATACTAAATTTAAAATAAAAATGAACATATATAAAAAATTGAAAACAATCTTAAATAAGAATTAACATACAGTTAAACCTCA
Source organism: Kitagawia praeruptora (assembly GCA_037693485.1). NCBI lineage: Eukaryota > Viridiplantae > Streptophyta > Magnoliopsida > Apiales > Apiaceae > Kitagawia > Kitagawia praeruptora. Next base: position 26,600,533 of record CM075352.1, on the reverse strand, counting down.
ATAAATGAATACGCTCGGGACCGGAAAATTTTATTCATTAATCGAGATTATTCATTTATCGAGGTCAAAAATACACTATCTCTATTATGTCGGGACCGGAAAAAATTATTCATTTGATGAGGTTATTCGATTATCGAATATTCATTTATCGAGGTTCTACTGTATATAGAATAAAAATTTAAAAGGATTAAAAAGTAAATATAAAACAAAAATTAACATATAAAATATTTTAATATAGTACTATGTATTGTCACATATACATTTTTTTTTGTTGCAAAAATCACATATACATTTTTATATATATTTTTTATCATTTAAATTTCAGAAGGTTACTTGTTTTCAATTAGCAAGAAAAACAAACTTTTAAAGTCAATTATTCAATAGCTAAGATCTTATTTATAAAAATCTAAATTTTTGTTATTTTAATCTGGCCCGAAAGGCTGATTAGGGGGTCTTGACTCCAGTACCCCACTACAAAAATTGTGAGTGAAAAAGTATGGAAGCCATTTCACATATTATATGTACTAATCTTAACTATAAATCAAAGTGTCACAATCAAATAATTTCTATCTATTTGACACTTTACGGTTTTTATTCGTTACATTTAAACATTTTTTTGTGCTTATCTTAAATTTAAACATTCTAAAAATATTATAAGGTTAAGAACACAAATAATTTTGTATGGTACAAATCTAAAAGTCCACAAAAAGCAAAATTTATAGAGCCACATGAATAAGAACGAGGGTAGTTACAACCGGAATGTAATTACATATATAGGGAGAGGCCCATTTCGAATTATTAAATTACATATCAAAAAAATTCTTACAAGATATAGGTTATATGACAAACATTTTGTATTCGATACATGCCTATTTTTTTTTCTATATCGTAAATATATACATTTTTAGACCCTACTATAGCACAAAAGCATAACACAAAGAAATAGAAAATAGAGTTTTAAAATATATATATATATATATATATATACATGAGAATAATGTACCTGAGATTACCTCAGTTGAGGCAATTTAAATAAATAAAATAACAACAACGTCTATTTTAGAGTCATTTTTTAATATATTTTTTGGTAATTCAATTAAAAGGCACAGGTAAATCTATGACTTTCAGCAATAGTACGTTCTTATATCTATGTTTTAAGATTATAAATACCCAGTTCCACAAAAAGATTAGAGATACAAATCAAGTAGTGCCTGGGTTTCATTCGGGTAAGATGCGCTTGAGTCTAAACTAATCTGATGGTTTCTTTTGGTGATTAGAGACAATAGACATACATACCCACATATATAGTGCACATATATATTTTTACACAGCAGTTCTATTGATAGTAGGAATTAAAAATTTTGATTGACACACAGAAATGATAATTGGACTCTAAAATACTAAAACGTTATCGTTTATTGAAATTTCTTACGCTATGCTCCCAAGTTTTTTGTTTAAGAAGAGAATGGGAAAGAAGAGAAGCAAAAAAAATTCTTTAACATGCTCCCTAGTTTTTTTTGTAAATCATGAGAGAAAATTTTGAAAAAAGTGAGTTTGGAGGGAAATTTTTGAAAATGTATGTGAGAGCTTCTTTTCCAATCATCCCATTTTTGGGAAGAAACTTTTGAAGAGAAGTTTTTGAAAATTTTCCTTCTCTTCTTTTCCCAAAAAACTCGGGAGCACACTTCTGAAAAAATATTTTAAAATTTTCTCTTCCGTTCTCTTCTCTTCTCTCTAAATTCTAACTCGGGAGCACAGCGTTAGGTAATATCCCTGAGGTAACCTCAAATACATTATTCTCTATAATATACTGATTCTGGAAAAATTATTAGAGGAAGAAAGAAAGTGTTAGGAGCAAAACTTACAAGTTAATTCGTGAGGTAACCCAAAATCATAATCATTACGCCCTTTTCTAATGCAGCATATGTATACCAGCAGCAACAATAGACAAACAAACACAAGGCATGATATGCCTATTGCGATTTTACCACCCTTAGATAAACCGCCGTTTTTCCAGAACAACGGGCAATCTGGTAAAGAAGGTACCCCACACAAACCTTTATTACCAGAGAGGCTGCAACAGGTAAACAAACATATTAATCAGTAGTCAACATAAACTCGTATTCTTTAGTGATTGCAAGCTTGGATGCAGATAATTAATCAGTTCTATTTTAATTGCTAAGAACAGTTTTTTCGTCTTTGCAAGCGATTGTGGAGAACATCAGAGGGGTATATGGGTTAAGAAAGTACCAAATTTATGTTCATTTAAGTCAAGAAGTTATATGAAAATTCAATTATTCATAATATGATCTCTACGAACATCGATAACCCTAATTATTTAACATCCTTAAGCAGACCTAATCGTAATTAAATATATTAGGGCTTGATTACTTCAGATGCCAATTTTAAAGTAGGAAAACCCCATAGACATTAGAAAGAACTTTGCTAATCAGATTTATACTAACGACAACCAAGGTTATGCATTGATGCGTGCTGACATCTAAATTTACCAAACGTGCTCACCTTTTATTAGTTAGCTTCATCTATGACTTACCATTTTAATACTGATATGTAGCTGAATATTATAAAAGACAAAAGTACGAAGGAAAAAATTGAACAAATGAGCGATAAACAAACAAGACAAAGTTACAGATGTTTACAAATTATCCAACTCCAGCGATAGTAATGTTCACCTGAATATATTAGACATGTTTTGTGGGTCCAGTCAATAATTTTCAATTGCATCTGAATAGCAGCTTACTAATTAATTTAAAAAGAAGTAATTCTTAATAAATCTGACCCAGACATTTTATGTTCTGTAACCCAAAACAAGCAGTGACCAGAGATAATGATGAGCATATAAAGCAGGGTATCACATACTCGATAGCTCCACCATGGACTCCAATTGAATAAATCTCCTCTGGTACTTGCCCTTCCAGTGCGTTATCATTCAGCAGCCTGATATACGAGTAAAGTACAATGAAGTGGGGAAATATATTAGGATGAAACTTGAAAACATACTGATACACAGGAGAAATGGTTATTGCGTGAAATTGAAGTTAAAGACAACACAAGAATTATTTATCTTTTACAAACATTTTCATGTATCTACGTTCTCGATACTATAGCTGGGAAATGCATTATCTAAATAACTGAAATGACTCGAGGCAACCCTGGTTAAGTGGTTAACTGGTACACATGTTTAATCAATTTAAGCTGATTTCCATTACTTAATCAATAGGTTTGTGAACAAAAAAAGGGAGGTTATATTCTAACTTATAAGTTATAACTCTTATGTAAAGATCCAAACAAGAAGTCCCGATCGAAACAATCAGCTGGATATGACTTACACAAGCTGCAGTTTTGAAGAAGTTAGACTTTCTGGTATCGGTCCAGAAAATTCATTGCTTGATAAATCCCTGCATTGACAGCTCAAACTTTGAGACACATGAGAAAGTGAAACGAAGTCTGCTGACATGTTACTTTTGCCAGGAAAGTGACAACTTCATAAATCACAACTTGTATTACCAAACTTGGCTTATTTTAAATTATCAAATTTCTAAATAAATTGCAAGAAATACTTGCATGCAATCTTACAGCTTCACAAGAGATTTCTGGCCTAACCCCAGGGGTAAGGTACCTCCCAATGCATTAGAACTTAAGTTTCTGCAATTAAGAAGAAAAGAGAGTAATTTTTTTAATTCAATTTCTTCTAAAAATATGTCATTTGAAGTAACATATATACCTACAACAAATAACTGTAATTTAACAGTAAATGACAATTTACCAAGGTCCAGAAGGTAAAGGTTCACGTAGATTCCTTTCATTAGACCTAACTAGCCTTATTGAATAGAAAAACTGCCTACGAAGAGATGCACTTTCCCGCACAAAGGTTCTAAGAACCATGAATTTAACTTTAAAATGATTGGGCAGTTTCGGAAACAATATGACTTGACGGTTTCTTACATCTAATGGCCTATACAGGAAATTAAGTGCTAAATGGTCAAGATATCCAAATTTGGTATCAAATCTATCCTCACTTCTTCGGCAGTTTTATAGTATAACATTAAATTAAGTAGGGAAATATGTAACATCAGTAACAGTTTTGATCCTTAGTCATGTAAATCCAATGATCAAGGTACTAAAGAATCTCCAGGAAAAGTGCTTCATATAGAAGAACATAAGATCCGGTTTGTGATTTGCTAACTCATTGGAGAATCCTGCTACCTGTTTTACATCTTAATATTTTAATATATGTTACCGGAATTTTGTTGTGAAACATAAAAAATTCAGATATGCCATAAACTTTCACAAGTAACCCAAAGGCCAGAGGATCAAGAAGTCCCAATCAAATGTCTTTAAAACGTCACTTGTAAGAACACAAACTACCATATGCATTTCAAGCATTTCTGAATTTGGTCCACACCGTCCACTAAACCCAAAATACAACTTTAATTGCAATACAGTAAAACAGAGTCAAGACAACAATGAATAAACAGAACTGTGTTCAGTGACAAAGGAAATTAATTGATGATACTTACAAGCTTACCAAATTTGATAACAAACTGATTTCCTCGGAAATATACCCCTTCAACCCCTGACTCCCAAGATCTCTGAAACCAAATTGCAACAAAAAAAAATATGGATTGTGAGTCAGTTACCTATTGTTATACAGTACCTTAGTAGCTTATAGAATTAAAACTATAGGTTCAAATATCAAAGAAAATTTACAACATCCAACTTTAGTGAAGTGGATACCCAAAAAAAATTGTGGGACCAAAGAATAGTAAAGATACTTGGTTACATTTACTGAAGTAAGTGTTGACTTGAGTCTCTTACTAACTGAATTTATCCATAATTACAAAGGCTTAATTACTAAATCTCCTAGAAAGGAAAACATCAAGCTTTAAAAAAAAACTCGATACATTCATACCTTATAATTTTGTTGTTAAATACCAATCAGTACAAGGCAGTACTACTTACATTTGAGAGACCACAAGGGCAGATTCCCCTTTATTGGAATGGCAAGTAACACCTTCCCAGGCATCCCAAGAAGTGGGAGCACAAGGGTCACCGTTCCAACCCATCCTGTCTGGAACCTTGAGCGACTCCTTTAGTGCCCTCATTGCAATAACTGCAAATGTGAGACCACAAAAAGAAAACACATTTATATAATGGATCTACATCAATTTAAAAAAAAATTCAATCTCAAGAAATGAAGGTGGACTAGTGCACAACCATCACAGTCAAATTCATAAATATGTTTTTCCAAAATTTCAACTGCCAATCCTATAATTTCTAAATTATCTGACATTCTAAACAACACCCCTGCAACCTCCAGGTAAGTTCTCAATAACAGGAACGATAGATCAAAAATATATACACATGCATATGGAATTACCTTGATCAGAAACAGTCTTAAGATCAGCCGGAACAATTGCATAATTCTCCACGCCACAAATTAAAGGTGAACCAACAACTGGAACAAGCTTCACACTCAGAATAGTATCACTCAAATTCTTCACAATGTAGTGCCAATCATAGGCAGCAAAACCCCCTACCTCTTTGTAAATATCAATCCTAGTCACATTGATCTCATTCACTACAATATCAAACACTCTCTTCCCAGCTCTATTCACACTCACATCAATCTCCGCAAAATGAAACCACAACAAATAATCCATCTTTGCATCCACCTGCAATTCATACTCCAATCCACCCTTTCCATTCGCTACCACAGCAGTTGAATACAATTTCTCCGGGAAAAAATTGGGACTCCGGTCCGTATTAATCACTCTCTTTGCAGCCGAAACCGACTTAATACTTACCGAATTCTCCGACCTAAATTCAGCATCCGACTGCCATGACCTAAAGAACAAATCAGTGTCATTACTAAACCCCGGTCCCCATTGACCCGAACCAGATGTCAACCTTCCATAATTCACTAAAATCGAACTATTCCCTATGGAAGCAGCATCATACGCAGCTGCATCGATCTGAACAAGCTCAAGCGACGCAATCACAGGTGGATCAGTAGCAATACTATAAAAACAAATATCCGCTTCGCCATCGGATATAAATGCAATCAGATCCGAATACGCACCGGAACGAATAACGTCTTCCGGCCAAGGTGAATGCCAGCTAAACACTAAAGTTCCTTCAACCGAAACTTCGAAAGACGGAGAATGTGACTTGCCGTCGTAATTATCATATACAGTGAATGTACGTATATAAAAACGAGAACCAAGTGGTAAATTAGGTATAGTGTAGCAATTCTTCTTACCGGAACTAATCGGAAAGAATCGAACCGTTTTCTCGTGAAGATTCTGAAATCGAAGCGGTTCGGAGACTAAACCAGTAGCTCCGGCGGAGAAGTACCGGTCGGCGAGCCACGTCGTGTTGAATTTGTCGGTCGATTGAGTTGAACCTCCACAATCGATGTGAAACGCCTTATCTGAGTCAACACAACAGTCAATGTAACAGAGAGAGAGAGAGAGGGAGAAGGAGAGAGAGAGAGAGAGAGAGAGAGAGAGAGAGAGAGAGAGAGAGAGAGAGAGAGAGAGAGAGAGAGAGAAGGAGAGAGAGAGATTACCGTAAGTGGGGGAGGAGGAGAGAGAGTAGGGGAGAGAGATGGAGAGGAGGAGGAAGGAGAAGGAGAAGCCAATCATCATTATCATCATTTTTGTTGTTTGGTAATGCAAGATTGAGAATGAGTTTTAGTAGTACTGGTTGGTATGATACTTTTGTTGTTGTATAATTTAGAGAGTGGGGGATGAAAAGGTAGAGTAGAGATAGAGATAGAGAGCGCGTGATTAATGGGAAGTGGAAAATAATACAGAGTAAGTGAGGAAAGTAAACGGAGTGAATGAAGAAGACAATTGAAATTTAAAAAATTAGCAGCAAAATGGAATTTATTGTTGCTTAAATTGCCAAGTATTTGGAATTGGAACCTTCTAAGTACGACTACTTCCCACTTTTCATCTACGTGTAACAAGTCATGATCTGCATCATTGTGCCCGTTTGGCAATTTTAAGTTTCAACTTATAAGTTACTTATTTCGAAAAAAATTTCGTATTCACATAATTTTTTTAGGGAGAAATGTGTATGGGGAGTTTAATATTCGTTATCTTGCAAAAATAAGTTACTTATTTCAGAAAAAAGTACATTTTTTCTAACTTTTTTCCAAAATAAGTAACTTATTTCTGAAAAATAAGATTTCCCAAACGGGCCCATTATCTTTTTTTCACTGATATATATTTTATAATGGCAGTTTTCACTGATATATATTTTATAATGGCAGAATATCTATCTGTCCACGATAAATACGAATGTATAGGGGATTATTTTAATATAATTTTTTTTAAAGAAATAATATAATTTTTTTGAAATATTCGAAAATCCTTTTCACTTTACACTTTATCCTGTTTCTAAATTTACACTGCAAATCGTAAAATCCGCCCTTCTTACAGACACATTTTTAATTTTTAGATAATACTCCAAAAAAAATTAATTAATTAACTTTTACAATTTTACGAACTTGTCTCTAGCTAAACTATTTTACTCTTTTTTAAAAGAATAATAATGTTAATGATTTTGAAATGATTTCTAAATTTATTTCCAAAATTTATTCTCAAACATCAACTGTTCTCTTTTAATTTGTAGGGTACATATATATGCATGCAAGATCTCTTTATTTCAAAAATAAACATGATCATTTTAAAATACTTTTAAAAACTCTACATTTTTCTTTAAACAAACACTGTCCTGTTAAACTGAATTTACTAGTTTTACATCAATCACCATTCACCAATCACCAGTACACTGACAGTTGAAGTTCATAAATTAGGTCCGACGTGCCAACAAATCATGCAGCATCAAGCCAAGATTGTGGTACCTGTACCCTAGGGTGTTTGGGAAGATTTCTAATTTTTTTTTAAAAGGTTAATTTTATTTTGTAATTTATAGAATCTTAAATGTACATTTAATATTTTTATAAAAAAAATTATCAAAATATGAAATTTTTATTCAAAAATAAATATAAAAACTTTATTTTAAAATGTTGCGAAACATGTCCTTAATAATAAGAGCCGGAATTAAAGCGATGTCAAAAGGTCAAGCATCAACCATTTAGTTCCCACCATATTTTCCTCTCAATCAATTTATTTCTTCCATCATACATCTGGTCATTCCGCGCCAGTGACAAATGATGATCGGGTTTTTTTTTAATATATCCCATTTACAAAGATCAATTATAATTATGTCTCAAATTTATTTGTAATTAAAAATATATCTCAAATTATGAATATGTTCCATTTTTTAGTACCATAATTAATTTATTAAATACACATTATCAAAAGACATTTTTATCCTCCTTTATGAATTGTTAAAACTTTTCAATTTCATCTTTAATTTTTTTTCTCTCCTTGCTTCACTTCACCCCACTTCAATTTAAGATCGTCAACAAAGGATGAAAAAGAGATGAAAAAGATGGAAAGCAGTTGATATAAATATGGCCAGGTTCTTGGAGTTTAATTTGCTCCAATATGCAAGTCAACTATCGAAACAAGAAGGAGAAGATTTTGTTAATAATGTTATGTACTACTCCTCTGTCTCTTTTTAAGTTGCTCATTTGATATGTCGGACTGTTCACAACATGAGATAAATTACTAATTTACGCATAATCTATAAGATCAAATATAGTCATGAGTGATCTTATTGGATTCGTATTTATGAGTACTTTAATACAGTGAAGTTTTTATATTTAAAACTAATACGAAATTGAAGATATTAATGATTAAAAGTGTGCATTGACAAACGTGTCCAGCCCTGCGGGGCCAATGTCGGAGAAGAAGTGGCGGTAACAGCATGATGGTGGGGGGTTAGAGAGAAGGAAAAGGAGAAAAATATTTTTTATTGTAGGTATTATGGTCAAATCATATACAAAATTTACCTATAAACTTTAACTATAGGACATAATTATAATTATTCAATAAAGAGTAACATATTCTTAACTGATCTTTAGAAATGGGACATATCAAACTAATACCCATTATTTATTGATATGTTGTGTGTAAAATTGTAAGGATAAATCCAACAAAGATCCAAAAAATTTAAATTTGTGGTAGATTATTATAAAAAATTTTAGTGATGATTCAAATTTGGATTAGTTGATTTAATATTAAAATAATAATTTTGTTATTTATATATTATTAGTTTACTAGATTCAAAATTGATTTATAATTTTTAAATTTTTTAGTTAATAATAATACATGATTAAAAAAATGAATGGGTTTTTCGTTAACTAAGAACACAATTTTAATATAATTTATGTATATTAAAAAAATTATATTGTTAATTTAGTTAATTTATTAAATATAATATAAATAATTAATAACGATTAACTGTTAAATTTAAGATTAAATAGTTTGATATAGTATTTATGTAATATAATATATAAATAGTAGTTTGGATCAAAATTTGGATGATTGATCAAAAATTTGGATCAAAATTTGAATTGATCTAAATTTAGATATTTGGATCATAACTAATAGAGATGGTGCGAGCGAGGGATTGTAATTTATAGGCATGACACAAAATCTTGATTTAATGGATATTTGATACATTCTGATTTGATTGGATTTTATTAAACTTGAAATTTTGAATATGTACATTGGATTCCTTTTTTAAATCAGAAAAAGTTTGACATTCCCAGCTTGCCCGAAATCCAAATTCTGGTACAAATTCGAAAAAAAATATCATATCATATAGGAGTATATTATATGTAAATATGTTTTAATAATTTTATTCTTTTAGTTTACCCTTTTGTTGTTAATGATAATAATAATAATAATAATAATAATAATAATAATAATAAGTTTTATATTATCAAACCCAAAATTTTGGATTTGGATATGCACTAGCTACGAATTACTTTTGTAGATCATTATTCTAAAGAAAATCTTCTTATATTAAAAAATTATTGATTTCATAAAATATTATGTGATTGCTTAGAATTGATCATGGAATCTCGATCTCCTAATATCCCTTATATTCTCTTTTTTTGAAACTAATAACCCTTATATTCTTATTAAATATTAGGATATAATTTATTTTGAGATAATTTTTAAACATTTGAATTTTTACATTTGTATAATAAAAACTTTAAAATGTATTTACATTTAAAGTATTTTTTTTTCGAAATAATTGAACTTTAGATTTGTGTCTAAATAAAAATAATTAGATGTGTTTTATTTAAAATGTGATTTTAATATACTACATTTTTGGCATTTATTTAAAAGTTCTAAATTAATCATAATTAACAATGTTAGTTGTAGTTATACATTATCCAAGTTAATAAATTATACCATTTTATTAAATTGAGTAAAAAAAATTGGTTGGTGATTAGGTTTTACAAGCTTGGGATAATGCACATAGTAAAAATTCAATATTAATAGGTATGTTTAAAAAAGTTTTTATTAGAATTAAACTTATGTTAATAATAGAATTACAATGTTTTTTTGAGGAATTATAATAGAATTACAATGTTAATATTGGAAATAATTTTGTTACTAAAATAATTTATGCTACGTAATTGTAGGAAATCATCTCATCCCTCAAATTCACAAATTCATCACTCAATTAAACCCCTCAGTAAACCATCTCCCTCCCATCTCTCTCTCTCTTCCCTGAAATTCACAAATTCATCACCGAATTAATTAAACTCCTCCCCTGGTTTTTTGCCTATTAATTAGATTTTGATTGAATGTCCATTTGGGTCAGAGTTTTTACAAATCTGTATGTATTTTTATGTTTTTTTTTTTTTTGAAATAATATGTATTTTTATGTTAGTTGTTAGTTGATAATTGACCATATTTGTGAATTCCTTTGTTAATCATACATTTACATATAATAACAAGCCTAATTGTTTGTTTGCATTACCTACGTGACCTCTTGACTGAGGGAACCTCTAGTTGTTGAGTCTCTACTTGTTTTGTACTTGTAATAGGCACCAAATCCTAGTTGTGTAACTGTACTTATAAAATCAAGAATAATGCTTGAAAGAAGTTCCAAGGATCATGCCTCAAGCAAGAAGATAAAGACTGTCAAATAATCACAGTTGGGATTTGAAGAAAGTGAAGAAATTGCCTAAGTACCAATTCGAGAAGTAGTTTTGTCTATTCGAGAAGTCCAGCATTCGAGAAGTCAGGGATTCGATATCTCAAGACACTATTCGATATCTCTGAATACACTGTTCGATATCTCATTCGATATCTCAGAGATTCGATATGTCTACTACTCTATTCGAGAACTCAAGAAGTCAACAAGTCAAAGTGGTATTCGAGTTCTCAAAGAGTCAACAAGTCAAAGTTCCATTCGATATCTCAAGGACTCAGAAAGCTATTCGATATATCGAGGATTCGATAAGTCAAATGTTCTATTCGACATCTCAAGGAATCCTGATGGAAAAGAGCTATTCGAGAAGTTGTTCGATATGTCAATATAACAGTGTTCGAGAACTCAGAGTTATCGATCAAGTCAATTCTAGTTCTTGAATCACCTACTTAGTCACTTCTCGAATACATTCTTGGAGACAAAATACTGAAGGAATTGTACAAGTCAGAAACCTGCAACAAGCCAAAGCACTTTATGGACCACAATCTATAACGTGCTCTGAAAAGCCTACAAGGAAGCTTGGAGAGATATAGAAGAGACAAAGGGCTAAAGAAATGGATCTGAACAGGCTTTGCAAAGTCAAATCTGTAACTGTTTGGACACTTACTCAAATAGGATAGACAGACTAGAAAGTAAATTGTTTTAGCTACCTCATTTGTAGTAAGTAGGTTGTATCCATGTTCTATAAGGATACAGCCTCACTTCCTTAGTCATCAACTTTTGTGAGTCAAGTTTTTCTTACACTGTAAGCTATATCTCTCTGAGAAAAACGAAGCTGAGAATACTATCATTTGTATTCACAGATTGTAGCAACCTTTATCTAATAATACATTAGATTAAAGTGATATTGTGCCTTGTGTTGTTCTTTATCCGCACCTACACCTTGCACACACAAACACTTATCTGCTACATAGACTCGAGACAAGAAAAGTTCAAGAATCCATTCACCCCCCCTCTGTATTCTTTTACCGTATTCAGTACTCAACAAGTGGTATCAGAGCGGGTTGTTTATTCAAAAACAGAAAAACGATCATGAGTTCGAATACACCAAAGATTACAGGAACGGTGAAGGTCCCTAAGTTTGACAAAGAGAATTATAACCTCTGGAAGATAAAGATGCAGTTGTTCATCAAAGCATCTCATCACTTGTATCCTGAGATTCTTAAGAATGGTCTATTTGTTCCCCAACAGGAGATTCCTGAAAAGACTGTTGGAACCACTACTATTCAAAGATCTTATGTGGCTAAGGATCCATCCAAATGGACAGAATCAGAAAAGGATATGGTTGCCCTTGACAGTCACCTCATGTTGCTGATTATAGATTCCATGGACATGTCGATGTTTGCAAACATTGCTTCATGTACCACTACCAAAGAAATGTGGGATCACATTGAGGTGTTATGTGAAGGAACTAATGAGGTCAGAGAAAACAAGAAACAGATACTGGTCACACAGTATGAGGCTTTCATGGCACAGCCCAAGGAAAGCATTACTGAGATGTTTGAGAGATTTCACAAGCTAGTCACTGAGTTGCAGATGAATGGGAAGGTTTACAGTACCAAGGAGTTAAACATGAAGTTTCTGCTATCTTCACCAAACCATCTAGAGCAAAGGGTCATTTCTCTAAGGGAAAGAGACTTGAACAAAGTTACATATGATGTGCTCTATGGGGTTTTAAAAACTCATGAGCTTAAGTTGCTTCAGAAAAGGGCTATCCAAGCCAACCAAGGTAGAATGATAAACACATCATGTGCCTTGATTGTCAACAAATCTATTCAAGACCTAGAAGCATCTACAAGCCAATTAAGGATAGAGGAGGTAGTAGAAGAGGAAGAAACTGAAGCCGAGGTAAGTGAACCGGTTGAGGAGAAGGAGGAAGATGAGTTCTACACTCTTGAATAACTAGATGGGATGGAAAACACTTCATATGCTTTCATGGCCAGAAAATTTCCAAACATCAGATTTAAGAGGAACCAACCCTTCAAACCTAAAACCCAAAACCATTCATTCAACAAGAGCAAGGCACCTGTGAAACCAAACAAGAATAAGTTTAAAACCAGCCATGTGGATAGGTCATCTGTGAGGTGCTATAGATGCAATGACCTAGGGCATTTTGCCAGTGAATGCAAGAAGCCTAAAAAGAAGGATAGAGATTATCTTGAGCTCGAAGCTAAGTATGAGTCCCTTCTGAAAAAGCAGACACAAGGTAAGGCCTACATAGCTGAAAGGAAGTGTTGGGATGATTCTGACAATGATGGAGAGGAACAAGAATTCTGCAATTATGCCTTGATGGCCAATTCCAAGGATGACACATCTCCATCAGACCCTCAGGTACCATCTCTCACTACTATAGACATGTCTGTTTCAGAGTATAAATGCATGATTGAACAACTATCTGTTGAGATGTTTAACATTCATACTAGTATGACTGCTGCTAATGAAGAGATTACTAAACTGTCTACTAGAAATGAAATGTTAATAAAAAAGAATGAGGAACTTGAGCTAACTGCTATGCAAGTAGAAAACCTTAAGAAAGAAGTTGAATATCTGTAGAATAAGGTTTTGTGTGCTAGTCAGGTTGAAAAGGCTCTTAGGGATGAATTAGCTGAAAATGAATTCAAACTGAAAACTTTCAAGAAATCATCTGGTCTAGTGCAATCCTACTGTGAGAAAATTGAAGCAAAACCAAAGGCTGCTATTGGACTTGATTATGACACTCTTAAATAGAGAAGAGGCTATGCTATCATTAAAGATGACAAAGTTGTTCATGAGGAAGTGCCTCACATTTTGAAAAAGACTGAAAATCCAATTTTTAAGGAATCAACATTTGAAATTGATGAGGATGCCTTACTCATCAAACAAATGTTGAATGATGAGGATGAGGCACAATCCAATGAACAACAAGCATCTTCCAAGAGTGAGAGTGTCAAGTCAAAGACCAAGGAGCCAGTAGGTGATAGGATAAGACCCAAGAAGTTTGTTAAGTTTTTTTCAGCTGGAAAGAGTGAATCAGAGAAGAAAGTGACTAAGAAGAAACAGAACAGAAATGGCAAGTTAGGGATTAACAAAGATAACTATGCATATATGCCTAATGCCCCTAGGAAAACTTGTCAGAACTGTTTCAGTACCAATCATTTAACTCATGCATGCAAGAAACCTGCTTGTATTGTATCTAAACCTTTCTATGATTGTTCTGTGCCTCTAAGACATAAAGATGCACCATTTTGTGATAAATTTGACTGTATGCCATGCAATATGAATGTTATGACTAGTTGTTTCAATCTGAGAAGACAGTTCATTGATGGTTGTATCAGTCACAATTCTCACACACACTACACCAGGTCAAAGTCTTTGAGTCCTCCTAAAGCTAGGAAGGTACCTCTGTCACCTAAGTCTGAAACCTCAGGTTCTAAGACTTCTAACAGTGACAAGAAGACTAATGTCAAGAAAGTTGACAAGCATGTTGTTTATGATAAAACTGTTTCTACGTCACATGGACCCAAACTTGTTTGGGTACCAAAGGAGAAGTAATACCTTTGTGTTTGCAGGGCAAAGATAATGAAAAGAAGGTCATGTGGATTTTGGACAGTGGATGCTCAAATCATATGACTGGTGATATGGCCCTGCTATCACAGTATGAGGAGAAGGCTGGCCCAATGGTTGTAGCCAAGGAAAGGAAGCTTGTTTGTAGCCAATATGGATTCTGCAAACAAGGACAAAATTTGTTGCTTTTACTCAAAAACATCAAATGAAGATTGTTGGCTGTGGCACAAGAAACTATCACACCTGAACTTCAAAGCCATTAATTCTCTAGTCAAAAGAGAGTTAGTGAGAGGCATGCCCACACTTGAATTCTGTCAAGAAGGAGTGTGTGAGGCTTGTCAAAAAGGAAAGATAAAAAGATCTAGCCACAAGTTAAAGACAGTGACATCTATAACCAAGCCCCTACAACTCATTCATATGGATTTGTTTGGGCCTGTCAATATTATGTCACTAGGAAGAAAAAAGTATGCCTTGGTGATGGTTGATGATTTTACAAGGTACTAATGGGTGGAATTTCTGGCATCAAAAGATGAGGCTCCACAAGTAATCATTGAGCATATAAAGAAAGTTGACAAGGAAGCAAAGGCCAACAATGCAAGTGTGATTGCACTGAGAAGTGATAATGGAACAGAGTTCAGAAATGCCATACTTGAAGCATTCTGTAAAGAGAATGGTATTTCTCAGCAATTCTCAGCTCCAAGGACTCCACAACAAAATGGAGTTGTTGAGAGGAAGAATAGAACTCTAATTGAAGCTACTAGAACAATGTTACTTGATGCAAAGATGCCTACATGTTTTTGGGTTGAGGCTGTAAGCACTGCATGCTATATCCAGAACAGAACCCTCATCAACAAAAACACTGGAAAGACACCTTACAACTTGATGACTGGAAAGAAGCCCACTCTAAAGTATGTTTATACTTTTGGAAGCAAATGCTTTGTATTGAAGGATAATTCTGAATATGTTGGAAAATTTGATGCAAAAGCATTTGAAGGAATTTTCTTGGCTACTCTATGGAAAGAATCGCATACAAAGTTTATGTCATCAGTCAAAAGAAAATTATGGAAAACATAGATGTGACATTTGATGAAAGCAAACTACCTGGACTAGAAGAAGCCAATGATGAAGATAAAGATCCATTGAAGTTTGATAATCTAGATGATTCTGATGAAGAGACTGAAACTGAAGTTGAAACTCGAGTTCAACAGACTCAAGTGAATGATAATACAAGAGAAGAATTTGTGCCAATCAACAGTGGAGGAACTAGCATCCAAGACACACCTGTGAGTAGTGGCAACCTCACAGGGGGAGGAATCGGGATGATGATTTGGATGATGAAGCAACTTCAAGAATGAGAAATCAGGCTGAGCACTCAAGGAAATGGGATAGATCACACACTGCAGAGCAAATCATTGGAGATCCTAATGCAGGAGTAAGGACTAGGAGAGCAACTCAGAATGAGTGTCTCTATGGTTGTTTTCTATCTCAGGTGGAGCCTAAGAAACTTGATGATGCACTGCTAGATCCAGATTGGATTATTGCCATGCAAGAGGAGCTGAATCAATTTGAAAGGAACAAAGTATGGGAACTTGTGCCTGCACCAAAGAATAGAACCATTGTTGGAACAAAATGGGTTCTGAAGAATAAGATGGATGAAGATGGTGTAATTATAAGGAACAAAGGAAGGTTGGTTGCAAAAGGATACTCTCAACAGGAAGGCATTGATTATGATGAGACATTTGCCCCTGTTGCTAGATTGGAAGCCATCGGAATATTCCTGGCATTTGCTGCTCATTCAAACTATAAAGTGTATCAAATGGATGTCAAAAGTGCATTTCTGAATGGAGAGTTGGAAGAAGAAGTTTATGTGCAACAACCACCTGACTTTGAGGATCCATGATAAATGGATTTTATATCCACTTGGAGCATTCTAAATTGACTTAAATTGATTGTCTTGGGCTCAAGTTTCTGGTAGTTTTGATGTGTTTTGCTTAGTTGTGCAGATTTACGAGAATGTTGACTAAGGTGGATGCTTCTATAATTTTTGGGGAATTAATTGATTGAAATTCGGATTTCTGAGACGGTTGCGCAGTCTACACTGTTTTGGACATATCTGGAGTTCTAGAAGTCTATTTTCAGCGATCCTACTGCCCACGCGAAGCCTGGGATATTTTCTACAACTTGGGATATGATTCCCATGAGCAAATTGCGCCGGGTAGGAGCAATCTGCGTGAAGAACAGACTGCTGGGCGCAAGTTGCCCCTGAAAAATTACAGTTTTTACTATTTTGGCCATATCTTGAGTTCTACAACTCCGTTTGGGGCCCGTAAGTAGTCCACGCGAAGATAACGAGATTCTATACCATTCTAAGGTGGTCCAGAGGTCCAATTACGTTTGGAACGTTCCAGAAAAACTGAAGAAAAGTCAGCCACGAATTTTCCTTAAAAAAACAGAATCAGTTTAGGAAACGTATCTTGCAGAAATTCTATTATAATTCTGTTTTGGTATTTTCTTGCTGGGCAAGACTTTTAGAGCCTATTTAAACACATCCTACCATTGTAATAGAGATATACACATTATCATAGTTTTATTATTGTAACCTAGCTTAGATCTGCAAGGGAGAAAAGGAGAGAAGGGTTCAACGCTCGTGACAAGCAACGGATCTAGATCTACTTCATCCTTTGTGTTACTTTGGATTATAGATTTGTTTTCTCAAACTGTTGTTTATTAATATAATTACTTCTTTTATTCATATCTTGTTATTTACCATGTTTTCATTAAATCCCATGGTGACGAAAGGTTTAGTTATGAACTAATCGTTGTCATGGGATCCTAGTGGATTTATCTATGTAGCTTAGTAGTTTGTATGCCTTAAAGATTTATGTGTGGTGAATTCTTGATATCCTTGTATGGTTGTGCTTATTGAATTTAGGTGCGTCGCGAACATCTAATTTGTTAATCTTTTGCTAAACGAGAGTGGATCTTGAGATTTAGAACTTGCCATGCTAGCATAGGATAGGTTGGTGTTTTGACATCATGATTTGTGGCATCAATAGAGATATTATGTTACCCTATGTGATCTAAGTGGATAACTTGTGCTTCAACCTTTATGTTTTCAAATTCTATAGAGATATAGGGTCTAAACATAATAGGTGCCTACTCATCTTCTATCTCTTTTGTGGATGTATGCGTAGATTGGTACTAGTATACCGAGAGGTAACTTTTACTCTTTTCGTGTTATTCGATCAGATATCAACCCCATCGCATGTTTTAGTTAAAGGCTGCAACTCTAAGTGAAGTAGATGATGAAACTAGGATTCCATGTTTTATTCTCATATTAGTAATTCAAATTTTTACTCTCATTAATTGTTTAATTCTTAGTTTTATAATTTGCACTTAGTTAATTTAGATAATCAATCTAAATTTTGTTATTTTCCTTAGCAGTGGATAAAAACCATACATCGGTGCATAGGTACATTAATTGAATTGAACACCATTCTAGATCTCTGTGGGAACAAACTTGATTTAATCATATATTACTTGTGACAACGTGCGCTTGCGTGATTTTGCATAACAAGTTTTTGGCGCCGCTGCCGGGGATCATCGGTGTTTTTATTTTAGTTTATGTGCTTGTCATCAGTGGTCGTTAGCGTTCACTGACTCGGATTCTTACTTAGTTTGTTTGTTTCGTGGTGTTTCAGGTACTTAAGTTTGTATGCAAACACGTTCGCAAGCTCGTTTACAAAAACTGGCAAAAGACGATCGTGTAGAGAATTTAGAGAATAAGGAAGAGGAATATGAAACTACAGTAGCAATGGCAGAAGCAGCAGCAGCTAAGGCTTTGAAGGACTATTCTCAGCCGAAACTCAATGACATCCAGTCTAGCATTATTAGGCCAGCTATTGCAACAAACAATTTTGAGATCAAGTCGGGCACAATTCAGATGGTGCAGAATTCAGTTCAGTTTGGGGGTGCTCCTACGGAGGATGCCAACATGCATGTTAGGGACTTTATCTAAATCTGCGACACTTTTAAATGTAATGGTGTGACGGATGATGCTATCAGGTTGAGGCTTTTCCCATTCTCTCTGAAGGATAAGGCTAAGAGCTGGCTACACTCTTTGCCACCTGGTTCCATTACTACATGGGAAGATCTTGCTCAGAAGTTCCTTACTAAATTCTTCCTTATGGCGAAAACTGCAGCATTAAGGAACCAGTTGACTCAATTCCAACAGCAATCTGGCGAGACCTTGTGTGAGGCTTGGGAACGCTACAAGGAGATGCTACGGAAGTGTCCTCATCATGGCATGCCTGATTGGATGGTTATTAATGGGTTCTACAATGGGTTGGGAGCACAGTCTAGGCCTTTGCTAGATGCAGCATCAGGTGGAGCTCTGTGGGCAAAGAGCTATGATGAAGCTTATGAACTTATAGAGATGATGGCTGCTAATGAATATCAAAATCCAACTCAGAGGCTTTCTCAAGGCAAGGTTGCAGGTATGTTTGAGGTGGATACAGCTTCAACTATTGTAGCTCAGTTGAAGGCTCTTGCTATGAAGGTGGATGCTCTTGCAAATTGTGGAGTACAGCAGGTGGCTAGTGTTTGTGAGTTATGTGCGGGCGCACATGAGACGAATCAGTGTGCTATCTCTTCTGAATCAGCACAGTTCGTGAGTAATTTCCAGAGACCTGTTGCACCAGTTCCAGCCACTTATCATCCTAATAATCGGAATCATCCCAATTTCAGCTGAAGCAATAATCAGAATACTCAACAATCTTATCAGCAAGAGAAGCCATTCAATCAAGGCTATCAACAGCCTTATGCTCCAAGGGCACCATATCAACCTCCGGGATTTCAGCAGCAACAGCCCCGGGCTCATGTGGGGCAATCTTCTAATGAAAAATCAGAGATGGATGATTTGAGGATGATGGTGAAGAACCTGCAAGCTTCTCAAAGGATCATGGAGAATCAGATGGGGCAGATTACAAGTGCCTTGGTAAATATGCAACAAGGAACTCTTCCAAGTGATACAATGGGTAATCCAGGCAAGAGGGAGGTCCATGAGCAGGTGAAAGCTGTGACTTTGAGATCCGGAAAAGTCACGAGTGATCCTAAATCAGCAACTGAAGAAGATGAAGATGTTCAGAATCAGCAGGTTGAAAAATCTGCAGTGCCAGAAATTGAGAAATCTGATTTAGTGGCTGATCAGCTTGATGCTGAGAAGAGCAAGAAACCTGTTGAAAAGTCTACTCCGGAGCAATCTTCAAAGAATAATCAGATTTATCCGCCTCCTCCATTTCCTGGACGTTTGCAGAAAAGTCAAGAGAAACAGTTTCATAAATTTATGGATGTCTTCAAGAAACTGTCCATTAACATTCCTTTTGTTGAAGCATTGGAGCAGATGCCAAGATATGCAAAGTTCATGAAGGATATTTTGTCACGGAAGAGAAGGTTGGAAGATTTTGAAACAGTGGCATTGACGGAGGAGTGTAGTGCTGTTCTGCAACAGAAGTTGCCTCCTAAATTGAAAGATCCAGGAAGTTTCACTATTCCATGCACTATTGGCAACCTTTCTTTCAATAAGTGTTTATGTGATTTGGGAGCTAGTATTAATATCATGCCCTTGTCTGTTTTCAAGCAACTTGGTCTACCGGAGCCAAAGCCAACTAACATCTCTTTGCAGTTGGCTGATCGATCTATCACATAACCGAGGGGTATAGTGGAGGATGTCTTGGTAAAGGTTGATAAGCTCATATTTCCAGCTGATTTTGTTATCTTGGATTTTGAAGAAGATAAGAAGATTCCCATAATCTTGGGAAGACCGTTCTTGGCTACAGGAAAGACTTTGATTGATGTGCAAAAAGGAGAGCTTACAATGAAGGTGCAAGATCAGAGTGTCACCTTTAATGTGTTCAATGCAATGAAATTTTCGACAGAGGATGAAGAGTGTTGCAGTGTGGAAATAGTTGATACGGGTCAGAGAAAGAAGTTTGATCAGTTATTGAGCGAAAAATCTGACATGCATGTGCTAAAGCATCCTATCAGTGATTCCATTGACAGTTCTTCGGTTCGTGATCTTTCGAAAGTAGAATTTGGGAAACTTCCACCACATTTGAGGTATGTCCTTTTGAATAATGAGCTAGTGATTTTTGAGGAGGGACATGATAACGTGTTGCGAAGGTGGAAAGCAGATGATAAAGAAGAAATTTTTGTTCAGCCGATTGAGTCGGAGAAGCATCTTAGAGGTGTGAAAAAGAAAAAGAAAAAGATTTGGCCGTTGGGTAGTAAAATCAAGTTGAAGTCTGAAGGAAGAGATTTGTGGAAAGCAAGCAAACAAGATGTCAACGTTCGTATGAATGGTCTTTCTGTTGAGGACGGTTCAGTTATTCTTTTGAAACCACCATGAGTTGAGGAAGTAACGTCAAGCTATTGACGTTAAAGAAGCGCTTAGTGGGAGGCAACCCATGCATTAGTGTAGGAAGAAAAAAAAAATTAGTGTTGTATGGAAAAAAAAAAGAAAAAAGAAAAAGAGAGAGAGAGAGTGTAGTGAAAGAAAAAAAAAAGTAGTGTTGTGCAGAAAAAAAAAAGTGAACAGTTCGAGCAATTTGCGCCCCAGTAACGCAACCTGCGCCCGGGTTACTGCATTCAGCGCAATTTGCGCCGGGGTAACGCAGATAGCTCCTGCGTTACATGAGTGTTTTTCCCCATGTCACGCATTTCTCTCCTGCGTGTCACCCTTGTTCCGCGCCCGGTACCCTGAAACGCAGCCTGATGCTGCGTTACAGCCTTGTTCTGCCCAGATTTTTCCCGAAAATTCTTGTTTTTAACTATAAAAATTCCCCCAAATTCTATCATAACTCAAATTTCTTCAATTCTAAATTCCTATATCTATCCCACATCAAATCCTAACCTCTCCAAATCTCTCCTACACTCTAAATTTTTAAATCCCATCTATCCATCATCTTATATATATACACACCTCTACATACAAATCCAATTCCTCTTCTATTTATTTAAATCTCTAAAAATTCAATTCTAAAGAGGAATTAATTGCAAGTTCACCTCTCCAATTCGTAGTGGGTTTATTTCTTCTCTCAAATTTTATTTTGATTACGAATTTGTGTTCTTGTAAATTGGGATTTTGTATTATTCTTGGAATATTGGGCTATTTTTGGTGTGGTATTGCTTGGTAATTTTTGGTGGAGCTTCTTATGAGTTGGGTTTTGATTCTAATGGCTCGTAAGCATGGGAGAGGTAGTGCCAGTGATGGGAGATTTTCGTTTTCGACGGTGGAGGTTAAATTTAATCGGTTATTGAGGTCAATTGTTAAAGAAGGGGGATTTTTGCCGGAAAAAAAATTGTTGGATTGGTTGAGCTGATTGGTGAGTTGCGATGAGGAGGGTGACTGCTTCGATATTCAGGTATGTTTTCTACTATCCCTTGTATTTACTTCCATTCAATGAGGACATTGAATATTTTAAGTTTGGGGGTGGTTTGAGGGATAAGTAGTTGTTGTATTATTTGTTTATGTAGGATTTCATGCTTTGCATATTAGTAGTAGTAAATTATGCATTTATGTTCGTGTTATTTACGTTTGTTTCATATAGGACATTCTGTTTTTATTTTTTGTATTTCATGTGAGTTCATAATAGTTTGCATTTGCACCCATGCTTGATAGGAATTTTGTGTTGTTGACGCTTTTGATTGAGAAGTGATATGCTTTGTTCTTGGGCACACACATACACTAGTAAGTTGAAGCTAGTAGACTTATTGAATGTTGTAAGTGATTAGAAGGACATGAATATGTGCAAGATGATTTAGTTTGCATGCTTTGAATACAAGTTGGTGCGTTAGAGAGATTTTTGCTTGGGATTGAGTATGTTTTTCCACCAAGTGAGTTTTTGAGCCTTATTGCATATTTGTTGCAATTTATTCGTTTGCTTGAGTGTCCACAGATTGTTTGCATTGCTAGCAGTTGTTTGAGGTCTTTCTTGAAACGCATGACATTATTTGACGATTAAAATGATAAAGGCATTTAGGAATAACCGCATATTTTCCCATATTACCATACCATGTTTATATGATCAATTAGATAACCCGTTGAGCTTAATCCTATTTTTTCGGTGACATACCACATTACTTGCCTAGACCTTTTTCTTGTATTGGCCTTACATTAATTTGAACCCACATTGTCAAAGGCTAGTAGAGTGCTTAAGGGAGTAATAAGGTGTGCAAGGAGGGGTTTATTGTTGGTCTTACTTTTGGGGGAAATATTGAAAATTGGGTTGTTTACTTGATAGTCGACATATGTAATAAATTATGGGATCATTGTTATTGTTTATATTATTGTTTGTGTTCTATTTAGCTCTCGAAAAAAAAACGGGAAAAAAAGAAAAAAAAGAAAAAAAAAGAAAAATAAAAGAGAAAAGAAAAAAAAAATTATGAGAGCATGTTTGTGTTTGTTGTGATCCTATTTTTAGTCGACTAGTCGAGCGTTTATTGGAAGAAGAATAGTAAAATTATGTGGGGGGAAATAGGGTGTTGTGTATGATTTATTATGGTACTTACTAGCTTTTGACACTTCACCTGTTTTGGCTTATTTGACATACCTTGTCCCTAGCCCCGTTACAACCCAAATAAAGACCTTTTGATTATCGTCATTGATGTATGTTGTGTTAAGAGTTAGATTGATACCAAATGTCAAGCATGTTTATGATTTTGTTGGAATTGAGTGATACACTTACCCTTGTTCTTGAGTGAATATTCTTTTGTGAGTGGATTGTGAGTGTTTGCTTGTTCTTGCGTATGAGATCCCGAGTGTTGTCTCAAAGATGTACTCTTGTAGGCTTAGCATGTTTACTAACTTATTCTTACACTTGACATGGGCTTGTGAGAACTTATGCATGTTCATTGAGTAGACTATGTGAATACTTGCACTTTCGACACCAAGATATTGCGTATTTACTTTGATTCTTAGGTTGATGTGGCATGAGAGGATTTGAAGGTATGGTAGATTAGATTAATTGCATTTGCATATTAGTTGCATTCATGCATTGCATTGCATTAGGTTAAATGGATTTTGTGGGTACATTCGTTATAGGCCCTCACGAGACCTTACTCGTCCACTAGGGCTGCTAGGGGTTTAAAGGGCTTGTTGCATATGCCAAATGCAACCGTGATCACCTACGGAAGTGGTACTAGTTAGTTAGATAGTGTAATTGTTTATGCTTGAGGACAAGCATCGGTTTAAGTTTGGGGGTGTGATAAGTGGATTTTATATCCACTTGGAGCATTCTAAATTGGCTTAAATTGATTGTCTTGGGCTCAAGTTTCTGGTAGTTTTGATGTGTTTTGCTTAGTTGTGCAGATTTACGAGAATGTTGACTAAGGTGGATGCTTCTATAATTTTTGGGGAATTAATTGATTAAAATTCGGATTTCTGAGACGGTTGCGCAGTTTACACTGTTTTGGACATATCTGGAGTTCTAGAAGTCTGTTTTCAGCGATCTTACTGCCCACGCGAAGCCTGGGATATTTTCTACAACTTGGGATAGGATTCCCACGAGCAAATTGCGCCGGGTAGGAGCAATCTGCGCGAAGAACAGACTGCTGGGCGCAAGTTGCCCCTGAAAAATTACAGTTTTTACTATTTTGGCCATATCTTGAGTTCTACAACTCCGTTTGGGGCCCGTAAGCAGTCCACGCGAAGATAACGAGATTCTATACCATTCTAAGGTGGTCCAGAGGTCCAATTACGTTTGGAACGTTCCAGAAAAACTGAAGAAAATTCAGCCACGAATTTTCCTTAAAAAAACAGAATCAGTTTAGGAAACGTATCTTGCAGAAATTCTATTATAATTCTGTTTTGGTATTTTCTTGCTGGGCAAGACTTTTAGAGCCTATTTAAACACATCCTACCATTGTAATAGAGATATACACATTATCATAGTTTTATTATTGTAACCTAGCTTAGATCTGCAAGGGAGAAAAGGAGAGAAGGGTTCAACGCTCGTGACAAGCAACGGATCTAGATCTACTTCATCCTTTGTGTTACTTTGGATTATAGATTTGTTTTCTCAAACTCTTGTTTATCAATATAATTACTTCTTTTATTCATATCTTGTTATTTACCATGTTTTCATTAAATCCCATGGTGACAAAAGGTTTAGTTATGAACTAATCGTTGTCATGGGATCCTAGTGGATTTATCTATGTAGCTTAGTAGTTTGTATGCCTTAAAGATTTATGTGTGGTGAATTCTTGATATCGTTGTCATGGGATCCTAATTTGTTAATCTCTTGCTAAACGAGAGTGGATCTTGAGATTTATAACTTGCCATGCTAGCATAGGATAGGTTGGTGTTTTGACATCATGATTTGTGGCATCAATAGAGATATTATGTTACCCTATGTGATCTAAGTGGATAACTTGTGCTTCAACCTTTATGTTTTCAAATTCTATAGAGATATAGGGTCTAAACATAATAGGTGCCTACTCATCTTCTATCTCTTTTGTGGATGTATGCGTAGATTGGTACTAGTATACCGAGAGGTAACTTTTACTCTTTTCGTGTTATTCGATCAGATATCAACCCCATCGCATGTTTTAATTAAAGGCTGCAACTCTAAGTGAAGTAGATGATGAAACTAGGATTCCATGTTTTATTCTCATATTAGTAATTCGAATTTTTACTCTCATTAATTGTTTAATTCTTAGTTTTATAATTTGCACTTAGTTAATTTAGATAATCAATCTAAATTTTGTTATTTTCCTTAGCAGTGGATAAAAACCATACATCGGTGCATAGGTACATTAATTGAATTGAACACCATTCTAGATCTCTGTGGGAACGAACTTGATTTAATCATATATTACTTGTGACAACGTGCGCTTGCTTGATTTTGCATAACAATCCACACTTCCCAGAATTTGTTTACAGACTGCTTAAGGCACTGTATGGACTTAAGCAGGCTCCAAGGGCATGGTATGATACTTTATCACAATTTCTTCTTGAGAATCAATTCACTAGAGGCACACTGGACAAGATACTATTTTACAAGAAGCATGGTGATGATCTTATCCTAGTTCAGATCTATGTGGATGATATCATTTTTGGTTCTACAAATGAGAAGTTGTGTGAGAAATTTTCTAAACTCATGCAGAGCAGATATGAGATGAGTATGATGGGAGAGTTGACATTCTTTCTTGGGTTGCAAGTCAGTCAAAGGAAGGATGGTATCTTTATCAGTCAGACCAAGTACATCAAGGATTTATTGAAGAAGTTTGACTTGGAAGATTGCTCACCTGCAAAGACACCCATGGCCACTGCCACTAAATTGGATGAAGATGCTAAAGGCAAGAAAGTAGATATCTCAGTCTACAGAGGCATGGTTGGTTCTCTACTCTATCTCATTGCAAGTAGGCTAGACATCATGTTTGCTACATGCTTGTGTGCAAGGTTTCAATCAAATCCAAAAGAATCACATTTGATTGCTATAAAAAGGATCTTTAAATATCTGAAGGGCACTCCAAACTTGGGACTATGGTATCCTAAGGACACAGAGTTCAATCTGGTTGGTTATTCTGATGCTGATTATGCTGGATGCAGAGTGGATAGGAAAAGCACCTCAGGTAGCTGTCAGTTTCTTGGACAAAGGTTAGTCTCTTGGTATAGCAAGAAACAACAATCTGTGTCAACTTCTACAGCTGAGGCTGAATACATAGCTGCTGGAAGTTGCTGTGCTCAAGTGCTTTGGATTAGAAATCAACTTAGAGATTATGGACTTGTGTTGGAAAGAATTCCAATCATGTGTGACAACACAAGTGCAATCTCTATAGTTGCCAATCCTGTCAATCATTCTAGGACAAAGCACATTGACATCAGATATCATTTCATAAGGGAACATGCAACTAATGGAACCATTGAGTTGCATTATGTTTCTACAGATAAACAACTAGTTGATATATTCACTAAGCCATTAGATGAAGCCACCTTCACAAGGTTGGTTAGTGAGATTGGAATGCTGAATTCTTCAGATTCTGGCTAGGTGAATACAACATCTAGATTGTTGCAGCAGTAAACACTTACTTTATCTAAATTCTCAATATTTTTGGAGTAAGTGTTGGCTGAAATATGATTTATAAATATTTCAAATCTGTTGCATATTTGGAAAATCATATTCTCTTGTTAACTTGAAATTTCTATGAAATTTTGAGAAAATCACTGTTTAATTTGCTAGAATATTCTTGAATGAATATGGCTGATAAATTTTAAAAAGATAGTGAAAATTGAGTTTCTATGAGTATAATTCGACAAGTCAGACTTCTCAAGTGATTCACTATTCGGCATCTCTAACAAGTCTCATTAGAGCACTCTCGAGTTCTCGAATAGAGTCTTTTAGAGTTCTCGAATAGAGGTTTTCTTGACTTCTCAAATATAGTGTTTTAGTTCTCGATTGACTGGGTTCTCGAATACTATATTTGAGTTCTCGAATCATTTAAAAAAGGCTGATTTCTCGCTGAATTTTAACCGATTTTGGATTTTTTTATTCAGAATTCAGAATTACTCATAAAAACATATTTTACCTAATTTAGATTTATTTCTAAGTTAGATAACTGTCAGTTGTGAGTTACAACCTGTTTGAGTGAATAATCCTTTCTTGACTTATCGAATAGTTGTTTTCTACTTCTCGAATGCATGACTTGTCGATACATAACATACATCTAATCGACAATTCAAGTACTTCATACTTATACAATTTCACATCTATTCGATTCATTTCATTCGATTTCTCAAGCATCTAAATTCCCAAAACCTCTGAAACCCTAACTGCAAAAAGCTAAATTTCTTCTTCAACCTTCAATTTCTCCTCTCTCTCTTACACAAATGGCAACAGTAAAGTTCAACACCAATTTCATTGCTCTAACTAGTGATGTTGAGGCACCCAACGCCAACTTCAAGTGCTTTGTGTAGTGGATGTCTGAATCATACATCAAAAATGCTCTATCTGAAGTGGATGCTCTATCTCTTGACTCTGCAATAACCTCGTACATCATTTACTGTAAGATTCAAGACAAGAATATCACTATCACCATAAAAGACATGAATGAGGCACTTGGGATGGGCACCAAACAAGAGGTGTATGACCCACTAGCTACAAATGCTGATTTGGAAGACTTCTTTGATTTCATCAAATATGTAGACAAAATTAGTCTTGGGCATCTGAATAGGAAGCATTTGAGGAAGGAATGAAGCTATTTGTTTGCTACACTTCTTCAAGTCTTCACTGCAAGAAAATCCAGCTATGACCAAATCAGTACACCTGCACAGCAGATAGGCTATGCTTTAGCATATAGAAAGAAGATAGATGTTGGCCTTACCATTCTGCAGGAGCTGTATGGGAGACTTGGTAAGAACTCAGCCAAGAGAGGTAATGAAATTTTCTTCCCTCGTTTTATTCAATCTGTACTTAACTTCTTAGATAATAAATTGATTGAATTAGATGAGATGAATAAAAATAGAATAGGCTATCCTAAATCCATGACCAAACTCATTTTTGGTAATTTGGAGATTAGGAATGATGTGGATGTAAGACTGAACATAACTCCCCATATGGAGAGTTTGTTTAGGACTTACCCCCACAACATGCCAACATTTGACTCAAAGTCACAGTTAGCACAGCCCAAGCAAGTAGGACAAAATGCTAACCCAGGGCCTGCTAACCAACCCTCTCAACCAAACACTCTACCAAACACTGATCCAATTGCATCATCCTCTAAAAAAGGTGATGTTAGTAAAAAGGAGAAGAAGAGAAAATAGGTTGCTTCTGCACCTTTAACCATCTTGTCTGAAGCAGCATTGGCTGTAGAGTTAGAAAGTGAGGCACCTGAGTCACCCCTTATCAGGCCAAAGAAGAAGAAAACTAAAACCACCTTTTCAGTCACACAAATGGCTGAAGTTGTAAAATCAGGGGCAAATAGTTCACTAGATGTATCCGCTCAACAGGGTGCATCTATAGAATCAAGCATCATCCCCAATGCATCTATCTGTACAGAGTCAGCACATGGAAGTGATAAGGCTGGCACAACACTGAGTGGAGAGCACATCACAGTTGAAACTCCCTCTATCTCTCAAGGGGAGTTGCCAAAATCTATTCCACAAGACACTTCTCTTCCAGAATCTTCATCTCAAATTTCTTTGCAGCCTGCAACTCAAGCAATTGAGGAGCAAGGCATTGATCATCAAGAATTCTTTTCTCTTGATGAGCCAATGAATTCAAGTGACTTGGTGCATGACACCTTGTTCACCACCCAGGACCCACATTTAGATGGTGAGGGAATGCATGCTGGGGCATCTCCTAATGACACCATCACAAACACAGAGGTTCCACTAGTTTTCACTAGAGACTCTATGCCTGTGTTAACTGCTGGTGTAACTCATCCCACTTCTATGGAGACACCAGTAGTAGAGTCAATCCATACGGTTACAGAAGTTACATCTGTAACTGAGGAGTCTAACTTACCTAGCTCTAGCTCTGACTTTATGTCACAATGGCTGAAGCCTGTGCACCATGACAGTGCTTCAGGATCAGGGTCTGTTCCATAAAAATTGATGGTTGAAGCAATTCAAAGCTTAATTGTGGATCAGATCCCTGAGTTCACAAAGATTGCACAGCACCTCCTCACTGCCAACATGCCCAATCCTGACTATGAAGCTATGTTAGGTCCGTTAAGATTGTAGAAGGGGGGGTTGAATACAATCTATATCTTTTTATCGAAATTTGTCCGTTAAATAAAATTTAGTTTAGACAAATTTGAGCGGAATTAATTGAAACAAAATTCAAGTTAAATATAACGATATATTAAACTTGATGGTTGTTACAAAATCAGTACAGAGTATTATCACGTTAATAAAAATCGAGATACGAACTAGGAAACTTAATTCGCTAGTAATACAAGAGTCACAAATAATTAAGTTCTAATGGATCAAATGTTACAAATGAGTTGAACTTGATTTTCTGTGAATTAAATGATATAGTCAGTGGCTTTTAAAGATGAGAGATGTAATGTTTTTGTTCTTCCCGTCTTTAAGTTTCTTGTCTCGTGTCTGTGTTCTTTTTGGCTTCTGTCTCTTTTGTAGTTGATATGTTCAAAATATCTTCTGTCTATTTTAACACTTAAACAGACTATCCACAGACTGTCTAAAGGCTTGCAGACTATCCAGGGAACACATAGACTACCGGTGTGACTATCTGACCTGTTGCAGACTACCGGTGTGACTATCCTTTCTCTTGCAGACTACCGGTGTGACTATCTGGCTTGGCAGACTACCCAATTCTTTCTCCAGACTATCAGAATGACTATCCTGATAGTCTTTAATACATGATTTTTCTGGCAGACTACCATGCAGACTTCCTGGTAGACAATTCCTCAGCAGACTATCAAACTGGACAGGGTATGCTGAGCAGACTATCTCCTAGACTATCTCAGATAGTCTTTTAATATTAAAACCATAGTCTAAAAACACTTCTGATAGTCTTTTAGCAATCTATATTAATTCTAAATTAATTAATTCAATAATTAACTTAATAAATAAATTAATCTTTGAAGAATTAATTTATTAATTAAGTTAACTAAATACTTTAAATTAATTAATAGAGAATTAACATAATTCATTTGATAGTCTAACCTTCACTTTTTAAACCACTGAAATAAATAAAGAACCGCCACTGAATATTTGCTGACGCTCGATGCACGGTCTGGTTCATGAACGACTAACTTCAACTTCTGTTCTTCATTTTGACTTTAAGCTGTGGTCAATTTCTTCTCTCAACTTTCTTTAAATATTCTATACTGATACTGTCTCTTGTCACTTGTAGAAATCTCTGTCCTTCTGAATTAAATCCATGACTTTGAATACCACATTGAGGCTTGATCAGTAGACTGAACTTCTTCCAGTGTAAAATATCAAAACTATAGATTGACTTGTAGATTTGTTCCTTCTGATAGATAGCATCTTCTGAGATTCCTGTGACAGTTAATATTATTTACTTATTACAATCTACTTTAAGTTGAGTTGGATCCTCGAACTACAAATAGGCTGAGTCATATGCCTTTCAATCTCCCCCTATTTGTTTGTTATAATTTAACAAGCAAATTCCTAGAGGATAACTCAACTAACTCAACTTAAACTAGTAAATGATAAAACATTAATAGCAAGTAAATAATGATAAAGTTCTGGTATTTATAACAATTTCCAGATTCAAACATAATGATAAATACAAGATAGATGATCCTCTAGCCTGATCATATTAAACATTATCCTATCTTGATCTATCTAACTCTAAAGATATTACATGTAGAGCTGTTCTTCATTTCTGACTGTCTTCCTTCCTTATTTCTCCATCTTCTGGATCATCCATTTCTGACAGATTTTTGTGCAATTCTGCATCAACTAGCAACTCTTTTCTTGATGAGAATCCTGTAGGGCGAACAAGAGGAATTCCAAGTGCCTTTCTCAACTGACCTTTGAACCTCTCATAATCCTTAAAAAATTTGACTTCTGCATAGGATTTAATACGATCAGCAATTTCTAACTTCTCTTTAGTAGAAAATCCTTGATTTCTCAGAACATGTTCAATATAGACCAACTGCCTGGCAGAGTGTGTGAACAATTCCTCATTCTCAAGATTGATTGTATGAAGCACCTCACCTTTAAGGAATTTCAATTGTCTAGGCAGTTTAACTATTTCTGGACCAGCTCTTTCAGCAAACTCTTTGAATTTCTCATGAAGTAGTACACCCAACTCAGAAGAAGTTCTTACCTTTGGCCTAAGAACCCAGATTTCTGTCAATGATTTGTCATAGAAGAACTGAATTGAAACTCTTTGTGTTCCAAACTCATGACAATCAACAAATATTAAGAACTCATCTGTTTTCGTTTCACCTGCAGTTGTTATTCTCACAACTTCTGTTCTTAGGGCTCTCATGTACATATAGTGTGTTGGGTTAAGCTCTTTGAGTCTTTCAAAGATAGAAAGAAGTCGACAATCATCATTATCAAGAGATTGATGTGAGTCTATCATTCGTTGAGCACGTTCCCATTTCTCACCACTCTTAAACTTGACGTATAACTTCCTTTCTTGAGTTTTAAGTACATGTTCCCGTTGCCTTGCTTCTGCTTCCTCTTTTTGAAGTCTTTCTTTGTGTGCAAGCATATCTAGTGTTTTCTGAAGCTTTTCATCTCGCAATTTGAGATTTGCTTCTTGCCTTTCAACTTCTAATTTAGCTTCAAAATCCAGTTTTGCTTGCTCAGCTTCAAATTCAGGGTCAACTGGCACTTCATCTTCCCAGCTGCTAAAATCTGGTTCTGGTATTTTTTTCACCCACATAAGAGAACTTTAGATCAGCAAAAACATCAAAGTTGTCTGGTTCACCTGTGTAGTAATACCCTTCAGGGTCTTCTGTGACTTCAGCACTCTTCTGAGAATCTGCTATCTTCTTCCCCTTATCTCTCCCTTGTTCACCTTGAGATTTATCTCTTTCAGAGTCTTTACTAGTTCCCTCTCTTGATTTCTCCCCCTTAGTTGAGGAATCCTCTACCGAAGTGTGAAATGCACCATCTCCAGGGTCTCGCTCATCACCATCTCCACCTTTTCCTTCAAAGAATTCCCTTTCTTCTGCTGTGGGTGTGTGAGTTCTGCTAATCATATTGAACAAATGTTTGATCCCTTGACCTTGTTGTGCATTCTGCCTTTCAATCTCATCAAGACGGTGTTCAGTAGACAATTGACTCTTAATCAATGCTGTTTGAAGATTTTCAACTTTGTCGGAGATTACAGAAATGAGTTTATCTTGAGTAACAGTAACCTCTCCAGCATCATCAAGTGCCTGTTCATAAGATAATTCGAGAGTGTTGAACTTGTTTGTGAATGTTGTCTTCATCTTGGTGATGTCATTCTTTATCACAGCAAGCTGATTTTTGACAGAGGTAGATGAAGAAGACCGTTCACCCACTTGTGCTCGAAGTAATTTTGCTTCAGCTTTACTGGCCTCAAGTTCCTTTTCTAGAGCTTTAATCTTTTGTTCCAATGAACGAGTGTATGTGTCAGTGTGTGCACTCACCTGAATATCACTCTGAGTTTCACTCATCTGAAGTGCATGTGTTTCACTCAGTTTAGTGGTGTTCCTCACATCACTCCTCACTATTTCCTTAGCTGCTCCAGAATGTGTACCTGCAGATAAAATCACCCTAGCCTCCTCTTGGAAGGTCAGTGGTGGTGCAATGGGAGTTCGCAAATCCCTTTCCTCAGTCATTTCTGTCATCTCATTTGGAATTGATGTCTGAATTTCTTCAGTGACAAA
Source organism: Kitagawia praeruptora (assembly GCA_037693485.1). Taxonomy (NCBI): domain Eukaryota; kingdom Viridiplantae; phylum Streptophyta; class Magnoliopsida; order Apiales; family Apiaceae; genus Kitagawia; species Kitagawia praeruptora. Next base: position 26,567,455 of record CM075352.1, on the reverse strand, counting down.
AAAATCGAGTTGCCTTCCACTTTCTCCAGTTGAAACTGCGAGTGGAAAATCCCTTGAGGGAGCCAGGAATGTTCCTCCTGGGAGGGGAGATGATGACTCTATTATTTGTGGCTGAGAGTCAAGATTTCCCTCATTAACCTGTGAAGGCTCTTCTACCGTGACTATGGTAGGCACTGTTTCAGTATCAACCCTATTGTGCTCTCCTTGCTCATTGTCCCTAGCCACATCAGATTCTACAGTTATGTTTCCCCCCATTGTGAGTAATAGGGGTGTGCTTGACTCTGTACAGGGTGCCATGGCCGACTGGCAAATTTCAATGGACTCATCCTGTTGAGAGAATGGTTCCAGTAACTATTCATGTGCCATTTCAATGTCCGTATCCTTTTGGGAGGACATGGATGGGCTGACAGTTGCCTCAATTAGTAAGTTTCTTCGCTTCTTTAGTGGAGGCAGAGCTGTGGGATCACTCATATCACTACTTCTTACATTAGGTCTTTTCACTGTTAATTTACTTCTGGATTTGGGTTTTGAGATTTTAGATGACACTGTGTTTGGCTCTAAGACCTGGGATAAAAGTTGTGGTTCTACAACCTCTTGGTCTAACCTATCAGCCACTTGGGCTCCAGAAGTAGTTTCAGGGAAAGATGAGAATACCTGTTCAGTAGCAGTTGCAGAAATCCCAGCAATAGTGGGTTGAGCCACTTGAAGTTGATGTTCAGGTTCAGGAGCAGTTGCTGTTTCTTGTTCTGGTTGCTCAGGAACATGCTCAGGTTGCTGTTGAGGTGGTTGTTCTTGTATGATTGGCAGTTCTATGAAGTTGGACATATACTGAGTAATGACCACTGGAACATTTGTGTACTTCCTCATTGTTGCTAACCTGGTGAAGAATTTTTTATGTGTTTTTCCTGATGCTTCAGTACGAGAGTTAGCAAATAATCTTTGATGAACATCAGAAACAACATGATTAAATATAATAGTTAAAAACCTTGGATAGTAACAATCAACTTTACTACCCAAATCATGATCGTTCTTGGCAGTTATGAGACGACTTACCATTGCATCAAAAATTAATTTACCAAAATTAACCCTTTGATTATTAGCAACTGCATAACCAATTCTCTGAAGCAAAGTAGGAATATTGTGAAAATTATTCTTTTTAGTGTTAGCAAACACCTTAGCAATTGTGTCAAAGAAATAATCCCACTCATCCATGAAGTTACTTTTAGACAACTTAGAAAGATCAACTTCTCCTTGATAATGGATGTCATGGAAAAATTGTGTCAGCACTGCTTCAGATGGAACATCAACAAAGTCATTTGTTGGAAGTCGTAGAACGGTGTTAACAGTTGAGTCATCCACAACATAAGGTGTGTCTCCCACGGTAAAAGTGAAAGAACTAGAGTCAGTCGAGAGAACAAATGTAGAACACAGTGCCAAAAGTGAATCAACTTTTAAAGGAGCATCGAGAATCATGGCATGACGAATAAGAGAATGCTCATTTAAAAATCGAATCCAAGGTTTAACCCTCTCGAGAGTACAATTATCGGGATTAAAATGACCAACAAAATTATGATTGATAATCTCCATATTAATAGCCATTTTAACTTCAACACACTGAATTAATTTGCCCAAATTCGAATTTTAGGGATTTTAACAATTAATTCAAATAACCAAAAAAATCAGTAAAATCGAAACTTCACAGAAAATTCTGAAATTAATGTATGTTGATCTCTGAATTCACACAAACACACCACTATTTTTAGTTTTTGCAGAATCGTTCTCAAAGTGCAGATTATTCAAGAAATTTGACTAAGTTCTTGAAAATTACGATTTCTTAAAACACTACCAAATCGAAAGATTAACCAATCAAATTAACGGGCTTGAAGAGATCGGAACAATGGTGTTTTCAGATCGTGATTTGGTTGAGAAACAAGGTCGATTTTTGAAGAAAATCGGGCGGCGGTTCGTTGTATGTATCGTATGTATATAAACGAACAGAGAAAGAGTACTCAGAGACTTAACTCGTGAGTTTAGACAAAAATTAGACTAAAGATAGTCTGTGGACACAATCTATATATATACTAATGGATAGTCTAAAGGATAGTCTAAAAGATAATAACTAAAGCTAAAATAGAAAATAAACTAATCTAGACTACCGCTGGATAGTCTGTCCGATAGTCTAAATAGACTATATATATTAATGTACACTACAGACTATTGTATATAGACTATTTAATTTACATTAATAATACACAGACTATTGTATATAGACTATTGGCTGGATAGACTGCCAGATAGTCTGAGTAGACACAAAAATTGTCTAAAAGACTATAATTAACGTTACAGACTAACTGAATATTAGTAAAATAGACTATTAATATAGACATTTTAGTATTAACAGACTATAAGACAATTAGAGACTAACTATGTAGACTATTGGCTGGATAGTCTGCCCGGTAGTCTGAGTAGACAAAAATTGTCTAACAGACTATAGACTATAAGTATAGACTATTAATTTACACTACAGACTATTGAGTATATACTAATTAATTTACAATAATATTTACAACAACACACAAATATTAGGTCCTATATCGATTTGAGCTTCCAGAGTGAAGTTTTGAAAATTCTAAGTCTGGGAAGATTTTCGAGTTAGTGAGTTAGTGACTATCTCGAACTTCAACTCGAAACTCGACTTAGATTTTCGAGTTAGTGACTATCTCGAACTTCAACTCGAAACTAGACTTAGATTTTCGAGTTAATGACTATCTCGAACTTCAACTCGAAACTCACTAACTCGAACTTCATCTCGAAACTGACTATCTCGAACTTTATCTCGAAGTTCGAGATGAGGACCAATATAACTATTCTAAAAATCAAGTATTAACAGAATATGTACCAGATTATTTACATGAAGCAATTCTAACAATGAAGCAAATTTAATTATTAAAACAAGCTATAAAATAGCAAAATAATTTACACTAAAATTATAAAATCGAATAAAAATTATAAAAACAATCATATGTAGTCCCTTTTATGAAATCAAACATTAATAACAAAAGGACAAACACTACAAACCAATTAATAAACTATTAACTATTTACATATTTATTCATGGTAGATTAATAAATCTATATATTTTCTAATAAAATAAATTTCTAATAGAAAATTATTTAAAAAGAAAATATGACTTATTAAACCATCATAAATATAATTTTCAAGAAAAATAAGTTTCTCATAAATTACAACTTGTAAAATTTGAGAAAATTATTTTTAAGGAAAATGAATTATTTTAACATTGAAAAGAAGTAAGTAGGAATATATTAAGATGATAATGACAATGGTTTGAACATTAACAAGTAACAAGGTAAGTTGATAAAATAATTATACAAGTGATTTTAATCAACAAATATTAACAAGATAATCACTTGTAAATTATTAAAGATCAAACCTCAGATATTAACTAGTTTAATTACTAGGACTATTTAACATACCCAATTCACCAACAATTCTGGTGAATGTGGATTCGTCAAGAGACTTAGTAAAAATATCTGCTGTTTGTTCTTCCGTGGGTACAAAATGTAACTCCACGGTACCATTCATGACATGCTCTCGGATAAAATGATACCTGATGTCGATGTGCTTGGTCCTCGTATGCTGCACAGGATTGTTGGAGATTGCTATGGCACTTGTATTGTCACACAGAATTGGAATATTGTCAAGTACAAAGCCATAGTCACGTAGCTGATTCCTAATCCACAAGATTTGAGCACAACAGCTTCCAGCAGCTATATATTCTGCTTCAGCTGTTGAGTTGGAAACTGTTTGTTGTTTCTTGCTGTACCAGGAGACCAACCTACCACCTAGGAATTGACAACTCCCAGAGGTGCTTTTTCTATCTACAACACTTCCTGCATAATCTGAATCTGTATATCCAACAAGGTTAAAACCAGATTCTTTAGGGTACCAAATACCTAAGTTAGGTGTACCCTTAAGATATCTCAAGATTCGTTTAACAGCAATGAGATGCACATCTCTAGGATCCGCTTGGAACCTTGCACACAAGCATGTAGCATACATAATATCAGGTCTACTTGCAGTAAGGTAAAGTAATGAACCTATCATACCTCTGTAGCTTGTGATATCTACCTTAGCAGAATTTTCACAAGCTCCAAATTTCACAGCTGTTGATGATGGTGTTCTTGCTGAAGATGAGTCCTCCATTTGATATTTCTTGAGGAGCTCTCTGACATACTTGGATTGACAAATAAAAATTCCATCTGTCCTTTGACTTACTTGTAATCCAAGAAAGAACTTCAGCTCACCCATCAGGCTCATCTCAAATTTACCCTGCATTAGCTTAGCAAATTTCTTGCACAGAAGATCATTAGTAGACCCAAATATTATATCGTCCACATAGACTTGGACTAATATAGTATCATTCTTATGTTTCTTAGTAAAGAGAGTTTTGTCTATGACACCTCTAACAAATCCATTTTCAAGTAAAAATTCAGAAAGAGTGTCATACCATTTCCTTGGAGCTTGCTTAAGACCATAAATAGCTTTGAAGAGAAAATAGACAAAGTCCATGAATTCTGGATCTTCAAAGCCAGGGGGCTGTTCTACATATACCTCTTCATCTAGCTTACCATTCAGGAAGGCACTCTTGACATCCATTTGATAAACTTTGAAGTTTGAATGTGCTGCGAATGCCAAGAATATCCTTATAGCCTCAAGTCTAGCCACTGGTGCATAGGTTTCATCATAATCTATTCCTTCAGCTTGGGAATAACCTTTAGCAACCAGTCTTGCTTTGTTTCTAGTTACAATGCCATCTTCATCAAGTTTGTTTCTGAATACCCACCTGGTATCAACTACTTTCCTGTCTTTTGGTCTGGGTACCAGCTTCCATACTTCTTGTTGTTTGAATTGATTGAGTTCATCTTGCATAGCAATCACCCAATCAGGATCAGAAAGAGCTTCTTCTGTTTTCTTAGGTTCTATTGCAGACAGAAACCCAGAATAATTGCATTGATTTTGATAGCTCCTTCTAGTTTTTACACCAACATCTGGATCACCAACGATCAACTCAAAAGGATGAGCTCTATTCCACACAGTCTGTCTGGGAAGATTTGACCTTGATGATTCGCCTTGTTCTTCATTATGATGTTGAGTATGACCAGCTGATCCTTCATCACCTCCCCCTGAGTTGTTGCCAGTTTGACTAGATGAATGTTCAGGAGTGTCAGTGGTATCTCCATTCTGATCATTGTTTCCACCACCACCACCCTGATCATTATCATCATTATTACTGTTATCATTAGCAGCAACATCAGGTTGGTTGTCACCATCTGAATCGGAGTCTGTCATATCATCGAAAGATAACTTTTCAGATGAATCCTCCGTTTGGATACTAGGAAGTTTAGTGTCATCAAATGATACATTGACACTTTCAAGCATTGTCTGATGATCAATCACATACACCTTGTAAGCTCTTCTTGAATAACCAATGAAAATTGCTTCATGTGCTTTGGCCTCAAATTTTCCACCACGATCATCTCCATCTTTAAGCACAAAGCATTTTGCTCCAAATACATGAAAGTACTTGAGTGTTGGTCTCTTTTCATACATAATTTCATAGGGGGTCTTCATCAAGTCTTTGTTGATTAAAGTTCGATTCTGGGTATAACATGCAGTGTTAACAGCTTCAGCCCAAAAGTACAAGGGAAGCTTTGATTCACTTAACATAGTACGTGCAGCTTCAATCAAGGTTCTATTCTTTCTTTCTACTACCCCATTTTGCTGAGGAGTTCTTGGGGCTGAGTACTGCCTTGTTATTCCCTTCCCAGTACAAAAATCATTTAGAACTGCATTCTTAAATTCGGTTCCATTGTCTGACCTTATTGCTCTAACTGGTTTCTTGTACTCCATTTCAATCAACTTGATGTGATCAATCACTAACTGTGGAGTTTCATCTTTGGAATTCAGAAATAAAACCCATGTGTACTTTGAGTAGTCATCAACAATCACGAGAGCATATCTTTTCTTTGATATAGACATCACATTAACTGGACCGAACAGATCCATGTGCAACAGTTGTAGAGGTTCAGTTATTGAAGATGTGTCAGTGCTCCTATGAGTTGCTGTTTTCAATTTGCCTTTTTGACAGGCATCACAGAGTCCTTCTTGAGTGAATTCCATTGAAGGTAAACCTCTCACCAGTTCTCTTTTAACTAGAGAATTCATTGTCTTGAAATTAAGGTGAGAGAGTTTCTTGTGCCATAGCCAACTTTCATCTGTAGATGCTTTAGAATAAAAGCAGTTGATTTCTTCAGTGCTTCCAGTGTTCATATTGGCCACGTATAGATTTCCTTTTCTGACTCCTGTAAGAGATGGTTGTTCATGTCTCTTGTGTGAGATTAGACAATTCTTCTTGTTGAAGTAAGCCTCGAATCCCTTGTCACAAAATTGACTGACACTTAACAAATTGTGCTCAAGTCCTTTCACAAAAGACACTTCATCAATGATAACATTTCCAGCTTCCAATCTGCCATATCCATCAGTTGTACCTATGCTGTTATCTCCAAAGGTAACCACTGGGCCGGTTTTCTCAACCACATTTGTCAGCAGGGTTCTGTCTCCAGTCATATGCCTTGAACATCCACTGTCCAAGATCCAGGTCACTCGATCAACCTGTTTCACACCCTGCAATGTCAAATAGGTTAAACCTTCTTCGGAACCCAAACCTGATTGGGTCCAGAATGCTTAAAGAATTGGCCTTTGTCAGGCAAAACAACATTTTTAACATTGACACCATTTTCACCACTAACCAACAAACATTTAACCCTATAAACAGATTTGACAATCTTTTGTTTTATCTTGGGTATCCATGTTTCTTTAGCAGCAATGATATTTGTTTCACTGACTGGACATTTGACCTTGTAAGCAGCCTTACCAAAAGTCTGTTTAGGCTTTGATACAAATGTCTCTCTCCTATCTTGAGGAGGACTAGCAGTCTTTGATCTAACATTTTTATTCTTATTCATGTGTTGTCGAGGAGCAGTCTTACCAGCACATGCTTGATTACCATTAAAGTAAGCAGACATTACATTAAAAGCACAAGACATACAATTGACAACACCACATGCTTTATGATAAGTATCAATGGTAGGCATGGTATGCATGTTAGACATGTTATTATTCTTTTTCAACTTATCACCACTTAACCCAGTTTTAGATGAACTGGTTGGATAAACAACCTTAACTGGTTTCTTAACAGATTTAACATTATCAAGGACAATGCCATTTGCACTGTCCTCATTACGCATCTCTTCTTGAATAATGATAGAAGTGAAGTTTGGAGGTTCTGCAATCGACTTCTTAAAGAGCGGATCTTCAACATTCTTAAGCACATGTGGTATACCCCTCTCTTTAGCACTAACAAGGTTAGGGGTATTTATGCCTAACATTCCAACAGCTTCGTTATAACCAAACCCTATTCCTACAGTTCGTTCTATAGCTTGTTTATTGAAATGCTCTTTAGAAAGTTTAACAGAATTAAAGCAAGCACTAACCTTGGTTTCAAGTTCATCAATTTTAGAAAGTTGTTTAGTCACTACTTCTAGAATGGATTTCTCTCTTCTATTAAGTCGTGCTATTTCCTCTTTTTGTTGATCTTGATTAACATGCACCTTTTTTAGTTCTAACACTTCATTTTCAAGTTCAGTGTTTAACAGATTTAATCTAGCAATGTGTTTTTGTGCATTAGCCAAGGAGCCACCTAACTGACGAACCAACTCAGAGTCAGTAAGTTTTACCTGTGGTTTAGGATCAGTGAGCATGTCACCATTTGCCATTAGTGCAAGATTTCCAAATTCTTCATCTTCACTATCTGTGTCATCCCAGCTTTTACCAGCAGCCACATAGGCTTTTCCAGGTTTCTTCTTTTCAGGAACATAATCTCTCTTCTGGGCTTGTTTGGGTTTCTGACACTCAGTGGCAAAGTGTCCAAGTTCATTGCAATTATAACAACGAATTTTGCTTCTATCAACAGTTCCAGTTTTGTAGCCACCTCTGCTATTGGAGGATGAGGAACCTCCTCTCTGGAATCTGTTATTAGACTTGAACTTGAACTTAGGATTTCTCCTGAATCTAAAGTTGCCAAACTGTCTAACCATGAGTGCCATGGATTCATCCTCCAACTGATCCAATTCTTCTAATGAGTAAAACTCACTTCCATCCTGAGTAGCTGGTGTCTGACCATGTTCCACTTCAGTCTGCTCCTTGTCTGAGCTGTAAGGTCGAACAACCTTAGCTTCCACTTCCTTAGGAGCATCAACCACTAATGCTGTAGATGAACTTGCAACTCTACCTTTACCATGAATCTCTTTCTGTTGGACTTGTTCCAACTCATAGGTTTTTAAAATACCGAAGAGTTTTTCAAGACTAACTTTATTCAAGTCACGAGATTATCTTATTGCTGTTATCCTGTGTTCCAGGTGAGTCGGCATAGTCAGTAAGAACTTCAGATTAATCTCCTTCTGTGTATAGTTCTTGCCATGGATTTGCAAGTTGTTGATTATTTTATTATACCTTTCAAACACTTCTTGAATGCCTTCATTAGGGCCAGCTCTGAAGTGTTCATACTCAGAGGTTAAGATTTGAAGTCTGTTCTCCCTGACTTCATCGGTTCCTTCATTAATGGTTTCAATAGTTTCCCACATGTGTTTGGCAGTTTTACAATTCATCACATGGCTATACATCACAGCATCCAGGGAATCTATTAGAATGAGTCTGAGGTTTCTATCAAGCCCTGCATCCTCCTTTTCCTCAGGTGTATAGGTAGCAGGGTCCTTTTCATAAGATTTAGCAGGAATCACAATTTTACCCTCAGCTTCAACTTCATCTTCATAGACCATAGGAGTTTTAGGTCCGGTTTTCAAAACAACCAAATATTTAACGTTTGTACATTCTAGAAACAACTCCATCTTATTCTTCCACATATCATAATTATCTTTGTCAAAGATAGGTATCTTAACAATGGCTTTAGAAGTCATGATGAACTTTTAAGAGAGTTAAAAATTCGAGCTTGATTTTTAATTGAATAAGAATAGGATCTTGATTTGTATATCAATCAAATGGCTCTGATACCAATTGTTAGGTCCGTTAAGATTGTAGAAGGGGGGGTTGAATACAATCTATATCTTTTTATCGAAATTTGTCCGTTAAATAAAATTTAGTTTAGACAAATTTGAGCGGAATTAATTGAAACAAAATTCAAGTTAAATATAACGATATATTAAACTTGATGGTTGTTACAAAATCAGTACAGAGTATTATCACGTTAATAAAAACTAATTAGAAAATTCGACATGAACTTTTCTAATTTAGTTAATAAAAATCGAGATACGAACTAGGAAACTTAATTCGCTAGTAATACAAGAGTCACAAATAATTAAGTTCTAATGGATCAAATGTTACAAATGAGTTGAACTTGATTTTCTGTGAATTAAATGATATAGTCAGTGGCTTTTAAAGATGAGAGATGTAATGTTTTTGTTCTTCCTGTCTTTAAGTTTCTTGTCTCGTGTCTGTGTTCTTTTTGGCTTCTGTCTCTTTTGTAGTTGATATGTTCAAAATATCTTCTGTCTATTTTAACACTTAAACAGACTATCCACAGACTGTCTAAAGGCTTGCAGACTATCCAGGGAACACATAGACTACCGGTGTGACTATCTGACCTGTTGCAGACTACCGGTGTGACTATCCTTTCTCTTGCAGACTACCGGTGTGACTATCTGGCTTGGCAGACTACCCAATTCTTTCTCCAGACTATCAGAATGACTATCCTGATAGTCTTTAATACATGATTTTTCTGGCAGACTACCATGCAGACTTCCTGGTAGACAATTCCTCAGCAGACTATCAAACTGGACAGAGTATGCTGAGCAGACTATCTCCTAGACTATCTCAGATAGTCTTTTAATATTAAAACCATAGTCTAAAAACACTTCTGATAGTCTTTTAGCAATCTATATTAATTCTAAATTAATTAATTCAATAATTAACTTAATAAATAAATTAATCTTTGAAGAATTAATTTATTAATTAAGTTAACTAAATACTTTAAATTAATTAATAGAGAATTAACATAATTCATTTGATAGTCTAACCTTCACTTTTTAAACCACTGAAATAAATAAAGAACCTCCACTGAATATTTGTTGACGCTCGATGCACGGTCTGGTTCATGAACGACTAACTTCAACTTCTGTTCTTCATTTTGACTTTAAGCTGTGGTCAATTTATTCTCTCAACTTTCTTTAAATATTCTATACTGATACTGTCTCTTGTCACTTGTAGAAATCTCTGTCCTTCTGAATTAAATCCATGACTTTGAATACCACACTGAGGCTTGATCAGTAGACTGAACTTCTTCCAGTGTAAAATATCAAAACTATAGATTGACTTGTAGATTTGTTCCTTCTGATAGATAGCATCTTCTGAGATTCCTGTGACAGTTAATATTATTTACTTATTACAATCTACTTTAAGTTGAGTTGGATCCTCGAACTACAAATAGGCTGAGTCATATGCCTTTCAAGCTATTCTCTTGTGCCATAAAGAGGATGTGGAGCTACAACAGGCCAAAATTGTAGATGATTCTGAGAGAGAAGGCAATGTAGATGCCTGGCTTCAAGGAAAATATGACATTCCTCTCTCAGAAGTCCTACAGTACCTCAGAGAGGAGTACATCACTTCACTAGGGTCCAATGCCAAATCTCTCACCCCTAGTGATGTGTATGAAGCAGTCAATGACAGTTACAATGGAATTCTCAAGGCTGCACACTACCTTGGCAAGGGTCTAAAGACAGAAGTCACAGAAGTGTGTACAGCCACAACCAAGGAGGTGCATGAGTTGAAAAGGGCTTTTGATTCCAAATTCCCTCAACTGGAGACTGTGGTCAAGGAAATCCTAGCCTGCAAGTCTAGCTGCACCAAAATGGACAATGGCTTGGCCCTTCTCAAAGATACTGTCACAGGGCTGGGGCATAAGTTTCAATCTCTATCTGATCAAACCACAGACTCAAATGCCATTCTGAGAACAATGTTCAAGAATCAATATGGGGATAAGCTGGTAACTGAGGTCCCTGTACATGACATGACCAAGTATGAAGTCCAAAGACTCAAGGAGCAATCTATCTCTGGTTTCAAGGCCACTGAGTTACTCACAAAGGTGGATACTCTGGAAAAGGAGGTGGTCAATCTAAAGACATTCAATGCTCAGTTGACAGACATTGTTGCTGCCCTCAATGAAAAGTTGGACATTCAAGCCACTGCCAATGCTAATGTTCTTCTTAATCAACAACAGATGCTTTTTGCCATAATGATGCATATGGGACTCCCTCTGCCTGAAGCCTCTTCCAACCCAAAGGTCGCTACTACAGCCTCTGTGCCTGACAACAAGCCTAAGGGGGAGAAGAGGACATTAAGGGACTCAAAATCTAAGGGGGGGAAACCTAAGGAGAAAGGCATTACAATGAATGAGGGTGGTGGTCAACCAAGAACTGCTAAGTCAGATCAGTCTGAGAAATTAAAGGCAGCATCCAAGGAGGAAAAACTGAAGAAAGTGGATATAGATGAAGAGGCCAAGATTCCATCTATCCCTCCATCTGAAACAGAATATGAATTTGACATTCCTGACATTGCTAAGCAATCTCTTCAAGGTGAACCTTCAGAATTCAGAAATGTTCTCACTCAAAGGGTATGTCAAGAAACTGCAAACTCTAAATTATACCATGACATAACCTTTCTGAAGCACCTACATGACCTGAGAAGAAGGGCAAACTTCCATTACTTTGACTACATCAAGCTTCTTATGTAAGATGTGTTCCTAGTCACTGTAGTGAGAAGAAAAATTGTTCAGACTAATCCTTATGCCATCATCACTACCAATGATAGAGAAGTCCTAGTCCATACTGCCAAAAACCTCTTTCACATCCACATTGAAGCTTTGCAAATTCTATCCAACTCAGAACTTGGAACAATTATCAGGAAGATAGAAAGGAATAACTCATCAGACAACAACATGCTCAAGGAGATTCTCACCAAGTGCATGAAATCTCAATTGCCTCAAGTAGTTCCTCAGCCTCACTGTATCTTATATGAAAAGAATCAAGACATTGTTGCCTTCAGATTTGGCCAACACCTCAAATCAAACAACATGTCTACAATAAATTTTTTGGCTGGAGTTCTACATTCAAGGAGTGGAAAATCTAAATCTGAGATAGAGGCTCTTGACATCCTGGTGAAGTTTATCAACTCCCAGTCAGACATCAAGCCTATTGCTAAAGAGGGAAGGTCAGACAAAGATAAGGATGATCAAGACAGGAGTGGCAGCAAAGGTGGATCTCAAGAAAGGAATAAGGGTGGTGATGACAAAGAGAAAAGGGATGGTAAGAAAGATGATGACAGAGATGGTGGAAAGGTGTATGAGAGAAAGAGTGGAAAGCAGCAAGTCTTAGGCATTACTAACAGTAATCTCACCACAACACAAGACTCTGAGTCTAGGGTGAATACTGTTAGCAATGACCTACCAAAATCTGAATCAATGGCTTCTGCAACTGCTTTGCCAACTCAAGGAAAGAAGATTCAAGTCAAGAAGCAATCTGTGTGTTTCAAAAAGAAAACTGCTAATGGAATACTACAATGGTCTACAAACAAAGGTCACATGCTACTGCCAGGCAACCATGTAAAAAGGATCAAATTCAAACAAGCTGCAAGGAAACCAAAGCTATCCAAATCAAGGACTCTGACAATCTATCCAGGCTTAAAACTCCAACCATTAGATGAAGATTTTGATGAAGACCAATTGCAATATCTAAAAGCTCAAAGAATCTACTATGCTGCCATTATGAATAACTACTGCCTTGAGATTAGATATACTGATGAAAGGGAGAAGAAATTCAAACAAGAACAGTGTCAAAATTGGGGCAAGCTATATGAAATAGAAAGAATCATTGCATTATTGGATTCTGAAAACAAAGTGGAGAAAGTATGGAAGCTGGAGTTGATTGATTTTGTAAAAATGAAAAGAGACTATGCTGATAAGATAAGAAATGGATGCTTTGAGAAATGGCTAGAAAGGGAGAAGGAGATTGATAGGCTGGAAGTTGAAGCAGAAAAGCTAAGGGCAAAAGGACTGTGTAGAGTTCAATTCAATCCCTATGTGGTGAAGTATAGGAGGAGAAATGGAGATAATGTCAATATAAGAATGAACCTACTCAGTCACTATCCTGCCAACATTCTAAAACCAGTACTTGAAGATTTCAAAGACTCTATCATGCTTGAAGAGTTAGATGCTTTGACAAAGATCATAAAGGCCATGGATGAGAATGCAAGAAAGGAGAAAGAAAGAAACACAGAAAACATATGATGATCTACAAGCCAAAGCAATGAAGATGGAATCAAATGAGAATGGCTAGTATTTCATCATACTGTAAGATTATTCATTCATGTGCTCAATCAAATTTCATACCTGTACTTTTCAAAGTTTTATCTTTATGTATGTTAGGCTTGTTATCAGACATGAAATTGTGACTAAGGGTCTCACTCACAATTTGGGGGAGATTGTTAGTCACAGAGGCATGCCTATTTACATCTAATAACAAGCCTAATTGTTTGTAATGCTTTGCATTACCTACATGACCTCTTGACTGAGGGAACCTCTAGTTGTAGAGTCTTTACTTGTTTTGTACTTGTAATAGGCACCAAATCCTAGTTGTGTAACTGTACTTATAAAGTCAAGAATAATGCTTGAAAGAAGTTCCAAGGATCATGCCTCAAGCAAGAAGATAAAGACTGTCAAATAATCACAGTTGGGATTTGAAGAAAGTGAAGAAATTGCCTAAGTACCAATTCGAGAAGTGGTTTTGTCTATTCGAGAAGTCCAACATTCGAGAAGTCAGGGATTCGATATCTCAAGACACTATTCGATATCTCTGAATACACTGTTCGATATCTCATTCGATATCTCAGAGATTCGATATGTCTACTACTCTATTCGAGAACTCAAGAAGTCAACAAGTCAAAGTGGTATTCGAGTTCTCAAAGAGTCAACAAGTCAAAGTTCCATTCGATATCTCAAGGACTCAGAAAGCTATTCGATATCTCGAGGATTCGATAAGTCAAATGTTCTATTCGACATCTCAAGGAATCCTGATGGAAAAGAGCTATTCGAGAAGTGGTTCGATATGTCAATATAACAGTGTTCGAGAACTCAGAGTTATCGATCAAGTTAATTCTAGTTCTCGAATCACCTACTTAGTCACTTCTCGAATACATTCTTGGAGACAAAATACTGAAGGAATTGTACAAGTCAGAAACCTGCAACAAGCCAAAGCACTTTATGGACCACAATCTATAACGTGCTCTGGAAAGCCTATAAGGAAGCTTGAAGAGATATAGAAGAGACAAAGGGCTAAAGAAGTGGATCTGAACAGGCTTTGCAAAGTCAAATCTGTAACCGTTTGGACACTTACTCAAATAGGATAGACAGACTAGAAAGTAAATTGTTTTAGCTACCTCATTTGTAGTAAGTAGGTTGTATCCATGTTCTATAAGGATACAACCTCACTTCCTTAGTCATCAACTTTTGTGAGTCAAGTTTTTCATACACTGTAAGTTATATCTCTCTGAGAAAAATGAAGCTGAGAATACTATCATTTGTATTCACAGATTGTAGCAACCTTTATCTAATAATACATTAGATTAAAATGATATTGTGCCTTGTGTTGTTCTTTATCCGCACCTACACCTTGCACACACAAACACTTATCTGCTACATAGACTCGAGACAAGAAAAGTTCAAGAATCCATTCACCCCCCTCTATATTCTTTTACCGTATTCAGTACTCAACATCCTTGCTGCCTATCGAGTCTTACATGTATCTTTATTTTGATTTTGGTATTAATTTTATGTTTGTTTGAGTTTTTGGTTCGGTCGCCAGTTTCTTATTTTATCCGACCAAATTTTGGTTTAGTTGATGGTTGTTATGGTGAATGATTGATTGTTTTGTTCATAGTAAAGTCAATGCATATTATGTCATTTTTTCTTCTCTGTTTAGTGTTAATCGGAATCGTAATTGTTTGGTCCAGTTTGTTTGGATTTTTAGGCGCGGTTTTGATAATTAAATCCTATTATTTTTGAAGACCTGTGATGCAATTGAGTAATATGTTTAGTTTTAATTCAACTACTGTTAGTCGCAGAGGCATGCCTGTATACATCTAATAACAAGCCTAATTGTTTGTAATGCTTTGCATTACTTACCTGACCTCTTAACTGAGCGAACCTCTAGTTGTAGAGTTTCTATTTGTTTTGTACTTGTAATAGGCATCAAATCCTAGTTATGTAACTGTACTTATATAGTCAAGAATAATGCTTGAAAGAAGTTCCAAGGTTCATGCCTCAAGCAAGAAGATAAAGACTGTCAAATAATCACAGTTAGGATTTGAAGAAATGAAGAATTTGCCTAAGTACCAATTCGAGAAGTACATTTGTCTATTCGAGAAGTCTAGTGTTCGAGAAGTCAGAGATTCGATATCTGAGAAGGCACTGTGCGATATCTCTGAATTAACCGTTCGATATCTTATTCTATATCTCAGATATTCGACAATTCTAATACTCTATTCGAGAACTCAAGAAGTCAACAAGTCAAAGTGGTATTCGAGTTCTCAAAGAGTCAACAAGTCAAAGTTCCATTCGATATCTCAAGGGCTCAGAAAGCTATTCGATATCTCAGGGATTCGACAAGTCAAGTGTTCTATTCGACAACTCAGGGAACCCTAGATAAAAGGGTTATTCGAGAAGTGATTTGATATGTCAATCATACAGTATTCGAGAACTCAGAGTTATCTAATCCTAGTTCTCGAATCAATCACTTAGCCACTTCTCGAATACATTCTTGGAGACAAAATACTGAAGAAATTGTACAAGTCAGAAACCTGCAACAAGTCAATGCACTTTATGGACCACAATATGTAACTTGCTCTGGAAAGCCTACAAGGAAGCTTGGAGAGATATAGAAGAGACAAAGAGCTAAAGAAGTGGATCTGAACAGAACTTTGCAAAGTCAAATATGTAACCGTTTGGATGCTTACTCAAAAGGATAGACATACAAGAAATAATTTATCCTGTAAACTTATTTGTAGTAAGTGAGTTGTATTCATGTTCTATAAGAATACAATCTCACTTCTTTAGTTGATAAGAAGTTTTTCATACACATTGTAAGACATATCTCTCTGAGAAAAACGAAGCTGAGAATACTACCATTTGTATTCACAGATTGTAGCAACCTTTATCTAATAATATATTAGATTAAAGTGATATTTTGTCTTGTGTTGTTCTTTATCCGCACCTACACATTTGCACACACAAACACTTATCTTGCTACACAGATTCAAGAACAAGAAAAATTTCAAGAATCCATTCACCCCCCTCTGTATTCTTTTGCTGTATTCAATACTCAACAATTACTGTATTAACATTTTATGTGTTTGATTTATATTTGTGTATGTATGTGTGCGCATGTTTTGGATTGGAGATCGATTCGATGGAGTGCTATTACTATATAAAATCTATCTTTATTGCTTATTCCATTTTTGTTGTGTTCTTTTCCATTTTTGCTGCTTATTTCTAATTGATTCCCTGATTAATGCATTATTTGATTAATTGATTCCCTGATTAATGCATTATTTGATTAATTGATTTCCTGATTAGATGTTAATTCATTTTTTTGATTATTTGATTAATTGACCTCCTAATTTATTGTTTCCCTGTTTAAATGTTTTTTTGATTAATTGATTCTCTTAGTAAATGATAATAGATTAATTGATTTATTTATTAATTATATTGCTTTTGAATAATTATTTGACCAGTGTACCATTATTGGGTGTACCAAAATTGTTGGCTTTTGGACCTTACATTGGTGGCTGTTATCTGTCGCCAGTTGGCGAATTATATCTGTCGTCAATGGACGAATTAGTGTTAGTTGACTAAGGTATCTAGCCAAAGGGATACTCTTTTTGGCTAGAGTAATGTTTGCTTTTGTGTTTAATTTTGCAGGAAGCAGTTTACAAGAGTAGAAATGATGGACGAAGGAAGGAGCGAAAGCTTATAGCATGTTTTAATCTTTGTCTTAGGAGCCTTTTGCGTTTCAATGATTTTGAATTTCATGGAATGCACTCTTTTCTCACTTGAGTTTTTTCCCAAAGGGTTTTGCTCTTGTGGGTTTTTAACGAGACTCTTCTTTGTTCCCTTTGTGTCCCTATTGATTGGGTTGAGACTTTTGAAGATCGGCCATGATATAATTTTTTTGGAGTGAAAGTTTCTTTGAAGTAAAGATGGTGACAAATTGTAGTTAAGGAAAGTTGGTGGACTGGCGGATTTTGAGACAACTGAAGATTGGATCAACACTTTTTCTTTTGGAGTGTTGATTATTTTTTTTAGTTGGTCACTATTGTTTTTTGCCTTATTTAGAGCCCGTTTGGGTAACACTGCTTATTGCTTTTGCCGGCTTTAAGCTGATTTCGAACCGTTTGGCAAATGAGGTTTTAAGCCCGCTTTAAGTTAAAAAACTGCTTTAAGTCATAAGTTCCATTTAGGTACTTTTGACTTATGACTTATGACTTATGGAGTTTTTTTTTTTTTCACAATTCTTGTAAAGTTTAAATACTATGAATTTAAATTTTTTTAAGTCAAATTTCACTTTAAATCAAAATTATTAAATCCCAATTTAACTTTATGTAAAATCACCCAAACACTTTCATTCAACTTAAAGTAAACAACTTCACTTTCTCCTTTAAGTTAAAAACACCTCCATTAAGTCAAAAGTAACTTATTTTAAGCAACCCCAAACACTCTCTTAGTGTACTAGCTTATAACTCGTGCGATGCACGGATTTCTTTTGGTATGTAATAAATTTTATTTTATGTTATAAATATATTTTTATATAATTATTATTTACAATATTTTATTTAATTTTAATATTAATAATTTAATACAAATTTAATTAATGATATGCATGGTTTAAAACTTATATTATATAATCTTAAAATAAATATGTCGTTAACATTGAAATTTTATTAAATTTAATCATTAGATCTAACGCTTCTGATTTTTTTACTAAAAATCTAATGGTTATTATTCGTAATATACTGATTTCTATTATATTTTGTTAGTGATTATATGATATGGTTTTATATTTTTGGGTATATATCAATTATTGCTAGCTATGATATGATTGGAAGATATGATATGATTGATGTTTTCAGGTGTTTATAAAAGGTGTTTTATAATAAGAGAAAATGACCAAAATACCTCAAAATGAGATACCCACTGCCCAAAATACCTTTTTTCGGAACAGATGGTCTTATCTACCCACGAGATGCGCCTGTGGGAGTAGCGCATCTCTAGTACTGTAGCTGCCAGAAAACAACTGCTTCTCTTGTTCGTCTCTGCCGGCGACTTAGGCGAAAACGGTGACCTACACTGATTTATCTCACAAACAACACTCCCAACCCACAAAACACACCTACGTGATCGCATCTTCGTTCTCTTTCCCTTCCCCATCTCTGTTTCTATGCTAAGGCCCCGCAGAGGCACGAACGACCTTGACAAATTACCGAATCGGAAAATATTGTCTGATTTGGGGTTTTCACATCCGGCAATTAAAATGTAAATTTATTGTTATGGATGTGTAGAGAATCAAATTGCGGTTTCATTGATATATAGAACATGATCTGAATGTTTGTGATATGGACGGACGAAGAGAAACAAAAAAGACGCCGGAATCGTCAACGTCGAGAGCTCTGGAGAAGACGATGCCGACGTCAGATACGCCGCTCCATAATGCGTATCGCCTGATACGCATGATACAAATGCGTATCTCAATCTACTGTAGCAGCATTCAATAGCTTTATGATGACGTCATCACGCTGGTACATGTGGCGTATCTCAATATACGACTTTACCAGAGGCGTATCTGTGCTGTTACCCTTCTACCAATAGCGTGTCTTAAGACACTCCTTCACCAGTAGCGCGTCCCGTGGGTATTTAGGGCCGCCTGAACTGGCGGTGGGTATTTTGGTTATGACTATTTAATTTGTGGGTATTCTGGGCCTTCACCCTTTTAATAATATAGATATTATATATATTTTTCTTTATAATGAAGGCTAAATAAGTAAAATCAGGACATACCAAAAAACATATACCAAAAAATAGGTACCAAAAAATTTAATGTTTTGGCTATTTTATAACTAATTAATTTTAATTTAATATAATTTGATGTACTCATGTTTACGGGTTATACTAATGTTTCCTTATTATAAACAACGTATACAGTTTTTTAATATATTTTATTAATAATTGAAATAATTGACTGATTACCATTAATTTTATTATATTAATGTGAAAAAGGCAATCAACTAATTATTATTAATTTTATTATGTTAATCGAGTAATTACCATTAATTATATTATGTTATTATATATTTTAGGTGTTATATTTTTCTTGAAAATTATGGTGTGATATTTTCGGGTATATATTAATGATTGTAATATTTGTTTTAAATAAAAAAAGTAACGTGTTTTAATTCAAAAGGAAATATTAATGATGGAAAGATATGATAAGAATGTTTTTAGGTGTTTGTAAAAGGTAATATCTCGATTGATTACCATTAATTATATTATGTTATTCTTTATTTTAGGTGTATTTTTTTATAATGAAGGGTAAATAAGTAAATTCACGAAGTACCAAAAAACAGGTACCAAAACTTTTAATGTTTCGGTTTTTATATAATAGTACTAGCTTATAACCCGTGCAATGCACGGGTTTCTTTTAATATGTTATATAAATTTTATTTTATGCTATAATTATATTTTTATATAATCATTATTTTGTAAAAATTATTTAATATTATTTAATATAAATTTAGTTAATCATGATTTAAAATTTACAATATTATAGAATTTTAAGTTAAATATGTCGTTGACGGGATTCGAAACTTGAATTTTTAGTAAAATACTTTAATCATAAAATATACCTTATAATTACATCTAAATGTTCTTATTAATTACTAAAAATCTAACAGTAAAATGGTTTAATATTTTTCGGTATACATTAATGATTGCAAAATTATGTGGTTTAAAATTTATATTATAAATTTTTTTAAAACAATATGTCTGACAGAATTCGAACCTTGAAATTTTAGTAAATTAATTTAAACATATAATATATATAATCATTAGATCTAATGGTTCTGATTTTTTAATAAAAATATAACGGTCATTATTCGTTGTATATATATGTCTATTATCTTTTGTTAGTGATTAGACGATACAATGTTATTTTTTTGGGTATATATTAATTATTGTAAGATTATATTTTAAAATAAAAGTTAAGGTGTTTTATTTAGAAAGAAATATTATTGATTGGAAGATACGTTATCTTAGGTGTTTATAAAAGGTAATATCATCAATAAATTAAAAGTAAACCTCTTTTAATTAAAAAAAGATAATCAGTAATTATCACTAATTATATTATTTTACTATTTATTTTAATAGTTAGGATGACCGTGCTGAAGATCGAACGGACAAACTTTCAATGCCCGTGTGATGCACATGTTTCTTTTATTATATTATATAAATTTCATTTAATATTACAATTATGTTTTTATATAATCATTATTTTTAATATTATTTTTAATTTTAATTTAATATAATTTAATATTCTCATGTTTACGGATTATACTAATGTTTCCTTATTATAAACAATGTATACGAATTTTTAATATATTTTATAAAATAGTGATATAATTGGGAAAAAATATTTTAGTTAGAGAAAAATATAAAAAATTAATTTATTAGTTAACAGTGATTATAATTTGTTTTTTAATTAGAAAAAATATATAAGATATTATATTTTAATTGAAAAAGGAAAATGTTTAGTTATTATAAAAAAGGTAACATGTTTAACCTGAAAAAGTAGATTGATTAGTAAAGTAAAAATTTTATTTAAATAAAATATAAAAGAAGATTTTTAAAAGGTAACCCGTGATATAATTGAAAAAAGAGATATTTTAGTTAGAGAAAATGGAAAAGACAATTTGAATGAAAAAATTAATCAATTAGTTAATAGTAATTATAATATGCTTTTTAGTTAGATAAAATATAAAAGATATTATATTTTACCTGAAAAATGAAACTGCTTAGTTATTAAAAAGAAAAGAAAAGGTAAAATGTTTAATCTGAAAAAGGAAATTGATTAGTAAAGTAAAAATTTTAGTTAGATAAAATATAAAAAATATTTTATCTATAATTAAGTAAGGGTAAATTAGTAAAATCAATAGGTACCAGCCAACAAAATTTTAATGTTTCGGCTTTTATATATAACCCGTGCAATGCACGGGTTTCTTTTAATATGTTATATAAATTTTATTTTATGCTATAATTATATTTTTATATAATCATTATTTTGTAAAAATTATTTTAATATTATTTAATATAATTTAATATAAGATTTAGTTAATCATGATTTAAAATTTACAATATTATAGAATTTTAAGTTAAATATATCGTTGACGGGATTCGAAACTTGAATTTTTAGTAAAATACTTTAATCAAAAAATATATCTTATAATTACATCTAATGGTTCTTATTAATTACTAAAAATCTAACACAAAAATGGTTTAATATTTTTCGGTGTACATTAATGATTGCAAAATTATGTGGTTTAAAATTTATATTATTAATTTTTTTAAAAAAATATGTCTGACAGAATTCGAACCTTGAAATTTTAGTAAATTAATTTAAACATATAATATATCTAATCATTAGATCTAATGGTTCTGATTTTTTACTAAAAATATAACGGTCATTATTCGTTGTATATATATATGTCTATTATCTTTTGTTAGTGCATAGTGATTAGACGCTATAGTGTTATTTTTTTTGGGTATATATTAATTATTGTAAGATTATATTTTAAAATAAAAGTTAACGTGTTTTATTTAGAAAGAAATATTATTGATTGGAAGATACGATATCTTAAGTGTTTATAAAAGGTAATATCATCAATCAATTAAAAGTAAAACTCTTTTAATTAAAAAAAGGCAATCGACTAATTATCACTAATTATATTATTTTACTATTTATTTTAATAATTAGGATGACCGTGCTGAAGATCGAACGGACAAAATTTCAATGCCCGTGTGATGCACAGGTTTCTTTCATTATATTATATAAATTTTATTTAATATTATAATTACGTTTTTATATAATCATTATTTTTAATATTTTTTAATTTTAATTTAATATAATTTAATATTCTCATGTTTACGGATTATACTAACGTTTCCTTATTATAAACAATGTATACGGATTTTTAATATATTTTATTAAATAGTGATATAATTGGGGAAAAAAATATTTTAGTTAGAGAAAAAAAAAGATAAAAAATTAATTTATTAGTTAACAGTAATTATAATTTGTTTTTTAATTAGAAAAAATGTAAAAGATATTATATTTTACTTGAAAAAGGAAACTTTTTAGTTATTTAAAAAAAGGTAACATGTTTAACCTGAAAAAGTAGATTGATTAGTAAAGTAAAAAATTTAGTTAAATAAAATATAAAAGAAGATTTTTAAAAGGTAACCCGTGATATAATTGGAAAAAGAGATATTTTAGTTAGAGAAAAGAGAAAAGATAATTTGAATGAAAAAATTAATTAATTAGTTAATAGTAATTATAATATGCTTTTTAGTTTAGATAAAATATAAAAGATATTTTGTTTTACTTGAAAAAGGAAACTGTTTAGTTATTAAAAAGGAAAGAAGAGGTAACATGTTTAACCTGAAAAAGGAAATTGATTAGTAAAGCAAAAATTTTAGTTAGATAAAATATTTTATATTTTATCTATAATTAAGTAAGGGTAAATAAGTAAAATCAACGGGTACCGACCAACCAACCAACCAAACTTTTAATGTTTCGGCTTTTATATAATAGTATAGATAGATAGATATCATATATATTTTTCTTTATAATGAAGGGTAAATAAGTAAAATCACAACATACCAAAAAACATATACGAAAAAATAGTTACCAAAATTTTTAATGTTTTGGCTATAATATAATTAATTAATTTTAATTTAATATAATTTAATGTACTCATGTTTACGGATTATACTAATGTTTCCTTATTATAAACAACGTATACAATTTTTTAATTTATTTTATTAATAATTGAAATAATTGACTGATTACCATTAATTTTATTATATTAATGTGAAAAAAGGCAATCAACTAATTATTATTAATTTTATTATGTTAATCGAGTAATTACCATTAATTATATTATGTTATTATTTATTTTAGGTGTTATATTTTTCTTGAAAATTATGGTGTGATATTTTCGGATGTATATTAATGATTGTAAGATTTGTTTTAAATTTAAAAGGTAACGTGTTTTAATTCAAAAGGAAATATTACTGATGGAAAATATGATACGATTGATGTTTTTAGGTGTTTATAAAAGGTAATATCTCGATTGATTACCATTAATTATATTATGTTATTATTTATTTTATGTGTATTTATTCTTTTTTTTATAATGAAGGGTAAATAAGTAAATTCACGAAGTACCAAAAAACAGGTACCAAAACTTTTAATGTATAGATATCATATATATTTTTCTTTATAATAAAGGGTAAATAAGTAAAATCACGACATACCAAAAAACATATACCAAAAAACAGGTACCAAATTTTTTAATGTTCTGGCTATTATATAATTAACTAATTTTAATTTAATATAATTTAATGTACTCATGTTTACGGATTATACTAATGTTTCCTTATTATAAACAACGTATACAATTTTTTAATATATTTTATTAATAATTGAAATAATTGACTGATTACCACTAATTTTATTATATTAATGTGAAAAAGGTAATCGACTAATTATCATTAATTTTATTATGTTAATCGAGTAATTACAATTATTTATATTATGTTATTATTTATTTTAGGTGTTAAATTTTTCTTGAAAATTATGGTGTGATATTTTCGGGTATATATTAATGATTACAAGATTTGTTTTAAATTAAAAAGGTGACGTGTTTTAATTCCAAAGGAAATATTAATGATGGAAAGATATGATACGAATGATGTTTTTAGGTGTTTATAAAAGGTAACATCTCGTTTGGTTACCATTAATTTTATTATGTAAATCGAGTAATTACCATTATTTATATTATGTTATTATTTATTTTAGATGTTATATTTTTCTTGAAAATTATGGTGTGATATATTAATGATTGTAAGATTTGTTTTAAATTTAAAAGGTAACGTGTTTTAATTCAAAATGAAATATTAATGATGGAAAGATATGATACGATTGATTTTTTAGGTGTTTATAAAAGGTAATATCTCGATTGATTAACATTAATTATATTATGTTATTTTTTATTTTAGGTGTATTTATTATTTTTTTTATATAATGAAGGGTAAATAAGTAAATTCACGAAGTACCAAAAAACAGGTACCAAAACTTTTAATGTTTCGGCTTTCATATAATAGTACTAGCTTATAACCCGTGCGATGCACAGGTTTTCTTTTGATATGTTATAAATTTAATCTATTCTATATTTATGTTTTTATATAAATGATTTGCATGATTTTAAATTTATATAATAAAATTTTAAATTAAATATGTCGGGATTCGAACCTTGAATATTTAGTAAAGTAATTTAATCTTTAAATATACCTTATAATTACATCTAACGGTTCTTACTAATTAAAAAAAATCTAACGGTAATATGGTGACATATTTTTGGGTATACACTAATGATTGTAAATTTATGTTTTAAATTAAAAGGTAGTGTATTTAATTAGAAAAGAAATATTAAGGATTGAAAGATTATGATTGCAAAATTATGTGTTAAATTAAAAGGTAACGTGTTTTAATTAGAAAAGAAATATTAATGATTGTAAGATACAATATTTTAGGTGCGTATAAAGAGTAATATGTTCAATTAAAAGTAAATGTCTTTTAAATTGATTGAAAGATAAAATTTTTTTAGGTATTTATTACATTTTAGTTAATAGTGCAATTATGTTTTTATATAACTATAAATTTAATAATTTTTTAAATTTTAATTTAATATAATTTAATATACTCATATTTACGTATTATACTAATATTTTCTGATTATAAACAACGTATAAGAATTTTTAATATATTTTATTAATAATTTTAAATATGGTGTGATATTTTTGGATATATATTAATGATTGTAAGATTAGTTTTAAGAAAAAAGTAATGTATTTTAATTAGAAAGAAAATATTAATGATTTGAAGATATAGTACATGTTTTTATAAAAGGTAATATTTTCAATTAAAAGTAAAAATGTGAAAATGGTAAGGGCTAATTACCATTAATTATATTATGCCATTATTTATTTTATTAATTAGGATAATTAGTTCGTAGAATGGATTTTATCTATAATTAAGTAAGGGTAAAAAAGTAAATTCAACAGGTACCAACCAACCAAACTTTTAATGTTTCGGTTTTAATATAATAGTATAGATAGATTTTCTACCTATTGGATGATTTAATTTTCGGACTTAAAAGTTCTATTGTCTAAATGTCTGGGGCCAATTTGCGTGCCTTTCGATTAGATAATAAACTTTTTTGAATGGAAGAAACCCTTCTTACGATTATTGTACTCGTAATAATTCATTTATGGAATACATATTCTTGGGAAAAAAATATGCACAGCTTTGCACGTTTTATCTGTATATATTTTGCATTAATTCCTAAATAATAGATAAGTCCAATAAATTTTTATGAAGTAACAAAATATTTTATCTTATGAATGATGCACAGCTTTACACTTTCAAATTAACTTTAATTTTCAGGAAATTATCACAGCTTTACACTTTCAAATTAACTTTAATTTTCAGGAAATTATAAATTTCTTATGATTAAAGTAAATCATGTCACAGTTAACATAAAATATTAAAATTGACAAGATAAACTATGCCTTATTTATACTCTACTACATGTGACTCCCAAGTTGGCCAGCTGTATTATGGTAATTCGATGCTGCTTATCATCCCTGTTCACCCGTGACATGAAGTCGTGTTACCAAATTAATCAAACTCGAATGAGTATTTCATTTTAATAGGGTTTGGCGTTTGGGTAATGTTTTATCAACGTACGATTAGACCCATATTTTTTTTCAAATTTTTTATTTAATAAATATATTGAACATTTTGTCGTTAAACTGGAAATCAAATAATCTGTTGATGAATCCAATAATATTCAAAAACATTATCGAACATGCTTTTATAGTAAATTAAACCAAATTATCAAATACAAGTCAGAGTGAACTACACAATTTATTTACTTGTAATTTTAGTCATAATCCTAACGGGACCAGAAGGTCCAGACTTCAGATTAGTGTTCCAGAAATCGCTAGGCGGTTCAGGGCGGTCGGGGTACCGCCTAGCGCCTAATCGGGTAGTCGGGGATTAATCGGATGGATTAATAGGAGCATTAATCGGATATTATAATAATATTTAATATATTAGTCTAATTTACAATTAAACATATCATTTTAAATAAATTAAAAGAATTAATCGGATTTCAAAAATCGAATCGGTTGGTTACCTTCCAGAAGATTAATCGGGGATTAATCGACTGAATCGGGGATTTTTAGAACAGAGCTCCGGAACCATCACGGAGACAATAACTCCATTATAGAAATAAGAGAAATATATCCCCACTACGGACAAAGTGACATTTTGGCCTCGTTTGTTTCTCAGCTTTTATAGTTACATTGTAATTTAAGATTCCTTGTAACCGTTACATTGTAATTTAAGATTCCTTGAAACTAGGTTACAGGACATTTAGTTCCTGGGAAAGTAAAAATCCAGCGTTTGGTTTATGAGTATGTAACTACAAATTACACAGGTTAATTGTTTTGTTTAATAAAGAAAGTAATTTATTTAAATAAATAAATTTTTGAAAAAGCAATACTAAAATAAATAAATAAAATTTCTACACAACATTTAAAATATAAAGCAAATACTAGATTTTACAATAGTGGAATGACTATTAAAATCAGTCAAAATAATAATTTATTTTTGCTTGTTTTAAATAAATTAATAATACAAATAAAATTTCATAATGCACTTAAAATAAGATTAAATATATAATAAAATATAAATAATTTTAATTTAATAACTAGTTACTTGTACAATTTAACAATTTAATATGTAAGTAATTTACACATATATAAAATTTCAAATAATTTTATGATCGATTTTTTTAATATAAATATGTAACAAATGCAATATATATTTTGACAAAAATAAAATTATATTATAACATATACTATAAATATAATATTTTTCTAATTAGATTTTAAAGTATATTTTATAGTTAAGGATATAATAAATTTATTATACATATAATATTAAATAGCTAAGTAACTTCTAGTGACCACGCATGACCTAGGTAAGTGGGTTACCGTGTTTTGCCGTAACTACAAGTACCACGTAACTCTAGGTTCCTCCATCTTTACGTAACCAAACGGTGTTAATTGTGAAAGTTCCAAGGAAGTCAGAGTTACTGTGTTGGGTTACATAGAACCAAACGAGGCCTAACATTTATAAGGTTGGTGGAGAACAAACTCAATTGGTCACTGTATAAAACAGTGTAGTTGTGTATCACTTGTATTTAAGGAGTTTTTACATGTCAGTTTCAAACTGCAATATGCCAATATTAAAGTGTTCATCTTGGATCATATTGCAGAGAGTAAGTATATTTCTCGTGAAAAAGTCGTGGTGTTAAGGAGAAAGAATTATCCTAACTGATCGAAATTCAATTAGTCAAATGATGTGGACCATAACTATTGCAACTTGAGGAAAAGATGAAGCACAACTACATCGATTTAAATGGATTTCTTACATACCTATGTAAATGGAACCTCAAATAATTTCATAAATAGTTACTCTACATTCTACGGAGCACGGGCCCTTTTTTTTATTTTTTAAAATTTTTGGAGTAGTAATATCACAATTCACATTATATCCTAGGTCGTCGTTTTTAAAAGTTAAAAATATGCTCCCCTAAAAAAAGGGCTAATGCTACGTGTAACTAATGATATTTTTATTTTAACAAACAAGAAAAAAAAAATGTATAAAAATAAAATAATTAATAGAGAATCTAAATATAATAAGTACAAAATATCCTATAATAATTTTAAAAGTTATAAAAATAATAAATTTCATCAACAATAAAATTTAAAATAAATTAATAAAGAATAAAACTAATAAAATATTCATCATCAACTTAATTAATTATTATTTTTATAAGAAAAATAGTTGTAATAGCACAAAACTTGCACACAATTAAAATAAGGATAAAATAACAAAAAACCATAATGAAAAATAAATCACAAATTCTTTCTTTATTATATAAAATAAACAAGTATACAAAGCATACCATCATAATTTCAATTCAAAAAACAATTTTTTTAAAAAGAAGAATTTACATTTAATTACAACCAAATTTTTTTAAAAGAAAATACATGTAAAAAAAGATATTAAAAAAGTAATAAAAAACATGTTATAATTGGAAATGACACAGAAATTCAACAAAATATAATTAAAAAAACAAACGCTAATTCAAAACAAACAAATCTAAATTTAGAAAATTCAAATCAACAATTAAATTTAATATGATGCACTTAAAATAAATATAAACCAACACAAAAATATAAAAGTTAATATAAACTTTTCTTTAAAAAAAGTTCAAATGTATGTGTGTTCACATGTATGTTAAATTACAATAAGTTATGAAATATTAAAATATATGTTAGACTAAACGTTAAAATATATTTTTCAAAAAATTGTTTACCAAATAAAAATACTTTAGGAAAAACATTATATAATAAAAATCAATAAAGATTCTATTTTTAGGTTTGACAACAAATATGTTTCTAATATTGACAAACAATGATAAAATAGCAAAAAATCATAATTAAAAATAAGTGGCAAATGAATTCTTTATATATAATAAACAAGTAAACAAGAATATCATCAGAATTGCAATTCAATTTTTTTTTAAAAAAAGAAGAATGTACATTTAATTACAAAACAAAAAGGAAGTTTTAAAAAAAAATATGGTAAAATAAGATAATAAAAAAGTAATAAAAAAACATGTCATAAATGATACCAAAATTCAATAAAATATAATCTAAATAACAAACGCCAATTCAAAAAAAAAAGAGATCATAATGTAGAAAACTAAAATAAAAAATAAATTTTAACATAATGCACTTAAAACAAATATATACCAACACAAAAATATAAAAAAATAGTACAAACTTTCTTTTAAAAAAATACAAAAAATGTATACATGTTCACAATTACATAATCACACATATATATATAAAGAATAGTTAAACCAATAAGTTCCCACATGTCTAAAGTATATTATATACATTCTAATAAAATTGAAAAAAATTCCCCAAAAAATATAAATATTAAAATATATGTTAGGTATAAACTTAAAATATAATTTATAAAAAAAAATCGTTTACCAAATAAAAGTGCTTTAAGAAAAATCATTTTAATAAAAATCATTAAAGATTCTATTTTTAAGTTTTACAATAAATATGTTTCTAAAATTTAAATTAAAAAATGTGAGTACAAATCAACAAATAAACAAATTCTTAGTTTGCAAATAAAAAATTTTAGTTAAAAAAAAGTGAACACAAATCAATAAATGAACATATTTTAAATTAGAACCCACAAAATTTTTATATTAATATCAAAATATAACACAACCTTTTTTTTTGAAGTAAAATATAACACAACTTAAAAACCACTAAGATTACTCTAAATAAAAACATATACGGAGTAATAAATAACAAAAATATAAAATTAACATGAAAAAATAATCAATATTCAAACAAATAAAAAAATTTAATACCACACATATTTCCAAAAATGTTAAAAAATGCCTTTAAAAACTTTAAAAACAATATAACAAAATATCTAAATTTTTTAAGATAATCATTAAATTACATAATCAAAAAGATAAAAAAATAATAATAAATTGCTACACGAATATAGTACCTACATGTTTCAAGTATATCATATATAATCTATTAAAATAAAAAATAATCAAAAATAATTATGAAATTCTAAATAATATGTAAGCCTAAACTTTGAAATATAAATTATAGAAAAACCATTTACAAGGGAAAAAATTAAATGTATACTTACAAAGCATATAACATATGTATTATTATCATTAAAGATACAAATATATTATTAAAAATGCTATACAATTAATTTTTCAAAAAAAATTATAATTAAAATTATATTACAAAATATTAATAAATTTATCCATGGGCACCGTATGCGATGCACGGATTTTTGTTGATATGTAATAAATTTTATTTTATGTCATAATAATATTTTTATATAATCATTATTTAAAATATTTTATTTTAATTTTAATTTTAATAATTTAATATAAAATTAGTTAATGATATGCATGATTTAAAACTTATATTATAAAATTTTAAAATAAATATGTCGTTGATAAAATTTGAAACTTGAAATTTTAGTAAATTAATTTAATCATATAATATATTTAATAATTAGATCTAATGATTCTGATTTTTTTACTAAAAATATGCATGATTTAAAACTTATATTATAAAATTTTAAAATAAATATGTCGTTGATAAAATTTGAAACTTGAAATTTTAGTAAATTAATTTAATCATATAATATATTTAATAATTAGATCTAATGATTCTGATTTTTTTACTAAAAATTTAATGGTCATTATTCGTAATACGAATTTCTATTATATTTTGTTACTGATTATATGATATGATGTGATATTTTTGAGTATATATTAATTATTGGTAGATATGAATTGATTGGAAAATATGATATGATTGAGGTTTTTAGGTGTTTATAAAAGGTAATATCTTCAACTAAAAGTAAATGTGAAAAAGGCAATCGACTAATTACCTTTAATTGTATTATGTTATTATTTATTTTTTAATATATTTTATTAACAATTGAAAATTATGGTGTGATATTTTCGGGTATATATTAATGATTGTAAAATTAGTTTTAAATTAAAAAGGTAACGTGTTTTAGTTCAAAAGAAAATATTAATGAAGATTAGTTTTAAATTAAAAATGTAACGTGTTTTAATTCAATATTTATGATTGGAAGATACATTGATGTTTTTAGGTGTTTATAAAAGGTAATATCTTCAATTAAAAGTAAATGTGAAAAATGCAAGCGACTAATTACCATTAATTGTATTATGTTATTATTTATTATAGGTGTTTTAAAATTATAAATATCATATATTTATTTTCTTTTTAACAAAGGGTAAATAAGTAAATTCACGAAGTACCAAAAAACTGGTACCAAAAAACAGGTACCAAAAAACAGGTACCAAAACTTTCAATGTTTCGGAATTTATATAATAGTATAGATTGGTATATTGTGATTGATTTCAAATTAAAATTGTGATTTTATAGTAAATATTTTTTGATTTAAAAAATATGTATTTACGCACATGTTTAATAAAATCATTATTATATTTAAATTAGAAGTGTTAACTAATCATGGTTAAAGATTAATTATGAAATTTAATTTAAAATATATAGTGGTATATTGTGATTGATTTCAAATTAAAATTGTGATTTTATAGTAAATATTTTTTGATTTTAAAAATAGGTATTTATGGACATGTTTAATATAATCATTATTGTATTTAAATTAGAAGTGTTAACTAACCATGGTTAAAGAGGTATTGTGAGATTGTAAATATGGAAAAGTCTAAATTTTAGGAATTAGCTCTTATTGGTTCTAAAATAATTCCTCGATTCTGATTGGTTAACTAACGTGTGGTAGACTCAGGTATGATAATAAAGGATAAGGTAGATGTGTATTTGTCACTTATGTATTTGTCACTTGTCAGTGGATTTAGCCAGAAGAGGCCCACGAAGGAAGGCCTTGTTGGTGCCAACTTACTCAACAATAGTCTTATCAACTGGATAACATCCTGTGTTCCACCATAGGAGTATGTTTTATGCTGCTTTTAAAGTTCTTGTATTTCTTTTTCAAAAAAAAAAAGCACTAATTAAATTAATTAAGGGTGTGTTTGGGATTGCTTTGCAGACAGCAATAGCAGCTTATTTCTGAAAAGCAGCTGAAAATGTGTTTGGTTAAATTTATAAGCTGATTTTTTGAAAAGTGTTTTTGGTCTAAAAGCTGCTTTTAGAGAAAGCAGATTCCCCCATGCTTTTGAAAAAAGCTGCTTTTCAGCTTTTGCGGAAAGCTGTAGCTGATTTCAACATCAAACCTCATCAAAAACATTATTTTCAATATATTTTTCATCAAAACATGCAAAAATCAAAAATATTACCAAACAGTCTTCAGCTTTTTACAACAGCACTTTTTTTACCAGCACTTTTACTAACAGCATAACAATTTTTAACAGCAATCCCAAACAGAGCCTAAGTAATTACGAATTCCATCACTATTAACACAAGAGATAAGATTCCCCATTAAAACAGGTTAATAAGCCATAAAATATTGTCGCTGTTATGAATGCATTGGTGATTGTCAATATAGTAGCAAAAGTTGAACACCTAAAACAATAGTATAGCAGCAAAAGTTGAACACCTAAAACAATAGTAACTTAGAAAATGGAGGATATCACACGCAGTACATTCTAGTTTATGTTCATATGTAACCAGTGAGTAGAATTGTTGCTATAAATAGCCCTTTGTACAATTCATTCGAACACACACAATAAGTAATAAAAACATTACTCCTATCTTCTTTATTCTCTCTCTACTACATATAAATTATAATATTAAGTTTATAGTTTTATAACACGTTATCAACACGAGTCTCTACCCGAGTAAGCTTTGAAGTAAGGAGGTACTGCTCGAGTAAAGTTTATTAAAGAAGAAGGTATTGCTCAAATAAATTTTATTAACGAAGGAGGTACGCTCTATTTTTACTTATAAATATGGTTATAATTTCCTTGTTTATATTACTCTTTAATATATTAAAATTGTTGCACTATGAATATTATTATAAAGTTTCTGGCTGGCTATGCCGTCGTAATTTTTAAATAAACTGGCTGGCTATGCCATCGTAACTTTTAAATAAGTTATGTCATTATATGTTTGTATGTGTTTAATTGTTTATGTTTAACATGCCATATTGTTATACCATGTTTTGAATATTTATTTTGCGTTCAGAATGGCGAATCTTGCAAAATTAGATTTTGTTGCTTTGGATGTGTCTGGGGATAATTATCTGTCTTGGGTACTCGATGTGAAATTACACCTTAGTGCCAACGGGCTAAAGGATACCATAGAAACAGGAAAAACCCTAACTGTTGAACAAAATGCCAAAGCAATTATTTTCCTTAGGCACCACATTTACGAAAACTTAAAATCTGAATACCTCACAGTCAAAAATCCACTCACTCTTTGGATCAATCTTAAAGATAGATTTGATCACCAAAAACTTGTCCATCTGCCACATGCCCGTTATGACTGGATCAATTTGAGGTTACAAGATTTTAAATCTGTTGCTGAATATAATTCTGCCTTATTTAAAATAAGCTCAAAGCTAATCCTGTGTGGTGAGAAAGTCACTGATGCTGAGATGATTGAAAAGACCCTTTCAACCTTTCACCCCAACACTATGATCTTGGCACAACAATACAGGGAACACAATTTCCAGAAATATAGTGAGCTGATATCTCTCCTTCTTGTGGCTGAGAAAAATAATGAGTTGTTGCTGAAAAATCATCAGATACGTCCCACAGGCTCTGCCCAGTTACCTGAAGTACATAACACGTCCTTCCGGAAGAATGAGCGTGTGAAAGGGCATAGAGGAGGACGAGATTATGGACGAAATCGTGGATGTGGAAATTTTCGTGGTCGATTTCGAAATAAGTATAACTCTGGCCACCTGAAGTGGCAATGTGATGGTTACAACAACTCTAGTCAACAGAAGTGGCAAAATGAGGTGCCAAATAAAAGGAAGGCACCACAGGAAGGAGATACCGGAGATATATGTTTTAGATGTGGGACTCATGGACATTGGACTCAAACTTGTCACACACCTAGACATCTTGTAGATCTTTACGAGTCATCTCAAAAGCAGAAGGGGAAAAGGGTGGAAACAAATTTGGCTAGTTTTAATGATGAACCAATCAACAAAACTGCAAATGGACTAAATGATGGTGCTAATCTTTACTACGACTTAGATGATTAGTTTTCATATGTATCTATTTGAATTCATGTTCCTTATGTATCTGCTTCAATTTCATGTTTTCATATACTTGTTTTATGTTCTTGTTTTAAGTACATGGTTTGCTTTAATAAAATTGTTGTTCACTGATATATGTGCACATCATAAAATATGGGAGATTTATGCATTGCTGATTGCGCCAGCACTCACACTATTCTACAAAATCAGAAATACTTCTCACAGTTTATTAAAACCAGCTCACATGTTTGGACGATTTCGGGTACATCAAATATAATAGAGGGTTTTGGGAAAACTAGTTTTATCCTACCAAATGAGACACAAATCCAAGTACATAATGCTCTATATTCTAGTAAATCCACTAGAAATCTTTTGAGTTTTAAAGACATTCGTCTTAATGGTTTCCACGTAGAAACTACTAGTGAGAATGAAAAAGAATATCTCCTTATCACTTCAATTACCTCAGGCCATAAGAAGATCTTAGAAAGATTACAATCAATCTCTTCGGGATTATATGCTATAAAATATTAGAGTCATTGAGTCTCACAATATCGTCATTCCAAAAATCATAGACCCACAATCACTAACCCTTTGGCATGAAAGACTTGGTCATCCAGGAGTATCTATGATGCGTCGTATAATAGAAAATTCTATAGGACATCCTCTTAAGAATCAAAAGGTCATACCTCAAAATGAACTTCCCTGCTCAGCATGTTCATTAGGAAAACTAATTGTCCGACCATCTCCAGATAAACTTCAAACAGAGTCTCCAAGTTTCTTAGAAAGAATTCAAGGTGACATTTTTGGTCCTATTCATCCATCATCCGGCCCATTTAGATATTTCATGGTTCTAATCGATGCATCAACTAGATGGTCTCATGTCTGTCTGCTCTCTACACGGAATACAGCTTTTGCCAAACTACTTGCTCAAATAATCAAATTGCGAGCTCAATTTCCTGACTATCCCATTAAATCAATTCGACTAGACAATGCTGCTGAATTTACATATGCAAGTTTCAATGATTATTGTATGTCAATAGGAATCTCAGTCGAACACCCTGTAGCTCACGTGCATACACAAAATGGCTAAGCAGAATCTCTAATTAAAAGGCTTCAACTTATTGCACGTCCCTTACTTCTAAGAGCAAAGTTACCTACATCTGTTTGGGGTCACGCAATACTTCATGCTGCAAGTATAATTAGGATAAGACCATCTGCTTACCATAAACAATCACCTCAACAGTTAGCTTTTGGACAAATTCCTAATATCTCACACTTTAAGGTGTTTGGTAGTGCTGTATATGTTCCCATTGCACCTCCACAGAGATCCAAAATGGGTCCACAAAGAAAAGTAGGCATATATGTTGGTTTTGACTCACCATCTATCATAAGATATCTTGAACCATTAATTGGTGATGTGTTTACTGCTCGTTATGCTGATTGTCATTTTGAGGAGTATGTGTTCCCTCCATTAGGGGGGGATAATGTTTTGCATAAATTAAATTATGAACTATCATGGAATGCATCAGGACTAAATGCTATTGATCCACGTACTAAACAATGTGAATCTGAGGTTTTAAGAATCATTCATATGAAAAATATTGCTAATCAAATGCCGGATGCTTTTAACGATTCCAGACTTATTATAAAATCGCATATACCTGCTGTTAATGCTCCGGCCTGGGTTGAAATCCCTATTCATAAATCAATTCCTGAAGAATTGGTTGGTGATTCAAAACCATGCCAGAAGCGTGGTAGGCCTATTGGTGCGAAAGATGTTGTACCACGAAAACGGAAATTGAATGGATCTGCCCCTGAAGTGGCAGATGTTCCTGAAGTAACTACATCAAAAACCCCAGAAGTGGTATCACCTCCTGAAGAGGTTCAAGCCCCTGAAGTGGCTGTGACAAAACCACCCGAAGTGGTATTACCTCCAGAAGAGGATATTGTCCCTGAAGTGGCACATGCTTCCATAAAAGCAAAGGTACCTGAAAATTATGAGATCTCAATGAGTTATGTACATAACGGAAAATTATTGGATCGTGGGAGTAGTGAGGTTGATGATGTATATGCTTTTTCCGTGGCATGTGATATTATTATGAACTTCGATCCTGAACCACAAAGTGTGGAAGAATGTCGACAAAGCGATGATTGGCCAAAATGGAAAATTACAATTCAGGAAGAATTGCAATCCTTGCGCAAGAGAAATGTATTTGGACCTGTAGTCCGAACACCAGCTGGTGTGGTTCCCATTGGAAATTGTGAGATATAAGGCCCGGCTGGTAGCCCAGGGATTCTCTCAAAGGCCTGGATTTGATTACCAGGAAACTTACTCTCCTGTGATGGATGGAGTTACTTTTCGTTTTCTTATGGGTATGACTTGTATGGAAAAATTGGAAACACGTCTGATGGACGTTGTGATAGCCTACCTTTATGGATCACTTGATAGTGATATTTATATGAAAATCCCTGAAGGATTAAAGTTAGAGGAAACTAAGCCTCGACATTTATATTCAGTTAAATTACAACGATCATTATATGGATTGAAACAATCTGGTCGTATGTGGTACAACAAGCTTAGTGAATATTTATTGAATGATGGGTATATAAATAATCAAGTGTGTCCATGTGTGTTTATCAAAAGGTCACAATCTGATTTTGTTATTATTGCAGTATATGTGGATGATTTGAATATTGTAGGTACTTCTGAAGATATTACAAATGCTGCTAACTATTTGAAAAATGAGTTTGAAATGAAAGATCTTGGAAAGACAAGATTTTGTTTAGGTATACAGGTGGAGTACTTATCTTCAGGCATATTTGTTCATCAGTCAACCTACACAGAAAAGGTTCTTGATCGATTCTACATGAACAAATCTCATCCACTAACAACACCGATGCTTGTTCGATCATTAGAAGTTGAGAAAGATCCTTTCCGTCCTATAAAAGAAGATGAAGATACACTTGGGACTGAAGTTCCATATCTTAGTGCAATTGGAGCTCTTATGTATCTTGCAAATAACACACGACCTGATATTGCATTTGCTGTGAACTTGTTGGAGAGATTCAGTTCTGATCCAACTAAAAGGCATTGGGATGGAATCAAACATATATTCAGATATCTTCGTGGGACAATTGATCTTGGACTATTCTTCCCAAACAGTTCAAAATCGCAACTAATTGTATATGCAGATGCGGGGTACATGTCAGACCCTCATTTTGGGCGATCTCAAACAGGTTATATATTTTGGAACTACTATATCTTGGAAGTCTACAAAACAGACTATGGTGGCAACTTCATCAAATCATGCAGAGTTACTAGCAATTCACGAAGCAAGCAGAGAGTGTATTTGATTACGATCTATCATTCAACATATTCGAGAATCATGTGATTTATCAGGTATCTCAGACAGTCCTACAGTTATGTTTGAAGATAACTCAGCTTGTATTAAACAACACAAGGAAGGCTACATCAAAGGGGATCGAACTAAACATATTTTACCAAAATTCTTCTACACTCATGAACTACAAGAAAATGGTGACACTGATGTACAACAAGTTCGCTCATGTGATAATCTGGCAGATTTACTTACAAAGTCACTACACACATCAACATGTGAAAAGCTGCGAAACAATATTGGTATGCGAAGATTGAGGAACTTGCTACATTATGATGTCAAATTGTGAGACGTTTTATTCAGGGGGAGATTATATTGTACTCTTTTTCCTTCGTAAGGTTTTTATCCCAATGGATTTTTCCTTGCAAGGTTTTAACGAGGCAATCAATCTTTATAACAACTCACAAATTGACAATCAAGAGGGAATGTTATGAATGCATTGGTGATTGTCAATATAGCAGCAAAAGTTGAACACCTAAAACAATAGTATAGCAGCAAAAGTTGAACACCTAAAACAATAGTAACTTAGAAAATGGAGGATATCACACGCATGGCTGTATATTCTAGTTTATGTTCATATATAACCAGTGAGTAGAATTGTTGCTATAAATAGTCCTTTGTACAATTCATTGGAACACACACAAGAAGTAATAAAAACATTACTCCTATCTTCTTTATTCTCTCTCTACTACATATAAAATATTATTTAAGTTTATAGTTTTATAACAGTCGCCACCACTATTCGACCCACACCCACATATTTTAGATTAATAACAATCCAGTCTTACAAATACAATCCAATATTACCATCTCCACAGTTGTCCCAAATAACTGGCCTGCTTATGCTTTGCAACGGCGCTTTTGAAGCCCAATAAATTGATATTTAACCAAACTTTCAGCCCAACTACCCATTTCACAGAAATACATGAAATAATTTTCAAGAAAAATGCTAAACCACTGTTCGAAAGTAGTACTGTAGAATACTATTTACGTGCATTATGGTGTGTACAATATACGGAAAATGATAAGTGCAACCAACATGAATTAAGTGTTCTGTTGTGCAACAATAAGAAGTCAGAAGAAACTGAAATGTATGAAATAATATACAGTACAACATAAATTTTAAATCTCCTCATCTCTGCCCCAGCTCCCGGGTCTAATGTTTGCCATCAGTTTCCAGTTTATCCGGTTTCAATATTTAAACACACACACGACACTTGGTTTATAAAAGAAATATGCAAAAATGAGGACCAAAGTATAGACGTATAGTAGACAATGGCACCAACTACAACCATGCCGAATTACGAGATCTTCACGTCTGCTTCAAACTTATTTTGCCGGTTACAGTAAATCGATAAAAATCTTTAAAATTTATAAATATATAAAGCATACTCCAGCATGGGACACTTTGGTTATATACATGATTAGCTAGTGCAGTATATCTTGGTTCTATTAATTTTGCTAGAACTGTGTTCCCCCCAATCCCCCATCTCTTCTATATCCCACTGTTTAATGTTTGTCTCTCGTTCCGTATATTATGTGTGTGCGCATAAATTTACGAGTTGAACAATGTTAGGGATATCAAATTAGTTTTCAAATTTTTTTCCAAAAAATACGTGGGATTTGATTTGATATAATAATAAATGGATTCCCAATATTCACACCGACAACACTAATAAAAAAATTCCGTATTACCACATCAACCTTGTCATGTCATTTAGGAACAATTTTTTATACCTAATTTTGTGATTCTAGCTAGTACAACTCGAGATGAATAATGCTAATTATGATGATTATGTACAATTATTATTTGCGATCCATCCTATCATGTTATTTATGGATGTCTACAATCTTTCATTTTACATAATGAGTACGGATTGATAGTAAATTTTTGTTAGAAATACACAAGAAAATCAAAGCACACCAAGCACTGCATGTACATTATGTTTCAGCCATAAGTAGGATACGAGGAATATATTCGGCTCGAAAATAAGATAATGACGATAATGTGTCACCACTCACCACTACGCATGGCGGCATGGAGGGCAATTTCGTGATCAATCCAGCTTTATAAACTACGAGTTTATTTAATACAGTATGATGCCAGTTAATAATAGAAGGGAAAAGGTGTGCCTGTATACATATTGACAGCTTGAAATGGTTGAAAGATATAGAGAGAAGAAATCGGCGAGACAATAACTTATAGCTGAAGTAGGGTTAATTGAAAGTAAAGTTGGTGTGCCAAATGTTATATATGGATGGAACACGAGATGGTGCATTGCTTTGCTTCTGATCAATGTTTAGTTTAAGTTAATCATTTTCTTAATTGCTTGGCTTTTGTGCATGCATATTTCCTTAATATATATACTACCGTTCCACTAGTTTAATCTAGTCATCACTCGAAACTTAGTTCCAACTCTTCTCCTTAAGTATCTTTCTAATTCTGCCAAAATGTTGTACTTTAGTTAATATTCACCTTGGATGCTTCGACTGTTAATACAATATCATCAAATAGCTACTAATATTTACACATATTCTTCGTGCAACTACATGTTGAGAGTTCGAGATTTAGTAAAAACGATACGTGTAAAAATTTATGATAGCATAACACTCTGTGCCAACAATACGTGATTGCGCTTTCGGGATAGAAAGAGAAACTATATTTATACAACTGCATAAGCAGCAGCCCTAAAATCTTACACTTATGGTTGGTGAAGATTTCTATAGTCAATCATTATAAAAAGAACATGAAATGTCGAAATTTCGCCCATGATCATGTAACAAACTAATAAAATAAAGAGAAATTGTAGAATATAATGTCTTTTCTTTCTTCTTTTGCAAATTTACGTTCTTATAAAAGTTCTTGCATTTATACGTTCTTTTGCAAATTTATGTTCTTGTTTGCTCAACCTCTCTCTCTCCACCCTTCCCCCGCCCCGTGACCGTCGATCCACACCCAATCTCCGACCCCGACCTCCTCCGATATTTTCCGACGACTTCCTTCAGGTCGGGGCCGCAGGCCGACGACCACTCCACCGGTAATCACTACATACGAAAGGCTTTTTATTTATTTTTCGGGTTTAAGGAGCGTCGTTTTAGGACTAGTGAGTTTCATTTGTTGGGAGAAGAGAGTGGTGTGTGTTTTGTGTATCCCAGTGAGTTTCGTCGGAAGCTGAAGCTCCGGCGCCGACGAACTTTGCTAATTGTTTGACGTGTTAATTACTGAGGCTCTTGACATATCCTTGTGTCATTGTACTGCCTTAATTTGTTTCGTCACGTGCCTATGTGAAATTAGTCATGACCGAGTCAACGAAAAAACAAGGACCTGAATTCTCTAAATAACAGTTCGAGATTGTAGAGAGATAAAGTAGGAGTGGTATTTTTGCAATTTTTAAAAAGAAGTTAGTATTTTTGCAATTAAGATGGTAAATTTGTAAATAGTTATTCTTAACAAAAGTAAAATTGCAAAAAAATACTTTTAACAATTTATTTATAAAAAAAGCCCTAAAATAAATGAAGTCTGAATGAATCAAATTTTTTTTCTCCAAGTTAAGTTTGAAATATCTACATATATCTGGCACCAGAACTACGAATATGCTATGACTCATTAACGAGTAATCTGATCGTTGCTACGAATATATATATTTATCTTGTACACAGAACACTACAATCCGAGAAGATTTTGGTGTTTGCAATAATATCTCACTGCAATTTTCTACTTCACCAGCAGTCTTAGGAAAACCAACTGTTGATTTTCAGGATTTCGTTTTGGGGATTTTAACAGGAAAGAAAGTGCAAGTAGAAGACGTATATATATTCCTTGAGAAAGATTAAATAATGGACACAGTTATTAACATGTCTTCAGTTTATGCAACCATTTACTTAAAAAAATACGAACTTGCGGGATTCTCAAAATATACAGAGATGATACCATGGGTGAAGTATAAACTCATTTTGTATAACTATAAAATTATTGAAACAACTGTTTGCGTGCATGTGATTAAACCAGGGACCAGAAGTAGTTCTAGCTGGTTACTTAAAGATAATATCCCAATTTCCATGTAACTACGATTTTAAACCAATATTTGGCATAATGCTTTCGTCGTTTCAGGTTTTGCATTCGATTTATGAATTCTGACCTATATTTTTATGTGATGACCGAATGATCGAATATGCTATCAGCTGAATTAAAATCTCTGATTGTCGTTTGACTAAGGGACGTGGATCCAACAAGAGACATTAAAGATAGTTGAGAGGAAAAAATGTTTACATATGAAATACACGTACTACACTGATAAAGCCATCAGGAAAGGTACGAGACAATGAGTAGAACTATTATTACCACATCATCAACAATAAAAATGGAGAGCAGCTGCTAAATTAATGGGAATTTGCTACCTCATTGTTGTTATGTTCGACCCACCATGTTGGTGGGTGGTCTAGCCCTACGTTCAATTATTGTAGAGACGATGGCTTAATCACTTGCACAAATTATTTAGTATAAATTAGAGTAAACAACTAGTGTATGCTCTCTACAATTTGAAATAAAAATTTAGTAATTAAATGTTCGATTTTTATAAAAATTGAGACCCACAAAACAATGTCCGGTGAGGCAGGGGAAACTGCACATCCTTTGATGCCCCCCCATAAGTTGATGTTTACTAGACCAATAAAAAATACTCCACCTTTTCTTCCTATATATAATCTTCAACCCCTTTGCATAACTTCATACTCTTCTTCATATTCAACACCCTATCATTCTCTCTCTACAAGTCTACAACTAGCTGAAATCTCTTAATTAGTCTTGATTCTATAACTTAGTAGTTGATGATGATGAGCATGGGAGGATCAAAGAGAAGGATGGCAAGTAAAGGACTTGGAGGGGTACTTAAACAACAAAGGGCAAGGCTTTATATCATTAAAAGATGTGTAGTCATGCTTCTATGCTGGCATGAATGAATTTAGTTAGTGATTTGTTCATTTAGTCTAGCTAGATTTTTTTATAAATGATCATCTCCTCCTCCTTTTTTTTTCTCCAATCTTATTGGAGTCCTGTATATAGGGAGATGATGATCATGATGATGTCAAGAACAAGACTTCACAATTTTGTACTAATTGGCCTAGTGCCT
Source organism: Kitagawia praeruptora (assembly GCA_037693485.1). Lineage (NCBI taxonomy): Eukaryota > Viridiplantae > Streptophyta > Magnoliopsida > Apiales > Apiaceae > Kitagawia > Kitagawia praeruptora. The sequence continues at coordinate 26,524,528 of CM075352.1, read as the reverse complement.
AGCTTCATCTATATCAGAGTTTATACTTATGAACTACCACTCTTTGCAATTTTGTTTGATTACTACTTCCACACACACACACACACACAGATTATGCCTCCTCTGTCTTCCAACTTCTCTCCTTTTCTCCAATGACTTGTAATTGAAGTGTACTCAGTTTTTGACTTTTTGGTTTTGGCACTCCTCTTTTGGGAATGATCTATGGTTTGACTTCCTTTTCTCCCAAGTTCCCAAGTATGCATGTATCATTATAGTAGTTCAAAGAAAGTAGATTCCTCAAAAGTTTATGCCCTTCAATCCTTCATCCTTCCCCAAATAAGAAAATTTTAGGTAATTTGTTTAAAGTTTTCATTTAGACCAGGGTTTGGGTTTCAGTTTTCCATAATTCTTATAGAAAAAGGTGGTTTTAATAGAAATTTCTAATCCACTAATCAAATGCAAGCAGAGATAGAAACAGTGATCTGTGAAGTAAATTTAAAAAATAGAGTGAAGTCCTTGGGACCAAATATGTTGGAGCTGTTTGTAGAGATCAAATTATTGAATCAGAATTCAATCCTTCATAAAATGGTTTAACTTATTACAGTAGTTGTTTGTTTTGAAATGAGCTAATGAGCTTTTGGAACTACGTCATTTTTGTCCAAAAGAGGATATGTTGGAATATTTAGATAAGTACATAACCCCTGGAACTCAACCTGACAAATCAAATTAAGGTTAAGACTTAAAACAGAGTTTACAAAGATACGTAGTATAACCAAGACGAGTACTAATAGGTGTTTCCGAGCAAGGATCTCGAAATGGTTCTCGAATTTGTTCCTAAATATCAAATATTCTTTTTTAATTGATGAAACACATATATATATATATACATGAAAAATTTCTTCATTTCAAATATACACATTCAATCAATAATGCCAATTAAACATTTGAAAATTGTTTTATAAATAATTTTAGCAACTCTAGCATTTCTCTTTTTGTAACTTTTTTTTGCAAAAGAAGTACTCCGTAATGCTGTGCGGGAAGTACACCAACGAACTGCGTTAAGACGACCTATTTATTTTTGTCGTCAATTGAAACGACTAATAAGCCTCTTATAAACAAAAGGTGGTAGTTCTTTTTAATTAGTTAGTAATAAGCACGTACATCCGAAATGTCTTAATTTAAGGGTTAAATAAATTATAAGACATGATAAAATAATAATTTAAGAGTCATGTCAATCCACTTTTATTTGTTTGTTTTGTAGTGACATTTGAGTAGCCAGGAGGCATGAAGACATGAAACTGATAACTGAGATAAGATTATTTTGATCTTCATGTCTTCTAACAACCAGCAGGCAAAGCAATTTATATATACTGTACTAATGAATCCATTCCGGTTCTACCCATGTTATGGGTTCACTTTCCCAAAGTACCCACCTTTCCGTTTAACTTCTCAAAATACCCATCCTTTGTAAATACTCTCTCTTCCTTCTATTACATATATTGCATAAATATTAAAAAACTACATTACATAAAATATTTTAGAAACATATTTATTGTCAAACATATTTATTACATAAAACGACACGACACGAAATTTGTACACGAATGTACATGACAAAAATTGTGTCAAAATAGGTAATTTCGTACACGATTACATTTTCAATTGTGTCGTGTCGTTTTAAATCAGTTCGTGTCAAGGTACAATATTTTGGTACACAATTACATTTCGTACACGACACGTTGAGGATTGTCCATTTCAGTACGAGGAAATTTAACAAATAAATAACACATGATAAAATTGAAAAAATTAAAGTTGAGGAAATTATTATTAACTAAAATTTATGCTAGGCTAAAACTTAAATTATAATTTACAAAAAACAAATCGTTTACCAAATAAAATTGCTTTAAGAAAATTTATTTTAATAAAAATTATTAAAGATTCTATTTTTAGGTTTGACAATAAATATGTTTCTAAAATATTTTATGTAATGTAGTTTTTTAATATTTATGCAATATATGTAATAGAAGGAAGAGAAAGTATTTACAAATGGTGGGTATTTTGAAAAGTTAAACGGAAAGGTGGGTACTTTGGGAAAGTGAACCCATAACATGGGTAGAACCGGAATGGATTCCTGTACTAATCACCAAAATAATGTTTGTGCTCAAAGCTCATTTTTGTGGGGGAATTAGATAATATTTCGATAACATGAATGATTGTTTGGATAGGCCAGGCTCTAGGCGAGAAGAGGTTAGAGATACACGTTACAAGTAGCATAAATAACCATATAAAGAAGGGGTCCGGTTTACCGCAAACGTATGTTACAACATACAGTATCGCATAAACTTTATACGGTACGTGTACAGTAGGATTTTTGGTGTGAAAATAAGGGGCTACGTACTGTAGATTTACACGTACCACAGAAACTTTCTGCGGTACCTACTAAACTTTTTGTTCTAATCCTGATCATTGATGATTTAATCTAATAGCTGAAAAGTCGTATGTTGTGTAAGACGTGCCTGACATACGTTTGCCAGGACCGGGAACCTATAAAGAATTGCAAAACAGTTTCAACGTGTTTCATATCATCCAGCACTGTTCTTGATAATTTTTCTTCATTAAAAATCAATTCATGAAATGAAAGCTCAACGGATAAAAATGTCGTAAAACAAGGTTCGAACTTTGTTAAAAACAAATCGAGTGCGTGAGTGTGTGTTTAACTAGTAAAAATACAAATTAGATGAGTAAGCTTTGTGTTTAATTGAATTTAGATCCGATTTCTGTATAAATCCTAGGGTATATCGGCAAATTCATACTACTAATTTTATCTATAGAAACTGCAAAAATTATTTCTATCATCTGGAAGAAACATTTTCAAGCGGGCAGGTAATCATAAATGATAAATTGGAGGTACCTGTCGGCCACGTTTAGTGACTCCTCCAAGCAGTCCCCTACACTCGGATGGTGATGGAACGCTAGTCAAACAGGCTTCTCCAAACACAACACACACACATACCATCCCTCTTGACAGTTCACCCCACGTGTGCCAGCCTCCTTCTCATCAACCCCCACCATTTTTGCACCATAATCTGCAGGAGTACTCAAGAACATCTGGTTAATCATGAGAATCAAGGACTGCCCGAGCGGTGAAGAAGATGTTTTCAGTCCCGAAAATGTTTAAAAGTTCGATTATCCCCTCCTCTTATAATAATTATATCAACTAATTACTGTTAAGTAATCCGTCGGTCTAAAATCTTAAGATGTTAAAATCTTATATTATTCAAACTAATGAGGAAATCCGGTTGGTCCGAAAAGACACTAAAAAAAGAACTCGAAAATTATTTTTAAACAGAACTATTACTAATACATAAAATTGTAAATTTCATGGAAACAGATATTCTAGTTGGCTAGTTTCAGTGAACTAATAGTCAAAAGTGATAATAGCAGACTCCACTGGTCAGACATGTTAGGGGAATGAACTGAAATTGATGAGCTGGACATTTGGAGAGGGATGAGAACTGGAAGCAACCATATGAGAATCACAACCTATGGTCCTCCCATAATAATAAAGGGGAAATTAAGACAGAAAGAAAGTGACTTGACATTGTTGCAGTTGCATATAATGTTTTCACTCTGTGTATGGTTCTTTACAAGACTAGACACAACACACACCCATGCTCCTTTTCGAAAGCTACTTGTCCAGGAGGTTTTGACCCAGTTTAGCCACTATTAACTAATGTGCTGGAGAACAATCAATCATATTAACTCAGTGCTAAAGCACAAGCAAGCACTTGTGAGAAAAGACTTGGTCCTGGTACTCCAGCTTTTTAAAATAACCGAACACGAACAACTAATATTTTTCCTTCCTTTTTCTTGGGTCTTCTTCAATTTTGGTAATTAAGAGCAATCTTCAGCAATAATTCTCTTATTACAGTACCCAGTTCCTCAAGTGCCTGATGACTAATGACTGATAAGTGATAACCAACCGTGTAAATTTTACCTAAAGCACAACTAAACAACATAGAAATGTCATTTCGTTGACTAAACGTCCAACTGTTTACTAGTAATGTTAGGCTAAAGTCCATAGATTATAAGATTAGATAAATTCCCAATTTTCAGACCGCAATTGCTCATGTAATCATATATAGTGCTGGGCCAAGGCTTGCACTTTGATTTGCTTCGTGGCTCATCTTTTCTTTGGGCCATTCAAAGCGGAACCCTAAAATTTGATAGAATCAAACTGATATGCTAAGAATCAAAATAATGATTTTGAAAGAAATTGCAATTGGGATTACTTGATAAGAACTAAGCATTACAAGGAATATATAAAGGAAATAATCAACGTCTATCATTCCGTCTATCACTTCTAACAACCAGATCAAATCCCTGATTTGTCTCCATGATATCCTCACTGTTTATTACTACTTCATCGTAATCGTTGATTTATTCAAACAAAATAATTAAATAAAACATGTTTAGAATTAAACCCAACATGCTCCCCCTTTAATCTAAACATGTTCCAGATTCTGAACTCCAAGCAAACGTCTCATATTTTCAAACTTTGCTGCAGACAGTGCCTTGGTCAATATATCTGCTCGTTGCTCACTTGTTCTGATGTGCTTGATCTCGATTAAACCCTGCTCCACACAATCTCTTATGAAATGATAACGCACATCAATGTGCTTACTCCTGCCATGAAAAACTGGATTCTTTGCAAGGTCTATGGCAGACTTATTATCAACATAGAGAACAACTGGTGCAGCCTTCACACCCATGATCTGACTAACTACCCTTTGAAGCCATATTCCTTGACACGCTGCAGTAATAGCAGCCATAAACTCGGCTTCGCATGATGACAGAGCTACACATCTCTGCTTTTGTGAAACCCACGTAATTAAGCTTTCATCAAGGTAAAAAGCCATGCCCCCTGTGCTCTTTCGATCCTCAATACTTCCAGCAAGATCACTATCGGAGAAACCAGACAATAGATAATTACCACGGCCTTTTGTGTACACCAGACCGTAATGCAAAGTACCTTTCAAATATCGACATATGCGTTTTATTGCGTTCAAATGCATGACAGTGGGCCTTTCCATGTAACGACTAACTATGCCTACAGAATAGGCTATATCAGGTCGAGTATAAACCAAGTAGCGTAATCCTCCCACCAGACTCTTGTAATGAGTTGAGTTTACCGCCTCACCATTTTTGTCAGCATCGATTTGTAGCTTTAATTCCATGGGATATTTAACTGCATTGCATTCGCTTAAACCAGCTCTTTGTAACACTTTCTTTGCATATGTTATATGTTTTATTTCAATGCAACCCTTTGTCTGTTCAACCTCCAAGCCCAATTAATAAGAAAGTTTTCCAAGATCAGTCATGTCAAATTCATGACTCATCTCCCCCTTGAATTTGGCAATGGCTGAAACAGTGGTGCCCGTGATGAGCAAATCATCAACATAGACTCCTACGATTAAAGAATCATTCCCATCCTTGCGTGTAAAAACTGCATGTTCGTAAGGACACTTGAGAAAACCTAAACGAAGCAAGCACTTGTTTAACTGAGAGTACCATGCTCGAGGGGCTTGGCATAAACCATATAGCACTTTAAAAAGTTTATAAACCTGTGCTTCGTGTCCTGCCTTGACATACCCCTTTGGTTGAGAAACGTAGACCTCTTCTTCAAGAATCCCATTAAGAAAAGCGGATTTAACATCGAGGTGATGAACCTCCCATTCGTTCTTGGTAGCAAGAGCTAATAACAAATGAACCGTTTCTAGTCGAGTGAGTGTAGCGAAAACCTCATCGTAATCAATACCAGGTTGCTGAGCATATCCTTTCGCTACTAGGCGAGCTTTATGTTTAATGACAGCTCCAGATGTATCACGTTTCAATTTAAACACCCATTTGAGGTCAATAGCTTTGTGACCCTGTGGTAAGTTTGTGAGTTGCCAGGTGTGGTTCTTTTCAATAGTGTCAATCTCCGTATCCATAGCTGCTCGTCAGGCCTCATCCTTAATGGCTTGCTCGAATGTAACAGGCTCGTCAACCCCGGATAACAATAGTTCCTCTTCAAGCTCGATAACAGTAGTTGTGTTATAAATGTCTGCAAGAGATCGAAAACGTTTTGGCGCACTATCACTGCTAGCAGAACTCGAAGCAGAACTGGGAGTGACAGATTGAGGGGAGGAGATGGGCATGACTGGGGTGTCTCTGTCAAGATCTAAACTAGTGTTAACATCAAACTCAGGAAAGTCGAGTGTAGTTTGTTGTAGAGATTCTTCTACTGTATGATCTTTGACTGCCCAATCCTATCCTTTTGCTTCGTCAAAAACGACATCTCGAGAGATGTGAATACGACCAGAGGTTGAGTCATAGAGGCGATAAGCCTTTGTACCTCTTTCTCGTCCAAAATGTACCAACAATTGACTTCTATCATCAAGCTTCCGTGTAAAGACAGATGGTACCTTCATATAGGAGATGCAGCCAAAAACCTTTAAGTCAGCAACACTTGGCTTACGTTCAAACCACACTTCATGAGGAGTGACATTAGAGAGGGCCCATGTAGGTAATTGTTGAGTATATAAACAACATGCTTGACTGCTTCTCCCCAGAATTTTACCGGTACATTTCGTTCTTTTAACAAACTTCATATCATGGCTGCCACAGTACGATTACGGCGCTCTACAACACCGTTTTGCTGTGGTGTGTAGGGCGCTGTATAATGTCTAAGAATGCCTGATTCAGCACAAAATTTCTCAAAGTCTTTGGAGCAAAACTCCCCTCCTCGATCAGTACGAAAGATCTGCACTATTTTCTTTTTGCCATTCTCAACCAACAGCTTAAAATTTCTTAAAACAATCAAGTGCTTCATCTTTGTTTTTCATCATATAAACCCACATCATACGACTATAATCATCTACTAATAGCATAAAGTATTTGTTACCAGCTGGGGTTGGAGGAGAAATTGGACCACAAAGATCGCCATGTATTAATTCTAATACGTGATTAGCAACAAAATTCGAATGGGAGAAAGACTTACGTTGATGTTTCGATAAGAGACATCCACTGCATAATTCCTTTGGTAGACAAATTGAAGGAAAATCATATGCCATGTTGTTCTGTGCCATTAGTTGCATTGCTTTGAAATTAACATGTCCGAGTCTTGAATGCCAAAACCAAGCTTCCTCTTCTGCTTTAGTTAACAGACACACTTCTTTGCTGCTTTCAATGTGAATTTTGTAGAGGCGATTTGCGGACCTTTTCACGTGCATCAAAAGTCGGCCGCAACTGTCATAGACCCACAAGCTTTCTCCGTATAGCACCACTCGATTCCCTTCTTCTGAAAGTTGGCCCAAGATGATAATGTTGCTGCGTAGTGTCGATATGTAATAGACTCCATGAAGTGTCCTGATCTCACCATTTTTGCATACCATATTGATTGTACCTTTGCCCTCAATTTTCACTAGTGAACCATCACCGAATTTTACCTGTCCTCGCATTGATTTATCCAGACTTTCAAACTTGTCACGACACCCAGTCATATGGTTACTCGCTCCGTTGTCAAGATACCACATATTGTCTGTAATCTCCTTTGTGTTCGAATTTGGACCTTCACTAAACATAATCACATCGTCTGCTCTTTCTTCACTCATTGCCATTAAAAGTGCAGGTTCATCATAGGTAGTTTGCGTCAAGTTTGCTTCTCCACGATGCACTCTATCCTTTCTTGGTTTTCTACATTCAGCTGCGAAATATCCATACGCTCCGCAATTGTAACACTTTATTTTGCTCCTGTCGACTCTGTCACGACCTCCCTGGTTATCCCTTCCACGAGAAGCGTTTCCACCTTGATTTGTTTTTTGAAGCCACTCTTCACGTGTAAGTAAGAGTTTTCCACCACTGGCCTCATGTTTTGACCACTCTTCTTCAGTCATGAGTAGTTGTTGTTCCTCTTTACTCTCTCCTTGCCCCGAAAGGCGTTCCTCGTGAGCTTTCAACGAGCCAATTAACTCCTCGATAGACATCTTTTCTAGATTCCCAAATTGCTCAATGGCTGAGGCAATTTGTAAAAACTTTGTCGGTACTGCCCGTAATATCTTTTTCACAACGTACTCCTCTTCAATTGTTTCACCAAGTGCCCTGATCTTTGCAACCAGGCCATTCAATTTCAGACAAAAATCATCCAACTGTTCTGACTCCTTCATGCTTAGTGACTCAAACTCGGCCTTGAGAGTCTGAGCCTTAGCTTTCTTCACCCTATCAGCACCTAAAGAAGCCGTTTTGATGGCCTCCCAAACTGTTTTGGCAGTCGTGTGTTCCGTCAGTGTCAACAACAACCCCTCTGAGATTGATTGATAGATCATCGCTATAGCACGCTTGTCCGCCGAGTCAGTGATGACAGCCTTTGGATCCTTGGGCTCTACCGCTTCCCACACGTTGTATGCCTGTAGAAATACTTTCATTTTTATATCCCAGGCAGTGTAGTTGGTTTTTGTTAGCATTGGGTAGCTGAGTCCAATTTGACATTCCTTTCCTTTGCTTGACTCTGCCATTGTTGTCTTTCTCGGTAATGTATTGCTTTGTCTTTCTCGGTAATGTATTGCTTTAGGTGTTTGTAGGGCTCTGATACCAGATGATAGAATCAAACTGATATGCTAAGAATCAAAATAATGATTTTGAAAGAAATTGCAACTGGGATTACTTGATAAGAACTAAGCATTACAAGGAATATATAAAGGAAATAATCAACGTCTATCATTCCGTCTATCACTTCTAACGACCAGATCAAATCCCTGATTTGTCTCCATGATATCCTAACTGCTTATTACTACTTCAACGTAATCGTTGATTTATTCAAAAAAAATAATTAAATAAAACATGTTTAGAATTAAACCCAACAAAATTCCATTAGCCATTTAGGAGAAGAGTTTACTTGCCCGGTTTTCAAAATTTACGCTCCCTTATTTTCTTAGTCCCAATTACAGTTGACTTAATGTAGAGCATCCCCATTAAGATCAACCTCAGTCTCTCGGCCAAATTCTTCATCCTCAAGTTTTGAGGAGGTTAGAGGGTGATTGTATCCAACAGATGGATGTTCTAAGAGAAGGTTCTGGACATTATGTGGATCTACTCCAACCATGTCAAAAACGATGAGAAAAGTCATCTCTTCAAAGAAATGAATATTGAATCTTTGGTGTTCATCATCTGTGAGAAATCGAAAGATTGGGTTGAAGGTCATTGTATTTTATGGAAGCTCTGTTTTTACAGAGAGGTTTTGTGTGTTTTTGGAGTTAAGAAAGGAAAAGACATCAAGTGTTTATAAAGGAAAGAGTGAGAAGCTGAACAGTCATTTTAAAAATTCAATGTATCGGCGTATATATCTATACGTATGACTGGTCCTTTCATATTTCCAAGATATTTTTGACATTCTAACAAGTTTTTTGTTTAGATTATTGATGTTCTTTTCAGGTTAAATTCTAAAATTGCCACGTGGAACTCCATTTAATCTTTGGAATCAGGATGATAGTGATCAGGAAAACGAAAGTGATTTCATCAGGATTGATGATTATTTTATTATTTTTAATCACATTCAGAGTTGTGATTATCTTGGTGAAAAAAAATCACATCAGAAAATGAAGCTGATCAGTATTAACTTTATTTTGATTTTACCCTGATTTATTTAATTGAAACCAATTTTGGATTTTATTTTCCAAAAATCGTGGGTAAATTGCATTTTTCAGGGACTGACACCTGTCAACCTACGTGTCAACGTGGGTTAGTGGGTCTGAAGGATTTTTGAATATATCTTTATTTTGAGACTCTGATTGTTTATTGCTAACTTCTAATTCGTATTTCCTAAAGCAAAAACATTCATTCAAGTTCTCAAAATCACTAATCAATTTCAAGATTTCTCAAGTTCTTTTCAGATAAAAAATGGCAGCTCAAAGAAGTCTACCTAAATCAGTAGCTTTCAAGTTTGGTAACTTTGATTTTTTGATGAATAATCATGTTGCAACAATCACCAGCAAGAAAGGAGTATTAGCTGATTTTCATCAGGTAATGGACTTTATGACGACAGGACCACTGAGTTATGCATTGACAGCATCTCCAGGAATAAATCAAGCTGCTGTTTCACAAGCTTGGGAGAATGCTGAGGTAATTGATTCTACTCAGAGTCAATCAGGTAAGATTGTTCTACACTTAGGACAAGATACTTATGATATTACTGAATCTGTTGTTAATTCAGTACTTCGCTTACCTGTTACTGATAATTATGCAAGTGAACCATCTGATGATGATGTAAGAACTATGTTGTCTGCATTAGGTTATAGTGGATCTCTAGACAACATGAGCCAGTTAAATAGGTCTTTTCTTAGGAAGGAATGGTCTTTCTTCTTTGATCAAATTGCTAAATGTTTTACTGGCAAATGTAGTTCTTTTCAGTAAATTACTTCTGTTACTTCACATATTGCTTATAGTCTGCTTTATGACAGAGTAATTAACATTGGTCACATTATCTTAAATCAGATGAGTATTAAACTTGGGTTAAGAGATCAAAACAGGAAAATGGTTTATTATCATAGATTTATGCAAATGTTTATTAACCATTTTATTCCTGATGTTGAAGCTAGATTTGGTAGAGAACATTGTGTTTCTTCTTATGTACAGTAAAATAGAATTTTCTCTGACATTACAAAGAAGGACAATGAAAAGAATCTAGATGAAATACCTGCAATTCATTATCCACATCATGTTCAGGTAATTCTTAAAACTCATCTTCCTACTCTCTACAATTCTTCTTTCTTTTGTGGTGAAATGGCTCAGGAATCTCATTTGGAGGAGAACCCACCTGTGTCTACCCAAGTAGCCCAAAACATTATAGTCTCTGATCAAATTAAGGAAATTTCTAAGTAAGTAATCAATAATATAAATCAATTAATTATTCATAAGTCATCAGGAGGTAACTGAAGAAAAAGAGCGAAGTGCTCAATAAATCTTAATTTGAAGCATAAGGAGGTTGATAATACGAGAATAAGAACTTGAAATTCAGTTTTTAAAATATAAGATGGTTGTTTGGTTTGACATACATTAGATAAATAAATAAATACTTCGTTCTATAAACAAAATATGTAAATAGATAATTTTCGTGAAAAATAAATTTTTTTATAGTTTTTATTTTACTAATATAATAAACTCAACAAAAAACATATCATTAAAAAAATATTAATATGGGCCATTTACGACGGTTTGTTTGCATTGAAACCATCGTAAATGGGGTCAATTACGACGGAAACTGTCCATCATTTTTGCTCGAGTAGAAAGTTTAAAAAAACGTCACAAGTTCCGGATTTCGTCGTAAGTTCATTTTTCTGTCGTACGTCTGAACTAGTGGGGCCCACATTGGTGTTAAAGTAATAGATAAACTTGCGACGCCAGTTCCGTCGTAAGTACAGTGCGCAAAATATTTACATCATAAGTTGGCTGTCGTAAATGTCCAGATTTGTTGTAGTGTATATGATGTAGGAGGTTTTAGGTGCCAATCAAAGTTGCAATGGATGGTGAGAAGGTAATTCTAGAACGAAGGCATGATCATGTCGAGGATCGCGTGATCATGCCCAAACAAGGAAATATAGCAGTAGATATTATGCATGCTCATGCTGCTGGATTGTTTGATCATGCCAAATTGGGAAATTTTGGCAGACGTTCCAAGCAAGAGGATTTAGAGATTGTGCATGCTGATGCCTAAAGCTGCATGATCACGCTTCTTTTAAATATTATTTGTTTTTAATTAGGATTTAGTTTTATTTTTTTAAGGGTTTTATATCCCTATATAAACAACATCACGATGTATTGGATGAATAATCTTTTATTGAATTAAAACCCTAAGAGTTTTCTCTTATTTTTTTGGTGGATTCAAGAAACTCCTTGTGGATTCAAGGATCGCCTTGTTGATTCAAGGTTTTTAAGGATTTCTCGTGTAAGAATCCTTGTAAGGATTAATGCTTGCTTCTCCTTGGCTTCCGTGCTGCGTCAGTTGGCATCAGAGCAGGCTTTATCCTATCTTTTCGCTAGTTGATTCACTATGTGAGACCAACCAATTACCAAAAAAGATCTTGTAGAGATTACGACGGCTTTTATCGCGACTCTCAAGGTTTTGATAGACAGGATGACTACGTTGACGGACAACAGGAATAACAATAACAAGCAACGTAGAGGTGAAAGAGAAGATTGGAAACGAGTCCCTCGAGATGGAAAATATCATGTTGGTGAGAATTCGGGCTCGATGTCAATTAAGGGTAATCGGCTCAATAACAATGATGTTGACATACCATTATTCTGTGGGTCTGTAGGAGTGGATGAGTTCCTTAATTGGTATCACTACTAGAAAAAAGCTCATAGACATCAGTTTCTGGCCGATGTCTATTAAAAAACCATAGCGATGTCTTTGTCGGTGATATCTATTGTACCATGTCATAGACATCGGTTTTGACCGATGTCAGGAAGCTATTACACATCGATTATATACCCAAAAAATGATGTTTATATCTAATTGTTTGCATAAATTGCATGAGCCTGACTTTTCTACCGTACTATTACAAGTGCTAGATGTAATAAAACATGTTGTACACAACTCACAATTCGACATATACATCATTATTTGGAAGTAAAATGATGTCTAAGGCCTTTTTGGACATCGATTTCTTCTTTCGCAACTGATATATTAAGTCGTATTAGACATCGGTTCTGGACGATGTTAAATATAACCTTAGACATCGGTTTTCTTTGTGATAACCATTATGGAAGAATATATTAGACATCGTTTTTTATACTTATTCACTATTTAAGTTGATGTTAGACATCGTTTTTGTTTGTGATAACCGTTATGTATATTTGTTATAGACATCGTTTTTTATTGATGTCTATTGTATTTTGTCCTGTTTTGTTTTTTTAATAAATATTTGTTATTTAATTACTCAATTTGTCATTGACAACATTCATACCAAACATTTACATAATATCCAAACATTGATACCTTAATCCAAAATAATATTCATTTCATAACCACAACTATTCAATTTGTCATTTACAAATATCCAATCAATGTCACTCAAACCATAATCCAAACGAATCTATTATATCTAAAGAACTAGCTAGCCAAATCCAAAGCATCACAAAGCTATACACCAATCTACAAAACCAACAAAAATGTTTACTACTACCATATGCAAAAACAACCTAACTCCTAGAAAGTTAGAACCATCAAGTATCTACTAGTAAAATATACATTCCACAAGAAAACTGTTCTTGTCAAAAGTAGAATCAAATGTGGTCTTGGATGAACTTGAGAGCCTCAATACACACCTCATCTAGCTCGGCCTTAGTGTAAGATCTTCGAGTCTTGGTCATCCACTTGTAGTTCTTTTTATTAATCCGCTTGTTCTTTTTCAAGGCTGCAGCAAGATGTTTATCATCCGAAAAATCAACATATGCCAAACCCTACATGAGTGATAGCTACGATTATTAAGAATCATTCAACCATTAGACCAGAAAGCTAGTGCATGCACATATTATTTACTCTTGCAGTTGGCAAATAAATAGTGATGAGCACAACAACTATTAAGCATTACAAGCAATACAGTCATAAGATATTATTGTTTAATGCATATGATTATGATCAGTTATTTAGGATATTTCAAAATAGAAGTGCAATTAGAAGATACACCAGCATTAGGACTTCATAACAAAAATAGAAATCTAATGTTACTAAAGTTTGACATAATAAAAAATAGTACGAAAACAAACACATTTAACTATCCACAATGGCCTCTGCTCCTGCAAACCATCCAACACTAAAATCAAAGGTGACGCATGTCAGCTTCTGCCCGTCTCCATCAGTCATCGTTATTTTGAGAGTGTAAGAGCCCTGTAAATGTCAAACACTGTAAGCACCTCGCATTCGAGTATAGACAGAGTTTGATATAAATTTTTAGAGAATAATAGTGTTGGTAATTAGCTAATGATATCAGCTCTATTAATGCTTCCCAATATTGTAGCATAAATGAACCTAGCACAGAATCATACTTTTCATGCAACAGGTGTATTTAATTCAATTCATGTCCGTTTTAACAAAAGGCTACTACCATTTTGCATATTTAATCAAAGGCCAACGAACTCAGCTACTCAACTTCACTTAGTGCCTACATGGCCTATATTAATTAATTGCTAAATCAATGGTGCAACAATTATGAGTTCTACAATTCTCCCATCGAAGCTCTTTTATTATTGTATACAGTTGCCACAAACAAAGCAAGTACAGTATAGCACAACATACTTAAAAAAAGAAAAGAGGAAATTTAGTCAATTACTATTTCATGTGAAACAGTAGCAAGGAACTAGCATATGAAAGCAGTGGCTGAACGTTATAAAAATAAGAACGTTATAATAAAATATCAATACCAATTGTAGTACGGCAAACACCATTGTATGCTTATTATTATGTTTTGTTTGTTGGAAGCTCATTATAAATATTATGTGAACATGGTAGCGTACAAACATTCTTAATGTTTTAATTCATATAATCGAAATACAGGAACATACATACCATATCTTAGATGTGATAAAGAGATCCTTCCTTTCAATTCCTGCTTGCATAGCAGCCTGGAGAGATTGTCCCACTAGAATGTGATAACTAAATTGGTTAGCAGGGTGATACCATGAATGTAATTTTATGGTCCAGTAGTATTACGCCTAAAAATTCATCAAACCAGTTTATTATACTAATGATTATGATACTTAGTTCAAGATAAACTTCATGTTTAGTAAATAATGTATAGTTTTCATTTATTTTCTACTATTTTTTGACCATCTTTTGAGTGGAGGAGCAGAGTATAGTGAATGCAAAGATCAATAGCCAACAAAGAGCATAAGGTCATTACTGTAACACCTGCTGACCATGGCATCCTATCACATTTAGAAGTATTACCAAGTGCCACGTATGCAGTTGAATCAATTTCATCTAATAGATGTAGTTATGACGAATAATATCTAATAGTATCCTAGATTAGTTATGTTTGTTCTCATCTAACAGATGTAGTTATGACGAATAATATCTAAAGCATTACAGACAATAGATTGTTGACGAGCATCCAAGTTCCAATATATCTGTACTACTGGCCAAATCAAAAGAAGAGTGAAACAATCATTACCATAATACAAGAGATGTATGAATGATTTTAAGGCGAGGGAAACAACCAAGAGCTGTTGACTGTTTAATACAAGAGAAAGTGGCGGTTCTCATTGTTCGATTAGCAATCAGTGCAGTAATGTTGGCAATGAGCGAGACAGGACAGAAAGCCCAACCTATTGACAAATGAATAAATGTAGCAAAAATCAGAAATCAATTTGATAGCTTTCTAATAGTAAATGAATGACATGTAAGAAGGGGCTGGTATAAAGAGCAGCCAAGAGGACGAAAGATGCTAGTTATGAAGCTTACTTGGAGTGGAAGCAAAAAAGCATGAGTGGTATTAACGTGGTTAGTCATGAGATATGCAACTTGGCCCAAGTACCCCAATAGAAGGCAAGGTAGTACAAGAAATGCATAAGTAAGCTGTATATAAAATGAATGGAGAAAACTGATAAAGGGAGCAAACAGTAACATATTAACACAATTAAATACGTATTTCATGAAAAGAGCCCATAATTACATTTTCATTTACCTAAACTGATCTAACGGAAAAATGACAAAGACCAGCAAACATGGCCTCAGAACCTGGGAAATGATTCAAGCCATTACCTAGGATTAGTTAAAAAGTTAAGTTCATGAAGTATGAGCATGAACAGTCTTGTACAGTTTTAGTGCTAATAAAAATTTTAAAGAACAGACAAAACTTGATTTAGACCACCCTTTTCATTTATTAATTGCGACAAGAAGTTGTGTATGTATAGTTTGAGAATTTAACTCAAAAAGGTGAAAAGATTAGGCAATTCATGTAACTATTGCAAATGAGTATATTACCTCTCCTGACATCATATCACCATCAAGTGATTCAATATAGGAGACAGTTTCTTGAGAAAATATCACAGGGGCATACTCATCCCGAAAAGGTGAAGGCTCCCTCTCCATCGTTCTTATTGTCCATCCAGTCATGACAGATGCAATCTGTATCAAATCCCAGATAATGATTAATAAACCACAAGCAATATAAATTCCTATATTCAAGTTATATATAAATATTGACCAATAACGTAATCACCAACTCCTCTACTTCTCTGAACCCTATTGATGAACATCTAGGCCCTGAAAATCACTAATTCCTCCTTTTTACGAAACTTTATACATAAGAATCATTATAAGATTAGATTAAATATATACATAAGGAATTGCTCAGTATCTAACTTTAACAACATCGTAAAAAAATCTAAATTCATACATTCAAGTGTAAATAATTAAAAATTATATAACATACACATAGATAATATACCACTTTTAATAGGTACAGTATTTCCCAACTAGTTGTCAAAAGGGCTACACAAATTTCTTATTAAATCGAACTATGACACTTACATATGAACGACCCAAATCTAATCATATGCAAAATTAAAAAACCCCTAAAAATTCACAATCACAGAAAATTACCAATCGGAGCTTGTAATTCGAGTAGGAGAAAAGTTTAATCGGTGCTTGTTATTGACAAAATCAGAAGAGAGTACATACAATCGGAGCTTGTAATTGGAAGAGAGTGTTTGTGGAGAGAGATGAGTGGGTGTGTGTGTGTGTCTGTGAGAGAGAGAGAGAGAGAGAGAGAGAGGAGAATGGGTAAAAGAAATGAAGAGTGGGTGAAAGAAATGAAGCTCAATCGGAGGAGAGAGAGAGAGAGATTTAGGGTTCTTGGAGGAGAGGCCGGGTGAGTGAGCGAATGAGAGAGGGTTTAGAATCGAGAGTGTTTTTATCTTTATATTTTTAATTAATTTGTTTGAGAGAGAGAGGGTGATTGTGTGTTTGATAAATTGGGGGGAACAAAAAATCGTCTAAGGGGGGGGAAACATTTTAACAAATTGGGGGAAACATTCTGAGGGGGAAATTATTTGGGGTATGCGCGGGATTTTATTTTATTTTAGTTTATTTAAGACATCGGTTCTTCTTGAAAACGATGTCTTAAAACATAAAAACATCGGTTTTATTGCAAATGATGTCTTAAAACACAAAGACATCGGTGGCATTACTGACCGATGTTAAAGGCGTGATGTCTATTAACAGATTTCTAGTAATGTATATTGATGTTGATCGTTTCTTTGATGTTATGGGTGTTCCTGAGAGTAAACAGGTGAAGATGGTATCTATAAAGTTAAAGAGTATTGTTGCGACTTGGTGGGATAATTTGGTTTTGCAGAGAAAGAGGCAAAGAAAAGAACCGATTAAGACTTGGAGGCGTATGAAGCGATTGATGTTAGAGAGATTTTTACCGAAGGACTATAATTATATGATGCCACTAGTACAGAATATGCCTATCGCGTCTGTTAAAAAGGGCTTTTTGCGTCTGTTGTCAACAGTTGCGTATGGCAGAGTAGTATCAGCTATAGAGCATATGCGACTGTTACTCAACAGACGCATATAGTTTACACCAGTCACATAAAATCTACATTTTGCGTCTGCTCCGCTTAAATAGATGCAAAAGGTAGTTCTACATCTGGCACTAACAGACGTATAAAGATAAAGAACAGACGCAAATATAGACTTTATATGGCTGTGATAGTAGAACAGACGCAAAAGACATTTTTTCCAAAAAAAAAAAAAAAAAAATTCAGCTAGCACCCGTAGCCTAAATACATTTCTGCTCCACCCCAAAATTACCAAAAGCAAATTCAATTTTCAATCTCAACAATTATAAAATTGATAGGGTAAAATGGAGTACTGAATTAACAAAACACTTGATAATCTCAAAATTTTAATTTGTAGCTAGTACAATGTTTCGTGATTACATTTATACAAGTGAAGTACTATTTCCGTATCCTCCCATGGACCACTGCCACCCTCGTTGCTACTAGCACCTGCGCCTTCCCTTCACTGAGGGAGGAGAGAAAATAATAAGTAAATTAAATTGCATTTATAGTGTTAACTGTTGGCCACCTAGATTATTCTAAAGTTTTATTTATTATTTGACAGTTGTAAAATAAAAGACTTTATTCTGGACAAACATTTGTAATATCACACAGTCCATGTGATTAATAAATAACAAAAAAAAATTGTTAATGCACAATCATATACCTTTTCGAACGATTCCCTTGATTTCGTCATATTTTCGGGTTCGCAACTAGCTAACACTTGAGTTGTACAATCACCGGAATTTGGAACTTGCACCATAATATCTTAAATAAAAACTTGTTGAAGTCTTAGTTTGCTCATATATTCCTACGACAATAAAAACAACATCTAATGACATATAGATATAAGTTATAACTTACCTCTCTTAAAATCGAAAAATGAATTTCATGTGGCCAAGGCCGGCATAATTAAGTCTGCATCATGCATTACAATAACAAGTAAACACAGAGGTGACATAGTGAATGTAACAAAATTCATGGTCAAATATTTGAATGTGCACCGAACTTTCAGTTACCAGCATTCTACAAATATGCAGGGTATATTATCATACATACCAAGCCATAAACACAATGGCGTGTATTTGGATCATACTCCGGGAATGTCCGCTGAAGCCTAATGAAGGAAAAAATCTTGTGTTCGCCCTCACCAGGAACACTTGAATCAGATAACACCACCTGATAAAGAAGAAAATTTCATTTAGGTCATCAACTACAGTCAACAGAGTACAGATACACGATTGGTGTAGTACATAGAATGGAGGTCTCAAAACATAAATTCACCTTGACATTTTTCCAACCAGGATTATTTTTCATCCGACGGTGAATGTAGGTTTGAAGCTCCTTAGATAATTTGAACATAAACTCTGTTCCTGGAGTTATAATGTTGGAGTCGAAAAGTTCAGTTTTTTTGTTTTGGAAGAACTTGTTTTCCATCCAACAGGAACTCCCTTCGTAACATGTCTTCTTCCTTTTCGTGACAATTGAGAACCGTACTTACAGTGAATATATGTATATATACATAAATTTCAAACAAACATGTCACAGTAAATTACAGTATTACACCCTAAAGAACAAAATAACTTAAGTTACAAATTAATGTAACACCATCAGAAGCATCTATATAAATACAAATTAATCAGCACCACTTCTTCCTTTTTTTAATGTCATTCGAGCTACTAGGTCTCAGTTATGAGTAAATAACACTACTATTCTACTATTTGGGCCACATATTTGTCGCTAATAAAGGACCTTTCTTAGACTTTTGCTTACTACAGTCTGACCTTCTAAGGACATATATACAGGAAATGAATCAATGCTTCACTAGGTGCATAGTTGAGGTATCTTAAAGACATATGGAACAAAAAAAAATTATTTTAACAAAATATGATGATTCTTCATGCCAAACAACTATATGGTTGTTCCTCACAGGTCTGAAGTGAAGGATGCTCAGATAAACTAATTATAACTCTATACAAACTGTAAAACTTAACTTACAGCTCCTATATCACGATCCAGACATGTACGTGTAATCGTTTCTTAAACAATTCAGCTTAACAACCACTTGCTGAGCCATTCTGCCTAAGAAACAGGATAATTTAACAAATCAAGCAATGATCAGACCTCTTGCAATCATAAATAAATAAAATTGGTACAATACCTTTGAGGGATTTATAATCGTTAAAATGATGGAGGACATGCACTTTGTATCACTCTAATTATGTTCATATTGTATGGTGTTAAGAGTTAAGACAGTGTTAACATCATTTCTTAGCATTAAAATATATAAATTACTCATTCCTAAATACAAATTCTCAACTGCAGAACTGCTGTGACAAAGTTAACCCAGATTTCAACCTTTAACAGCATACTGTTTATTTTCTACTAAAATTCTTCTCATTTATTCTCATTTAAAAGTATAAATATATCCAACAAGTTCGCAGATTCTGTAAATGATCTTGAATCACATATATGATTAACATTCTGTACAGAAATGAAACGCATAAATTTCCTGTTGTTCTGCACAGAAATCATCAGTCAGATACAATCATTTGTTATTAAAAAAATGCCATAACAACATACCTAATATCCAAATTTTGGCGGTTCAATGATTGAGGAAGGGTGCCTTGTAGTTTGTTATTCTCCAAATTTCTATAAATAAAATAAGCAACTGAAGGTTAGCTTCATACATAAAAGGTAAATTTCTGTTGAGTTTTTAAGTAATGAAGCTATCAATAAATGCAAAAAAGTGTATGAGCGCTGTTGTACTTACAGCAGGTGAAGGTTCTTTATCTGTCCCAAACTGTCAGGAACTGTACTATCTAGACTATTATTTTGCAAGTCCCTTCATATAACAAAATAAATATTCAGTCTACAGACATGAGCAGAAATAAAAATTATTGAGGAGACATAGTACTGAATATTTATAACAAAATAAATATTCAGTACTATGTTATTGGAACATAAGTTACAAGCATTACAATTTTTCAAGTTGTTGTAGGCTACCGAGGTTTTGTACGTATAGCTCCAACAAGTGATGTATTATGCAAATCTCTGTCAGTTTGGAACGAATTAAAAACATTAAATATATTGGAAGATGAACCCCTACAAGAGGGTTAAACAACACGCCAAATTGGAATATCCAAAATCTTACAGGGTTTGAAGATCCAGTAGATCACCAAATCTAGGGCCGATTGATCTCAAGATAATATTAGAGAGATCTCTGAGTGGAAATTTGGAAAACAAAGATTTTAAAACCTTTAAAATAAGAATCAAATTATTTTCTTGAAAAAAGAAACTATAGAACAATACTTAAAATGCATACAGTGAAGTAACGAAACTGCCTGTGCAGCCAATATAATCCATGGTGACCAGAAAAGAATAAGGCCGCCCAACATGGATATCTAAACTAGTAAAATTATTTTGTTGTGTATAGTATCCCTCCGTCTCTGCCAGGAGTAGATTGTGGTTCTGAATACGGAAGTTAAGACAAGTTGAGATACCAACGTTATGCACATGAATCCTATAGGTTTTACCTACAGCACAAGGCAGCAAAATTAGTTCAAATTAAGGCACCTTAAAATGAAGTAGATAAACAGAGATATTATCAGACACAAGCTTTTGCTGGCTCTTCATCATAGATTGCTAGTCCAAGTTGGTTTCACTTATCAATCCAAAATACTGCTCTTCATGAATATACTTGAACATACAAGAACCTTAGACTAATAGTATATATAATGCTTGCGAAGTTACTTGTTACATACTTTTAATTGAATATAGCTTTAACATTACCTGGATCAGGGTTCGGCCATAGAGCGAAAAAACAAGCTTATAATAACTTACATATCACTGTGAAGTACCCTATACATACAACTGATATATACATATACATTGACACCTATAACTCCATCACAAAATTGATTTATTTTAGCCTCTCGATTATAAATTTACAACTAAAAAACGCATACCCAACCTCTCAAACTACATCTTAATTACAACTTCAAAATTGAGCACATAACCCATACAATTCAGAAAACTAGGTTATAGTTAACCCCAATTTGAAAATTTAAAACGGATATACCTTGCATAAATAAAGAGAGTTTGCAGTGGGAAGATAACCAACACCGCCGCCCTTTCACCCTCTCTGATCCTCGGTATACACACGGAGCAACACCCTCGATCTATGGCACAAATCGTGTTTTTCTTCCTCTTTCACTGTAAAACCAGACCCAAACAAATAAAACCCCTAAATTATCATTTGTCCCCCAAATTTGGTTAATATAAATTAGGGATTAAAGACGTGATTGAAGGTTGTAAATTAGGGATTGGAGATGAGAGGATTGAATCGGTGGTGTGAGTGTTTGTTAGGTGTTGGATTGAATCGATGAAGAGTAGGATTGAAGAGGCAAAAAATCGCGGTGGCTTACTTTGGAGAAGAGGAGGTGTTTGTAATTAGGTCGTACAATGATAACTGGGCTGCTCCATATATATTTTTAATTTTTTAATCATCTTTATACGTCTGTTTTAAAAGATTAGACGTATATAGTTAAATTTTATACGTCTGTTCTTACAATAGACGCAAATGATTCTCCGACAGATGTATAAAACTATTTTTACGTCTGTTTAGAGACAATAGACGTATAAACATGACTTTTTTTTTGTATATACGTCTGTTTAGTTTAGGATAGACGCAAATGGGGAGACGCATATGGCAGTTTTTGTACTAGTGTGCGTATTGAGCGTAAAAAAAGGGATGATACAATTCAACCTTATGAGCCTTATTATGTTGATAATGTGTTTGATGAATGTCCTCAACCAAAACAAGATAGTTTGTTTGAAGTGGAAATAGTTGAAGATGAATGTGAGATTGTGGATTGCGAAAAGTATATGTCTACTGATTTTCTCAAGGTAGATATGATTAAAAAAGAATACAAGGAAAAGACTGTACAAGAAAGTTTTGAAAATGTCTGTAACGTTGCGAACAATGAAGATGATGATCTACATGTTGGAGGCGTACAAAAATTGTTCTTGACATCAACAAATCGACCGATGATTTGCAACATCAGAGCTTAATTCATACATTCTACAAGGTGAGTCCCCAAAAGTTTGAGATTGTGGTAAATTGTGAAAATCAGGAGAACATTAATTTACGGGAGATCTTCTGTGAAATTAAGTTGTCTCCACAAATTTATGCAACACCATATAATGTTGTTTGGGATCCAATGATTGACACTAAAGTAAGTGAAAAATATGTGATTGACATTGCTAGTCTGAAGTACAAGGATACTACAGCTTTTGATAATCTTGATGTGGATACGTGCCAGTTATTAATGGGTAGGCCTTATCAGCTGGATTTGAATTTATGTCACAAAAGTAGGGAGAAAACAGTTGATTTTATTGATGATAGTGATGATGTGAAGTATGTTTTGTATCCATCGAAAGATAAGGGTGTCTTGAAGCAGTCGTTCGAATTTGCGATGCCTCTTGGTACAATGCATGATTTCTGTGATGCTAATGTCATATTTGTGATCGTAAATGTTAGTCATTGCTAGTTTGGCCTAGTTCCGATGATGTCTTTATGCTTGAAAGATATTTCAGAGGAGCAAGTTAAGTATAAAATTCCAATAACGTGTATGCCTATTAAAATACCACCATGGAGAGATAAACAATCAGATGTAGTTCTA
The DNA here is from genome assembly GCA_037693485.1 of Kitagawia praeruptora. Lineage (NCBI taxonomy): Eukaryota > Viridiplantae > Streptophyta > Magnoliopsida > Apiales > Apiaceae > Kitagawia > Kitagawia praeruptora. Next base: position 26,501,261 of record CM075352.1, on the reverse strand, counting down.
TTTCTATATGAGAACTCGGGGTCGAGTTCTTTTGAAGTGGAGGAGACTGATGTAGGAGGTTTTAGGTGCCAATCAAGGTTGCAATGGATGGTGAGAAGGTAATTCTAGAACGAATGCATGATCATGTCGAGGATCGCGTGATCATGCCCAAACAAGGAAATATAGCAGTAGATATTATGCATGCTCATGCTGCTGGATTGTTTAATCATGCCAAATTGGGAAATTTTGGTAGACGTTTCAAGCAAGAGGATTTAGAGATTGTGCATGCTGATGCCTAAAGCTACATTATCACGCTTCTTTTAAATATTATTTGTTTTTAATTAGGATTTAGTTTTATTTTGTTAAGGATTTTATATCCCTATATAAACAACATCACGATGTATTGGATGAAAAATCTTTTATTGAATTAAAACCCTAAGAGTTTTCTCTTATTTTTCTTGTGGATTCAAGAAACTCCTTGTGGATTCAAGGATCGCCTTGTGGATTCAAGGTTTTTAAGGATTTCTCGTGTAAGAATCCTTGTAAGGATTAGCGCTTGATTTTCCTTGGCTTCCGTGCTGCGTCAGTATAGACGTTTTCTCCCCATAAATGGATATTTTGCTATGTTGTTCTTCATGAAATTCTTGAAATCAGAAAGTTAACAGGGTTGTTCTTGCTTCCAAAATTTCCTATTGGAGCTTCCCTCGGTGCTTTTGTCGAGCATTATATAATGCGAATCAAAATTTAAAGAGCACGAGTATGTAACATCAAACGATGAATCTTTCCTGATTTGAAGTGGGATATTGTTGGAACTGAGATTGAACGTCTACTGCTCTAAATTTTAGAATTCTTGCTATAGTCTAGCATTAGGAAAGGTCACTCATACAAATTAATTCACGAGACTTGACGTTTAAAATCTCTACTTATATAGGATGGGTTAATTTTCTGAGTGAGGTTGTTTTGCAGCTAACATGCATGCTTGCATTCTCCCGTGTAATCTTTAGTGGCTATTGATTTCCTTGTGAAAAAAGCATATATAGCTTATAAGTTGTTTACTCGTAGATTATGCGATTGATTAACAACACAGCTACTTGTACGGGGTTATGAATCACCACTACGAATTGATCTGTTAAATAATGAACTGTACAGTGAACTTGAAATTAAAAGTAATTTAGATGATAATTCCTAAATGCAACTTTAAATTTTAATATAAGAGTGTGATTAGACATAGAAGGCTCGTGAGTCGTGACACTAGAAAAAACTTGCATGGCAAGCATTAGTATTACGATTAGCATTGCACAAAAAATTGAAGTTGGAATCTTCAACAGCAACGTTGTACTACGTACGGTTTCACCTGAAGAAGCAGCTGCACAGGGGCGGAACCAGGGGGCTACCCCGGCACCAGTCCGGGTCCGGAAAAAAAAACAAGTAATTTTTTTTTTTTAGCCCGGGGTCAAATTTAAAAATGGTTATATATAATTTTTTAGTCTGGGTTGAAATATTAAATAGAGGTATTAGTTTGGTTTTTAATTGTGTGTATATCCATTTGTTGTATGATTTAGTGAAAAATATCCGATTTTTGTATGAATTAGTGAAAAATATCCAATTTTTGCATGATTTAGTGAAAAAAAAATTCGCGCTTCGCGCAGCTTACCCTGAAATTTCCCACACCCCGGAATATAGAATTAGATTAGCCTAGGGTCCAAAAAAATCCTTGTTCCGACACTGCAGCTGCATATATATTCCGACACACAGACTAAAGAATCTTCATGTTTCTCTACGAACACCAAATTGGATAGCTAAAGAAACAAACTAAAGGAGAGTTTACATGTTGCGCGCATTGAGATATAGAAATCAGTACTATTCACAAATGATCAAAACATGAATTCAAGTAGACACTATATGTTTTCACAAACTCTCATTTTATCATATATAACATCACCACTATAATAGTTGCACAAAGTGGAAATAGTTCTCCAGCCATAATTCATCCTCACTTTGTTGAAGTATACCAAACAAAACCCACTAACGAAAGTTACATAAAACACCCAATACCATATGCTGCTACTAGTAATAATATTTGTAACATACATGAATTTATATATATAAAAACAAACCACCCTCTAGAACATAAAGAAAAAAGTAAAAACAAACACTATAATAATATATTAATTATTTATATATTTATATGATATTAATATTGGTTCTTTGTCTCTTAACAGTCCCGGGTGAAGACTCATCACCATTTGATTTCTCCATTACAGCTTTAAGCGCTTCTTGTATGGAGCTTATCGAATACTCCTGTGGTTGCATCTGCTCATCGTCACAGTTCGATTCTTGATCATCTCCGGTGATGAACAAAACGTTCTTCACCCGGCCTCCCAATGTTGTAATATCGGCTTTGAGTGTTCTTAATCTCATTGCTTTTAGAGTCTTGATGAGATCAGGCAGAAGATCAGCCCTGTCTTCGCAACATATCGAAGCTTTAATTACGAATCTGCCATCCTCGTCAGCCTCATTCTCCACTGATAATTCATCACTCTCAGTTGGAACCGGACTTGATTCGGCTATTATTGATGTTTGTCGCTTTAGCTCCTTCACATGTTGTATCACTTCGGCTAGCAATGAAGCCTTGTCCGTCTACACAATCATGACATGTAGACAAATAGACATAAGTTATCATTAATTATAACAAGGAAAGTATAAAAGTGATTAGTTTCGCAACTTAATGTGTGAAAAGAAGAGACGAGATTGTAGATAAAATAGGGTGACTGACAAGGAATGCTTTCTTTGTCTCCATTTTTACTTTTGATTTTGCTACTCCGTCTAGGCTTTTCAACTGATTTATGGTTTCTCTTTATTATAGCAATTCCACGACACGAACGAATCTAGTAGTCTCTTTTACCAATTTTTCTATTCCTCGTAACTAACAAACGACTTGGAACAAACACGAATGTTCGAACAGTGTTTATTGTTCCTCAAGTCTAGGGATAAAGGGAATATGAAAGGACATTTGTATACGTATGAAAGACAGGACAGGAGTAACTAAAATACTTCTCAAGCTCATATTAGGGTCCATACGAATCATGAGATTTCAACTTAACAAAAATGTTAATTAGAGTTCAATAAAATTATGTATTAGAATTTCATTCTCACTTACTGGATTGACATCTCAAAATTAAAACGGCACCTAAATTTATATCTAAGTGTTTCTTACTGTGATATATCTCTGTCAAAAAGACAAATCGAACATATGATAAAAAATTTAATGACCAAATGTGATAACCTAATGTAGAATTAAGGGCAAAAAGATATAGACACATGGTGACTAGGTACTAGTCTGTGAGGAATTTCAATATGAAACCCCTTCATTTCTTGATTTATATTATTTATGTAATAATATTCCTTGCATCTAATTAAGTAAATATTTCCTTTTCAATGCAGAAATGTATTCTAGCAGGATCTCTGGAAAAGCCTTGATTCCTAAGCAGAACACGAATTAATGCAAAGACAAATGTACAACCTTGTTTTCCACATGTAGGTATGTAGCCGGCCTGTGTATATATAAGTGTACAAGTACTTACTTTGGTAGTGCTGGGTAGCAAACTGCGCAACTTGGCAAGATGATTATTTATTCTCTCCCTACGTCTCCTTTCAGCTTCGCTATGACTCTTGGAAGCCGCGAGGGCCTTTGCATCCATAATCTCCTGAGCAGTTAGCTTCCCTAACTCAGCTTGGAGCCCAAATGGGACTGAACAAGGCTGATGAACCATTTGTCCAAGAACTGTGTCCGATAGGAACCTCAGATGTTCCGAAGATGATCCGTCATAATTACCGAATGATCTTCTGTTAAACATACCACCTCCTCCTCCTCCTCCATATTGTGATGGTGGTTGTGGAGGGAGGAGAAACGGGTCATGATCCATGATCGGGTTCGTTTGGAAATGAACCGGGTTGAATCCGTGCGGGAGATTCCATGGCATCACTTCTGGAAACATCATGTTACTTCCACCTGCTGCTTGGTAATATGCATCACTCATGTTTTGTTGCTGCATGATTATCTGTTTTCATCAACAAATTAATAATGAACATATGTATAGCTAAAGATTATACAAAGCAAAATATGCTTAAAAGTTGGGAAACTTTAGGGTTGTTGAATGATCTGATAAATAATTAAATAAACAATCTTTGATCAAAAGGGAGAAAGAATTTAAGAAGGTAGAAAACAAAGAAGAAAGTACCTTTGATGGTTAATTGTGATGGATTCTAAGATGATCAAGAATTGGACCCTCTTCTCTTTCTGTATATTTAGTGTAGGTTTGGTTTTTGGGACTGCAACTTAATTGGCTTTGTGGTTGTGGGGAATTGTAGGGAGGGGACCCCTTTTTATATATCCTACCCTTCAAGTATGCAAATTGCCTTTTTCTTTTTTCCTGCTATCTTTTTAGTTCCTCTCCACCTGTGTGTGTGTTTGTTTTGGCTTTGTTTTTGTTTTATACTCCCTCCGTCCATTTCATTTCTTTACACTTTCTATTTTGGGCCGTCCATTCCATTTCTTTACATTACTAAAAATAGTAACTTTTAACAGTAAAATACATTATTACATCCATTACTTCACTCCACCTTTTCAACCCTTTACACTATTACACCCACTACTTCACTTATTTTAACAATAAAATTACTATTACACCCACTACTTCATTTATTTTAACAATATTACATCCACTATCTTGGTTTCCGTGCAAAAAGCAAACGTAAGGAAATGAAAAAAACGGAGGGAGTAGTTGACTAGCTTGGGCCCATGCCACACTCTGCGCTCTCTTTCCCCACCTTCCACTTCAACACTTACACACACACTGCTGTGAGTTCCCTTTCCTTTTTCCTACTGCACTGCATTGCCCCCTCAGCTCTCTCCTTTGACCAATAAATCTAGCTATCATTATTTTTCATTCTTCATACTACTATTTCATTACAGCATCTCCGATAATGTTGACTAAAAATGATTGATTAAATTATATAAACATTAATTATGTAAAATTTATGAACACTGAAAATGATTGGTTAAATTACATAAAACATTAATTATGTAAAATTTATCGAACCTATAACATACTGTGTTCCGAAGGTATTGTCTATAATAATTGTCTATGTTTTAAAATTTGTATATTATTAATATTTCAAGTTGTTATTAATGAAATTTATTATTTTAATATGGAAATAATTGATATGACAATTCACTACAGATCTCTAGAGATTGGACAAATATAGATTATCTATAATTGTAGCCAAGGGTTTTGTCACAAGTGACTAATTTTTTACATATTATGTATAAGTTTTATTTTTGGAATAGTTAATTTTTTACCTATAAGTTTTATTTTTGGAAAGTCACGTAGACTTTTAGCTAAGAACTTTACACAACATTATTTATTTTAAATACTATTCTCATAATTAACATTTTGAATCCAGTTAAAATCACTTAATATCTCATACATCTGCAATAAGCCAATAAATATATAACTTACTATGTAGTAATCTTTTTTTATTAATGACTAATCTTCTTCAATAATGACTTTCATGATTACTAATCGACATTAAATACAATCAAGTTAATGAAAAAGATTCATCTTTTTTTACGTGCATGTATTTTGCTTTCATTTACTATTCTTCTGTTTACCGACCTTTTGTACTACCTTGTGAAATGCCTTATTCATTCGGCGCTCATGTTTAAACTTTTACTTCTAAGAACCGTAATATGTATGGAGCAAGTGAAAGTAAATGCATAAACTAATTTTATTTACATAGAAAAAAAAAAACTAATTTTATTTTACTGCAGTAAAACAGGGTCGAATTATTCAGAAAATTTTTCAACTTCAATAATATGATTAAGAGTCCATGGTCGGAATAGCTCATCTTTAAAATATATGAATTCAGTTCTATAAATTTAGTGTAGATTTTCTCTCCATTAGCATATACTTGACCTATTTAATTTGCACCCAAAAAAATGCACTTGGTTTATTCTTCAAAATATATGTAGATAAAACTGTTCTAAAATCAGAACATCGTCTTTATTTTTTCTTTCTGCCTTTCGATTCTTTAGACAACCTTACACCTGTCTATAGATATGACTCAAAAAGTTATTAATTTTCAATGTCTTTTAAATATTTCTGAATAAGAAGGTATCATGGAAAAGGGTAATGATAGAAGTTCGTTGCATATGTTGTACGAAGTATATTTTAATTGGTCATATTGTTTTTTTTATTTTTAAAATTATAAATCATAAATGGTCCTCTCTTATAATCAATGAAACAAAAGGAATTAAATCGGAACAGATCCTCACTCCAGCTACGATAAATCCTGAAAAGTAGTTAAAAAGAAATGTAATAACTCAAAATTTTTGAGATTGTATATGAGGTTAGTAATTACATTTCAGGTTGGAATAGTTGCATTTGAGATTGCATACGGGGTCATACCATATTTTTGAAAAAAGATTAAATAATGGTTGATATTAGGTTTAGAGCAGAGCCGGAGCTAGCTAGGGAGGGAGTATAATAAAGTAGTAGGAAAACTTGAATAGTGAATAGTTCAAAGGGGCCGGCATCATTGCAGCCTGCAAGTGTTTGGTGCTGCAGAAAGAGGGAGATATAGATATGAATGGGAGGAAACACAAGCGCACACAACACACAGATTGTCGACCGACCAAAAACACAAATAATTAAGCAACTTACTTGTAAATGTATTGTCATTATTAAAGCTTAATATACACAGTGAGAACTAGTAGGAGGTAGCAATAAAAAGGTAACGCCTACGTATGTATGCAAGATGAAAATTCAAGGGTAGCTTTTGGAACGTTGCATTAGCTTTAGTTTATGGTTCGGTCAAGCCAGGCTTCACGCTTGTCCATATATACTCTCTCTCGATATTTCCACGCGGCCCTTTCTGTTTCTCCAAGACTCGTTTAATCATTGTGTCTTGGAACACACTCCACGCCCCCTCCCTACCTATATATGCACTCTCTCTCTCTCTCTCTCTCCATTAGTACTAATTACAACTTCCTCGGTTTCAGGTGGTCTTTAGGTGATATTTACTGGTCCTTTTTGAATTTACGCACCCTCGAAAAGGATAGGTAACTCGTTCATCTGCATATTTACCATAAACTAGTTGATAAAGTCGCGCTTCGCGGCGGCGTTACAATATTTTTAAAAAAATTCAATACATTTATGTTATATTATAATATTAATATTATATTTTAATAATTAAATAATATTCTTTAATGAATCAAGAAAAAATTCTTGTTAAACACAATTTTTCGATTGAGCCGCTCTCTCGTTAAAACTGAAATCCCATCTTTAACATATATATAGTATAAAGACTTATATAATAATTTTTATCCATAAAATCGAACCGTAAAAATAAAAAAATTATGACATAAGTATCAAATTCTAATGGCTAATATAATCTTTTCTAATGAGCCGTCTTCCCGTTAAATACGTTTCGAGCAACTCTTATTTGGAACCGAAATTCTAACTTTATTATATGAAGAGAGTAAATTCCAATTTTTATATTTTTTAAACTTTCTAATATTTATGGAATTTTAAAATATGAAAATACATCTTTTATTTTCTGTATATTATAGATATTCTTGTATTTATTTACAACTTCTGTATGAAAATGTCTTTCTGTTATGTTAATATATATATATATATATATATATATATATATATATATATATATATATATATATAAAATACGAAGACTTTTCGTTACGGGAATAATATAAAATTTATGGATATATTTTTATAATGCAAGTATAATTAACTTGTATAAAAAAGTTACAATAAAGGATTTCTAGGAAAAAAGATATATAATTTTAAAAAATTGTATAAGACGTCTCAACCGTCCTCGTATTCTACTTCCAATAAAACATTTTATTTTATTTATTCCTTATATATTCAAACATTTTTATACGATCTTCTCTAATAAACCGCTTTCTCATTAAACACAGTTATTATTATTGATCCGCTCTCTCGTTAAGATCAAAAATCTAACTTTTACATATATCACTTGTATGATAATATTTATCCATAAAAATCAAATCCTAAAAATAAAATAAAATTTATAACATGAATATACTATTTTAATAGTTTATACAATCTTTTATTGTAAGTCATCTTCCCGTTAAACACGTTTCAAGTCACTCTTATTTGGGATCAAAATTTCAACTTCATTACATATTATTGATAATACTTATCTTACACAACAACTTATTTCTTGAAATCAAAATCTAAAAAATAGGGTGAATTTCAATTTATACTTTCGCAAAACTTTCTAAAATTTATGAAATTTTAAAAAATGAAAACACATCTTATTTTCTCTTTATATTATAGATACCCCTGTATTTATTTTATTCAAACATCTTATATACAGTCTTCTCTAATGAACCGCTTTTTTGTTAAACACGTACGGTTATTACTATTGATCTGCTATCTCGTTAAGACCAAAAATCTAACTTTTACATATATCACTTGTATGATAATATTTATCCATAAAAATCAAATCCTAAAAATAAAATAAAATTTATAACATTAATATGATATTTTAATAGCTAATACAATATTTTATAGTGAGCCGTTTTCCCGTTAAACACATTTCGAGCCGCTCTCATTTGGGATCGAAATTCTAACTTCATTACATATTATTGATAATGCTCATCTTACACAACAACTTTTTTTCTTTAAAATCAAAACATAAAAAATAAAGTAAATTCCAATTTTTACTTTCTCTAGACTTTCTAAAATTTATGGAGTTTTAGAAAATGAAAACGCATCTTATTTTTTCTTTATATTGTAGATACTCCTGTATTAATTTAGGATTCCTGCATGAGAATGTTATTTTATTATATTAACACATCAATGATTTTATTTTTAAATACGATGATTTTTTTTATGATAATAGTATTGAATAAATTTTCCTAATAGAAGTATAATTAACTTATATGAAACGACATATTTTAAGAAGATCGTACTTTCTAAAAAATATTTATTTATATATCTTCACTATATATTCAAACACTTATTCTACTTCTAATAGAACTTTTATTTATATGTTTTTTTTCTATAAATTCGAACTCTTATTCTCTATAAATTCGAACTTCTATTCTACTTCGAATAGAACTTTTAATCATATGTCTAATAAATACTTATTCTACTTCCAATAGAACTTCTAATTATATGTATTCCTTATAAATTCGAACTTTTCTTCTCTATAAATTCGAACACCTATTCTACTTCTAATATGTTAAATGATATTTTTATATTTATTAGTGTTTAAATTCTAAAATTCTAGAAAATTAGAAAAATAGATTGAGACGATTTTAGAGCGCCACCTAAACTCCCTTGTACCCTCCTTTATATATATATATATATTGAAGTAATCATGAATTTTGTTAGGACGTAGTCCCTCAGTTTCTTTTTAATTAACACATTTGCAAAAAATATTTGTCCATAAATAATTATCAAATTCATTGTTTCAATACATATTTTTATCAATTTTTTCATATATATATACACCTTTATTTCTAATACAAATGTTAAACTTTGTATTTAATGTACGCACTCATCACTCATCATTTAATGTTAAAATTAAGGATAAATTAATAATACAACAAATTACATAATTAAATTTAAGAGACGGAGAGAGTACTATTCATCCATGACAAATGGTATTCTAGTCCTATATCTCCGCACTGTACCTATACATAGCATATATCGCACACAAGCCACCTTTATATATATATAGGTCATCACTAATATCAGAATTTAGTGTTCATCAGGATCAGGATTTAGTGCTCATCAGGAATTGATATCCATCAGGATATAGCCCATCAGTATTTGATGTCTGACCAAGTCCATCAGGATTTATTCCAAGTACTGATCCAAATTTCCATCAGGATTTAATCCAAATACTGATCCAAATTTCCAGTACTGTTGTAACAAAATAAATCTGAAACCTGTTAAAATAAATCAATAATCAATTCTTCTTTCAACTCAATTCATTTATGATTCCACTAAGAAAATGTCTTAGATCCAAACATGAAAGTTTAAGTCCTCATTACAAGGAACAACTTCCACTTGTTAGTTTCCGGAAATTACATCAAGAACATATTTTAAATATGTCTCAAACTTTCCATTTTCTAACAATCCCTCACGAATCCATACAGAAATGCATATCTATCCTCATCATGACTTGTTTTTCCAGAGTAGGTACCCTTCCGGGTTTGAACCCTCCTAAGTCCTCTACTTCGATGGCTACCGGATTCAGATGGAATGTTTCACCTTGAATCTTTATCCGTTTGGTGTAACCACACTCCATAGACGACGACAAGTCAAAGGCTATGGTGCTAATCTACGGCTTTGAGACGTTAATGGTCATGTCTCGATCCTGTTCGTCGAATGTTTCAAGGAATAACCCTTTCCTCTAATTGCGACCACACAATTACATTCGTTTAGCTGGGCATCTCCATAGATGTACTGCTAGCATCTCGTCAAATGACTTGACCCCAGTCAGAGTTCAAATAACTCTTGATATTCTGGTAGTTACAGTACCTTTTTAGGTTTACAGGGGATAGACTCCAGATACGTAAGTATCAATTAATGTAGTTAAAGGTACAACCAATTCACCCTTACAACTTGTTATTACCACATTGAATTCACTTTCGAGGGATCTCCTCTCATGTGTATTGGGCTCCCGCTATAGATGAATTATTATAGGCTATCAGTCCCATCCCCAACCTAGACTTAAGGACAACAGCATGCTCAAGTCCCTTAGTCAAAGGATCAGCTAGGTTTTTTTGAGTTCCAATAAACTCAACAGCTATGATCCTGTCAAACATTAGACCCCTTATAGACTTTAGTCTAACTTGGATATGTCTCTTTGTTTTCACATTATACTTCCTGTTGTTAATCTTGTCGATAGTTGTACGGCTATCACAATGAACAGTAAAAGCAGGAAGTGGACGACTTACTACAGGTAACATTGACATAAGTCCATGTAACCATTCAGCCTCAGTCCCCGTGGCATCTAATGCACACAACTCAGCCTCAAAAGTAGACCGAGTTATAATAGTCTGTTTAGAAGACTTCCAAGACATTGCTCCACCCGCTAGGGTAAATAGGTATCCAGTTACTCCATTGGAACCAGACTTCTTAGCTATCCAACTTGCATCATTATATCCCTCTAGCACTCCAGGAAACCTCCTGTAATGCAAACCAAGATATATGGTGCCTTTTAGATATCTAAGCACTCTATCAAGAGCATCCCAATGAGTCTTGTTTGGACAGCTTGTATATCTTGCTAACTTAGACACTGAATATGAAATATCCGGCCTAGTACCATTAGCAAGATACTGCAAACTCCCAATAATCTGAGAATACTTTAACTGAGACACAGGTACTCCTGAACTATTCTTGACAAGGGCAATTTTAGGATCATATGGAGTACTTGCGATTCTACAATTTGAATAACCATACTTCTCAAGTATAGATTTCTCTATATAATGAGATTGTGACAAGGTTATTCCATCAGTTGACTGAGTCAACTTGATACCAAGAATCACACTAGCCTCTCCCATATCCTTCATTTCAAAATGCCTTTTCAAAAACCTTTTTGTCTCGTTAATAATCTCAATATTGGTTCCAAACAACAAAATATCATCCACATACAAGCACACAATAATACATTCATTTCCTTTAACCATGTAATAGACACACTTGTCACTTTCATTAACTACAAATTCTGATTCTAAAATAGTTTCATCAAACTTTTTATGCCAGTCCATTGGAGCTTGCTTTAAGCCATATACAGACTTGATTAACTTACATACTTTCCTCTCATTACCAGAGGCAACAAATCCCTCAGGCTGATCCATATAAATCTCTTCTTCAAGTTTACCATGAAGAAAAGCTGTCTTTACATCCATTTGATGGATGATAAGACCATGTACAGAAGCCAATGCTATAAGCATTTGAATTGTTGTCATTCTAGCAATCGGAGAGTATGTATCAAAGTAATCAATTCCTTCGCTTAAAACCCTTAGCTACTAGCCTAGCCTTATACTTATCTATTGAGCCATCAGGGTTCATCTTCCTTTTGAATACCCATTTACATCCTATAGTAGAATACCCAGGAGGTAGATCAACCAACTCCCATGTTCCATTAGAAACAATAGAGTCAATTTCACTTTTTACAACACCTTTCCAGTACCTAGATTCTGAAGAATCCATGGCATGTCGGAAAGTTAAAGGTTCATCCTTGATATTGTAAGTGATAAAATCACTTCCAAAATCCTTGACTACCTTAGCACGCTTACTCCTTCTAGGTTCCTCTACTTCATCAGGAATAGAGCTACTATCAGGATCTGACCCCACATTTGTCATCCTTTCCACATGATCAGGAATGGACCTTGATGTGTGAGTGGGATCATCATCAGGAATATCCTGAGGTATACCAGTCTTCATAGGGAACACATCCTCAAATAATGTTGCATCACGAAATTCAAATGTAGTGTTAGCCACTATTCCGTCTATGTCAAATTTTAACACTAAAAATCTCATAGCCGTGGTGGTTTCAATATAGCCCAGAAAGATGCAATCAACAGTTTTTGGCCCTAGTTTCTTTCTCTTGTGTTCAGGGACAATTACCCTTGCAAGGCACCCCCACACACGAAGATATTTTAAACTAGTCCTTTTCTCTGTCCATAATTCATAAGGTGTCTTGTCCATATGTTTCAGAGGAACTCTATTCAGAATATGGCAAGCCGTATTCAGAGCTTCCCCCCACATGTACTTAGGCAACCCTGAATTAATCAACATACTATTGATCATATCTTTAAAAGTTCTGTTCTTTCGTTCTGCCACCCCATTAGACTCAGGTGTGTATGGTGGAGTTACCTTATGAACTATACCATTGCTCTTGCAAAATTCATTAAACGAGTTACTCGTATACTCACCACCTCTATCTGATCTCAAACGTTTAAGTACTTTACCAGTTTGTGTTTCAGATTCAGTTTTGAACATAATGAATTTATCTAGTGCTTCATCTTTATGTTTAAGCAAATAAACATAACAATATGTACTACAATCATCTATAAAAGTAATGAAATACCTATTATGTTCCTTGGTCAAAACACCACCAAATTTACATATGTCAGTGTGCACTAAATCTAACACATTCGAATCCCTAACCACATTATGAAAGAGTTTCCTAGTTTGTTTAGCAGTCACACATACTTGACATTTAGATTTCTTATCAATGGCATGTTTTGGAATCAACTCTAAATTCATCATATTCTTTAAAGCACCAAAATTCAAGTGACCAAGACGTGCGTGCCACAAATCAGATGATTCAACACAATTAACAGAAGGAGCAACATTATTATTAATAAAACTGCCCAAAACAGGCTCAACATTTATTAAAAATAATCCATCCGACAAGTAATCTTTGCCAAAAAATACACCAGTATGTGTAATAACTACTTTATTACATTTCAAAGAAACTTCAAAACCATTCTTAACTAAACAACTTCCACTTATTATATTTCTACGAATATCAGGAACATGATGCACTCTAGTGAGGGATAGAACACGCCCAGAAGCGAACTTCAGGTCCACGTTTCCTATTCCAAGTACTTGAGCTACACTCGCATTCCCCATCGTCACCGTCATTCCATGAGTCTGTTGATAAGATACAAATAAGGTAATATCAGTACAAATATGTACATTAGCTCCAGTATCAATCAACCATTCATGAGACGAATAAGTAGAAAGAAGTACAGGATTGTAGGTTACATACCCGTTGTCAGTTTCAGAAGCAATAGCCTCACCAACAACCATGTTAACCGTAGGCCCACCAGTGGTTCCAAGCACAGTGTTAGCTTGTGCTCCCACAACAGCTTTCTTAGCTTTCTTTTCAGGACAGTCCTTGCTCCAATGACCAACCTGTCCACAAGATCAACATGGTTTGTTTGCCTTTGGTTTCTTAGCCTTGTTCTTGTCCTTAGACTTAGTGTTTTCCTTCTTAGTGACAGACTTTCTTTTTTGTCCTACAGTTACTACATTCACCTTCGAACTCCCAGCATGTTCAACAGGCATCACATGTCCTTGCTTGGACTTGTGTTGCTCCTGCACAGAGATGTCCAACATCAGGTTTGTCCAAGTGATCTCTCCTTTCTGTCTTTTTAGGGAGAGTGCAAACTCTTCCCAAGACTTGGGGAGCTTTTCAATCACAGACATAACCTGAAACTTTTCAGGTAGGTCCATTCTGGACTCCTTCAAAGCATGAACTAACATCTCAAACTCATGCACCTGCTCAGTCATGGATTTAGTATCCACCAGTTTGAAACAAGGAACCTAGCCACAGAATACTTTTCCAATCCTTGCGAATCAGTATTATGTGTCTGGTCAAGCTTCTCCCATAAGAGCTTAGCAGTGTAGGAGTCAGATGAATAAACATCGAATAGAGTGTTCGCTAAAGCTGCCAGAATAGCAGCCCTAGCCACCCCATCCTTTTCCTCCCACATGGTATAAGCCTTAACAGTTTCGGCTTTCTCCTTAACCATAACTGGTTTCTCATACTGCACCACCGTCCATAGACCCTTTACCGTTAGCCACAGTTTCATCTTTTTCTGCCAACGAGAAAAACCAACACCCCCACCGAATTTTTAGGCATACCTGACAAATCGATGGGCTGTGGGAAACGGTACGTAGTCCAATCAATGGTGGGTACAGTAACAGTAGACCCAGAGCCAGTCTCAACAACAGGAGTTTCAGTTTCGTAAACCATCTTGTTAATTAACAATATATAACACAAATAATCTCTTCAAGATTGTTGGGTATATTACACTAAACAACGCAACAATGAGGCATTGATATATATATTAAAACAAGAACAGGCAATAACCAATTAACAAAATAAATCACGAAGGCAAAACAAAGTATAATTAGAGATTGAAATATAACAAGAAAAGTAAGAATACTTATCTCCCACAGAAGCTTTAGCAACTACTGATCAGAAAGAGAAGAACAGCTGAGTCACCAAGTCCTTCGAGAAGACTTGGCTGTTCTTGAAGAGATTATTGCCCCACTTACGTTGTGATTGGGTTGTAGCAATATCACTCCCAGGATAAAATAGCACAGATCAATGGGTCCACAAATACTCCAGTGATCAACAGCGACCAGCACCTCAGTTCGCCTAAGAATTATGTATTTCTTCTATATGTATCGAGAGAGAACAGAGAAAGAAGAAAACAAATCGTGTTTCTATCCTTAGGACGTATCTCATCACTTAACGTTAATTCTTTCTGTATTGTATATATAATACCAAAAATAAACGTAACTGATACTCCATAAAAGGAAAGTAAATATTCTGATTTAATTTCATTAACTGCATCAGGATTTATTTTCAGTTACATAAGCATCAGGATTTGGTCATCAGTAATATCAGAATTTAGTTTCCATCAGGATCAGGATTTAGTGCTCATCAGGAACTGATATCCATCAGGATATAGCCCATCAGTATTTGGTGTCTGACCAAATCCATCAGGATTTATTCCAAGTACTGATCCAAATTTCCATCAAGATTTAATCCAAATACTGATCCAAATTTCCAGTAATGTTGTAACAAATATATCTGAAACCTGTTAAAATAAATCAATAATCAATTCTTCTTTCAACTCAATTCATTTATGGATTCCACTAAGAAAATGTCTTAGATCCAAACATGAAAGTTTAAGTCCTCATTACAAGGAACAACTTCCACTTGTTAGTTTCCGGAAATTACATCAAGAATATATTTTAAATATGTCTCAAACTTTCCATTTTCTAACATGTTTGACTTTGTATTTAATGTACACAATCATCACTCATCATTTTATGTTAAAATTAAGGGTAAATAATGCAACAAATTACATAGTTAAATTTAAGAGACGGAGAGAGTACTATTCATCCATGACAAATGGTATTCTAGTCCTATATCTCCGCATTGTACCTATACATAGCATATATCACACACAAGCCACCTTTATATATACATAGGTTATTTCTTCGAGAACAATAAAAAATATCATAGCATCTTATATAAAATCGTATTTATATTTTAATTTTTACATTAATAATGATTTATTATAAATCAAAATAGAATCAAACAAAATATTAAGATCAATTATAACAAGATTACACATAATTTATTATTACCAAAATATATATAATATTCTATATTGAATTTTAAATTTAGATGAAACTTTGCGTTACATTCGATATTTTAATCTTAATTATTGTTAAAATTTGTGATTTTTATCATAACAAATCAATTTTCATGAAAAATAAAGTATTATGATAATGTTATTTATTGTTGTTTATATAACGTGTTTTTACTAGAATGCAACTCTATATTTACATCAATATATGTGATATTTTATATTGCATCCCAAATATTTTCTTTTCTCCCTAATACATATTTAAGGGTGATGGTCCAAAATACCTTTTTTCCCACTCCCCATTACCAAAATGCCTACCGCCAACTTGGGCGGCCCTAAATACCCACGGGACGCGCTACTGATGAAGGAGTGTCTTGAAGACACGCTACTGGTGAAGGAGTGTCTTGAGGCACGCTACTGGGGAAGGAGCAAAAGCCACATATACGCATTCACGAACAGCGCATCAGGGAGATACGCATCTGTCAAACGCGTGATGACGTCACCTGACGTCATCATCACGCTGCTTGGTGGATGTTACTGTAGCTTGAGATACGCATCTGTCAAATGCGCATCTCCTGATACGCATTTTCCAGATGCGTATTCATCGTCTTCTCCGGATGCTCAGAAACGCGAACAGGCGATTCCGATGGCGAAAAAAACACAAATTTCATTCACAGCCTACAAGTACTTTCCCATAACGTGTTACACATCAATCGAATCGTCTTTCGACGATTTACACATCCATACCAACTTTTAACCATTTGCTTTCCCAGATTGTAAATCCCCAAATCGGATTGTAACCAACTTTCATGTTTTTCCGACGATGTTCTTAGAAGCCCCTACGGGGCCATATTCCATAAAATAAGTTCGTTAAAATGAAGAGCAAGGTCCACTGGTGGTTTTGATGTATTCAGAAGAGGTGGAGGTGGACGGACGACTGCGAGAGAGGCGGATAGAGTTCAGAGAGGTTGTGGAGAACCGAGAGAGAAACGAGAGATGAACAGTACCCTTAATTGGGACACGCTACACACAGTAGCGTGTTGCGTGGGTATTCTGGACCATTAGTTCCGAAAAATGGTATTTTGGACCAGAGGGTAGTCAAAATGAGATATATGATCATGTTGAACTTCCGATTTCTTAAAATTTTGAATGAATGATTACTTAATATTGTATCAGAACTCAATTTAGAAAGGATGGACCAGACCAAGGGGTCATTTGTTAAATCTGAATCATCTTTTCTGAATGATTAAAATTTCTGAACGATTAAAAATCTGAATGGCTAATATAAATACTGAATCGGCTATTTGACACCTCTGAATCATTTTATCTGAACAGTTAATTAAAAATTCACAAAATTTTAAATTAATGTTATATAATTTAATTATTATCTCGAGTGGTTAGAGTTTATTTTTTGTCGTCCCACATCCTGTATTCGATTCTCACTCATTCCGAGATTTATTGATAAATAAATACTCATTGTAAGGCATATAAGTCTAGTTATTTAAAAAATAATTATTATTAATCTTTATAAAATTAGAATTTATAAAATTAATAATTGTATATTAATGTATAACTAAATTAAAAAATTAAATTATTATTTCTAAATAAGTTATAATAATTCTAATTTACATATGGGGTCAAATCTATTATCACCAAAATTTAAAGATTAAAACAACACATTACATTCAAAAATAATAATTATTTTAGTATGTATTTCATATTTTCTATAATAAACATAAAAAATTATAAAGATAAAAAATGATGAATACGAAGTACATCATACTGTAGCGCAACGTCTTTCTGAATCATTGAGTGAAGAATTTGTTTCTTAAGCGCTAAGATGTTTTTGATTCATTCAGAACTTAAAAATGACAAACAAATAATCTTAATGATTCTAAAACCTACCATTCAGTTAAGTTAAGTCCATTAAGACATTAACAAATGACCCCCAAGTTAAATAGAAGGTGGTACACTAAAAATTATATCGTAATCCATTTCTTTGTTGAGATAAAAATTAATTTTTTTTAATCGATCAAAATAGTAATATTTTGTTGATTCTAAAAATTTGTTTAGTAATTTATCCAATTATAATCTATTAAATTTCTAAAAAATTAATACGTACTAAATTTAAAATGTTGACTTAGATTTTAAAAGAATTAGTGATAATTTAATATATTTTATAAAATGTTGTTAATAAACATAATCGGTGAATTAAAATTTTACTTAATATGCTAAAAGGAAGTACCAATATATTATTATGTTATTAAAAATAAAAAATTTAATCGAAACTATTATATATATATATATGGGGTCTTGTTATAATAGAAACTAATTTAGAATAGAAACTAGAAATTAAACCTAAATTAAATATTTTAAGCTAATCTAATGACCAAATTAGGGGTACCCCAATACAAAAAATATTTAAAATTATTGGCTCTATTCAACAAAAAAATAAAAAAAATAAAAAAAAAAGTTACTGTTCACGTGATGACGTGCCACATGAACAATAACTTTTTTTAAAAAAAAATATTTTTGTTGAATAGAGCCAAGAATTTTATAAGTTTTTTGTGAAGGTGCCCCTAGCGGGCCCATTAAAATAAATGAAATATAATTTATTTAATGTAGGTTTCTAATTTCTATTTTAAGGTTGGTTTCTATTTGAACGCTAGCCTATATATATGTACACATAGTATATTATATACATAAATATTATGAGTGAAATTAATTCTTTGATTTCAATGAATCAATTTTAAATTTTGTATTAAGTAGGGGCAAAAAAATGTAAATGTATTATTATATAAATAAAAAATAAAAAAATATTTAAATATATACCACCTACAAACATGGTTGTAAAAATCGGTAATCGGTATAAATCGGTTGAGGTGCCGATTTAGGATTAATCGGGTAATCGGGGATTAATCGGAGTATTAATCGGATATTATAATAATATTTAATATATTAGCCTAATTTATAGTTAAACATATCATTTTAAATAAATTCATAGGATTAATCGGATTTCAAAAATCGAATCGATTATTTACCTTACAAAGAATTAATCGGGAATTAATCAACTAAATCGGGGATTTTTAGAACCATGCCTACAAATCAATATTATGATAACTGGGAGGCCATGACCACCTTTGCCCTCGTGCCTCGTCCCGGGTCTTGATTTGATTACATCCCACCTATTTAACTTTAATATTTGTTTATTTGTTTTTTAAATTAAGTAGATACTTCAAAATTAGAAGATTATTTGGAGAAAAAGTATGATTCTTTTTTTTTTCTTTGTTGAACATTCTATAATTAAACGTTTTCTAATCATGTCCGTCAAGACTTGAGACAGATTACCATGACATGAGATGAAGATTAGACTTTAGTCACGTTGTGTTTACATTAAACAATGCCCTAAAAAGTCGAAAAGCTACACGAAACAGAAACAGAAAGCGTATTAAGCTAGCAAAAAAGACAAGGACTTTTGTGCAAATTTAACCTGATTTCTCCAGCATGCATGGTCCGGGTAATTAATTACTCTGTACTCCTTAACAGTACAGTAATATATAAGAAAGTTTTTGACCCTGACAAAAGTAAAAAAATCAAGAAACAAAAGAACCATCACCCCGCCCCCCTAAATACTTTTAACCTTTTTATCTCTCACTTTTTTGCAGCAGGGGAAGGAGAGTCCATAGGGTTGTTTAACTAAATATGGTTAAATTTCGAAACAACAAATATCAGAAATCATGACATTACCACTTGTCAAAGTACGTACAAACAACCTCATTTCAGTTGTCTCCTTAATTTACAGCACCACTCTTACCCCTAAGAGAACCTTTTTTCATGGATCGCCTTCTTTTTTACTCGTCAAGTCAGTCCAGGGAACTGTTACTAAGTGCAGTAATATTGGTTAGTTCACGGACCTTTAATAATTCAAATGCTATCCCGTTGAGATAAATGAATTAATTAAGTGATCAATTTGATGCTTAATCCCTTTTGCGAGCATATATTTTGATTTAGGAGCATATAAAATTGTAATTAAAAATAATGTTTTTACATGCAGAATGAGGTAAAAGTATGGTCTGGTTAATTTTATATGAATTATATCTATGTGATGAGTATATAGAGCATGGAATGAAGCAAGCTTAGAGAAGACGATATATAATTATGGGGTGGCCACAAGCATGTAGCAAATTGGTCCCCAAGCATGTTCTCGTTAAACTTTTGAATGGGCCTTTTCACTCATCTAGATGCAGGTTTGCTTTTATAATTTTAATTATATAAATATGGGGTGGTGGCAAATCCAGCTCTGATCAGGCATCAGGTTAAATAATCATTTAAACATATGAATTCATAAAAGTTTACATCTACAAAATTAGCATTCATTCAATTTGCTTTTGTAACCTTGAAGCTTAAATTATTTAATTATGATTTCGAGTGGTCCATAAATCCCTCCATACCCCGCAGAGAAGAAACTGATCAGCAGATTCTTCCATCCAGAATAACGATGGCTCCCTTCAAACCTCAAAAGGGTCCAATAAGGGAAGGAAATTAGTGTCTGAAAACCAATAAGTAATCTTTACACATAATCTGTTTGTATATATAATTTTAAGTTTCTGACATTGAACTGGTGTCAAACCTGAGGAATATATAAAGTAGCCTTTGCCGAGCAATTAAGCGAACATCATATACTATAAAATTAGTAGTTTGTTTGTGGTAAATGCATGCTTAATTTAATTTAGTATTCTCTTCTTTTAGTCCCTGCAATGATGTTGAGAAATCTTGGTCCAAAAGTCACTTTCAGAGAATTAATGGAGAATCCAAGTACAACACAACTCTTTTAGCCCTCTAGCCGCCTCCTATTCTCCTTAAATAATTATTTTTATGTCCTCCTATTCTTTGAAATTCCAGATATTATATGTCTTTCAGTTTATCTAATTTTTCTAGAAACATAGATGAGCCGATGAAAGTTAAACCTAGTGACGAGGATATTGTGATCATATCCGGGGGCGTATAGGGGGATCAAAGTAAGCTTCGATCCTTATCAATTGTTCAAAATCGTAAAAATTTTAATGCAAACTTTTATGAAAATTATAAGCAATTAAGTTAAATCGATCCTCCAAAATGTATTATGATCTTTCCTAGATCAAAATTCTGATCTCGCCCATTCATGTCACAAGGTCACTTATATATGCCCGAATTCTCATTTTGTGTTCTTACTAAATTATTACTGTAACATGAAAAGGATAAAACGATAGAGGCATACATCGATCCTGCAGTCAAACCAATCAAAACCTTTCAAATTGATGCAAGGGTATCTAACTGATACAGACCTTTTAAAATTGGAAGTGAAATATCTCAAGAAATCAAACACAAATCCAAGTGATCCACTTGATAGATACAGCTAGGGTGTCAAACCGTCCAAATCCAAAAAGTCAGCTCCTCCTGATCATAAGATTTACTACTCTGTCCCATCCATTTGTTTACACTTTTTTGTCATTTTCTGACACGTTTCATAACTTATTTTTAAAATTTTCCTTTTTTGTATAAAAATATGATTGTTCTATTTTTATACAAAAAAAGAAACTTTCAAAATAAATTATGGAACTATATATCCTTAAAATCCACCTTAAAATGCGTGTCGACGCCCCATTTTGAAACGATAACAAATCGACGGGACGGAGGGAGTAAGATCTTAGGAATGAAAATCAAACTGGGACCATGCATGCCAATTATAAGCCCCCACCCCATGTCTAGAGGGTTTGAGAACTTCTTCTCCAAGAGTTAGCTTTAATTATAAATCTAGCCAGGAAGATGTATATCTTTTACGGACCCGAACATAATTTGGTCAGAATCCTTGATACTCAATGCTCGAATCCTCAACATATATTAAGAAAAAAAATTATATTTTCATTCGAACCCTCAACATAACGTCACGATAATGTCATGAATTGTCTAGAGGGACAAGCTAATGGTAATTTAATTTACTCCAAATATACGTACACATCGTTCTTAAAATTTTCAGAGAGGGTATATCGCCCCACCCTAATCGGAGCGTCCCCGGATAATAATTTTATTTTATTGGCAAACCTATAGGAAAGTGATGTAGATGGTACAAACACAAAGTAAACAATCTTTGACTGATATAACACATCCAAGTTCAAACAGAAGAATTCCATTCATTATGTAGGACCAGAAGAATGTAGAAGATTTTCTTATGCAAAGTACCTTTCACTGAAATTCCGTAAGCTTTAAACATTCCCCTTCAACTTATTGTAGATTATCATTAACTTGGAGTCTAATCGTACTTAGGTTTAACTAGACTGTCTTAAATCATATATTCTTTCTAGGTCACAGTATAGGTTCTTTTGACAAACACACACACTTACAAAGAGAATGCAATCGAAATTATGAAAAATTGGATCACGCAGATGCGGGTAAGCTGGTAATTAAGGTTTCCGAGAAAGTGTGTATTGACTTGTGTGAATGTGAACATTTATATACTATATACAACATTATGTTTGATCATTTTCTAAATTAATACAGTAGTACTATTTAAGATAGACTTTCGCATTCAACAAAAATATTTCACAAAGCCGAAAGTTGGAGAGGGTACTTATTAGTTATTACACTTGTAGATGGTGTCTCTCTTAGCTTAGCATGCATGCGTTTGTTAAGATTTGGCGCCACTTCGTTATCATCAACATCAAGGATATGATTAATTTTGATTATGTGTACCGGTTATTATTACTACTTTTCACCTTATTCGTACTCCCATAAAATTATTAAAATGATGCTAGTCCTCTCTCAAAACGGATCGTAAATTAACTTGCAAAAATTAATGTCCAACTTTTTGATTGAACACAATAAATGGACAACTTGGCATGTATAACATCTTTGTATAAATTATTATATTACTTATATATATTTTATAAATTTTTTAAAATAATTGTTCGAATTATTCGATCAAATGATCACTTTAAAATGTATGCATAAAAGTCAAATATATATATAGAAAAAAAAAAAGCGGGAGTATCATGTCATCTAGAATTAAACCTGGAGTGGTGTTTGTCATTATTTTAAAATTATTTCCAAAAAAAAAAATTTGTAAATTCTAAGATTTACAGGGATGTGGGGCAATTTTTTTTCAAAACAATCTTTAGAGAGAAAAAAATAGCACTTTATTTGATACGACACAACATTATAACGTAAAGTAGTTGAATCCTTGTAATAGTGAGGAGGAAACTTGAACAGTTACAGTGATTATAAATCTAGAAAATATTTTTTTTGTTTTATAAAAATATTTTTTTATGTTATTTTAACTGTGTTTTTCAGAAACTGTTTTTAAAAAATATCAAAAACCTCATTTATTTTCTAAATTTTAAAATATAAAACTATTTTAGGTACTTTTTTTTGTTTTTAGTTAAACATATATGCACCACGATCCCTAAAATTGCACTAAAATTATTCCTGAGAATGAAAACAAGGAGAAATATAAAATAATGATGTTTCCTTGTTAGTAACAGTAATGGACTTGCTTCTACAAACAGGAATCTAGAACAAATCATATGACGCAATTTGTTGGTACGATGTCTGTAAGCCCAGCGAAGAGTATCAAGACCCACGTAAACTAATTCCGTTCACCAATTTTCAAATTGTTTGCTATTAAGAAGCCAGTTTAATTTGATATTCAAACTCAAAATCAAAATTGATATATACAGTAGAACCTTCTATAACAATACTTTATACAATAACCTATTTATAATAATAAAAAATTACAACCCTAATACTATATAATCAATTTAAAAATCACCTCAATTTCAAAATAACAATTTTATAATAAAAAAATTCTAGTCCCAAGAATATTTCTGTATAAAGGTTTTACTATATTGCCCAAGTAACCAAGTTGATATTACATGCAGAAAACAACTACAAGAGACAGATACAAAGTCAAAGCAAATTTTGGAAATTTTATTCAACTCCGGATGTACATATCACCTCAAACACAATTTTACACCAGGACAACTCAGCTATACTCTGAAAACACATTTTGTCCTCGCACTTAAATTCTCCTCTTACTAGAAGTTGCACTCCTTGACCATGATGATGGCTTATATCCTCCAACCAGTAAGTTGGATGCTGCAGCGGCATTTATTTTTCTTCTTTTGCCTGCTAACTCTAACTGTTTTGTATTAGACGCGGATGTACCAGAAAATATTGACGAAGAATTGATTAATGCTCGTTTCTCCTTCTGGTTCTTGTGGAACTTCGAAGCAAATTTTACACGTGATGCAGCGGCAGTATCTTCTTCAGAGGGTGGAAGTAGCCGAATGCCAATTCCCATTTTCCTGGACATTGCCTCTTCTTCAGCAACCCTTTTCTTTTGATTCTGTTTTTTTCCAAAAAGATTAGTAAGAAAGAACTAAACCTAACGGTGAATAGAACAATTCAACAATAAGGAAACAGCATACCCTAAGTTTGGAGCGGAGGACTTTATTTAAAGTATAATCATCTGCATGCCTCGCATCAGATACCCGCTGAAGCCGCACAAGCACAGGCTCTGCTTCTTTCTTCTTCTTTATATCATTTTCCTGGTGCTCAAGACGATAAAAGGGGTCTGCCAGCTTACCTTTCTCTGTAAAAGTAAAAAACAGGCATATATCAACATCGTAAAATTCAATTAGTTGCTACTTCCTAGATATCCACTGAGATATATTAGAATGTTAACTTCTATATAGCAGGCATATATAACGTGATTACCTTCGCATCATCAGATAAAAAGGCATATGGGAACACATATTAAACTTTCCCCTTCGTTTCCCCAAATATTATATGTGCCCACAACTGGATGGACTAATGGATTTCTAAAAGCATATAATGGCAGCAAAACCAGCATAAATTCAACTTGTTTTACAATGAATGCTTCAGTATAAACCGCCTAAAAACTACAAACCTATCACAGTCATTCAATTTTATTATTGAAGAGTGAAACGGTGGTACTTATTAGCCTTTTCTAGGGTATACCCTGGTAATTTGTATTTATTGTTATGTTGATATAATTATTACTTGGAAAAAAAAAATTATCACCATCATTTATAAGCTTCATCACTTCTATGTCCGCTTAAATAAGTATTAACACGATTGCATGAACTCTTAGCTGGAAGAATTTAAATGTGATTCTAATTTACTCCCTCCTTCCCCTTTTATTTGTCCTTTCGACTTTATGCACGTAATTTAAGGTGCAAAAGAAAAATACTTCCAAAAATTATTTTTTGAATATACTTTTTATAAATATAAATTTTGTTACTTATTTGTATTCAAAAAATAATAATTTTAAAAATAATTTTTAGAAGTATTGTTTTTATGCACCTTCAAATACATGCAAAAAGTCATAGGGACAACTAAAAACAAAAAGAAGACGGAGGTAGCATGAAGGAAGAAAAGATAAAACATTTTAGTTGCGTTTTTATTCAAATAAAGCAGCTGTAGTCAAACAAATTGGAAAATATATAATAAACGGTAGTGACTAGTTTGTAGGTTCCAACCTAAAACTGGTTTGTGTTTGAACACATCACTCCTGCCTAGATGTCCATGCACATATATTAGAACATAAAGTTTGAGGTAATATAAGTTATCCGCAACTGGACGGAATATCAGGCATGCCGCATGCATGACACGATTTCTCGAACCTCTTCAGCATCAAATATAAAGGGTCCATAAGACTATAAAATCATCCTTTCCCACCATATTTTCCCCAATTATAAATGTGCACAAACTGTAGGGCCTATAAATTTCTAAAAGAATATAAATAGCAGCAAAAATACCACAAATTATGATACATGCTTGTTGTGTTGCCATAGACATTAGACTAACCATTAGTAAATAAGTAAAAACCATTAAGAATTACCTTCCTCCACTGGGAGTGCCAAGGTTTCAGCATCTTCATTGTCGTACTCCTCAATCTTCTGTTGTGCACCACTAATAATTACATATTGGCAATTCTTTGGATCGGTCTGAATAACAATTTCATGTCTGCAGCACGCAGCCTTCATGGTGAAACTCCATATCTGAAGAAAGCAAATAGGATGTCAGCACTAATGATTAGAATACAACCAGGTTGATTAATGGCTAAAGCATCTATAGTGATATTAATAAACTAACCTTTGTGGAATAATAATTTCCAACTTGCTTTTTCTCTGCATTGAACCTTACACCCTTAGCAATCATGGAATTGCACCCACCGCACCAGATATTGTAAGGCATCTCGAACCTAAAATGGTAAATGATAATGATTTAGTCTTAAGTTGTATATTACACAGCTCCTAATATGCAATTGTATCTTATTAGAACATTCAAGTGTTATTACTCAGAAGGAAATACAAGTACATGACTATAAACTTCAGAAAATGCTTATAGACAGACCTTTCATAGATGACAAGAACCAAAAACATTAATGCATTTGTAATATATCAGTATAAAGGTACTACCACTAAAGATTTTCTTACAACTACAAATTCATGTTGTACCACTGCTACAAGTTGTAGACCTTTCAACTGCTTAAAATTACAAAGATGCCAATTTTAAATGGTCGTCATTTTTCCGTCGCCAAACAGTTTAACAAACATTTATAACTGCTCTACAGGGTGACGATCTTGCATATGTCTAGAGGAAAAATGCACCAAAGATATACAAGTGGTGACCTACCTATATTCATATATTGAATTTCTCCATAATAATCATATAATTCATTTTTTTTTAATTTCCAAACTATGAGGAAACACAAAACAAGCCTGCATCAGTTGCTTTGAATTATATATTAATAACTTTATGATAAAAACTGAGCTACCATTGGTAGTTTTTTAAAAAACAAAAAATAAATAAGTAAAAAAGCATTCCTCTTCCTTGTACCTTATAATCAGAATACCCTGGTCTAATTTCCTGGCTCTCTCCCTCAACGCATGCTGACCATTGAACTTGTTCAGAGAGCCCTGAAAAGGAATATTAATTTAAGATTCTAGAGCATTGACTTTAGAGAGGAAGGAAATACAGACACTCATATCTGCAAGCATTTTTGTATATATAGAACTCAATATTCTTTGTAAACATACCTGATCTGGAGTCCATTCTGGCGGGTAATAAAAGTTGTCCGCTCTGGCAGCTGCAAGCGTAGACTGGAAAAGGAGAAAGTAAGAGGCCGTTTGGGAAGGCTTAAAATAAGTTACTTTTGACTTAATGGAGGTGTTTTTAACTTAAAGGAGAAAGTAAATTTGTTTACTTTAAGTTGAATGAATGTGTTTGGGTAATTTTACTTAAAGTTAAATGGGGATTTAATAAAATTGACTTAAAGTGAAATTTGACTTTTAAAAAATTTTAAATTCATAAAATTTAAACTTTACAAGAATCAAGAAAAAAAAAAAAAAAAAAACTCAATAAGTCATAAGTCATAAGTCAAAAGTACCTAAATGGAACTTATGACTTAAAACAGTTTTTTAACTTAAAGCCGGCTTAAAGCCACGTTACCCAAACGCACCTAAAACGACTTAAAGCCAAATGGGCTTTTAATAAGTTGTTGCCAAACGGCCTGTAAATTATAAGCATAGAAGTGGAAAGTGAAGAAGATCAATAGGGCATAAATAAGGAGTGCTTGGATTAGTCCCTTCATGCAAAGATAATAGTAAAACCATATCTAGCAATCTTTGTCACATTTTAAGAATAATAGCATCTTGGCTGTTGATAATGTTAAAGTGACGACTTTCCTTATGAACTTGGAGTTTCACATGTGCAAATCTATTTTGGAAAGTAGTCAAGAACATAAACAACATAGCACAAAAGAAAAGTTTAATTCCCAAAAATAATTCTAAATACAGCATAATTAATATGATGTCAATAACTGAAATATTAGTTTTTAGCCACCAAATACAAATTGTCTGTGATGCAAGGATTCAGATTTCAGAACATAATCTAAATGGACTCTTCACACTTGATACCAAAAGAGCAAGTTCACAGTAAACTGTATCATGCTTTTCCATGGATGTGGAGGTGGCATCACCAGAGTGCTACAAGTTTCATTCATATTCAACAAAGACATAGTCTACTAACACAGATATCCTTCTTGTTAAAAATGAGTTTCTAAAGAATAAACCAAATAGTTCCAGCTCCCAAACAATAAAAATGGAGCGGATGAAGAACGCAATTCCAACTTCCTTGACAACAGATATGTTAGTAATTGGTCTGTGCCACAGATATGTCCCTAAATATTTCAATCTAAAAGGGGCATTAAATCTAGTCACACAGGCATTTAAACCTAACCAACCTCTAAACATGTTAAATAAACGTTAAAGCAACCACCCCCGCCAACTCTATCCTACTCATTCCTCGATTTTATTTTTCTTAATCCAGCAGCAAAACAGATTTGTATATCCTTACAATCGAACAAGGTACCAAATCATTCATTATCATCATCACATCGATAAGTCAAGTTGTTAAAATTAAGCAATCAAAACATAAGACCAATCTACATAAACAAGAAAACCGCAATAATCCCGAAAACTACATCAAGTGTCATAACAGAACTAGTAGAACAGAGCAAATCTTTATGCAACTTTACCAATTATTTCACAACAAATCTTGTAGGCAAAAAGCAATCTAATTCATTATAAAGGGTGGGGGTCTTTCAATTATAACCAAAAAAATCAATTACAATTGAATTGAAATACTAAGAACCCTAATTCAGAATTGAGGACATACATATATAGATCAAAAGAGAAATAACGAGAATGAGTTAGCGTACCATTTCGTGTTGTTACCCGTTGATGAGATGAGCTAATCCAAACTTGGTTCGCGCGTCCCCAAATTATTGATTTGATCAAAGTGATAAAACCCCCCTCTCTCGGCTCAGTCTCTCTGATATCAATTAAACGCCTCTCTCTCTTTCTCTGCGCTATCAATTAAACGCGTTTTTAATTATTATTTTTTTTTTCGTTTTTATCAATTAAACGCGTTTTTATTTTGATATTTACGTTTAAATAGAATAAATAAATATTTTTTTGATAAGAAGAATAAATAATATTTTAAAGGGTTAAGGAGCGAAAAAACCCATGTGATATAGGTGTAGCAGCAAATAAGCCCCTAAAATTTAAAAAGGTACAAATAACCCCTGTAATTTAAATCGAAGGTTCGACAAGATTCATGTGATTAATTTTCTTAACTATGGTTACAAAATATATTTAAAATTAAAATAATTAAAGCTTAATATTACATTAATTTTTTTGTAAAATAATTAATATTGTAAATATTATGAATTCACATATTATTAATTTTTGTTTAATTAATTAAACAAAATATTACATTAAAAGTTTTATAAAACAATTAATATTGTAAATATTATGATTTCACGTATTACATTAAAAATTTAATAAAACAATTAATATTGTAAATATTATGATTTCACATATTATTAATTGTTTTGTAAAATAATTAATATTGTAAATAATTAATATTGTAAATATTGTAAAATTAATAATATGTGAAATCATAATATTTACAATATTAATTGTTTTATAAAACTTTTAATGTAATATTAAGTTCTAAGTATTTTAATTTTACATATATATTCTAACCATAGTTAAGAAAAATTAATGGGTGATCGACCAATATGCCCACTTTTTAATTCTTCCTAACCAAAATGCCCAGATCTGAAAACAGCGCCCAAAAGACCTACGGGATACGCCCATGACAGAGGAGTATCCTCGGATACGCCCATGAGGTAGGAGTATCAAGAGGTTACGCTGCTGAGGTCTATGGTTTTTTTTTGGATACGCCTACTCATAAAACGCATCTCATGATACGCTTCTGAAAAGCGCGTATCTTGGCCAGGGTTACGCCTTTGACAGGCACGCAACAGAAGATACGCATCTTGAAGATGCGTATCCCACGTCGTCCCAGAGAGCTCCAAACGTCGACAGACATGGCGATTCCGGTGTAAAAATTCGATCTCTTCCACCGTCCACCTCGCTGACCTTCCCATCACATACTATATAACATTAGAATCGGGGTTCGATTCTCTACAAACCTATAATCGTTGTTTAACAGTTTCATTCCCGGATTTAAAACGCCCAAAAACGACGATTCAATCTATTCCAAAAATTCCGATGAGCTCCGTTTCGCCCCTGCGGGGCCGGAGGTGATAATCGAAGGTCGGGAAGATGAAGTTCACAAGCTTGTGGTCATTTTCTGCTATTGTAATCGCGTGGAAAGTGCTTGGAATTAGTGCATCGAATGGAAGAGGCCGTAAAAGTTAAAGTCGCCGGCCATGGAGCTCTGGTTTTTCAGACGAGTCGAACAATTTTCTGGCAAGGAACAGTACTTCGGATACGCCTGACGAAACGGCGTATCCCATGGGTATTTCGGGCGGTGTTTTGAAATTTGAGTATTTTGGTAAGTGGGTAGGCGTTTTTTGGGTATTTAGGGCATTAATTCAAAATTAATCATATGGGTTTTGTTGAATCTTAAATTTAAATTACAAGGGGTTATTTGAACCTTTTTAAATCTTGCGAACTTATTTGCTCACACACTTATATCACAGGGATTTTTTCGCTGCTTAACCCTATTTTAAAACTAGAATTAGTTTTTAAAAATTAATAAACCCTAATTAGAGATCGAACAAATTTGCTTAAATTATAGCAATTATATTTATTTGATTAGAATACACAGGGCCGGTCCTAGATATTTAGGTGCCCTAGGCGAACTTGTGAAATGGTGCCCTTTTTTTAATAAACATAAATTACATCGCATTATTGATAAGTACTGTTTATTAAAACTCTTTTTTAAAATCTTAGTAGAGATATTTTTTTTTATACGAATGTTTTAAGAGAAATGTGTCCACTTTTACAATTAACAAGTTGTAAAAATTTGTGAGGGTGTATTTGGAATCAAGTATGATAGCAAAACAGATCAAAATTATTAGAAGGAAAAGTCTTGGAAATCCAAGTGCATCACCAAATAGAAAGAAGAAGAATAAGCTCAAACAAAAGCAAAGGAAAATATCAACACGATCAAATAGAAGCTACGAATAATTAAAATTTAGAACCATTTAATAACAAATATGAAGATTAAGGACTTTAAAATTTTGTTCTAACACCAGGTATATATGTACTTATATAAAAATTTGGTGCCCCTTAATCGAGTGGTGCCTTAGGCGTTCGCCTTGGTCGCCTTATCCAAGAACCGGCCCTAAGAATACATCAAATCAAGTTTTTAATAATTATATTCATTATAATAAAATTTTAAAATAATTGAGTGTTTAAATTTCAACAATAAAAGTATTTAATTAGACTAATTTTTAAATAAATAAATTTAATTTGTGTAAATTTTTAAAACAAATAAATTTGTGAACCGATTAAGTACATATTGTCAAAATTTATAATATTTTGATTTTAAAAATATATGAATACAAAGTATAGATAAAACTATTCCCTTTATATAATTTTAAAAGAAACATAAATATAATGTTTATAATTATAATATTATAAATATTTATTCACATCCTTTATTATAATACCTGAGTCTACCATACGTCAGTTAACCAATAAGAATCGATGAATTATTTTAGGACCAATCAGAGCTAATTACTAAATTTTAGAGCAATCATATTATATTAAAAGTTTTCCTTATTTACAATATCAACCTACCTCTTTAACCATGTGTTGGGATTTATGGGTGATAGCATAGAGACAACTTAACTATATTTCCCTGTACTTAGTTTTTACTAAGTTGAACATATTGTCACAGCCAGAGTATGTCTTTTTATTCGAATAATTGCTGTCATGTAATAATTGTATGATTTGGGAGAAGTTCATACATTTGTTCAAGCCTCAAGGAATACATCTAGAAGACAATAAAAATAAAAGTTACTGTCATGTTCTTGACAGTAAAGTTACAAGAAGACAAATGTTGCAAAGTCACGACAAAGTTACATCTGACAGCAACATTGATCCTGAAGCATGGGACAGTAACATTCTCACACTTGACATCAAGTCTGGAGTTCCGACAGCAACATTGGCGGGAGCTCGTACTGTCAACCACTGAATATTCCTTTGACAACAGACTCTGCGGTTAAGGTTACCGTCACCTTGAATTATTTGATTTGGGTATTTTTCTCAGTCAAAGCCCGTGACAGGTTACATGTTTAATAAACAGATTTGCTGGAACACTCTATCGTTTGTAGCAGACCTGCAAAGACTACGACAGAATCTTAAGAGATTCACAAGACAAGGCTGGTCAATTCGAGGTGTATGTAATATCCACATCTACTAGAATTGTATTAGCTAGAAATAGAAAGAATCTAGTTTGCTTTACTTATAAGGTTTATCCTGTCTGTATAGCAATTTAGGAAAGTCACATGGGTGTGCAAATTGTAATGAGCTGCCACTTGAAAATGACAGTAGCTCAACACCCCATGCGATAGAGACAACATAGTATCTTAGTCTACTTAGATACATCTTAGATTTTTTTCTATTCATGTACGCGCACGAAGCAATCTTGTATGTCTTGAGATATCGAAGTTGGAGAAACAATCTCTCCAGGTTGTAGCAACACTTCACACAAGATAAATAAAACATTTATTTTGTGAGAAATCTTGTTTCACTTATTGCTTGCATACATCTACTGATAATCTATAATCTTTATCTTCGTTGTTGATTTAAAGATTCAATTTTATCAGTATTGCATTCAACCCCCCCTTCTGCAATTCTCCGGGACTAACAACTGGTATCAGAGCGACCAGATTGATATACAAATCTGAAGATCATGACGAGTGTTCAGAAGTCAAGTGGAATCAAGATTCAAGTCTTTGATAAAGAGAACTACAATTTCTGGAAAAGAAAGATCTTGTTATTTATCAAAGTTGCCCATCCACTGTACTTGGGAATTCTTGAGAACGACCCCTTAATACCTCAGAAGGAAGTAGCTGCTGCTACTGTGAATGATGAAGTCATTCCAGCCCATTGGATTGCAAAGAAACCTTCAGAGTACACAGAGACCGAAAAGGAGAAAGTAGTCTTGGATGACTATTTACAACTTATCTTGCTCGACTCTCTTACACTAGACAAAGCCATGTGTGGTAATTTCATGGGATGTACATCTGCAAAAGAGATGTGGAGTAAGATAGAGTTGTCGTGTGAAGGAAGTGAAGAGGTTCACGAGAATCAAAGACAAATTCTTGTATCACAATATGAAGCCTTTATGGCTAAACCAGGCGAAGAACTTACACACATGTTTGAGAGGTTCAGTAAGCTAATAGCTGAGTTACAAATTCATGGAAAGTTCTATGATAGAAAGGAGATTAACACCAAATTTCTGCTCACTCTCCCTGAACATCTTGAGCACAAAGTCACAGCCATAAAAGAGGGAAGAAACTTGAATGATGTCTCTCTTGAAACTCTCTATGGTATGCTCAGATCATATGAAATCGAGCTTTTTCAAAAGAGAGCTATTCAAACTGGAACCAAAGGAAAGTTAGCAAACATGTCAGGAGCCCTTTTAGCTCATGAACCACAAGTAGCTTGTCCAAGTGAACCCTCACAAAATTCACAACCAACACAGATGCCATCTTTGAAGATTGAGGAGGTGTTGGATGACGAGGAGAAGGTGGTTTTGTAGCTGAAAGATGTTGAAGATGAAGACTTCTACACAGTAGAAGAGATTGAAAGCATGGATAATCCAACCATGGCTTATATGGCTACGAAATTCAAGAATATCAAGTTCAAGGGACAAGTCATACAAGCCACAGGGTCAATCATCTAAGTTCAACAAGGGAAGTTTTTCAAAGGCCACTGGTGGAGCCACAAGGGGATGATACAAGACTGGGTTGCTGGATAGGTCGAAGTTCAGATGTTACAACTGCAATGAGCTAGGTTATTTTGCTACTGAGTGCAGAAGACCAAGACAGAATCAAGGAAAAGGATCTGGAAATCAGTTTAAGAGGAATCAAGGGAAAGGCTATGTGGCTGAAGGAAAATGCTGGGATGATTCTGAAGATGAAGAAGAAGAGGAGTTTGTGAACTTAGCCCTCATGGCTAAATCTGATGAAGAAGCTTCAAGTTCATCAAATCAGGTACCATCTCTAGTCTTACTTGATATGTCTAAAACTGAGTACAAGCATACCATTGAAGATTTAAGTGCTGAGATGTTTAACATTCATGTTAGTTTATCTGCTGGTCACAAAGAAATTGCTAAGTTAACTAAACAGAATGAAACTCTCAAATGTGAAAATGAAATGTTGTTGCTAAGAACCAGTCCCCTAAATTCACTAGCTCAAGAGAATGCTAGGTTGAAAAACGATATTCTCTGTGCTAAGGAAATAGAAGAATTTCTCAGGAGTCAAATTGCAGAAAATGAGTTTAAACTCAAAGCTTTTAGAAACACTTCTAAGTTAGTCCAGGAATATCATGATAATCACACTGAGAATCGAAAGGTAGGAGTAGGTTTCGAGTATGGTAAAAGGCATGGAAAGGCAATTGCTCTTGATGATAGTGATGCTGTCAAACCTCATATTCTCAAAAGAGTTTACAAACCGATTTTCAAAAATCTTCAAGTTGATTTTGATGAAACCTCCTTGTTCATCAAACAAGAGCTACTTGATGAAGATGAGTGCATTGATATCACACTGAGCAAAGGAAAAGATATTGTCAAGTCTCCCGTGACAGAAACTCTACCAAGCAATCAGACAGAATGTTTTAAAGTAGCTAACAGCAAGTATGAGACAGAAACTTCAAAAGATACTGTCAAGAAAGAACCCAAGACATCAACTTTCAAACCTGCTGTCAAGACAGAGGCAAAGAAAGGTACTGTCAAGGGTGGCTCGACAGCAACTTCAGAACATACTGTCAAGGCAAATGTCTACAAGCCTAAGAATAGGAATGGCAAGTTAGGGATTGACAAGAAGAATGGATATAGTTATGTTAAGGATGCTCCTAGGAAGCTTTGCAATAATTGTGGATCATCTCATCATTTAACATTTGTTTGTAAGAAACCCAAACAGGATAAGGTAAATGCGTCCAATGTTAATGGTAACTTACATAGAACCCCCATTATGCAAAGAGATATGGATGTCTGTAATAACATTGACTGTATGCCATGCAAAATTGTTGTTATGAGTACTTGTTTCAATCTGCCTATTCTGTCTACTGAAAGATGTTCCTATTTAGAAATTGGTGGGGTGGCAATTTCGTGTTTTAGGTCGTGTTCGTGTTTGTAACTAGGTCAATTTCGGGTCAAGGTAAAATTAAATAAAATTGAATGAAATTAAATATCTAAGCATAAACGAATGAAAATCTAAAATCGGGTCACTTTCGGGTCATTTTCGGATAGACCATGTCATTTTCGGGTCACTTCCGGGTTTTGTCTCAGTAAATCGGGTTACGGGTTGGGTTGGGTCGGGTTCGGGTTGGGTCGGGTTCGGGTCGGGTTTGGGTCGGGTCTGAAATTTCTACCCCTCAAACTGCTGAGACTTCTATGCCTGCCTATGTTGGTAAAAAGGCAGCTTCCACTAAGAGAAAGACCAAGTCTAACTCTAGAACTAAGTGGACAGCAAAAGAAGTCAAACAGGAGGATTCTAGTGTTGATTTAAATGTAAAGCAGAATGATATGAACAATGATATTGTAACTGCAGGACCCAACAGAGTTTGGGCACCAGATGCAAATTAAAATCATCTGTTTTGCAGGGCAAGAAGCAGAAGCATGTCATGTGGATCATCGACAGTGGATGTTCCAGGCACATGACTGGTGATATAGTCCTGCTATCACATTTTGTGGAGAAAGCCAGCCCAATCATAACTTTTGGAGACAACGGCAAAGGTTACACTATGGGATATGGCTGTTTGGAAATTGGAAATGTTGTCATTGAAGATATTACTCTTATTGATGGATTGAAGCACAACCTACTCAGTGTCAGCCAGTTCAGTGACAGGGGATTTAAGGTTGATTTTGATATGATGGTTTGTAATATCTATCACAAGAAAGATGGAAGCCTCTCTTTGAAAGGAGTCAGGAAAGGAAACTTGTTTGTTGCAGACTTAAATTCTGTCAATAAAGACAAGGCTTACTGTATTGCAGTAAAGCATCAGTTGGTGAAAGCATGCTTTGGCACAAGAAGCTCTCACATCTAAATTTCAAGAATATGAACATTCTGATGAAAAAGGATTTGGTGGGAGAACTACCTCAACAGAAATTCTGTCAAGAAGGACTATGTGAGGACTGTCAAATGGGTAAATTGAAAAGATCTGTGCACAAGTCAAAGCAAGTGAATACCAACACTGAGCCATTCAAATTAATTCATATGGATTTGTTTGGTCCATTAAATGTTCAATCTCATGCAAGAAAGAGATATGCCCTGGTAATGGTGGATGACTACTCAATGTACACTTGGGTGAAGTTTTTGGAGACAAAGGACGAAGCTGCTCAAGAAATCATTGATCACATAAGAGTTCTTGAAAGAACCCCCAATGCTCAAGTTCAATATCTAAGAAGTGACAATGGTACTGAGTTCAGAAATGCCACTTTTAGGAAACTTCTGCAAGAAAGAAGGCATTGTCCAGCAATTCTCCACTGCCAGGACACCACAACAAAATGGAGTTGTAGAAAGGAAGAACAGAACTCTCATTGAAGCTGCGAGAACTATGTTGAATGATTCTAAATTACTAACATACTTCTGGGCAGAAGCTATTAACACAGCTTGCTACACACAGAACAGAACCTTGATCAACAAGACTCATGGAAACACTCCTTACTATCTGTTAACAGGAAAGAAACCTACTGTCAAATATTTTCATGTATCTGGAAGTAAGTGTTTCATGATGATTGACAACCATGAAAGGAAAGGAAAGTTCGATGCTAAAGCTTATGAAGGCATTTTCATGGGATATGGATTGGAAAGGACTGCCTACAGAGTCTATGTCATTGATCACAAAGTCATTGAAGAAAGTGTGAATGTCACATTTGATGAAACCAAATTCCTAGGACTACAAGAGGATGGTCAAATGGAGGCTCTTAGATTTGAAAATCAAGGGTATTTGGAAGAAGAAGAAATTGTTGCTGATGAACCTACTTGTACTCAGGATATTGAGTTTGAAAGAAATGCTGTCAACACCAATGATGCTACTCAAACTCCAGCTCAATCTCAAACTATATCAGCTAATCATCAGAATGAGAATGATTCTGGAGATGTTGAAGAACATGAAGGAGAAAACATCAATGGTGGAGAGTCAACCCCTCAAAGAGGAAATGATCAAGCAGATCAAGAAAGAAGCTTGCCCAGAACCACTAAGTGGAACAGAGATCACACTAGCAATCTAATCATTGGTGATCCCACTACTGGTATAAGGACTAGGAGAAATGTTTCTGCTGATAGCATGTTTTCATGTTTTCTATCTCAAACTGAGCCAAAGTCAATTGA
This sequence comes from Kitagawia praeruptora, assembly GCA_037693485.1. Lineage (NCBI taxonomy): Eukaryota > Viridiplantae > Streptophyta > Magnoliopsida > Apiales > Apiaceae > Kitagawia > Kitagawia praeruptora. The sequence goes on along the minus strand of CM075352.1, from coordinate 26,463,594 downwards.
TGAAGCATTGTTGGATTCAGATTGGGTGATAGCCATGCAAGAAGAGCTTCACCAATTTGAGAGAAACAATGTATGGAAGCTGCTCCCTAGACCTAAAGGGAAGTCAGTAGTTGACACAAAGTGGGTTTTCAGAAACAAGTTGGATGAAAGTGGAAATGTGACAAGAAACAAGGCAAGGCTAGTAGCTAAAGGTTACTATCAACAGGAAGGGATCGATTATGATGAAACATTTGCACCTGTTGCCAGAGTTGAAGCTATTCGGATATTCTTAGCCTATGTTGCACACTGTAACTTCAAGGTATTCCAAATGGATGTCAAAAGTGCCTTTCTTAATGGAGAATTAGAAGAGAAAGTGTATGTTGAACAGCCACCTGGATTTGAGGATGCTGAGTTGTATGACTTTGTCAACAAGCTGTTCAAAGCACTCTATGGATTGAAGCAAGCCCCCAGAGCTTGGTATTAAACTCTCTATACTTTTCTCATTGAGAATCAATTTACAAGAGGTGTAGTGGATAAGACACTGTTCTACAAGCACCATGGCAAGGACATCATTCTGGTTCAGATTTATGTTGATGACATAATCTTTGGTTCTACAAATGAGAAGTCGTGTGAAAAGTTTTCATCTCTTATGAAGAGCAAATATGAGATGAGCATGATGGGAGAACTGTCATTTTTCCTAGGTCTACAAATTCATCAAAAGGATGATGGCATCTTCATAAGCCAATCGAAATATGTCAAAGAACTTCTCAAAAAGTTCAACATGGAAGATGCATCACCTACCAAGACACCTATCTCTATTGCAACCAAACTGGATTTGGATCCTAAAGGAAAGAAAGTGGATTCTAGTACCTACAGAGGCATGGTGGGATCGTTGCTATATCTAACTGCTAGTAAACCAGACATTATGTTTGCTACATGTCTCTGTGCAAGGTTTCAAGCTGATCCAAAGGAATCACACTTAGTAGCAATCAGGAAGATCTTTAGATATCTCAAAGGCACTCCAAACCTAGGCCTTTGGTATCCTAAAGATACTGGATTTGACTTGATTGGTTATTCGGATTCAGACTATGTTGGATGCAAGATTGACAGGAAAAGTACAACAGGAAGCTGTCAATTTCTTGGTGGAAGATTAGTGTCATGGTTTAGCAAGAACATCATTCTGTATCTACTTCATCTGCAGAAGCTGAATATATTGCAGCTAGAAGTTGCTGTGCTCAAATTCTTTGGATGAAAAATCAGCTAATGGATTATGGTTTAGAGTTGTCCAATATTCCTATTTATTGTGATAACACTAGTGCCATAGCTATCTCAGACAATCCAGTTCAACACTCCAGGACAAAGCACATTGATATCAGACATCATTTCCTAAGAGAGCATGTTGAAAAGGGAACTGTGAAGCTAATTTATGTTCCAACAAAAAAACAACTTGCAGACATTTTTACGAAGCCACTAGATGAAGCAACCTTCAACAGGTTGGTAAGTGAATTGGGAATGCTAAATCTGGTATGTTAACTCACTAGTTTTTACATTTTCAATGTGGTTAAATTGCAGCTTGTGACTGTAACCTTCAATGTTACTGTCATGAGAAGTTACTGTCTTATGTGCTACTTGTTTATTTGACAACATGTTTGCTATGACTATGCTAAATTCAAATCACATACTTGTTTTATTTTATGTAATGAGTAGTCACGTGACATTAACTTCTTTCATACGCCTGCTAAGTGATAAGTATTCATGTCATTTGAAATGACCCCAGGTATTTGTCAGTCTTTTTAATTTAAAGTTAATTACTTCATTAAAAAGAGGTAGTTGGAAGCTGTAGAGTCACTTAATGTATCATAAATAAGACCGAGGCCAAACCCTTAGTTCTCACTTAACACACTAAGAACTCTAGAGATATGAGTAAGAGGAAGGCAGGAGATATGTCTACATCAAAGGCGCCAGATGCAAGTGGAGAAGTGAAGCCAGAGCCTCCTAGTCTAAAAAAGGAGATGGAGATAGCTGCTACCAATGAGCGGCTTGATCTCTGGGTGGATAATTTCCATTCTTATCTTGAAGAAGAGGGGATCTCCGATCAAAAGGAGATAGAGAAGATTGCGGAAAGGCTGCTGCTGGAAGCCTTTCCCAACTTAAAATAATTTTCAGTTCTCAAGAACTATTTGTATTATTTTAAGTTTTTATTTAATGAAAAGACCGTTTTATCTTCTTGAGTATTCTTGCATGTCGTTCTTTATCATTTTCTCATCCTTAACTATCTGTGAATGGTTGTCTGTTTACTTGTTTGTGTGTATGGATGTTTGTGGATGTGTGCTAAAACTAACAAATACGTGCTTAAATTGATTAAAATGCTATTTGGTAATTTTCGCTTAAGCAATAGGCAAAGTCGATTAAAATTTCTGACACAAATTATTTCCGCTTAAGTTGCTGTCAATAAGTGAAGATGCTGTCACGATGTGCCTTGACAGCAAGTTTCTTAGACGACACAATGGAAAAAGTCTCTATCATGAAATTTAAAGGAAATTGTATAAATTGCTTAATGATGACAGTATGTTCTTGCGACGATGTTACTGTCAAGCAAAACCTATTGTCATCCTCTCAAAATTATTAATGAATTTGTTACAGCGCACAGGTTACTGTCAAGATTAGTGGACCGAATTAATTGGGATTTTACCTCCACGATTTACAACCACTAAAAAGTAACTACCCACGACACCACGTGACTGATTAATGGGTTAAGACATTGCTACTTTCCCTTTCTCAGTAAAACATTTGCTATTTTCATGTAAGCAACTGTCAAACACACAAATACATAACTTTCAACAGAACCTCTCTCTCTCAAAAGCAAAAATCTCTCTCCAAATCTCAAAGCAAGAAATGGCACCCAAACAATCCTCTTCTCAAACAAACTTTGCTGGTATTCTCACTGCTGGAGATGCTGGTGAAGGTTTTAAAGGACTCGTATCCTTTATCAACAAGTCCTATCTGGGTCATGCTATAACATCTACACCATCTTTGAAACTAGAAAGACTTGAAGAATTCTGGAATACTGCCCATGTTCCAGGAGGTACAGGTAATGATACTATAAATTGCACAATCAAAGGAGTTGCTCACACTCTCACAATCAGAGGCATCAACGAAGCTTTAGGAACTGGACTGCAAGCTAAAGAATCATACAAGGAACTTGCAAGTGATGAAACCCTAAAGAAGTTTTTCTTGAAAATTGGGTATTCTGGTCCTGTTCTTGAAGAGGGTACATCAAAATGGTACTCGACTGGTGAAATGGATAAAAAGCACTTGAGGAAAGAATGGAGCATGATTTTTGATGTCATGGTGAAGGTTTTCTCAACCAAAACCTCTGGCTGGAATGGAATTCCCTCCTATATCAAGAAGCTTACTCACTCTCTTGTCCATGGATACAAAGTGGATGTAGGAAAGTTGCTTATGAGCCAACTCAATTCAGCTCTAAGCAGGAAGGTACATGTCTATCCTCGCTTTCTTACTATGTGTTTGAATTCATTATGTGGTATTGATGATAATGCATCTCTCACTATAGAATGTAATGTTTTGAAAAGAAATACACACACATCACTCAATTCACAAAATTCAAATGCACTTATTCCACTCTGTTTCACCAAGCACATGGCTGATCAAGAGCCTCATCTTGATGTAGCACTACCCTCTGGGTATGTTGTCTTCTCCCTTAAGAATGAAGCTGAATTAGACCCAAATTCAGTTAACCCACATTCTACTCCATACATTCCTATCAGATCATCTAGACAACCAAAGACCACAAAAACAACTTTGCAAGAATCCAAGAAAAGACCCTTGGAAACTGGTGCTGGTAGTAGTTCTGAGAATGTTGAGGGGGAAACTGCACATGATGCAGCAAATAAGGAAGTTAGTGAAAGTGAACCCACAGTGGTTCCTCTTGAGCCTAAGAAGAAGAGAGCTAAGAGGGCCAAAGCCACTGTCACCCACCCCACAATCTCACAAAAGGCTATGGAGGATAAAAGGGAATCAAACACATCCCTAGGTGCTTCTTCTCAACAAGAAGTATCTATTGAAACTGGCCTGTCTCTCAAGGCATCCTGTAAAGAGTCAGCACAACCTCATGTACTCACTCATGAGGAGCCTACACTTACAAAAATGTACACAGAGATAGGGCACAGTGAGGGTCATGAAACTTCTACTCTTGATGTTCCACAAGTTACCCCTGTGGAACAGCCAAAAATCTCTTCTATACCATCATCTTCTTTATTCTCTAATCCATCAATTGTTTCTTCTCAACAACCTAGAGAAGGGGACAGTCCCAACCCTTCAGGTTTTGATCATCCATCTCAAGTCATGGATGAGCCCCCATCAAGTGGTCCACAAGAACCCATTTCTCAATGTGAAATGGACACCACTCACTCAAACACTGAGTTAGATCAAGATGGTACTCTGCCAGAAAATGAAACAGCCAACATCTTGGTCGGACTCCAAAGAGCAACTGACATTCAGGAAGTTGCTGTCACAGCCTCAGCTGTTGTCAAAGACACCACAAAAGTTGCTGTCAACCCACCTGTGGACAGTAACATTTTGGGTAAAGATGTTGTCACCTCTACACAGCTTGATCATGATACTGTAATTATTGAAGATGCTTCATATGATGATCAAATAACTATCTCTGCTTTGAAGGTACGATCTAAACTTTCTACTTCTTCAACTAAAATGCATGCAAGTACTGCTCATACCCATGCATCTAGGATGAGTGAGGGAGTGAAAAGAAAAAGAGAGATAAAAGAAAAGAGAGGTGAGCATAAAAATGAGAGGCAGCCAAACGAGCTGGCAAAAGGTGAGGGACTTGAGCATGTCCAGAGTGAAATTGAGGGAACCCCACACACAAAGGCACTAAGCCTTGAGAGTCATTCTGTGAGAAGTGATGAGATCACTCAGAAAAACAATGAGTGTGTGAGAAACCCTATAGCCTCATTGCCCCAGTCTCTTTTTTTGTCTCCAAAAAGATTGAGAACTGGTGGTCCTTCTAAACAAGCTGAATCAAGGTTGGAAGCCCTTGAGGGCAGATGTGCATCCATGGAAGCTAAACTTGATGCTCTGTCCACTATGGTAGCTATTGGTTTTGCTGATATTCGACAAACTCTTCTCTCATTCTCTGCTATCCTTGGTACTGCCAACTCAACTAAGGGGGAGAAAGTGGTAGATCAGAATGAGGGTAAGGGAGAGAAGGTGGTAGATCAGAATGAAGCAAACCTGGTAGAGAAGGAGAAACAAGGTGGAGCTATAGGTGAGGGGGAGCCAAAAAGTGAGGGGGAGCAAGTTTTGGAAGAAGATGGAGATGAAAGTGAGGGAAAGCAAGAGAAAGAAGAAAGAAACTTTGGTGAAGAACTAAAGGCAGCTGGAGATGGTGAATTGATTGAAGGAGAAATAGATAGTGAGGTAGTGTTGTTATCCAAAGAAGTGTTGGAGCAATTAAAGGGGACTCAAAAGTCTGAAAGAACAGTATTGCCTCCACTGAAAATCAATGAGCCATATCCTGAGGAAGTCGAAGCTCCATTCCAGAAGTTGTAGAAGGAATAGAGAGAAAAAGAAATTCAAAATGCTATGGGTAAAGGCAAAGGCAAAATGCCTGAGTATGTGAACATATCTACTGGAACTACTTGGTCAGATGGAAGTGAATATGCCCTTGAAGATGCAGAATTGATGATGGTTGATCACATGGAGAGTACTTTGAACAACAAGATGAAGATTTTAGTAAGTTGGTGGATGAATCAATTAGTGAAGCAGGGGGAGCTTTTACAAAATTGGCATCACACTGAAGAGCAAAGTAATAAGTATCTCTGTGAGAATCAATTTGGAAAGAAGGTGGGTTGTTCAGGTTTATCTGAAGAATCGTTTGACCATATTCATCACAATGCAGCTTTTACAAAGTCTGCATGCTAGAGTACTCCAAGTCCTTGGAACCTTGGTAGTCAGAAATTTAACAACCTTCAATGATAGTCTGATAGCACAAATTAAAAGGATGGTTGAAGACAAACTCCCTGAGGTGATTCAAAATCCTTATGGTGTGTGTTTCAGAAGGATCACAAAGACAGGAGCAAGAAGGTTGGATTTCTTACCATTGGATAAGGTCTCAGGACTAAGCACTGAAACAATCATGATAGTGCTGAAGAAACTTCTCAAATCCAGTATCACCAGTGATAAGGTTAAAGCTGTCAAGGATATTCATAGGCTGTTAGCAAAAAGAGATGAGGAAATTAGCTCAATCATAAAGAAGCTGATCTCTGATGCTAATGCCAAGATGGGAGGAAGCTGCACCTATGATGATAATTTGGATGATGATGAGGATGAAATTGGAGGAAGTGGTGGACCTGGAGAAATCAGGAGTTCTAGAAGAGAAGCATCTGAGAATGTTGGTACACAAACTCAGATGGATGCTACCCAAGAAGAGCAAGAAACTCCCAGTACTGAAAAGAAAGATGTTGTCAATGATGAAGGGGAGTTAAAAATTCTTGAAGCCTTGGAGGCAAGTATCTTGAGACTGGTAGTTGAATGCTTTAATGCTGAAAAAGATACTGTCAACAAGGATACTGTCAGAATGGCTGAAGACACCCAAGTGAAAGATGCTGTCAAGAGCCAAATTGAAGAAGCTGTCAAAGTTGCTGTCATGAAAGATGCTGTCAAGAGTCAACTTGAAGAAACTGTCAAGGTACGAAAGCTTGTTAAGAATTTCACATCTAACAGAAGAAAGACAAGAGCACAAGCCTATCGTACAACCAAGATAAAAGGGAAGACAGTTGCAGCAGCAAGGAAGAAGAAGCATGGAGCAGTTTTGACAGAGAAGCCCATTGATAAGAGAAAAGTAAACAGTTTTGAACTATTGAAAAAGTCAATTGATGGGAGCATTACATCTGTCTCAGTGGAACTGGACCCGGTCAACAAAAACGTACGCAAGTATGATCTCAAGGACTGTGGAACTACATGTATAACTGTAGAACCATATTTCACTATGGATATAGTTTCACATGTGGTAGGCATGCGTGATCTCTCATGCAAAAAGGTAAAGGTAAGGAGAAGAATTGATTTCTTTGTTCTGGAAAGGATGATCACTCTCATGGAAACAGACCAAGATGTTTCCAGCAGTACCTTAGAGCATGTCAAAGAATACTATGCTAAAAGATATGCTAAATTTTATGAGAAGTATGGTGACTAGAGAGCACATGATGATGTAGACCTTGAAGTTAGTTCTGATGGGGAACCAATGCCTTATGTGGACCTTACAAAAGCACATCGTCCTTTTATAAAGGCTGGCATGGCTGAATATGAAGCAGAACAAGCTGTTCAGGCTGCTAAAGCTAAATCATCCCAATCTACCAAACCTGCCACATCTACCAAACAAAGTGCTGAAGATCTAGAAGCTCAACTGAAGGAAAGCTACAAGAAAATCAACAGGCTATTCAGTGAGAAAGCAGGTTATCAGCCCTATGTACTGGATGGTCCTCTGAGAATCAAGGATGATAAGCAAGAAATCTATGTTGATAGTTTTCATAAGCTGAGGACCAGTATACTGAAGGATCACTACTGGAAAGTTGTTGGATCAGTTCATAAGCTCGAAATGCTAGTTGCTTGGGTACTAGAGGTTATATTTGATCAAAGGAGAGATGAAGATCCAAAGCTAGACAGAAAAAGAAGAGAATCCTTGAATGCTTTTCCTGGAAGGAGGTTCAAGTTCATCCAAGGAATTCTGAAGTTCAGAACATACACTTATGATTTTGAAACTTGGTTTGATCTAAAAGATTCTGAAGTATTTCCTTCTCGAGTGATTCAAAGGTACATTGAAGACATTGAAGATGATGCCAGATCACCAGAAGAAAAAGGTTTAGTTGAAGACCTCAGGAAAGCAAGAAATGAAGCTCTCAGAAGAGAGGGAAAAATCTGAACAACTGGAGACTGCTAAAATCAAGCTAAGTTAATCTCTGATTTGCTCATTCAATAGGAGCAATTGATTTGCAGTTAATTCATAAGCTTCATGTTCTAGATTTTTCTTAACATTTATCATATATGGTATTTCAACTATTCTGGTATATGTTAGTTAAGTTGTCAGCACGTTTTGATTGTAAATTTGTTGTTATTGTCCATAAAAACAAATTGGGGGAGATTGTTGGGATTTATGGGTGATAGCATAGAGACAACTTAACTATATTTCACTCTACTTAGTTTTTACTAAGTTGAACATACTGTCACAGCCAGAGTATGTCTTTGTGTTCGAATAATTGTTGTCATGTAATAATTGTATGATTTGGGAGAAGTTCATACATTTGTTCAAGCCTCAAGGAATACATCCAGAAGACAGCAAGAATAAAAGTTACTGTCATGTTCTTGACAGTAAAGTTACAAGAAGACAAATGTTGCAAAGTCACGACAAAGCTACATCTGACAGCAACATTGGCTGAAGCATGGGACAGTAACATTCTCACACTTGATAGCAAGTCTGGAGTTCCGACAGCAACATTGGCGGGAGTTCGTACTATCAACCACTGAATATTCCTTTGATAGCAGACTTTGCGGTTAAGGTTACTGTCACCTTGAATTATTTGATTTGGGTATTTTTCTCAGTCAAAGCCCGTGACAGGTTACATGTTCAAGAAACAGATTTGTTGCAACACTCTATCGTTTGTAGTAGACCTGCAAAGACTACGACAGAAGCTTAAGAGATTCACAAGACAAGGCTGGTCAATTCGAGGTGTATGTAATATCCACATCTACTAGACTTGTATTAGCTTGATTTAGAAAGAATCTAGGTTGCTTTACTTATAAGGTTTATCCTGTCTGTATAGCAATTTAGGAAAGTCACATGGGTGTACAAATTGTAATGAGCTGCCACTTGAAAACGACAGCAGCTCAACACCCCATGCGATAGAGACAACAGAGTATCTTAGTCTACTTAGATACATCTTAGATTCTTTTCTATTCATGTACGCACATGAAGCAATCTTGTATCTCTTGAGATATCGAAGCTGAAGAAACACTCTCTACAGGTTGTAGCAACACTTCACACAAGATAAATAAAACATTTATTTTATGAGAAATCTTGTTTCACTTATTGCTTGCATACATCTACTGATAAATGATAATCTATAATCTTTATCTTCATTGTTGATTTAAAGATTCAATTTTATCAGTATTGCATTCAACCCCCCCTTCTGCAATACTCCGGGACCAACACCATGATTAGTTAACACTTCTAATTTAAATACAATATTTGTTTTATTAAACATATCCATAAATACATATTTTTAAAATTAAAAATATTTACTATAAAATCACAATTTTAATTTGAAATCAATCACGATATACTATTATATATTTCAAATTAAATTTCATAATTAATCAACCATTCTTTTAATATAAAGTCAATCACAATCATATTATCATACATTATAAATTGATTTTCATAATATATATTGTACAATTGTAATCTATTTTAAGAAATTATAATCTAACTCAACTAGAAATCTGAAAAAATCGGATTTGAAATCAGATTTTAAATAATTTGGATAAAATCCATACCTTCAAAATTTTTATTTTTTTAAAAGTTCAAAAAAATATTTAATTTGTTAATAAGATTAATTAATAAATATATATAAGCCAACACTACAAGATCGGATTAATTAAAACGACCATATTTGTGGAAAAAAAGATAGTTAAAATCCCAATCCCCCTATTTTCATAATTCGTTATTTCAGCAACCTCCGAAATATGTTATCACCAAATTTCTCCATTAACAATATCCTTTCTCATACCACTGCAATCTTTTTTTTGATAGATATTCTAATGATTTATTGGAGTCGTGAGAATTGAGTGTCTATACATTTTTAGTATGTAATCGAAAAAATTAACCACAACCATACAAATATTTTCAATGTATTAATATAATAAATATTTTAAGGATACGATATTGAATAAATATACCCAATTCTCATAATATGGGTGAAAAATTTGTTAGCATGGTACTTAGAAGAAATATTCTCTAACAAAGAGAGAAACAAAATGAAATCTAAATTTTAAAAAAATAATAAAGAGGGGTTTTGAACTTTTCAACGGGGTTGTATTTGTTTTGATGATTGCTTCATAATATTAATATTAATTCAATTGATATGAATTCACCGATAATTAATTTTTCTACTTAAGTTAATTAACATTCCAATAAAAATATATTTTTTTCTAAATAATAATTAAAATAATATATTTATATTAATTAATTAATATAATTTATTGATCGATGCGTAACACGGATATAATGCTAGTTGACTATCAAACTAAATTTATATTATGTACTCAAATATTTCTTAAAATTCACCACATTTCGGTTGGCTTAAGGTCTGGTCTTTCTGGGTTGCTTCTCCCAACCCTTTTACTCGTTAAAAAAAAGGATTTGATCATGTTTTGATTGTTCAACTAATCCAATTATGATTGAAATTATAAGTGCGGATATCAACAATCGGAAAATTTAAATTTTGTACATCTCTTTCCTGTAGTCATGTACACATTGTACATCCACACTGTTCACCAATTTCAAGTTTCAAGTACGAAGTATGTTTACCTAAAAAAATTTAAACACGCGGTTATACCAAATATTAACACACCACAAATAATAAATTTTCCAGTTGCGTTAAATATTCTTGTTATAGTTGACACTTGACTTGACACAAGTAGGCATGTGCGATAAATATAAACAACTCCAGGATTTGATCAAGTCCTCTCAGCATCAACACATGCATCTAGGGTGTCAATTTCGGGTTTTGGGTCGGGTTCGTGTCGGGTTAGATTGTACCTGGTTGTTTTGGGTTGATTTTTTCTCAACCCTAACCCGTATCTACCGGGTTCGTGTCGGGTTTCGGGTCATTTCGGGTTTCAGGACCTCAACTCTTTTCTAGATCGATTGAAAATATACTCGTATTTATATATACTCCCTCTATCCCGATTTATAGGGAATGATTGCCTTTGTAGAGATTTTAAGAAAAAGCAGTTCATTTCTCTTTCATTACACGTAAAAGTTACAATTCAAATATATAATATGTACCTTATCCACTTTGTGAGGTGTTAAAAAGGGTATGACATATAGAAAATATTGTTATTACTATTAAATAATTATAAATTTACTAGCGAGTCTCTACCATTGCACGTGGAAGTTACTTTATTGCACTTAAATTTAGTTATTTTAAACAGAAATTATTTCAAAAGCAGGGTTATAAAAAGAGGTTTCATTAATTTTCGGGTCATTTTCGGGTTTCGGGTTCGTGTCTGATTGTACCTGGTAGTTTCGGATTGAATATTTGTTAACCCAAATTCGTATTTTTGCGGGTCGGGTTCGTGTCGTATTTCGGGTTGGATCGAAAATTGCCACCCCTCCTGATGCATCGCAAGTTCGTAAGTATGTAGTTTTAAAATACTCCTTGTGGGTGTGGTCAATTTGTTGTTGTCTGACACTACAATTTATTAGTACGTCCAACTTGATCCATTACTGGGAAAATGAAAGCACTAATCAATCCAAATTACTCAGTCAACAATACTACATTGAACCCAACAATGCTTATGTATGCACCTACTCTTAATTTTTTTTTACTACGATGCTAGGATCAGAGAACCTTCACTACTCTTACTTTCGTTGGAACGATTTCGGGAACTCTAGTATTTCTCTTACTTAAAATTGTAAAGCAGTGCGGGATTAAGTTTAGTATAAATATAAGGCTGATCAGGGTAGCTGCGCTCCATAATCCATTCGCATTATCAAATCTTGGTCGTAGAATTATTTACAAGTTAGCTATCACTACTCTTTTAGCTGCTGCACATACGTATATCTAATGGCTTCTAGTCCACCAAACACTCCTTATTGGGTCTTCTTGAGCTTCAGAGGTCAAGATACACGAAACAACATTACTAGCCATCTGTACAGAAACCTGAACGATGCTGGAGTCAAGACTTTCAGAGACGATGATGCCCTGCGAAGGGGGGAAGAGATCTCAGCAGAACTACTAAACGCAATCCGTGCATCCAAGATCTGTGTCGTAGTTTTCTCTAAGAACTATGGGGACTCCAAATGGTGTCTTGATGAGCTTCAAGAGATAATGGAAAGTAGGAGAAAGAGTGGGGGCGAGGTGGTGGTCATTCCTGTATTTTACAATGTCGATCCGTCGGATGTACGCCACCAGAAAGGGGCATTTGAAATAGCTTTTCAAAAACACCAAGGGCGTCATGGGGCTGAGTCGTTAAAGAAATGGAGAAATGCTCTCACCACAGCTTCTAATCTCTCCGGATATGATCTGCACCAAGATGCACATGGGTAAAACTTCGACTAGTCTATTTGCGTCACTTGTAAGCGTAGAATTTAATAAGGTTGTCATGCATGCATAGCTCATTTAAAGTAAACTGAACCCTTACAGGAACGAAGGGGATCTGGTTCAGAAAGTTGTTGCATATGTTCGTCAGAAACTACAACCAATCATAGATAAGGTACTTACATAATGTTCCTTCATATGACAATACTCTAAATTTTATACGAATTGCGGTTAACATGTTATGCATGATTTGTTTTCTTCAGATTTATGCTGTCCAAGTGCCTGCAGATAAGCTGGAAATAGATCATGGGAATAACTCAAAAAAATGGAACTGGTTTGTTGATGGAAAAGATAGGTTAGTTAGTACACATTAAAATTGTGTTTAATATTAATTTTAGTACCTCTATAGCTAGAACTCATAGATTTGACTCCAAATTGTTTGATGCTATAGAATTCCTCCATGGTGGACATCCAGAAGACTGAACAATGATAACTGGGGAGAGGGGTAAGGTTTCTTATTTAAAGTTGCACATCCATAATTTCATTCTAAGATTTATTTTATGTCGCGAATAAAAGAAACAATATAATTTATTGAAGGATACAATTCAGAGCAAATATTATGTGCTTAATCACGCATATTAATGTTATCATTGTTACTTGGATTTTGCAGAACAGAGATTGCTGAAGTGAAGAAAGAGTATTGGCTACACATAGCCGGAGAGTATGAGGAAAATTTGCTGACACCAGGATGGACATACGAGGTTCATTTTGTGGTGAAGCTAAAACAAGACATGGAAATGGAACGTACAGCGAAGCTTATACTTGATGCTCCAAACGGAACCAGCCAAGAGAGCAGAGAGAACTTAATGGGGAAACCAAGGGATCAGTGGATAGAGATTAAAGTGGGGGAATTCAAGGCTCAAAATCGTGGCGGAAAGGTTGAATTTTCTCTCTACGCAAGTGAAGATGATACCATTCGTAAGAAAGGTATATACGTCCTTGGTGCTCAGATTGTACCTGTGTTCTTCCCTCGAATAAACACGTATGACTATGGCCGCTAACAACAAATTTTACGCCAATTCTGTTGAATATGATAGTTGTTTGGAATTTGTTGAATGGTTAGGGGTTGATACTTGTTTGAAATTGTTGAATGGTTAGGGAGATTTCATTTTTTCTAATAAAATTAATCCTGTCGAATTTTAGTAGAAGTGAAATCTTGAAAATTTTACCCTGGTCCTTTCCTCTTGCAAATCAAAACATACTATTCTACCCTCATATTTTGCAAAATATGCAATAATACCATGAACACATATAGACGGTGGATGATAAAAGAACGAGTTAATAGTACCATCAGTACTGCCACAATACGTAATCTTCCAATAATCAGTGGCCAAACTATAAACTCCAACACGATAAGTACTTTGAAAATGAGTCATTATTATCACTTTATAATCATCATCAAAATACCCAAAACATAAATCAGAATCTCCACTGCACTCATCAGCTTCAATGGGAGATCGAGAGGTGCGTAGAATATTTGTAAAGCGTTTGGATATGTATTTATAGCTGTAGAAACAGAGATTAAATTAGGTTAGGAATGTTGTTTAAGTTAAAGAAAGATGGTGCAAATAGGATTCTTAACTACTATAAAAACAGAGATCTATATGATAGGAAATGTATATTTTTAACTAGATTTTCGGGAATGGTATGTTAATGCCCCCGATTTTATTTCTCATGTAACTGATTCTGAAGGTTTATAAGAATGGCAACTACGGTTTTCGTCAAAAAAAAAAAAGATAGGAATGTTGCTTCCGTTAACTACACCTTTCACTTTAAGTGTTGGTTCTAATCTCTATCATATGACCGATTTAATAGGGACAAAAGCAAGTGAAAATAAATACAAATTCCAAAACTTTCATTCTTAAAATTAGATGAAACTATGAAAGTACTTTACTTCCTCAACACTTACTTTCCCCACCTTTCAAAATTCCGGAGCAGGAGGTGTTAAAAAAGGAAATTCGGGAGCCTCGATTTCGCCTTAATGGGTACATATTCATGTCTTCAAAAAAAAAAAAAAAAAAAAAGACTACATACAGATTTTAGGATGGTAAGTGAAACTTACATTGATCTGAACTCGTATGATATAAACAACAATATTTCAACCTGACATGAACTCGAAAATTTGATCAAACCTCCTCACAGTTGTCTAGTAGCTAGGTGGCCTTTAAACATCTCGAGTTTTAAAACCATATCAATGCAGATTTCAGAATAGATTCTTTAAAATATTAACTTCTATGAAATAAAATTGAAAAAACGAAGTAATTATTAGCTGGTTTAGACTCATCTAGCGATTTTCGAAGCGCCAGCCATATTAGTATAATTTTTTGTTTAGCCACCGCGTCTTACAACAAGGTTACGCGATTTATATCCATATACATCTTTATCTGTGGTTTTGAGTTGTAGAGAATAGGAATGTGTCATCTGATCACCAGAATGACATAAATTAGAATTAACTCTACCTTTCATACTACAGTATAACAGCAAGAATTAACACTCAAGAGCTAAGAAGAGCATAGGTTACTTGAGAATGCTGCTCTCGACTCTTCATACTATCAGTTGAAATTCTACTTTGACGCATTTTTATGGTACATCGCAACAAAAAAATAATGCAATGCTGGTTGTGCATTTGAGTTAAGAAGTCAAACACTTGCCATTTGAATACACAGTCTGTAAACTACGCTGCTTTGGTGACACTGCCGCTAATATTACAAGACCGCTAAGAAGAACCAAACCAATTCCTAAACTGTTAACAACTGTAGACTCAGTGCAACGCTTCATTACGCGTCCATTTGCTTGCAAAAAGGTCAACTTTTCAAGAAGCCCCATCTCAGCTGTCACTACTGCCAGACCATACGTGTAGAGACCAAGGAAGACATGCCAAGGCAATACGCGTGCTCTTATATTCCGCATTTCAACTTTGTGCCAAAAGCTCAAGAAACCCATCAACCACTGCATCAACAAGTGAAAACACACAAGTACACAACATCAATTACTGTTCTTTAATCATATGATTCTTGGTAACTCAAGTATGTATGATCTAGTGTAACATGACATCTACTTCTAAATATCAGTCATCTACTAGAAATTTCTTTTTCTAGGCTAAGCAGGGTTTTAAAGAGCGGTCCTACATCTTTTCAGGATTCGAACCTATGACCTTGTCTTGTGGGAAGGAGAAAGCAGATAACCTTTATTATTACTAGGCTATTTCCCAATCTTACATTTACAAGATTGCTGTTTGAGAGACCTCAATGCTTTTCTTACTCTTTTGCTCATCAATATATTATGTCATGATAGACTAACAAGGCGATATTATGGTCTACTCTACATCCCACAACTATCTTATCAGAACTTTTTAAATCATAGTACATTAAAATATACTATATTTTAAATCTGGACACTCTGAATTTGTACAGAAACCATATAGTTCATCTCGGGAAAAAACTTTGCAAATTTATTTAAATATTACCAAGTCCAACAATTTGATACATTCTATGCTGGACACTTCCAGCTGATTCAAGGTAACATAGCTCCACAACCTTATAATTCAAATGTTGTGCTTTTTTTTTTGTCACAGTTTGATTCTACTCTAGAGAATGAGAAGCAATGTGCAAACTTTGGTTCTTCCTCTGAAAGAGACATGCTTCACCCGGAGAGCCATAGGTATCAAAAAATTCGAGGTGGAAAAAATAGGATCTGTTAAAGCATGTCCAATGGTGTGCTATTTACTGTGCTATATCTATAATATGGCACAAAATTGAAAATTTGTTAACCCAATGGTGAGCTAAAAATTGTGCTAAAATAGCACACTTCTATAGTTTGAGCTATATATAGAACAAACTATAGCAATGTGTTATATTTGCCACCTCATTTTCTTTGAAAAAAGGGAGGGAACTAGTTAAATTTGAAACAAGTATAGTTAAGTTTAGAACTATCCATTGGAGGCATGGTTCTATTTTAGCACCAAAATCACTTTTTGGTGCTTAAGTATAGCAATAGCTACACCTATTTTAGCACAACCATTGGCTTTGCTCTTACACCACTGAAGTATGATCTCTGCCAGAAGTATTGTTTCACTTTCACATTATCTATAAGATGGTAGTTTGAAATGCCATATTCTAGAGACCATTATAACACAATTAATAGCTGTACTTGATAAAAGAAAGGGTTAACATAATATAGCCTGGTATATGATAAATGCTAATTGATTCAATTTTCTGAGCTCCTAAGTTTTAGTTCTTCAAGCTAAATTCGTTTTACACATGTTTAGCTTTTGCAAAATTACTGAATGCACTAAATCTGCAGAGGTCACACTCAATTCAAAATGCCAAATTTGGTCTTGACATGAGGGCGCGAGAGGGGTTTTTGGACATCAAACTTGTTTTGGACAGACTGCGAAGGGAATATTGCTAGGCTCTGGTGGGATAAGTCTTGCCTAGTGTAGTGAATGCACCTCACCAGACACCAGCAATCAAAAATAGGAAGGCAAAAAAAAAAGTTGTGCTGGGAAAGTCTGGATATGAAATACATAATGGTGCAAATAATTGCTAAAACCCTTCGGATACCTAAAGTAATAATAGAAATTTGTTGCTTTTCAAATTGAAAAAACAAGGGCCAATGTGGAGGGACCACAGATAAAGGAATCACCACCATCACACATTAATTATGTACTAGAGCACAAATAAACTTGTTATCATCTCTAATATAATTTTCAGCTTCAATGATAAAACAACAAGAAAGTGATCTGAAACTAAATGAAAAGAATCAAGAACAAACCTGAGCTGCAAACAATGAAATGCAGAGTATACCCATCCATGAGTGTAAACTGTAAAAATTAGCCACTACTCCCTTTTCGCCTCGAAATCTAGTCCAGATCCCAAAGATTCCAGAAGCCAAAGCCACCCCTTGAAGACACAAATGTACTGTTTTCTTCAAATTTCTTGAACCCGGCAGCCATCTATGCACTAAAATTGCTACAAAGGGTAATTAAACATAAAAATCAACAATGCAATTAAATACTAAAAACCCAGTTTTATAATCGAATCTTTTTTGTTTGTAAACAAGCTATGCATTATTTTTTACAGTAATTTGATTGTTACAATACCTTCCCCACTGATGACAATAAAACCAATAACCATTAGTAAAGGATGAAGCACCTGTCATAAGCCCAAAAATGACACAATTTTAGCTCAAATGCAACCACACACATCTAAGTACACTCACATGATACTATAGTGCGAGGATTCGAAGATAGCGTAGTGGCAAAGATTCTCTACACCCATACTTGTAGATAATGTGAAGTGCCAAATTACGTGTGTCAGTGTGTGTGTGTGTGTGAGAGAGAGAGAGAGAGAGACTTACAGCATAGATGAGGTCTTGTTGAGAAGAAGGACGGTGATGATGAAGAAAGCTGGTCTGGAAATAAAAACCCCAAGTGAGCACAAGAAGAGCAACTAGTAGAGCTGAGAGTCTTGCAACAAACACAAGTGAAAGTAGTGAAGGTGGTAATATTGTTGCTACTTTAGCCATCTTTGATTACGCTTGCAAGGAGTGTGCTGCTGTTGCAGCTTTCCAATTTATCACTAGTAGAACCGACACTACTGTTGATGACATTAAGTTTAGATCCCACCAGTTAAGGTAATACGTACAATAATACAAAAGTCTTTGTACAGGGCCATCGGTTAAAGCAAACGAATTGAGTCACCATTTATTTATTCTCGAGAATTGTTTGTTGTTTTGGACCGTTTTAGTTATGGTTCCCGGTCAACTGCAAATGGTTGTCAAAATACTGTTTGACAACAAACGGTTTTATAATCGTTGGATCAATCATCCAATGCTTCTGATTTAAAAAATTTTGTATTGT
This sequence comes from Kitagawia praeruptora, assembly GCA_037693485.1. NCBI lineage: Eukaryota > Viridiplantae > Streptophyta > Magnoliopsida > Apiales > Apiaceae > Kitagawia > Kitagawia praeruptora. The sequence goes on along the minus strand of CM075352.1, from coordinate 26,445,339 downwards.
ACCGCAGAAACTTTCTGCGGTACGGATCTCGTAACCCGTACCCCCGTACCGCAGAAAGGGGTAACTACCAAAATGGGGCCAGTACACCCGTATAAAATATAAAATATTTTATATTTTATATTTCAAAATATAAAAATATAAAATTAAGCGCCGTACTTTTTCAAAAATATAAAATATTTTAAGGGTTGTACTATTTCAAAAATATAAAATATTTAAATGATATTTAAATGTGCAAGTTTTAAAAGCATGAAGTGGAGCAAATAAAGCCCACTTTGATGATTTTTATAAAAACCAACCAAAATGCATGCAAGGTGTAAAAAAAGAAAAGAAAAAGAAAGAAATGAATGTATGGTGTACCACTAAAAGTTTGTGCAGTACGAGAAACGAGGACATTTTGGTAATTTTTCAATACTATGTGGTATCGTGTTGATTTTTTTTAAAAAAAAATTTAAAATTTGGATGTGAAACCGTATGTTATGTAACATACTAGGGCATAAGTTTGGCATTATATCCATTATTACGTAGTAACCAGCTGTTTTTTCTTATTCTTTTCCTTGTCTTTATGACTTCATAGCTCTATTATAAAAATTGGCCGATTTTTGAAAAATTGCCGATAAATCGGCCAAAAATTGGTCAAAATTTTGGAACCGATTCGGCCAATAAATCGCCAATTTTTCAACCGAATCACCCGATAAATCGTAAATCGATACCTCAACCGAACAGTTCCGATTTCCGAAATCTGCAACACTGATTTAAAATGTGATCATATATTTTTAGAATTAAATTAATATTTGTTACTCCCTCTGTCCCTTAAAACTCTTCCCATTTCGACCGGACACGTTTGCCAACGCATACTTTTGATCGTTAATATCTTCAATTTCGTATTAGTTTTAAATATAAAAACTTCACTGTATTAAAGTACTCATAAATACGAATCCAACAAGATCACTCATGACTATATTTGGTCTTATAAATTAGACGTAAATTAGCAATTTGTCTCATGTTATGAACAGGACCGACAAATCAAATGGGAAGATTATAAAGGGACAGAGGGAGTAACTCTTAATGTATTAACTCTTAAAAAATATTACTCCCTCAGTCCTTTTTGATTGTTAACATTTCACTTTTTCAAAACATTCTGACACGCATTTTAAGGTGCATTTTAAGGATAGTTAAATAACTTTTTTTTAAAATTTTCTTTTTCTGTATAAAAATTTAAACAAGCCAGAAAGTTTTGAAAAAGTGAAATGTTAACAATCAAAAAGGACGGAGGGAGTAACTCTTAATGTATTAACACGCCTTTTGTTTTATTTGTACAAGAGGGTATAACAATATACATAATTAATCAAAGCACATGCTCCATGGAGAAAATAAAAAATAGCAGGAAATGAGGTAGGGGTTTGTTACAGTTTTGGAAGAATTCAACAAATATGACCATCGAGGTTGGCTATAAATATATATCACGTAGATTTTTTTAGACAAGGGCATGAAGCGTTAGAGTTATCAAATTTGGTACGCAAATTTTTACAAAATAACATGTGTCTCATGTTTGGTTATCACTCAATTAAATATAATGCCTCCCTATATTCACGTCAATTTACACCAGTAAAAATATTTTTTTTATCACATCATCCTTACCACATCATTTTATAACTATTTTTTATACACCATTTCGTACCCCTAGCATTACTCTTATTCTTTTCATCTGTTTTAGATTTCTAACGTTTTTGTCACCCTATACTGATATGCGTATTGCACACACGCATTACGTAGATGCGTAATCGCCAATTACTGTAGCACCCCAGTTTTTCGATGTCGTCGTTGTTTCTCCAATATCGCCATTGCTTTTCCGATCTCGCTAGTTCTCGGGCAAAAATCACAAAAACAAGACAACCGAAGTTCTCGTCCTTATCCCCTGTATCTTTCCGTATTTATTTCATGGATTCCGGCCTCGCAGGGGCTTTCATCGAGCTCGCCGGAAAATCGCAGCAAAGTAGCGTTTCGATTTGGGTGTTTCAAATCCGTGATTAGAAATCGATTAAAGAGGATATAGGATTGTAGATCGATGATCAAATTTCGATTCGATTGGTATGTAGAATGGGATTGGACGATGAAGGAATGGTGGTGAACGAAGAGTTATGATTCAATCTGATAAAATTGCCCAGCAATCGTCTCTTCCCCGTCGAACTCCTCGCGTTTTCTGGGAAAAGGCGACAATGACATCATCACGCAGGTCGATGTTGCGTTACACGGGATATTCCAGTCCTACATGCGTATCCTTCCTTTACCCAACAGATTCTTGCGTGTACATGTATTATTCCATCCTGTCTTGCGTAATTTTTATTATCTGATTCTAAAATACGTAATAGGCTTTATCCTAACCCAAAATGCGTAACAAAATTGTTATTTTTAGCACCGGCTCCCAAGAAACGATTATTTCAATTATTCTTTTTAAAAACCTGGTATTTTTAGCATTTACCCCTTACTAATGCAGTGAATCTAGTAAGACCACCTGGCCTCTTTTCATATACTATCAAGTGATCGCAGTTATTGAAAGATTATCTAGCCAGAGAAAGTACACTAGTAAAAAGCAAATGCGCTGGCTAATTGGCTATTATCTCGTGCACCATATACGGTAACCTCAATAAATAACCTGGAATAATTTTTTGCAATCCCAACGGGAATAATGAGATGGAGTGAATGAATAATTTTGTTAAATATATTAATGAATAAATTTTATTAAAATCTTTAAAAACTCTTAATAAACATAAATGAATATTTACCAAAATTGAACTAAAAAATAATTTTATTATATATGTCATCTTGTTAAAAAAATTATAATTTCATACATATTTCAATAGGCATTGAGTATTTTACCCTACAAATCTACAATCTTATAAATAGTCTTAGATATGTTAAAATAGTTCACAATACTTGATTTATACATACAGTTAAACCTGGATAAATGAATACGCTTGGGATCGAAAAAATTTATTCATTTATCGAGGTAAAAAATACATTGTCTCTACTATGTCGGGACCGAAAAAATTATTCATTTTGATGAGATTATTCCATTATCGAATATTCATTTATCGAGGTTCAACTATATAATCCAAATATGTATACTATTGGATGTGAAGAAAATATATGATAAAAAATTTAATTTTTTAACTATTATCTTCTAGTTACATTTGAATATTAAATTTAAACCTCCATTAACATAAAAAATAATTAAATAAAATAATTGTCTACATGGATAAATATTTATTTATCGATAATCGAAATAAATATTCGTTTATTAATAAATAATAAACTCATTAAAAGAACATATTTTCTTGATAACAAGTGTATTCATTTATCAAAGTTCTATCATAAATACTTTGGCTCAGTTTTTATAATTGGAGCATCAATTTGGTGAGAGCATCTCCAATGCAATAAAACCCTTAGCTAAAATTTTAAATAACTTACCAAATTTGAAGATTATACATAACATGTTAAAAGTTCATCATTCCAATGGGGCATTTCCCTTGTCTAAAAGTTTAGCCAATCCTTTATATTTTTTTAATATTGGCCATATTTGTTGAAGCACTAGGGATCTGTAGCAAATGCCATGTCATTTCCCGCCCATTTTCTTCCCATAATTGACCAAAAAAATTAATAATAATAATTATTATACCTTTTTTAAATATAACCAATCATTATAGCTGATCCCCATTGGAGTAAAACACTCTACAGATTCAGTAAATTTTAGCCAACTATTATTTTTTTGAAATTTAACCAATGGACTTAGCCAATACCATTGGAGATGCTCTAACAATTTTGTAATTATTTTTCCTGTAGAGCTCCTATTAAACACGGACTTGTTACGTTACTTTCATCACCCAAAAGTAGACCAGGCAATTCGTTCGTTTCGTGTACTTTCGTGTCGTGTACTTTCGTGTTTCGTGTACGTAATGTCAAATCCAAAACCGACCCGTTAAGGATTCGTTTCGTTTCGTGTTCATGTACCTTTATTTCGTGTACATTTCGTGTCGTGTTTCGTGTGGTTTTTGAATAAAAATAAAAAAATTAAATATTAAATTTTTACTAGTCGAGTCTTAAGTCACTATTTCATAAAGAATCAAGTGTGCTCAAGTCTTGTAAAACTAAAACTTGAAACTATTTAGTATTTATCTTATGTAGAAATTATATATATAATATTATTTTAAAATATGTATTCATTAATTTTAATAAAATTATTTAAATATTTATTTATTTCGTGTATTTTTGTTTCGTGTCGTGTACCCAAGGGTAAACCCAAAACCAACACTAAATTCATCCGTGTAATTTCGTGTTCATGTACTTTCGTGTTCGTGTATCGCAAAGGTCAACCCAAACCCATAATTTTCGTATCGTTTTCATGTCGTGTACCAAATTACCGGCTCAACCCAAAAGTCAAGTTCTTGTAATCAGGGCAAGCTCTATTATTATATGTAACCAAATGAATGCAGACTTGGAGCAGTTTCATGAAATATTTATGCTATAAATTTAGAAAGCAATTTCATCCCAAACCGATGGTTGCACATAAAAACACCTGACTTTATCCTGTTTTCCAGTCAGAAATTGAACACTGATAATAAGACACTAATGCTGTGTTTGGCTGGTAGAATTGAATTGAATCATAAAAATCAAAGGATAGCTTGGAGATGGAAAGGAAAATTTGAAAAAATTAAGTACAAATTTTCTATGTAGTGAATAAAATGACTACGGTGGAGAATGGAGCATTCCCCTTAAGTTGGGAGATAGTTTAGGTAGTTAGGACTAGCAATGTAGGGAACGAAAATATTAAACATTTACCATATGATATATGATCAAAAGACACTACATCCAAATAAGAACAAGCACTACAAAAGAACCTATTTCCCCGGATACAACACCTAAACAATTGAACATCTTGCTGCACCACACCTTCCTCCAACATAATGTAATTCAATTCTTTAAGCTTATACATACATACATGTAATCCAAAACATACTGTATTTCCCCGGATATACAGTGCAGCATGTTAATATACTGCAAGAAGTTGAGTGCAGACATATCAATTTATGATAGACCTCTACCGCCATCCTAAATAAGAATATCAGAATTGTGATCCAAATACAAGACTTACAAGACTTGCAAAAGAAAAATAGAAACATTACTCCAAACTATCCAAATCACGAACATGGAATTTACAGTCACTTTTCTCATACCATGTACCCTATCAACGTAGAAATTCCCAACCCTATAAACCAACTTGCTTCATAAATTCCACCATTGTGGTTTTCAGAAGCACAACGAAAGCCCAAATATTTTCTAATTTTATTCCGGTCTAAACACGAAATGCAGGAAATTACAAGCAGAACCTAAATCAGTTGATTCGTGGGGGACCACTAGGCCATAGCCGATCCCCCCTTAATGGCTAGTTCGTGGGGGACCACGAGGCCATAGCCGATCCCCCCTTAATGTCTAGTTTTAGTAATCACGACTGGGCATATTACGACCACGGCCCCTCCCAGAATAACCATACCCTCTTCCATAATAGCCTCCTCTAAAACGACCACCTCGACTAGGACCTCGACCACCCCTGCCACCGCGATACCTTGAAAATTCTCCAAATGTCTGCAATTTAGAATTAGGTGGTGAGCACATGCTAGACAGTAGGAAAATTCACAAAAAACTTTTTAAGTATTCAACAACAAATAGCTCAAATGTACCTCAGTGTCTAACTTCATCTGCTCAGAAAACTTGGTTCTTCCATTATTAGATTGATTATCAGTTGAATTGCTAGAGAGGGTATCAAAAAAGTCATCCTTGCTATATACAGGCTGTATAATGTACGAGTAGAATACAAAAAAAAAAAAAAAAACATCAGATCTAATTTTTATGTCATTAAGATTAACATTGTGGAAAATTAATATAGATAAAGGAAATATTCTCACCTTGACCTCAAACTTGGGTAATTCAGCATCAACTTCTTCGAAATGATCATCTTCACTGGCATTTTCATCCCCTTCCTTTTCCTTTGAACTGGATTTGTTACCTTTGCCAAGATAACCCCAAACTTCATCCTTGTTAAATTTCTCATTCATAGCCATAAAATCAAATTCTTCAGTGAATTTCATAACCGGGCGTGAACTCTGCAATCCAAATGTTATATACTATCATTATCACCCCATAAAACTCCTATTGCTCAGAAATTCTACTCGAAGCACATCAACAGATACGTGAAGCTCACATGCAGTGGACTCACATCCAGAGAACCTTATCCCTCCCAAGTCCCAAACAAAAGACAAAACACAATCGACCAACAGCCATGGGTATATTATATACATGGTAGGATAGGCTAGCTAACAGATAGTTGTGACCATAGTGACATTCAAGTGGGCTCCTCAAACATCTCTCTATGCCACAGAATAACTCCACAAGTTTTCAGAAAATAGCAGAAAAATCGAATCATAACAAACCATTTTAATTAGAATCTAACATTATGTATGCATGTGAAGACGTGGCATTGCAAGCTTTTGTTATACAAGATTTAACTTTATAATAACAATATAAATATTTAAAGTAATTACCCCTGATCCTCTTCCTCTTTCACGTCCTCTGTAGTTGTTGTACCGAGCTTGATGAGGGGCTCCGTTTGGCTAAATCAAAATACAGGTTGAAACATTGTTAGCCCTTGTCAAACGTTTAAGAGCAATTTCTGACTAACATACACTCAACATGCAATAAAACAAATCACTCACTCTGACCCCCACAAATAAAGCACAAATAGATGAGTTCCAAGCATATCGAAACTCAATTAGATTTCTAAAAAATCTTCTTTACTGTTACTACAATATCGTGCAATGAATACGAATTTTCGCAGTTGAAAGGGTTAAAGGTAGTTAACAGAGAAATGACGGTGAACTGTTTAAACGGATGATCAAGCATGGAAGGTGACTGAGACTTGAAAAGTGTTAAACCTCAAACTGGAAAAAACTTGAATATTATTTACAAGCTTCTGCCATACTTAAACCACTAGATTATATACACTTATATTTAACATGCTTTTACAAACAAATGCTTGGTATTTCCCCAAAATTCTTGCTTGAAAGCTTGCAGAATATACCCTGAAAGCAGTTGCTGATCACACAACCTTTTTAGCAGATACGGACACAAAAGAACAAAACTTCCATGTAAAAAAAAAAACATATTTCCACTGCGCATTGTTCCGTTAAATGTTTTTTCTAGTCAACAATTTGACTCAGAAGTCTATCAATAATGATGAAGCAGAACACTCATCATTCTTAATTTCTTATTACTAAAATACCTGCAACTATCAGTTGATGGATGACATCAAGATTATTTAGCAAACTTAAGAATGTTAAGTTGTTAACACAGGCATATAAGAAAGAAATGAAAAACGAAGAATACACAAGCATAAACTTTTAATTAGTTCCAAAATTAGTATGACACACACCTTATAGACAGGGCGGGTCTGTTGAGGTAATGACAAGATTGGTGGCTGAGCTTCTGTGGCAACTGGAACTGGTAGCTGTGATGATTTCTGTGGGGATACTTGAACCACTTCCACATCTTTATGAGCTACTTGTGATGAGAGAGCCGATGAAACTGCACTTGGCCCAGATTGCAAGAGCTGCCCAGGGGTTACAAGTGAGGGTGGTGCTGTCTCCGTTTGAACTGAATTTGACATTCCTACTATAGAGGGAATAGGTTGAGAAGTCGTTGAAAACTGTGAGGCTGAGCTAGCGATAGACTTGTTAGAGATAGGAGGCACAATGGTTGTTGCATCTGGACCTGACGTGGTTAATGCAGATGCTGATTGCAAGTTGGCACCTATTGGCACTATCGGAATTGCAGAATTAGGAGCCTTATTTTGCATAAAACTAGGTAATGCTTCTGAAGACAGTGTTATAGCTGGAGCAGGAGGCAGACTAGAAGGCAAAGAGGTGTTTGTTAAATTGAGTGCACTAGTACTAGTCGGAAGCAAGGGCAACGGAAACTCTGGCAGGTTCGAACCTGGCAAATTTGAAGCTCCAGTTGGCAATGATGGATTAAAGGCAGGGTACTGCATTGGCTGCTGCAATGCAGGTGGCATTGCCAGCCCAGGTGGTGGCCGAAGCAAAGATTGCTGGTGGACTTGAGGAAGCCCATTTGGTGGGGCATAATAACCTGGCCAATACATTGGCATTGGAAGTCCACTACCATTTGCATTTGGATGGGGAGGCGAGGGACCCCAAGACCCCAAATTTCCTCCTGGTTGGTACAAAGGCATACCTCCTTGGTAAGTTGAACCAGTTTGTCCTGGTTGTGCAACATGAGAAAGACTGTCGGTCAAAGACCCATTAACAGGTGGAAAGCTTGAAGATGTGGAAGAAGGGCGAGTATAATGAGACTGCATTGAAGATGGAAAATGATCACAATCTAAAACAGAATATGTTGTGGGGTGTGTGTGTGTCAGATCATTGCTGTAACATACCTGAATTATTGCCGGATCACTGTTTATGGTTGTAGTTTGTGTTGGAGGTTGGACAGGTGGAGATGATTTAACCTGAAGGTCCTGCAAAAGACACAAAGGAGTTCATCATTTTAGATTCTATCATGATGGATGCTTGTGATAGTAAAATATTGCTATCATCTGAAAAAAAGCCAAGGTAATTTAACACAACCGCAAACGTATCAACTTTAAAATTCTACTCCGTAAACGCAAAAAACATTAACAGTCAAATAAAAGCAGTTTCACGTAATACCATATGTGTGTGTGAAATTATTTTTACATAAATTATATTAACGACAATAGTGTCGCAATATACGCCATGTCACTTAGCACACCATTAATATCACATTATTTGACTGTGCCCCGAAGGATGATAATATAATCATAATAGCACCACAAAAATGTTTCGTTCCATCTTTTACGTTTCCAACTAAATGATAAACATAATGCATCTCATATAATGAAAATTGTACCATTGAGTCTAATCAGAATTGTACTTCTATAGTTGCATATAATAGCTTTCGCTACATATTTTTAGCAAAGATAACTTGCAAGGATGACGGAAGGATTAAAACAAAAATATGGGATACACATGATGTGAGCAGTGTTCTGAAAAATCGGCCTACGCAGCCGATGGCGCTAGGTGCCTAAAATTTGCAAAAATCAGGCATTAAAAATCGGGCATTAGTCGGAACTAGTAGGATCTAGATTAGGGTATAATTGTAAAAGATTTTTTAATAGAAAATAAAACTAATACAAAAAAATGAGGGTATTTTCCCATTGTATTTGTCAATTTGATAACAGAATTGAGGTATCTACATTTATACCTGTCTAGAAGAAAAATCTTAATACTAAAAATAATTTTTATAGAAAAATAGTATTTAAATGACAGTATCCCGCCGCCTAGAATTTTTTAGAACATTGAATGTGAGAAACATAACATTGAATGTGAGAAACATATAATAAGCAAGATACGACATTCCCATTCAAGCTTCCAATACTGTGGTAACCAAATCTTATGTTCCAATCCTAGTACCTTAATATCACTTCCACGGAACAGTATGTACTCATAAACTTTCTCACTGGGCATAACTTGGGGACCATCTTTCTTACGTCCTTCTGTTCCAAAAGATCTCACTGCCATTCCCAAATAAGCATCAAACGTCAGCATTAAATTAAAGCAAACATAGTTGAAAATCATAACGAATCCACACATAAAAGAACCTCTTATTTCAATTTCCACAACAAAGATTCAATCTTCACCAATTTAAAAGTAAAAATCAAATCTTTACATTATCAAATAAAAAACATATCAAATAACACAAACCCATTACACAATTACTAAACCTACCCTAGAAATAACTAATTATTTCAATTTACACACCAAAGATTCAATATTTCACCAAATTAAAAGTAAGCATCCAGTCTTTCCATCATTAAATAAAAAAAAATTATCAATTAACACAAACCCATTACACAATTCATAAACCTACCCTAGAAATAACTAATTGCTTCAATTTCCACACAAAAGATTCAATCTTTCACCAAATTCACAGTAAAACCCCAATTTTACATCATTAAATAAAAAAGAAAATGAAATAACACAAACCCATTACACAATTACTAAACCTACCCAATAAAAAAACTAATCACTTCAATTTCCACAAAAAATATTCAATCTTTAACACAAACAACACTAAAAATCCAATCTTTACATGAATAAATAAACAAAAAGTCAATAAAAAAACCAGAAAATTACCATTACGCAATCCAATACTAGACTCATCAGTATTGATGTTATACAAAATCCCCTCATATCTGATTTCACTCTTGGAAGTCAAGCTAATTAAACTCCCCACATACGAATCGGCCGCTGAATTAGATCTAGAACTCTCTGCAGCCATAACAAACGATCGAGAAATAGATGGGACCTGAGAGAGATGAACAAGAGCAATCCCCTGGGCTATATATGTATGTAAGTATATATAGGGGATGGGGGGAAAGAAAGAGGAGTTGAAAGCAAGAATTGATTTGTTGACTCTTTTGCAGGGAGATAGATTAGTATTACTAATATTGTAGGGTTTCGGATTTTAGTGCGGCTTTTGGGGTTGCTCATGTTCATCTTTTTTTTAGTTTTTATTTAAAAAAAAATTAGACAAATTAAAATTTTATTTTTTTCCTTCTGAACCAACCGAGTGTTTTGATGTACAGTACAACTACAACCTCGATAAATGAATATTCTTGGACCAAAAATATATATTCATTTAACCAGATTATTTATTTATCGATTAATGAATATTTTATTTATATATCGATAAATGAATATTTATTCATTTAGATATTATTTTCAGTTTTTTTATAATTTTTTTAAAACATTTTATATTCAAATGTACCTAAAATTTATAATGGGTTTATAATATTTATGTGATGTTTAACTACATTCATTTTTCTAACATTCTAAATTAGTTTTACATGTACAATATGTCTAGAAAAAGTACAACCATGTATATTTACAAAGTGCACCGGATAGTATTGAGACCATACATTCACTATACATTCACTGTGTGTATAATATTAAAAGGTAAGATTTTTACAAAGTCACTCATAATCAATTTTAGAACCATTTTTCGAGAAGATATGATTTACTAATGTATATGAACAGTATTAACTGGGTTAAATGAATTCATATATTTATATAAATATAAATATGTTATTCGAAATATAGTGATTATTCATTTATATTTAAATAGGGCCTATAGAGACTTATTTTTTTTATTCGTTAATGCATTTAACGAGGTTATTCATTAAGCCCATTTGCCCAAGTCGGGACCGAAAAAAATTATTCATTTGTTGAGGTTATTCATTTATCGAATATTAATTTATCGAGGTTCTACTGTACTAGTTTTATATGCGTGTGTAATGCACGGCATAACTTTCTAAATATGATTTATGAATTTTTTTATATAAAATTTTAATTTTTACAATTTTTTAAGGATAATTATAAAATAAAGTTTACAACTTTCAGTAAATTAATTATAATTATTTTATCAACATTTAATTTTATTATTTTAACTGTTATTATATTTTCCAATTTAAAAATTAATAAATATTACTATTTTTTATACTATTTTCACTTAATAAGTTTATTAAACTTTATATATTTAATTTTGATTTTTTTTTTTTGAAAAATTTCAAATTAAAACCTATTCACAATTTTTGAAATAAGGTGTATAATTTAAAAATATTTTTAATTTCTACTTAATATTATTTAATAATATAATTATTATTAATACTTCTTAAATGACACATCGTCAAACCATAAACTCCCTTATACCAATTAGGAATAAATCTTAACGTACTCCCTTAAACAATACAAAGTCACTGCCTAAATTTTAGGGCTCCTAAAATGTTTCACTTTTTTATAAATCTACTTTCATCCTTGTAATTTTACACTAGTTTACCCATTTTAAAAGATTTCAAAATTCATAAAAAATTATTAATTAGTACATAAGCTAACATATGTTAATGATATAAATTATATCTATGCAATAATTTATTTTCGGGGATTCCTATTATATTTCTACATGATTTTTTTATTTTTCTTAGAATAGGCCCCGCCAGGGGCAATTTTTTAATTTAATCACTATTTTTTTTATTTTTTTATATTTTCTATTAAATTACAAAATTAAGAATCATATGTTTCCTCATATTTATATTTCTATTCTAGTTGAATTGAATATAAAAACAAAAATTGTAAGGTTTATAAACAACACATAAGAATTAAATTAACTAATTCTAGTTTATTGATAAGCATATACTAACTACTAAGCAGTTACATACTCCTACAAGTTAAAAGTCAAGTAGTGAATTGGTAGTGTTTAAGGATATAAGTCAAGATTTACTCTACCAATTAGATAATGTCTAAAAATCCTATTCATAATTTTTGAAATAAGGTGTAAAATTTAAGAATATTTTTAATTTTTGTTATTCTTATTTAAAAATATAAAATATAATATTTTTGAAATGATAGATTTATCCCTGATGACCAAACCATACCATAAGAACTCCCTTACACTAGTTATACTAGCTTAAAACCCGTGCGATGCATGGATTTTTTTATTTTAGTATTATATGAATTTTTTCATTTATTTAAATTAATTTTTTAAGACATGTGAGAATTGAGATTATTTGATAATAATTATATAAATGTTATCCGTGATATTTCTAGAAATGGAGTGATTTTAGTTAGAAAATATAGAAAAGATGATAGGTTTTAGTTGAAAAGGGGAATCGGTTAATTATTGGTAAATATAAAATTATTATTTTATTTTATTAAATAGAATGCATGTGATATGATTAGAAAAAGATATGATTCAGTTATAGAAAATTAAAAAGAAAACATGTTCTAGGTGAAAAAGGAAATAATTGATTAGTTTATAGTAATTATAATTTAATTACCTTATTTTACTAAATACAATTGCACGTAATATTTTTAGAAAAGGAGAAATTAATATTGTCCGTGATATTTATATTAAAAGAAAGATTTTAGTTAGAAAAATAGAAAAGATGATACGTTTTAGCTGAAAAAGGTAATTGGTTAATTATTAATATTAAAATATTATTAGTTTATTTTATTAAATAGAACCGCCCTTTATATATTTGGAAAAGATTGATTTTAGTTAGAGAAAATAGAAAGGTAACGTGAAAATTAAAAAGATGGCATGATTTATGTAAAAAAGATAATTGATTAGCTTATACAATAACTATTTAATTATGTCATTTTACTAACTAAAATTGCTCATAATTTTCAGAAAATGAGAAATTAATGTTGCCTGTGATATTTCTAGAAAAAAGGGAATTTAATTAGAAAAAATAGAAAAAATGATACGTTTTAGCTTAAAAGGTAATCAATTAATTATTGTTATTATAATATTATTATTTTATTTTTATTAAATAAAAATATCTGTGATATAATTGGAAAAATAGAGGTTTTAGTAAGTGAAGAAAAATAAGTAACGTGTTTTGACTGAAAAAGGTAACCGTCCATAATATAATTGGAAAAAGAGAGATGTTGTTTAGAGAAAAAATAAAAGGTAATGTGTTTTGGGTGAAAACGGTAATTGATTAGTTAATAGTAATTATAATATAATTATGTTATTTTATTAAACAAAGCTGCTTGTACTATTTTTTTTTTAAAAAAAAAGGAAAAATTAGTTAAATAAAATGGGAAAGATATTCTATCTTACCTGAAATATTAAACTATTTAGTTATTGAAAAATAGAAAAGGTGATATGTTGTTGAGTATTGAATACGATAAAAGAATACAGAGGGGGGGTGAATGGATTCTTGAACTTTTCTTTGGCTAGAGTCTATGTAGCAAATAAGTGTTTGTGTGTGCAGAGGTGAAGGTGCGGATAAAGAACAACACAAGACACAGTATCACTTTAATCTAATGTATTATTAGATAAAGGTTGCTACAATCTGTGAATACAAATGATAGTATTCTCAGCTTCGTTTTTCTCAGAGAGATATAGCTTACAACGTATGAAAAACTTGACTCACAAAGTTACAAAGTTAATGACTAATGAAGTGAGGCTGTATCCTTATAGAACATGGATACACCCTACTTACTACAAATAAGGTAGCTGAACAAATTACTTTCTAGTCTGTCTATCCTTTTTGAGTAAGTGTCCAAACGGTTACAGATTTGACTTTGCAAAGCCTGTTCAGATCCACTTCTTTAGCCCCTTGTCGCTTCTATATCTCTCCAAGCTTCCTTGTAGGCTTTCCAGAGCACGTTACAAATTGTGGTCCATAAAGTGCATTGGCTTGTTGCAGGTTTCTGACTTGTACAATTTCTTCAGTACTTTGTCTCCAAGAATGTATTCGAGAAGTGACTAAGTAGTTGATTCGAGAACTAGAATTGACTTGATCGATAACTCTGAGTTCTCGAACACTGTTATATTGACATATCGAATTACTTCTCGAATAGCTCTTTTCTTCAGGATTCCTTGAGTTGTCGAATAGAACACTTGACTTGTCGAATCCTTGAGATATCGAATAGCTTTCTGAGTCCTTGAGATATCGAATGGAACTTTGACTTGTTGACTCCTTGAGAACTCGAATACTACTTTGACTTGTTGACTTCCTGAGTTCTCGAATAGAGTACATAGACATATCGAATCTCTGAGATATCGAATGAGATATCGAATAGTGTATTCAGAGATATCGAATAGTGTCTTGAGATATCGAATCCCTGACTTCTCGAATGCTGGACTTATCGAATAGATAAATATACTTCTCGAATTGGTACTTAGGCAAATTCTTCATTTCTTCAAATCCCAACTGTGATTATTTGACAGTCTTTATCTTCTTGCTTGAGGCATGAACCTTGGAACTTCTTTCAAGCATTATTCTAGACTCTATAAGTACAGTTACACAACTAGGATTTGATGCCTATTACAAGTACAATACAAACAGAAACTCTACAACTAGAGGTTCCCTCAGTTAAGAGGTCATGTAAGTAATGCAAAGCATTACAAACAATTAGGCTTGTTATTAGATATATACAGGCATGCCTCTGTAACTAACAATCTCCCCCAAATTGTGAGTGAGACCCTTAGTCACAATTTCATGTCTGATAACAAGCCTAACATACATAAAGATAAAACTTTAACAGTACAGGTATGTAGATTGATTGAGGAAAGTACATAGAAGTGTTCTTACAAGTTATGAGAAACTACTAGCCATATCCTTTTGGATTCATCTCTTGAGCTTTGGCTTGCAGATTCTCATTTTTCATTTTCTCCTCAGCTTCTTTGGCTTTCTTCTTTGCATTTTTCTCCATGGCAAGAATAATGTCTTCCATTGCAGTGAGTTCTTCAATTAGAGGGGAGTCTGATAAATCCTTAAGTAATTCATTCAGCTGTTTCTCAGAATATACACTGATGTAGTCCATTCTAATCTTTACATTTCTACCATATTTCTTGTACTCAATGATGTAAGGATTAAACTTGACTCTACACAGACCCATAGCTCTCAATTCATCAGCCTTAGTTTCCATTGCAGCAAACTCCTCCTCCCTTTTCTTTAGTAGCTCCTTACTGTTCTTTCTCATTTCTGCCTGGTGATCTCTCTTCATTTTGACAAAGTCAATTAACTCCAGCTTCCATACCCTTTCCACTCTGTCTTCAGAATCCAACATTGCAATTATTCTTTCTATGTCATATAGCTTGCCCCAGTGCTGACACGTTCCTTGTCTGAATTTCTTCTGTCTTCCATCAGTATATTTTATTTCAAGAAAATCATCAACAATGGGAACATGATAGATTCTTTGAGCCCATATGAACTGCAGTTGGTCTTCATCATAGATTTCATCCAGAGGTGGTAGGTTCAATCCTGGAATTATTGTCAGTGCCTTTGATTTCGATATTGATAAGTGGAGTTTATATCCACTTGGAACATTCTATAATGGCTTAAATTGATTGTCTTGGACTCAAGTTTGTGGTAGTTTTGATGTATTTTGCTTAGTTGTGCAGATTTACGAGAATGTTGACTAAGGTGGATGCTTCTATAATTTTTGGGGAATTAATTGATTAAAATTCGGATTTCTGAGAAGGGCTTGCGCAGTCTACACTGTTTTGGCCATATCTTGAGTTCTACAACTCCGTTTGAGGCCCATAAGCAGTCCACGCGAAGATAACGAGATTCTCTATCATTCTAAGGTGGTCCAGAGGTCCAATTACAACTGGAACGGCTCTGGAAAGAGAAGAAAAGTCA
Source organism: Kitagawia praeruptora (assembly GCA_037693485.1). NCBI lineage: Eukaryota > Viridiplantae > Streptophyta > Magnoliopsida > Apiales > Apiaceae > Kitagawia > Kitagawia praeruptora. The sequence goes on along the minus strand of CM075352.1, from coordinate 26,429,039 downwards.
GCTACGAATTTTCACTAAAAACAGAATCAGTTTAGGAAACGTATTTTGCAGAAATTTTATTATAATTCTGTTTTGGTATTTTCTTGTTGGGCAAGACTTCTAGAGCCTATATAAACACATCTAACCTTTGTAATCATTATCATTAGGAGTAGAACCATTACATATCAATTACTTAGATTTATTTGTATTTTTTCATACTTTGTTTTTATCATGGTTTCATCAGATCCCATGATGACGAGAGGTTCAATTATGAACTAATCGTTGTCATGGGATTCTAACGGATTTATTTATGGAGCTTTAGTATCTTGATGCTTTAAAGATCTGTGTGTGATGTATATCTGATATCCTCGTATGGTTATGCTTAATTGATAGATGCGTCATGAACATCTAATTTGTTAATCTCTTGTGAAGTGAAAGTGGATCTTGAGATTTAGAACTTGCCATGCTAGCATAGGTTCATGATTGTTTATCAATATGATTCGTGGTGTGAGATGAAAATACTTATACTGCCCTGTGTGATCTTTATGGATAACTTGCTCTTCAACCGTTATGTTTTCAAATTCTATAGACATATAGGGTCTAAGCATAATTGGTGTCTATTCATCTTCTATCTCTTTTGTGGATGTATGGGTAGTTTGGTATACGTATGCTGACAGGTAGCGTGTACTTGTTTCGTGTTGTCCGATCAGATATCATAACCATTGCATATAGTGATTAAAGGCGTCAGATCTAAGCGAAGTATTTAATGAAGTTAGGATTCCATGGATTCTCTTGCAGAAGTAATTCGATTCCAATTCTCGTTAGTTAGTTAATTCTTAGTTGTTAGTTTACTTCTTAGTTAATTTAGTTTATAAAACCCATTATTGTTAATTGTCTTAGCAGTGCATAATAACCATACATTGTTGCATAGGTACAATACTGAATTAAAAACCAGATCTCTGTGGGAACGAACTTGACTTATATCTATATTACTTGTGACCACGTGTGCTTGCGTGATTTAGTGCAAACAAGTTTTTGGCGCCACTGCCGGGGATCATCGGTATTTTATTTATGGTTTATGTGCTTGTCAATAGTGGTCGTTAGCATTCACTGACTCGGATTTCTTACTTAGTTAGTTTGTTCATAGTGTTTCAGGTACTTGTCAGAGAGTGTGGGCATTGAAGATGGATTTTCTAAATTACTATGGAGTTCAGCAGGTGGCTAGTGTTTGTGAGCTATGTGCGGGCGCACATGAGACGTATCAGTGTTGGAGCAACCAAGGTGGTATTCAACAACCTCAGCAGCCTTATCAGCAGTATCAAGGTCAACAATATGGAGCACAGCCTTACTATCCTCAGAATATTCTGCAACAGCAGAACCAGAATTTTCTGCAACAACATGACCCGTGGCAATCTCAACCTCTGAGTTATGAGGAACAACCATATTTTCAATATCATCCTCAACAGTACCAGCAAGATGTTTCGGATATGTCATATTTCTTTGGTAGTGAAGATTTTCAACATCAGCAACCTACTCCTACTTTTCAGTCAGATGAGGTTCCTACTAGGGAGGAGATTAGGATGCTTGTGAAGAGTAATGAGGAGTCTCTCAAATCTTTGGAGATTCTAGTTGCTCAAGCTGTGAGAGCCTTGGAACAAGAGAAACAACAATTCATACCAGAAGTAATTCCAGAAAATAACGGTGATTTGGAGCAAGGTAATGCATGCATAATTGAAGAAGACAAATTCCAAGAGGAGGAGAGTGTTCACAAGCCATGTGAGGAATTTGATCAAGCTAGTGAGGTGGATGATTTGGAAAGGGCACAATTTGAGACAGACACTGATGAGCTACGCAAATTTCAAGAATTGGTATGTGCGTACCAAGAGGATACTAATGAGCTACGCAAATTTCAAGAATTGGTATGTGCGAACCAAGAGGATGAAGAACATGGGAAAGATGCAGGTCTTCTACTTGTCTCAGAGTATAAAGATGGAGGTAGCGCATTAGAGCCAATGGAGGAAGTTCTCGTTGAGGAACCAAAGGCTTTAGCAACTTACATTTACCCTCCTCCATTATATTCAAGCGAAGCCCGCGAATGTGTGTTGTTCTACAAATTGTCAGATTTTGGGTCAACAGATGAAGGCATTGGAAGAGGACATAGTTGTTACACGAATAGGCCAAGCGAGAAGAAGGGGCAGCAAGTGTGCCGTCGTGATGACGATGAAGTCTCGTGAAGATAGGACCAGGCGAATTATTATCATCCTTAATGGAGGTTTGGAAGTAACGTCAAGCTATTGACGTTAAAGAAGCGCTTCGTGGGAGGCAACCCATGAATTAGTGTAGAGAGAAAAAAAAAATTGAGTGTTGTATGAAAAAAAAAGAGTGTAGTGAAAAAAAAAATCTGTGTGAAAAGAAAAAAAAAATTTCTGAGAGTTCAAAAAAAAAAAAATCTGATGAACAGTAACGCAAACTGCGCTCCAGACACGCAATTTGCGCCCCAGTTGCGCAGGTTGCGCCTGCGTGACACTCTGTTTTCCGCCCCTAACACGCATGTAGCTCCTGCGTGTCTGCCCTGTTCCGCCCCGGATGTCCTGAAACGCATTAGCAGGATGCGTTATAACCCTGTTCTGCCCAGAATTTTTTCCGAAAATTCTTGTTTTTAACCATAAAAATTCCCCCAAATTCAATCCTAACTCAAATTTCTTCAATTCTAAATCCCTATATCTATCCTACATTAAATCTTAACCTCTCCAAATCTCTCCTACACTATAAATTTTTAAATCTCATCTATCCATCATCTTATATTTATACCCACCTATACATACAAATCCAATTCCTCTTCTATTTATTTAAATCTCTAAAAATTCAATTCTAAAGAGGAATTAATTGCAAGATCACCTCTTTGATTCGTATTGGGTAAAAAAAATTTCTCTAATTTTATTTTTATAACGAATTTGTGTTCTTGTAAATTGGGATTTTGTATTATTCTTGGAATTTGGGTTATTTTTGGTGTGGTATTGCTTGGAAATTATTGGTTGAACTTCTTGTGAGTTGGGAATTGATTCTTATTGCTCCTAGCGTGGATGGGGGAGGATATGTAAGGCACCTTGTAGGTATGTTTTCTGCTATCCCTTGTATTTACTTCCATTCAATGAGGACATTGAATATTTTAAGTTTGGGGGTGGTTTGAGGGATTAGTAGTTGTTGTTGTATTATTTGTTCATGTAGGATTTCATGCTTTGCATATTAGTAGTAGTAAATTATGCATTTATGTTCGTGTTATCTACGTTTGTTTCATATAGGACATTCTGTTTTTATGTTAGTATATCATGTGAGTTCATAATAGTTTGCATTTGCACCCATGCTTGATAGGAATTTTGTGTTGTTGACACTTTTGATTGAGAAGTGATATGCTTTGTTCTTGTGCACACACATACACTAGTAAGTTGAAGCTAGTAAACTTATTGAATGTTGTAAGTGATTAGAAGGACATGAATATGTGCAAGATGATTTAGTTTGCATTCTTTGAATACAAGTCGGTGCATTATAGAGATTTTTGCTTGGGATTGAGTATGTTTTTCCACCAAGTGAGTTTTGAGCCTTATTGCATATTTGTTGCAATTTATTCATTTGCTTGAGTGTCCACGGATTGTTTGCATTGCTAGCAGTTGTTTGAGGTCTTTCTTGAAACGCATGACATTATTTGACGATTAAAATGATAAAGGCATTTAGGAATAACCGCATATGAAACCATATTACCACACCATGTTTACATGATCAATTAGTTAACCCGTTGAGCTTAATCCTATTTTTTCGATGACATACCACATTACTTGCCTAGACCTTTTTCTTGTATTGGCCTTACATTAATTTGAACCCACATTGTCAAAGGCTAGTAGAGTGCTTAAGGGAGTAATAAGGTGTGCAAGGAGGGGTTTATTGTTGGTCATACTTTTGGGGGAAATATTGAAGATTGGGTTGTTTACTTGGTAGTCGGCATATGTAATAAATTATGGGATCATTGTTATTGTTTATAGTATTGTTTGTGTTCTATTTAGCTCTCGGGAAAAAAAAAAGAAAAAAAAAACAAAAGAAAAAAAAGAGAAAAGAAAAGAAGAAAAAAAAATAGAAAAAAAAGGAAAAAAATTATTATGAGAGCATGTTTGTGTTTGTTGTGATCCTACTTTAGTCGACTCGTCGATTGTTTTTGTTGGAAGAAGAATAGTAAAATTATGTGGGGGGAAAATAGGGCGTTGTGTATGATTTATTATAGTTCTTACTAGCTTTTGACACTTCACCTGTTTTGGCTTATTTGACATACCTTGTCCCTAGCCCCGTTACAACCCAAATAAAGACCTTTTAATTATCGTCATTGATGTATGTTGTGTTAAGAGTTAGATTGATACCAAATGTCAAGCGTGTTTATGATTTTGTTGGAGTTGAGTGATACACTTACCCTTGTTCTTGAGTGAAAATTCTTTTGTGAGTGGATTGTGAGTGTTGCTTGTTTTTGCGTATGAGATCCCGAGTTTTGTCTTAAAGATGTACTCTTGTAGGCTTAGCATGTTTACTAACTTATTCTTACATTTGACATGGGCTTGCGAGAACTTATGCATGTTCATTGAGTAGACTATGTGAATACTTGCACTTTCGACACCAAGACATTGCGTATTTACTTTGATTCTTAAGTTGATATGGCATGAGAGGATTTGAATGTATGGTAGGATAGTATTAGATTATTTGCATTTTCATATTAGTTGCATTCATGCATTGCATTGCATTAGGTTAAATGGATTTTGTGGGTACATTCGCTATAGGCCCTCACGAGACCTTACTCATCCACTAGGGCTGCCTAGGGGTTTAAAGGGCTTGTTGCATATGCCAAATGCAACCGTGATCACCTACGGAAGTGGTACTAGTTAGTTAGTTAGTTGTAATTGTTTATGCTTGAGGACAAGCATCGGTTTAAGTTTGGGGGTGTGATAAGTGGAGTTTATATCCACTTGGAACATTCTATAATGGCTTAAATTGATTGTCTTGGACTCAAGTTTGTGGTAGTTTTGATGTGTTTTGCTTAGTTGTGCAGATTTACGAGAATGTTGACTAAGGTGGATGCTTCTATAATTTTTGGGGAATTAATTGATTAAAATTCGGATTTCTGAGAAGGGCTTGCGCAGTCTACACTGTTTTGGCCATATCTTGAGTTCTACAACTCCGTTTGAGGCCCGTAAGCAGTCCAAGCGAAGATAACGAGATTCTCTATCATTCTAAGGTGGTCCAGAGGTCCAATTACAACTGGAACGGCTCTGGAAAACAGAAGAAAAGTCAGCTACGAATTTTCACTAAAAACAGAATCAGTTTAGGAAACGTATTTTGCAGAAATTTTATTATAATTCTATTTTGGTATTTTCTTGTTGGGCAAGACTTCTAGAGCCTATATAAACACATCCAACCTTTGTAATCATTATCATTAGGAGTAGAACCATTACATATCAATTACTTAGATTTATTTGTATTTTTTCATACTTTGTTTTTATCATGGTTTCATCAGATCCCATGATGACGAGAGGTTCAATTATGAACTAATCGTTGTCATGGGATTCTAACGGATTTATTTATGGAGCTTTAGTATCTTGATGCTTTAAAGATCTGTGTGTGATGTATATCTGATATCCTCGTATGGTTATGCTTAATTGATAGATGCGTCATGAACATCTAATTTGTTAATCTCTTGTGAAGTGAAAGTGGATCTTGAGATTTAGAACTTGCCATGCTAGCATAGGTTCATGATTGTTTATCAATATGATTCGTGGTGTGAGATGAAAATACTTATACTGCCCTGTGTGATCTTTATGGATAACTTGCTCTTCAACCGTTATGTTTTCAAATTCTATAGACATATAGGGTCTAAGCATAATTGGTGTCTATTCATCTTCTATCTCTTTTGTGGATGTATGGGTAGTTTGGTATACGTATGCTGACAGGTAGCGTGTACTTGTTTCGTGTTGTCCGATCAGATATCATAACCATTGCATATAGTGATTAAAGGCGTCAGATATAAGCGAAGTATTTAATGAAGTTAGGATTCCATGGATTCTCTTGCAGAAGTAATTCGATTCCAATTCTCGTTAGTTAGTTAATTCTTAGTTGTTAGTTTACTTCTTAGTTAATTTAGTTTATAAAACCCATTATTGTTAATTGTCTTAGCAGTGCATAATAACCATACATTGTTGCATAGGTACAATACTGAATTAAAAACCAGATCTCTGTGGGAACGAACTTGACTTATATCTATATTACTTGTGACCACGTGCGCTTGCGTGATTTAGTGCAAACAGATATCTTCACCCTTCTTGCAGCATGCTTAATTTTACTCCTCCTTGTATGATTGCTAGGCAGAAACTTATGACCCTTATTGGTAGACCATAGTAGTATTCCATTAGCAGTTTGCTTTCTGAAACATACACATGGTTTCTTGATTTGAATCCCCTTCACTTCTTGAGGTGCCAAAACAGTTACATACGCCAGAGATGTAGATTTTGATGAATCATTACTAGTGACATCCACCCTAGACATTGAGCCTTGTGTTGTGGTGGAAGTGTCATTACTAATGTTCATGGCTTGCTGTTTTCCACTCTTCTTTTCATATACCTTTCCTCCACCCTTGTCATCATCCTTCTTTCTGCTTTTATCATCCCTTTTCTTCTTGTCATCACTGCCCTTATATCTCCCTTGATCTCCACCCTTGCTTCCACTTTTATCATGATCATCCTTGTCTTGATTTGACTTTCCACCTTGAGCAATAGGCTTGATGTCTGATTGAGAGTTGATAAACTTCACCAGAATGTTAAGAGCCTCCTTTTCAGATTCAGATTTTCCACTCCTTGAATGTAGAACTCCAGCCAGAAACTTTATGGTGGACATGTTGTTTGCTTTTAGATGTTGGCCAAATCTGAAAGCAACAATGTCTTGATCCTTTTCATATAGAATACAATGAGGCTGAGGAACTACTTGAGGCAGTTGAGATTTCATGCACTTGGTGAGAATCTCTTTGAGCATATCATTGTCTAGTGAGTTATTCCTTTCTATCTTCTTGATGATTGTTCCAAGTTCAGAGCTAGATAGAATTTGAAAGGCTTCAATGTGGATGTGAAAGAGGTTCTTGGCAGTGTGAACTAAGACTTCTCTATCATTCGAAAGAATGATGGCATGGGGATTGGTTTGCACAATTTCTCTTCTCACTACAGTGACTAGAAACACATCTTGCACAAGAAGCTTGATGTAGTCAAAGTAATGGAAATTGGCTCTTTTCCTTAACTCTTGTAGATGCTTCAAAAAGGCTATGTCATGGTATAGTCTAGAGTTTGCAGTTTCTTGACATACCCTTTGAGTAAGCACATTTCTGAATTTTGAAGGTTCAACTTGAAGGGATTGTTTAGCAATGTCAGGGATGTCAAATTCATATTCTGACTTCCCTTCAGTTTTATATGGCTTGACAACTTCATCTACAACCACTTTCTTCAGCTTGTCATCCTTGGATGTAGATTTCTCAGACTGAGATGACTTAGCAGTTCTTGGTTGGCCACCCTCATTGGTTGTAATGCCTTTGGCTTGAGATTTCTCCCCCTTAGTCTGAGGCTCCCCCTTAGATTTTGAGTTCTTTATTATCCTCTTCTCCCCCTTAGGCTTGTTGTTAGGCACAGAGACTGTAGTAGGAGCCTTTGGAGTTGAAGATTCTTCAAGTAGAGGGATACCCATGTGCTTCATCATGGCAGACAGCATAGATTGTTGATCCATAAGAACATTAGCAGTGGTAGTGGCTTGAGTGTTCAATTGCTCAGTTAGATTTGTAACCTTGCCTGCCAGATGGGCATTGGATTCTTTGAGAGACACCACTTCCCTTTCAAGAGTATCAACCTTGGTGAACAGTGCAGTGGCCTTGAAACCAGTTAAGGATTGATCTTGCAGTCTTTTCACTTCAGACTTGGTCATTTCATGCAAAGGGACTTCAGTGACCAGCTTGTCTTCATACTGATTTTTGAACAGTGTTCTGAGCATGGCATTGGCCTCTGTAGTCTGGTCAGATAGATTTTGAAATCTGTTTCCTAGGCCTGTGACTGTGTCTGTGAGGAGGGCTAGGCCATTATCCATCTTGGTGCAGGTGGTGTTGCAGTGTTTGAGATCTTTGACCACATTGTCTAGTTGAGGAAATTTAGCATCAAAGGCCCTCTTTACTTCTGCTACTGAAGTGGTTGTCTTGTCACACACCCTGTTGACTTCAGTTTTGACTCCCTTGCCAAGATAGTGTGCAGCCTTGAGGAAACCCTTGTAGGAATCATTGACAGCTTCATACACTTCACCAGGAGACAGGGATTTTGCATTGGAGCCCAGTGAAGTGATGTATTCCTCTCTAAGATATTGAAGTGCTTCACTGAGAGTTACATCATACTTTCCTTGCAGCCAGGCATCTGCATACCATCTCTCTCAGCATCATCAATAATCTTGGCCTTCTGCATCTCCACATCATCCCTATGGCATAGTAGGATGGCCTCATAGTCTGGATTAGAGATGTTGGAGGTGACAAGGTTCTGAGCTATTTTTACAAACTCAGGAATCTGATCCACAATTAAGCTTTGAAGTGCTTCAACCGTCAATTTTTGTGGAACAGACCCTAATCCTGAAGCACTGTCATGTTGCACAGGCTTCAGCCATTGTGACATAAAGTCAGAGCTAGAGCTAGGTAAACTAGACTCCTCAGTTACAGATGCAACTTCTGTAACCAGATGGATTGACTCTACTACTGGTGTCTCCATAGAAGTGGGATGAGTTACACCAGCAGTTGACACAGGCACAGAGTCTCTAGTAAAAACTATTGAAGCCTCTGTGTTTGTGATGGTGTCATTAGGATATGCCCCAGCATGCATTCCCTCACCATCTAAATGTGGTCCTGGGTGGTGAGCAAAGTGTCATGCACTAAGTCACTTGAAATTATTGGCTCATCAAGAGAAAAGAATTCTTGATGATCAATGCCTTGCATCTCAGTTGCCTGAGTTGCAGGTTCCAAAGAAATTTCAGTGTTAGATTCTGGAAGAGGAGTGTCTTGTAGAGTAGATTTTGGCAACTCCCCCTGAGAGATAGAGGGAGTTTCAAGTGTGATGTGCTCTCCACTCAGTGTAGTGCCAGCCTTATCACTCCTATGTGCTGACTCAATACAAGAAGGTGCATTGGGGAGGATGCTTGATTCTATAGATGCACCCTGTTGAGAGGATACATCTAGTGAGCTGTTTGCCCCTGATTTTACAACTTAAGCCATTTGTGTGACTGAAGAGGTGGTCTTAGTTTTCTTCTTCTTCTTTGGCCTTAGTAATGGTGACTCTGGTTCCTTCCTTTCTAGACCTAGTTCAACAGCTAATGCTGCTTCAGATAGAATATTTAAAGGTGCAGACATTACTTCCTTTCTCTTCTTTTTACTAACATCACCCTTTTGAGAGGATGATGCAGTTGGCTCAGTGATTGGTAGAGTGTTTGGTTGAGAGGGTTGGTTAGCTAGCCCTGTGTTAGCATTTTGTTCTACTTGCTTGGGCTTAGCTAACTCAGACTTAGAGGCAAATGTTGGCATGTTGTGGGGGTAAGTTCTAAACAGACTCTCCATATGGGGAGTTATGTTAAGTCTTACATCCACATCATTCCTAGTCTCCAAATTACCAAAAATGAGTTTGGTCATGGATTTAGGATAGCCTATTCTATTTTTATTCATCCCATCTAATTCAATCAATTTATCATCTAAGAAATTAAGGACAGATTGAATAAAACGAGGGAAGAAAATTTCATTACCTCTCTTGGCTGAATTCTTACCAAGTCTCCCATACAGCTCCTGCAGAATGATGAGACCAACGTCTATCTTCTTTCCATAAGCTAAGGCATAGCCTATTTGCTGTGCAGGAGTACTGATTTGGTCATAGCTCGATTTTTTTGCAGTGAAGACTTGAAGAAGTGTAGCAAACACATAACTCCATTCCTTCCTCAAATGCTTCCTGTTCAAGTGCCCAAGACTGATTCTGTCTGCATATTTGATGAAATCAAAGAAGTCTTCCAATTCAGCATTTGTAGCAAGTGGGTCATACACCTCTCCTTTGGTACCCATCCCAAGTGCCTCATTCATATCCTCTGTGGTGATAGTGAGATTTTTGTCTTGAATCTTGCAGTAGATGATGTACGAGGATATTGCAGAGTCAAGAGCCACCACCTCCACTGTAGCAGACTGCCAAAACTGTTCTAGAATATCGAGATACATAGTTGGGTTAACAGATAGAGCATTCTTGATGTACGATTCAGACATCCACTTCACAAAGCACTTGAAATTGGCGTTGGGTGCTTCAACATCACTAGTTAGAGCAATGAAATTGGTGTTGAACTTTACTGTTGCCATTTGTGTGTGAGAGAGAGAGAGAAGAAATCGAAGGTAAAAGAAGAAATTTAGCTTTTGTAGTTAGGGTTTCAGAGGTTTTGGGAGATTGGATGCTTGAGAAATCGAATGAAATGAATCGAATAGATGTGAAGTTGTAAAAGTATGAAGTACTTGAATTATCGATTAGATGTATGTTCTGTATCGACAAGTCAGGCATTCGAGAAGTAGAAAACAACTATTCGAGAAGTCAAGAAAGGCTTATTCGATAACTCAAGCAGGTTGAAACTCATAGCTGGCAGTTATCTAACTTAGAAATAATTCTAAATTAAATAAAATGTGTTTTTATGAGTGAATTAAACTTTTAGACAAGAGTCCAAAATCGGTTAAAATTCAGCGAGAATTCAGCCTTTTCAAATGATTCGAGAACTCAACTATGATATTCGAGAACTCAGCCATTAGAGAACTCAGTTACCATATTCGAGAAGTCAAGAATACTTCTATTCGATAACTCTAAAAGACTCTATTCGAGAACTCGAGAGTGCTCTAATGAGACTAGTTAGAGATGTCGAATAGTGAACCATTCGAGAAGTCTGACTTATCGAAATATATTCATCACTCACAAAGAAAATTTAATTTTCACTATCTTTTAAAATTTACCAGCCATATTCATTGAAGAATATTCTAGTAAATTAAACAGTGATTTTCTCAAAATTTCACAGAAATTTCAAGTCAACAAAAATATGATTTTCCAACATATGCAACAGATTTGAAATATTTATAAATCATATTTCAGCCAACACTTACTCCAAAAATATTGAGAATTTAGATAAAGTAAGTGTTTACTGCTGCAACAATCTATACAAGCTCTATCCATTCGCATATTATCTAAGCAAGCTACGTCACTATCTTGAATTATCGGTTTAAGGTTTAAATATCTAGCAGTCAATCTTTGTTAAGTAGAAACATCAAACACATAGGTTAATGGTGTGGGAATGTTGATGTTTAAGATAGCAATAAGATGAACTAACTCAGCTATAATTTCCATAAGCATAACCATAATATGTTTATACACCACAACACATGAAGTCAGAATTTGTTTACGATTACTCACAGGTGCGCGCGCCATGACTGTAGAACACACAAAATATACATGTAAAATTGAAAAGGTTAAGAAACAATTGTCACAGAATAAACTGAATTCCTAACATAACACAAGCACTTAATCCCTTTTCAACGAATTACTAATAAACCACATAGATGATATACATATAGCAAGAAGAAGTCAATAAAATTACATACCCGAAACCTTTTTTGCAGATATGAATACAAAGAATGATAAGAGTGATTTATTTTAGCAGAGAGAAAAGTATATATACATATATACCCACACATACAGATGAAAAAAAACCCGCCACTTCAATACAAAATATGCGCCTTTTCTATTTTTTAGGGATAAATATGGTATTTTATGATACTAGCTTATAACCCGTGCAATGCACGGTTCCTTTTTTAAATTTTAAAATAATTTTACTTTTTTTAATTTTATATGTTATTAATTTAAATATAAAATTATTGTTAAAAAGTTGATGATACATAAGATTTTACACTTTCGATTTAATATTTGTACTCTACCTTGAATTATTAAAATTTGATTTGAAAGATTTTATAGCCCACGTGAAATTAACAAAAAAAATCTTTAATTTAGTGATAGTTTAACAATTATTTTCCGATTAAACCTACTAAAAAACAAATAAGAAAAGAATTTGGCGCTTTTTTACATTGAAAATTCTATTCGATTTATAGATTGTACTTATAATTCGTTTTGATTTTCAAAATACCTTTGTTATTATTTGAAGATAGTTCTACTAATAATAAAATACAATTTTAATAATAAGTGTATGAGAGATTTTGTCAAAAACTTTGATAATTGGTAGTATGGTCAAAATAAATAAGAACCGTTGAATCTTAAAATAAATAGATGAAAACCGTTGGTGTTTCCATTTGAATAATAATTATTAAATCATCAATAAATTAAAGATAATTCTATAAGTTTCGCGTGAATTGTAAAATCATCCAAATCTTATTTATAGATCTCAATATAGAGCCCAAATAGTAAATATAAATATTTTTTAATAATAAAAAATAAATAAAATTTAATTCTAATGCAAAGTTTTTTAATTATATCCTTTTTCAAATTATAATTTTTTTTAAAATTCAGTTCCAGTGCAACCTTTTCTAATTATATCGTTTTTAAATTATAATTTTATTTTTAAAATTCACTTATAAGGCAACATTTTCTAATCATATCCTTTTTAGATTTTAATTTTCTCTTTTAATATGATATAATCTTGATCGTCAATTTTTTAAAAAATAGATTCTACAGTTGAGATTATTTTGGTAGTACAGTGACGAAAATTATGGATAAGATCTCTATTATGCTTATTATATATAAATAGCTTATAACCCGTGCAACGCACGACTACTTTTTTAATATCTTTAATTACATTATATATATTTTAATTTTATAAGTTATTAATTTACATAACAATTTTTTATTAAAAATTGATATAAATAAGTTTTACACGCTCGATTTAATATTTGTACTCTATCTTAAATTTTTAAAATTTAATTTGGACGATTACGGCCCACGTGAAATTAACAAAATAATCTTTAATTTGGTGATGGTTTAATAAATTTTTTCTAATTAAATCTACGTAGAAGGAAAAAAGAGAAAAAATTGACGATTTTTTACGTTGAAAATTTTATTTGATTTATGAATTCTACTTATAATTCGTTTTGATTATCAAAATACCATTATAATTATTTGAAGATGGTTCTACTAACAACCAAATACAATTTTAATAATAAGTGTAAGAGGGATTTTGTCCAAAACTTTGATAATCGGTAGCCTGGACCTCTATACGACAAATATCTTAAAATAAATAAATGAAAACCGTTGGATCTAGCATAAAAAATATTTAAATTTTAATATATTATAAACTAAAAAATGTATTTATATTGTAATATGAAAATATATATGTCAATGATTTAAATCATATATAATTAGGTTTTCTACATTGAATAGCATTATCAATGTAGGAATTCTACGTAAAATTGTATTAATGTAAAAACTCGTAATCATATTTTCTCTTGAGATTTTTAGTTTTTTCATTTGAATAATAATTATTATATCATTACTAAATTAAAAATAATTTTATGAGCTTCGCGTGGATTGTAAAATCACCAAAATCTAATTTCTAGATCTCAAGATAAAGCCCAAAGAGTAGTAGATATGATTTTTTTTTAAACACTAATAAAAAATAAATAAAATATAATTCTAATTTAACCTTTTTTAATTATATCCTTTTCAGATTATATTTTTCTTTTAAAAATTCAATTTTAATACAACCCTTTCTAATTATATCATTTTTAGAATATAATTTTTCTTTTTAAAATTCACTTCAAATGCAACATTTTCTAATTATATCCTTTTTAGATTATAATTTTTTTTTAATGCGATCTAATCTTGATTCCTTTTTAGATTATAATTTTCTTTTTAATGTGATCTAATCTTGATCGTCTATTTTTAATCCAACGGATCATATGATTTTGATAGTACAGTGACGACGACCAAAAATAGTGACGACGACCAAAAATTTGGATAAGATCTCCCTTATGCTTATTATATATAAGGTATTAATGATGTATTCACCTAGCCAGAATCTGAAGAATTCAGCATTCCAATCTCACTAACCAACCTTGTGAAGGTGGCTTCATCTAATGGCTTAGTGAATATATCAGCTAGTTGTTTATCTGTAGAAACATAATGCAACTCAATAGTCCCATTAGTTGCATGTTCCATTATGAAATGATATCTGATGTCAATGTGCTTTGTCCTAGAATGATTGACAGGATTGGCAACTATAGAGATTGCACTTGTGTTGTCACACATGATTGGAATTCTTTCCAACACAAGTCCATAATCTCTAAGTTGATTTCTAATCCAAAGCACTTGAGCACAGCAACTTCCAGCAGCTATGTATTCAGCCTCAGCTGTAGAAGTTGACACAGATTGTTGTTTCTTGCTATACCAAGAGACTAACCTTTGTCCAAGAAACTGGCAGCTACATGAGGTGCTTTTCCTATCCACTCTGCATCCAGCATAATCAGCATCAGAATAACCAACCAGATTGAACCCTGTGTCCTTAGGATACCATAGTCCCAAGTTTGGAGTGCCCTTCAGATATCTAAAGATCCTTTTTATAGCAATCAAATGTGATTCTTTTGGATTTGATTGAAACCTTGCACACAAGCATGTAGCAAACATGATGTCTGGCCTACTTGCAGTGAGATAGAGTAGAGAACCAACCATGCCTCTGTAGACTGAGATATCTACCTTCTTGCCTTTAGCATCTTCATCCAATTTAGTGGCAGTGGCCATGGGTGTCTTTGCAGGTGAGCAATCTTCCAAGTCAAACTTCTTCAATAAATCCTTGATATACTTGGTCTGACTAATAAAGATACCATCCTTCCTTTGACTGACTTGCAACCCAAGAAAGAATGTCAACTCTCCCATCATACTCATCTCATATATGCTCTGCATGAGTTTAGAAAATTTCTCACACAGCTTCTCATTTGTAGAACCAAAAATGATATCATCCACATAGATCTGAACTAAGATAAGATCATCACCATGCTTCTTGTAAAACAATGTCTTGTCCAGTGTGCCTCTAGTGAATTGATTCTCAAGAAGAAATTGTGATAAAGTATCATACCATGCTCTTGGAGCCTGCTTAAGTCCATACAATGCCTTAAGCAATCTGTAGACAAATTCTGGGAAGTGTGGATCCTCAAAACCAGGTGGTTGTTGCACATAAACTTCTTCTTCCAACTCTCCATTCAGAAATGCACTTTTGACATCCATTTGATATACTTTAAAGTTTGAATGAGCAGCAAATGCCAAGAATATTCTGATGGCTTCCAATCTAGCAACAGGAGCAAATGTCTCATCATAATCAATGCCTTCCTGTTGAGAGTATCCTTTTGCAACCAACCTTGCTTTGTTCCTTATAATTACACCATCTTCATCCATCTTATTCTTTAGAACCCATTTTGTTCCAACAATGGTTCTGTTCTTTGGTGCATGCACAAGTTCCCATACTTTGTTCCTTTCAAATTGATTCAGCTCTTCTTGCATAGCAATAATCCAATCTGGTTCCAACAGTGCATCATCAAGTTTCTTAGGCTCAACTTGTGATAGAAAAAAGCCATAGAGGCACTCATTCTGAGTTGCTCTCCTAGTCCTTACTCCTGCATTCGGATCTCCAATGATTTGCTCTGCAGTTTGTGATCTATCCCATTTCCTTGAGTGCTCAGCCTGATTTCTCATTCTTGATGTTGCTTCATCATCCACATCATGGTCATTCTCATTTCCTCCCCCTGTGAAGTTGCCACTACTCACAGGTGTGTCTTGGATGCTTGTTTCCTCACTATTGATTGGCACAAATTCTTCTCTTGTATCATCATTCACTTGAGTTTGTTGAACTCGAGTTTCAACTTCAGTTTCAGTCTCTTCATCAGAATCATCTAGATTATCAAACTTCAATGGATCTTTATCTTCATCATTGGCTTCTTCTAGTCCAGGTTGTTTGCTGTCATCAAATGTTACATCTGTGCTTTCCATAACTTTCTTTTGACTGATGACATAAACCTTGTATGCAATTCTTTCCATAGAGTAGCCAAGAAAAATTCCTTCAAATGCTTTTGCATCAAATTTTCCAACATATTCAGAATTATCCTTCAATACAAAGCATTTGCTTCCAAAAGTATGAACATACTTTAGAGTAAGCTTCTTTCCAGTCATCAAGTTATAAGGTGTCTTTCCAATGTTTTTGTTGATGAGGGTTCTATTCTGGATATAGCATGCAGTGCTCACAGCCTCAGCCCAAAAACATGTAGGCATTTTTGCATCAAGTAACATTGTTCTAGCAGCCTCAATTAGAGTTCTATTCTTCCTCTCAACAACTCCATTTTGTTGTGGAGTCCTTGGAGCTGAGAATTGCTGAGAAATACCATTCTCTTTACAGAATGCTTCAAGTATGACATTTCTGAACTCTGTTCCATTATCACTTCTCAGTGCAATCACACTTGCATTGTTTGCCTTTGCTTCCTTGTCAACTTTCTTTATATGCTCAATGATTACTTGTGGAGCCTCATCTTTTGATGCCAGAAATTCCACCCATGTATACCTTGTAAAATCATCAACCATCACCAAGGCATACTTCTTTCTTCCTAGTGACATAATATTGACAGGCCCAAACAGATCCATATGAATGAGTTGTAGGGGCTTGGTTATAGATGTCACTATCTTTGTCTTGTGGCTTGATCTTTTCATCTTTCCTTTTTGACAAGCCTCACACACTCCTTCTTGACAGAATTCAAGTGTGAGCATGCCTCTCACTAACTCTCTTTTGACTAGAGAATTAATGGCTTTGAAGTTCAGGTGTGATAGTTTCTTGTGCCACAGCCAACAATCTTCATTTGATGCTTTTGAGTAGAAGCAACAAATTTTGTCTTTGTTTGCAGAATCCATATTAGCTACAAACAGGCTTCCCTTTCTTACTCCAGATAGAGCAAAATCACCAGTCTTCTTGTGGGTGATCAAACATTCATCTTTGTCAAAATCCACCTTGAATCCCCTATCAGTAAACTGACCAACACTTAGCAGATTATGCTTGAGCCCCTTGACTAGTGCTACATCTTCAATGATGACATTACCAACTTTCAACTTGCCATATCCCAATGTGTTACCCATGCTGTCATCTCCAAAAGCAACCATTGGGCTAGCCTTTTCCTCATATTGTGATAGCAGGGCCATATCACCAGTCATATGATTTGAGCATCCACTGTCCAAAATCCACATGACCTTCTTTTCACTTTCTTTGCCCTGCAAACACAAAGGTATTACTTTTCCTTCGGTACCCAAACAAGTTTGGGTCCATGTGACTTAGAAACAGTTTTATCATAAACAACATGCTTGTCAACTTTCTTGGCATTAGTCTTCTTGTCACTGTTAGAAGTCTTAGAACCTGAGGTTTCAGACTTAGGTGACAAAGGTACCTTCCTAGCTTTAGGAGGACTCGAAGTCTTTGACCTGGTATAGTGTGTGTGAGAATTGTGACTGATACAACCATCAATGAATTGCCTTCTCATATTGAAACAACTAGTCATAACATTCATATTGCATGGCATACAGTCAAATTTATCACAAAATGGTGCATCTCTATGTCTTAGAGGCACATAACAATCATAGAAAGGTTTGGACACACTACCAACAGGTTTCTTGCATGCATGAGTTAAATGATTGGTACTGAAACAGTTTTGACAAGTTTTCCTAGGGGCATTAGGCATATAAGCATAGTTGTTATCCTTGTTAATCCCTAACTTGCCATTTTTGTTCTGTTTCTTCTTAGTTACTTTCTTTTCTGATTCACTCTTCCCAGCTGAAACAAACTTAACAAACTTCTTAGGTCTTGGCCTATCAACTACTGGCTCCTTGGCTTTTGACTTGACACTCTCACTCTTGGAAGATGCTTGTTGTTCATTTGATTGTGCCTCATCCTCATCATTCAACATTTGTTTGATGAGTAAGGCATCCTCATCAATTTCAAATGTTGGTTCCTTAAAAATTGGATTTTCAGTCTTTTTCAAAATGTGAGGCACTTCCTCATGAACAACTGTGTCATCTTCAATGACAACATAGCCTTTTCTCTGTTTAAGAGTGTCATAATCAATTCCAATAGTAGCCTTGGGTTTTGCTTCAATTTTCTCACAGTAGGATTTCACTAGACCAGATGATTTCTTGAAAGTTTTTAGTTTGAATTCATTTTCAGCTAATTCATCCCTAAGAGCCTTTTCAACCTGACTAGCACACAAAACCTTATTCTGCAGATATTCAACTTCTTTCTTAAGGTTTTCTACTTGCATAGCAGTTAGCTCATGTTCCTCATTCTTTTTGGTTAACATTTCATTTCTAGTAGATAGTTTAGCAATCTCTTCATTAGCAGCAGTCATACTAGTATGAATGTTAAACATTTCAATAGATAGTTGTTTAATCATGCATTTATACTCTGAAATAGACATGTCTATAGTAGTGAGAGATGGTACCTGAGGGTCTGATGGAGATGTGTCATCCTTGGAATTGGCCATCAAGGCATAATTGCAGAATTCTTGCTCCTCTCCATCACTGTCAGAATCATCCCAACACTTCCCTTCAGCTATGTAGGCCTTACCTTGTGTCTGCTTTTTCAGAAGGGCCTCACACTTAGCTTCAAGCTCAAGATAATCTCTATCCTTCTTTTTAGGCTTCTTGCATTCACTGCTAAAATGCCCTAGGTCTTTGCATCTATAGCACCTTACAGATGACCTATCCACATGGCTGGTTTTAAACTTATTCTTGTTTGGTTTCACAGGTGCCTTGCTTTTGTTGAATGAATGGTTTTGGGTTTTGGGTTTGAAGGGTTGATTCCTTTTGAATCTGATGTTTGGAAATTTTTTGGCCATGAAAGCATATGAAGTGTTTTCTATCCCATCTAGTTATTCAAGAGTGTAAAACTCTTCTTCCTCCTTCTCCTCAACAGGTTCACTTACCTCAGGTTCAGTTTCTTCCTCTTCTACTACCTCCTCTATCCTTAACTAACTTGTAGATGCTTCTAAGTCTTGAATAGATTTGTTGACAATCAAGGCACATGATGTGTTTACCATTCTGCCTTGATTGGCTTGGATAGCCCTTTTCTGAAGCAACTCAAGCTCATGAGTTTTTAAAACTCCATAGAGCACATCATATGTAACTTTGTTCAAATCTCTTTCCCTTAGAGAAATGACCCTTTGCTCTAGATGGTTTGGTGAGGATAGCAGAAACTTCATGTTTAACTCCTTGGTACTGTAAACCTTGCCATTTATCTGCAACTCAGTAACTAGCTTGTGAAATCTCTCAAACATCTCAGTAATGTTTTCCTTGGGCTGTGCCATGAAAGCCTCATACTGTGTGACCAGTATCTGTTTCTTGTTTTCCTTAACCTCATCAGTTCCTTCACACAACACCTCAATGTGATCCCACATTTCTTTGGCAGATGTACATGATGCAATGTTTGCAAACATTGACATGTCCATGGAATCAATGATAAGCAACATGAGGTGGCTGTCAAGAGCAACCTTCTCCCTTTCTGATTCTGTCCATTTTGATGGATCCTTGGCCTCATAAGATCTTGGGATAGTTGTGGTTCCAACAGTCTTCTCTGGTATCTCTTGTTGTGGAACAAAAGGACCATTCTTAAGAATCTCAGGATACAAATGATGAGAGGCTTTGATGAACAACATCATCTTTATCTTCCAGAGGTTGTAATTCTCTTTGTCAAACTTAGGGACCTTCACCGTTCCTGTAGTCTTTAGTGTATTCGAACTCATGATCGTTTTTCTATTTTTGAATAAACAGCCCGCTCTGATACCACTTGTTGAGTATTGAATACGATAAAAGAATACAGAGGGGGGTGAATGGATTCTTGAACTTTTCTTTGGCTAGAGTCTATGTAGCAAATAAGTGTTTGTGTGTGCAGAGGTGAAGGTGCGGATAAAGAACAACACAAGACACAGTATCACTTTAATCTAATGTATTATTAGATAAAGGTTGCTACAATCTGTGAATACAAATGATAGTATTCTCAGCTTCGTTTTTCTCAGAGAGATACAGCTTACAACGTATGAAAAACTTGACTCATAAAGTTACAAAGTTAATGACTAAGGAAGTGAGGCTGTATCCTTATAGAACATGGATACACCCTACTTACTACAAATAAGGTAGCTGAACAAATTACTTTCTAGTCTGTCTATCCTTTTTGAGTAAGTGTCCAAACGGTTACAGATTTGACTTTGCAAAGCCTGTTCAGATCCACTTCTTTAGCCCCTTGTCGCTTCTATATCTCTCCAAGCTTCCTTGTAGGCTTTCCAGAGCACGTTACAAATTGTGGTCCATAAAGTGCATTGGCTTGTTGCAGGTTTCTGACTTGTACAATTTCTTCAGTACTTTGTCTCCAAGAATGTATTCGAGAAGTGACTAAGTAGTTGATTCGAGAACTAGAATTGACTTGATCGATAACTCTGAGTTCTCGAACACTGTTATATTGACATATCGAATTACTTCTCGAATAGCTCTTTTCTTCAGGATTCCTTGAGTTGTCGAATAGAACACTTGACTTGTCGAATCCTTGAGATATCGAATAGCTTTCTGAGTCCTTGAGATATCGAATGGAACTTTGACTTGTTGACTCCTTGAGAACTCGAATACTACTTTGACTTGTTGACTTCCTGAGTTCTCGAATAGAGTACATAGACATATCGAATCTCTGAGATATCGAATGAGATATCGAACAGTGTATTCAGAGATATCGAATAGTGTCTTGAGATATCGAATCCCTGACTTCTCGAATGCTGGACTTATCGAATAGACAAATATACTTCTCGAATTGGTACTTAGGCAAATTCTTCATTTCTTCAAATCCCAACTGTAATTATTTGACAGTCTTTATCTTCTTGCTTGAGGCATGAACCTTGGAAGTTCTTTCAAGCATTATTCTAGACTCTATAAGTACAGTTACACAACTAGGATTTGATGCCTACTACAAGTACAATACAAACAGAAACTCTACAACTAGAGGTTCCCTCAGTTAAGAGGTCATGTAAGTAATGCAAAGCATTACAAACAATTAGGTTTGTTATTAGATGTATACAGGCATGCCTCTGTAACTAACATATGTCTAACTTGAAAAAGAAAATTGATTAATAAAGGAGAAATTTTAGTTAGACAAAAAATAAAAGGATACTGTATTTTACTTGAAAAAAGAAATTATTTAGTTCTAGAAAATCGAAAAGATAATATGTTTAACCTCAAGAAGGAAATTGATTGGCAGTAGATCCGTAATTGAGTAAGGACAAATAAGTAAAATCAACAGGTACCGTACCGACCGACTAAACTTTTAATGTTTCGACTTTTATATAATAGTATAGATAGATATAGGATATAACTATACAACACAAATAAAATACTGTAACATAAATTTTATGGTACTAGCTTATAAACCGTGCAACGCACGGCTATTTTTCTAATATCTATAATTATATTAATTGTTTTAATATTTATATGTTATTAATTTACATATCAAATGGTTGTTAAAAATTTGATATACATAAGATTTTACACGTTTAATTTAATATTTGTGCTCTATCTTGAATTCTTAAAATTTTAATTTGATGATTTTATAGCCCACATGAAACTAACAAAACAATCTTTAATTTAGTGATTATTTAACAATTATTTCCAATTAAAACTATACAAAAACAAAAGGGAGAAGTTAAAACTACGCAGAAACAAAAGAGATAAAAAATTGACGATTTTTTACGTTAAAAATTCCGTTCGATTTATGAAATCTACTTATATTTCGTTTTAATTATCAAAATACCTTTCTTATTATTTGAAGATAGTTCTACTAACAACAAATATAGTTTTAATAATAAGTGTAAGAGTAATTTTGTCTAAAACTTTGGCAGTCAATAATCTGGTCTTCAATACGACAAAATAAATAAGAACTGTTACATCATAAAATAAATAGATGAAGAACGATGGATATAGCATAAAAATATTTTTTCCAACATGTAAACTAAAAAATGTATTTATAATGAAATACGAAAATCTGTATTTCAATGATTTAAATCATATAATTTGGTTTTCTACATTGAATAGGATTATCAATGCAAGTCTTCTACACTTAATATGATTAATGTAAAATTTCGTAATTATGTTTTCTCTTGAGATTCTGAGTGTTTCCATTACGATAATAATTGTTAAACCATCACTAAATTAAAGATAATTTTGTGAGTTTTGCGTGGGCTGTAAAATCATCCAAATCCGATTTCTAGATCTCAAGATAGAACCCAAATAGTAAATATAATTTTTTTTAATATTAATAAAAAATTGAATTGTATCCTTTTTTATTTATGTCCTTTTCATATTATAATTTTCTTTTTAAACTTCAATTCCAATACAACCTCGTTTAATGATACCCTTTTTAGATTATAATATTTTTTAATATTATATAATTTTGATCGTCTATTTTTAAAAATATTAGATTCGACGGTTTAGATTATTTTGGCAGTGACCAAACCAAGTGACCAAACCAAAATAATGGATAAAATCCCTTTTAATTTAGCTTATAATCCGTGCAATGCACGGCTCTTTTTCTAATATTTATTATATTATTATTTTTATTTATTTGTTATTAGTTTACATATTAAATTATTGATATGAAATTGATATATATATATATATATATATATATATATATATATATATAAGATTTTACACGTTCAATTTATTATGTTTTTTATCTTGAATTCTTAAAAATTGATTTAGGTGATTTTACAACCTACGTGAAATTAACAAAATAATCTTTAATTTAGTGATGATTTAACAATTTTCTCCAATTAAAACTACCAAAAACAAGAGAGATGAAATTGATGATTTTTTATATTGAAAATTCTATTCTATTTAGGAAATTTACTTATAGTTTGTTTTGATTATCAAAATAAACATTTTATTATTTTGAAGATAGTTGTACAAACAACCAAATACAATTTTAATAATAAGTGTAGTTTGAAATATTAGTTCAAACTCTTAGCTAGCGGGTAAAAGACGCTTCTTCTTTACATTTATTAAGACTCTTTCTCAACGAGGATCGTATTTGGAATACTCCAAATAAAGCAAGTTCTTGTTTTTCAAAAAGAAATCAAAGATTTTTCTTCGTCCTATATAATTCTCATCTATGTGAATACGAATCCATCTTCTTCTTTCTTCTAAACAAATCTTCTCATTTATGCTCAACGTCTTCTGGAACCCTTCATAAACAAAACTTTTTTTTATGAAAAACTAAAACTTACATTGTGATGAGTATTAACTGTTCAAACCTGTCAATAGACTTAAATATCCAGACACAATAAGAAGAAATGATAAATGATGAGGGACAAAGAAAGTAATTTTTAGAATTTTTATATTCATGAATTAGTAATTATTATATAGAATATAGATACATTCAATAAAATAATTTTTCTAATGAAGAAATATAATTCTTTTAATTTTGAAATACACCACTCATGGCATGATTTGTGGGACGGTTAAGAATTTTGATTTGAAAATTTTATTGTGCAAGATTTGTAGGATTATGTTGTTGAATCAGTATAGTCAATATGTTAAAACAATCAGATCATAACTGAATTCTTAATTAACATATTACATCAAGTCATCAAACAATCACTCTCATTAACCAATCGGAAAATAATAATGTAACCTTGTTGATGTGAGAATATATGCAGAGTACATAAAAATATTATGAGACATCAAGTCATTGTTTGATCATTAATGAAAACAACACCTAGAGGGGGGTGAATAGGTGTTTATGGCTAACAATGCTTATTTATGACCTGTTTTGAAAATAACCGAAAACAGCTTGCTGTTTGTAACTAAAATGCAATGCAGAAAGAATATAAACAGTAAGTACAAGAGACACACAATCTTTTAGCCAGGTTCGACCCCTAATCCCCTATGGTCTACGTCCTGGTCCCTTACCGAACTTGGTAAGAGAATATATTATTGATCAACTATAATCCAATTACAAGATACAACAATATATCTCCCTTAACCCTTGCTGCTTACAAATGGCTTGCTGTTCCTGTGCTGAACTAACTTTCTAAGTACTACTTCCCAAGTATACTTCTCTAGTCTAGCTCGACTCACCCTAAAACCTGAAGCCAATCTTGTACAGCAACAAAACAATTACAACCTTGAACAATACAGATTTGAATAATACAATTTAACCTATGAACCCTCTGAAAATATATATATGCGTATATGTAGGGTTTGAGAGGTTTGTAAGATTTTGCAATGAAGGCTTTGTGTTTGAATATATCTTCTTGTTTACTGCTCGTGTATTGATGTTAAGAACTGAACATTAACATCTCTTTTATAGGTAAACAAGAGTATTTGAATGAAGGCTTGAAATGGCTCCAACGGGAGGAAAATCAAAAGGTTGAATATGAGATAGATTTGTTTTGATTCTCAAGAACGTGGGAGAGGCTGGAATTTCAACTGATGAAGAAGAAGAGATGTTGAGCGTGCAAGGAGAAGAATATTTGATATTCAAGAGAGAGACAAGAGCATGTGATTGGAATAAAAAAGTCAAAAGTGTCATGCTTCTTTTCTTATAATCAAAGTAGAGAATATATTGTTCCCCATGAGTTGAATTATGATCTGGTGGGTTAAAATAATCAGAGGGCCCTTACAAATATTCCTAACAATGTTCCCACTTGATGCTCTTTAATTCCTTTATATTCGGTAAAACTGCCCAGACTGAAATCAGCATGCTGTTTGTGAAACTGGCTTGCTGTTACTGATACTGGCTTGCTGAAAGACCATGCACTTGGCATGCTGTTTGATTCTGAACATAAGCACTGCATACAACCTATGGTTTGCTGTTTGTATCAACTGATTATACAATCAGTAAACTATTTATATTCTGCAAAACCAAGTTAGTATACATATAGAAAGCATGCTGTTTTATATCTATTAATAAGTTTGTTATCATCAAAACTTAGGAGTTTCAATCTCCCCCTTTTTGACGATTACAACTAATTTAGGAGAATTAGAATAACTCCCCCTAAATCCCTGCATCAAAATTAGATATAAAACTATGATCTAACATGTAAGAAATATAACACTAAAGATCATATGTTAAAACATGCATGTTCAGAATAGTTAGATGCCATTCTGCCAATTCTCCTAAAGTTCTCCCCCTTAATCCATCAAAAAAAATCTTAAGATCAATAAATGATATGCCGCATACCAATTATAACATACTAATAGAACAATTGGTAAGCTGATTTGACCAGAAATTACCTTCCAGCGTGCTGATTTACATAGAGCACATTCCAAGTTGCATTCGAATGACTGAAAATCTTTCTTCTGCAAGAGGTTTTGTGAAAATATCAGCTAGTTGGAATTCAGTTGGAACAAAGACCAACTCTATCTTGCCCTTAGCAACATTATCTCTCAAGAAATGGTGTCGAACATCAATATGCTTCGTTCTTGAGTGATTCACCGGATTTTTAGAAATGCTAATGGTGCTAGTGTTGTCACAGTTTATTGGAACTTTTCTACACTTGATATCAAAGTCCCTTAGAGTTTGAATCATCCATAGAAGTTGAGAACAACAGCTCCCAGCTGCTAGATACTCTCCTTCTGCAGTGGATAAAGCAACCGAAGTTTGTTTCTTGCATTGCCAAGAAACTAGGCTTTGTCCAAGAAAAGTACAAACACCACTGGTACTTTTTCTATCAATTAGGCAACCTGCATAATCTGCATCACTATACCCAACAAGATCAAAAGTATTTGTGATAGGATAAAACAAACCAAGAGAAATGGTACCACTTAAATATCGGAATATTCTTTTAATGGCATTTAAGTGAGACTCTTTAGGGTTTGATTGAAACCTTGCACAAACACATACACTATACATTATGTCAGGTCTAGAAGCAGTTAAATACAGTAGGCTTCCAATCATACCTCGATATCTTTTAATATCAACTGCCTTACCATTTTCATCTGCAAACAGCTTGCTGTTTTGAACCATAGGGGTTGATTTTGACTTGACATCTTCATAGCCAAATCTTTTCAGTAAACTTTTTGTATACTTGGATTGGTGTACAAAAATTCCATCCTTAGATTGCTTGATTTGAAGACCCAATAAATAATTGAGCTCACCCATCATGCTCATTTCGAACTCACTATGCATACACTTGGAAAACCACTTACACATTGATTCATTAGAGGCACCAAATATAATATCATCCACATATATTTGCACAATAAGAATATCTTTACCATTTTGCATAATAAATAATGTGGGATCGATTTTACCTCGAGTGAAACCATTTTGGATTAGATACTTACTAAGCCTTTTGTACCAAGCTCTAGGGGCTTGCTTTAATCCATAAAGAGCCTTCTTTAGCTTGAATGCATAGTTTGGATATTGTTCATTTTCGAATCCGGGAGGCTGTTTGACATAAACTTCCTCTTCCAGCACGCCATTTAGGAATGCACTCTTCACATCCATTTGATATAGCTTGATTTTCTTGAAACATGCATAGGCCAGGAGCATCCTTATTGATTCCAAACGAGCTACAGGAGCATAGGTTTGATCAAAGTCAATGCCTTCTTGTTGGTTATAGCCTTGAGCTACAAGCCTTGCTTTATTTCGAGTAATGGTACCAAATTCATCAACTTTGTTCTTGAATACCCATTTTGTTCCTATGAGTGAAGCATCTTCTGGTGGCTTGACAAGTTCCCAAACATCACACCTTTCAAATTGATTTAATTCTTCTTGCATGGCCATTATCCAATTTTCATCTTCTAATGCTTCATCAATGTTTTTGGGTTCTTCTTGAGCTAGGAAGGCTGCATGAGCACAATAATTTGCCTTCCCTCTTCTTGTAGTAATTCCATCAGTAATATCACCAATTACCAACTCTGGTGGATGATTCTTGACCGTTCTTGTTGCCCTTGGTAAAGAATGTTGAGCTATTTCTTCATGAGTTGTCTTTCTCATCTTTGATGGTGGTGGCTGATCATCTCCATTATACAGAGGCAATTTTTCAGTAGACCTAGAACCTCTAGGACCTTCCAAAGTCATTTTTGCTATTTTTGAAATTGTATCTTCCATTTCAGCTTGCTGTTTTGAATTTCCAGCTTGCTGATTGTCAGTGTCTGCATCCTCTTTGGCTTGTTGACTTTCAGTGACATTTTTATCTTCCGTTTGCTGATTTGAACTTCCATCTTGCTGTTTTTCACTTCCAGCTTGCTGATTTTCACTTTCAGCTTGCTGATTTTCACTTCCAGCTTGCTGGTTGACAGAGACTTGAGGTTGCATACTATCTCTTTCACCTGCAAATTCTTCCTCATCTCTTGGTAGATCATTGTTAGGTTCTTGAAAAGTAACATCAATAGATTCTTCAACAATATGCTTATTAATATTATAAACTCTATAAGCTCTACTTGTTAAAGAATAACCAAGAAATATGGCTTCATAGGATTTAGCATCGAATTTACCATCTTTACCAATTGTCTTGAGAACAAAACACTTAGAACCAAAAATCTTGAAGTAACTGATATTTGGCTTCTTGTTTCTCAACAATTGATATGGAGTTTTGTCCAACATTGGCCTGATTATAATTCGATTCAACAAATAGCATGCTGTATTCACAGCTTCGGCCCAAAAGCTTCTCGGTAGCTTGCTTTCTTGCAGTAGAGTCCTTGCTGTTTCTTGAAGTGACCTATTCTTTCTTTCCACCACTCCATTTTGTTGCGGAGTCCTTGGAGCAGAAAATTCATGGGAGATTCCTCTTTGTTCACAATATGTAATAAATTTGTCATTGACAAATTCACCTCCTCTATCACTTCTTATACCTACAAGTCTTGTATCATGCTTGTTCTCAAGTAATTTAATCAGTTTTTCAAATTCATCAAAAGCACAATTTTTAGTACTAAGAAACAATACCCAAGTAAATCTAGAATAATCATCTACAATTACAAAACCATATTGTTTACATCCAATACTTTTATAAGATTCTGGACCAAATAAATCTAAGTGCAGAAGCTCTAAGGGTTTAGAGGTAGATACCATTTTCTTAGCTTTGTGAGTGCTTCGAATTTGTTTACCCAATTGGCATGCTGAACATACTTCAACCTTAGAATATTTCAGTTTTGGTAGTCCTCTGACCAGATTCTTGCTTGATAGTTTATTAAGCAAGTCCATGTGTGCATGCCCCAACCTCCTATGCCATATATATGGATCATTGTCGATTGCTGCCAAACAGCATGCTGTTTCCTGCATTTCGAAATCTAATACATATATATTTCCTTCCCTTCTAGCAACTAGGGGGATTTTGTTAGCACCAATAGTAATAACAGTTTTATCTATGCCAAACTTAACAAAATGTCCATCATCAAATAATTGAGTGACACTAAGTAAGTTATATGAAAGACCTTTGACATATTGAACATTATTAATCGAAATATTACTATTACCAATGGAACCAATACCTAGAATTCGAAGAGTCTTACTATTACCAATTGTAACTCTTCCACCTTTCTTCATATTGAGACTTATGAACTGAGACTTGTCTCCACACATATGTCTAGTGCAACCGCTATCCAAAATCCATTGTTTCGACTTTATTTTGGCGGCAAGACATATCTACAAAACAAACAAATATCAATTTAATGTTTTGGAACCCATATAGGTTTGGGTCCAAGTTGGTTAGTAGCAAGGATATACAAAACATTTAGATCAGCTTTCTTGATCCACATTTGGATCACTTTTGGTGACTGTTTGTATGCTGTTTGTCTTCTATCAGGAGCATTCTAGCGTGCTGTTTGTCTTCTGACTAGCCCATTCTGGTAAGCTGTTTTCCCTTTATCATTGATTTGAACCACACAATGTATTTCCAGATGGCCTTTTCCACCACACTTGTTGCATGTTTTCCAAGGCATAGCATAATCATAGGGTATGCCATTTTTACCATCATATTTGAGTACACCAAGCTTCTTGTGTATGTCCATGCCAACTCCTTCTCTGACCAAAGGGACTTTTGCCTTCTTCATCATTGTTTTTAAGGTGTCTTCTCCTTGAACAAAAGTTTCCATCCCTTTCTCGAGATCTTTGACCTCTTTTTCCAGAAGAGAGATCAATTCAGCTTGCTGTTTGATGAGTTCAGCTTGCTGTTTTCGTTTCTCAGCAGTTTTTGAAGATTCGGCTTGACTTGATTCCTTGTGCTTGAGTGATTTTATACATTCATTTCTAGCCTCAATCTCTGACTTCAGATTTCTGAGTTCTTTCATGAGTGCTTCATTCCTTTGTAGAATTACTTTGTTAACTCCTTCGATTTGACTAAGTTTCTCTTTTAAGTCAGTGATAAGATCATCATGATTTGTTTCTGGATCCTTCTCAGCCATTAAATCAGAAATAATCTTCTTCAACTGATTGTTCTTCTTTTCCAGCTTGCTGTTCTTATTTTTCAGTTCCATAAACTTAATCATGGATACATGGTTTGGTACCTGCATGGTTAGTTTTTCCAGCATAATATGAGGGGAATTTAAATCAGAATAGATTGAATTTACCTCACTTGTATCATCTTCTGAATCCGAATAATCACTATCCACAAAATCTTCTTTTATGGAGCCTAGTGAGCTTTCTTCATCATTTAGACCTACAAGAGCCAAATTCACCATGTCTTCACTTGAGTCATCACTGGAGTCTGAATCATCATCACTCCAAGTCAGTAGAGCCTTTGCTTTTCTCTTGTCCTTGAAAGCAGCTTGCTGTTTAGACTTTAGCTTAAAACAGTCCTTCTTAAAATGGCATGGCTTGCCACATTCGAAACAAGTTTGCTCCTTGGCTTTCTTTTTGGAGAAATCACCTCTTTCCCTTTTCATTCTATTTTTCTTTTCAATCAGCCTCTTGATCTTCTGTGAGATGAGTGCCATTTCTTCATCAGATTCTTCATCAGAATCTGTCAGCTTGCTGGATGCAGTGGCTGGCTTGCTGTTTGTGGAATGAAGAGCCAAATTCTTCATTTTGGCTAGAGGAACCCTAGCACCTTCAACCTGACTTTTATTTATTTTACTTTCAAACTGTTCTAGCTCAGCAAAAACAGCTAGATGATCCATGGTGTCGATTGTTGAGGATGATTCCAAAGCCGTGACCTTAGCCTCATAAATAAATGGTACAGCACTTAACACTTTCATGTTAATTTCATCCTGTGGAATATCCTTTCCAAGTCTCTTTAAAGAGTTTATAGTAACCTGGAATCTTGCTTGACCTTCCTTGATAGTTTCATCATCCTTGAGCTTGAAGTTTCCAAAGTCGTTCATTAGTTTGCTAAGCTTCACCTTTCTCAAAGTTGTTGAACCTTCATGGTAGGTTTCCAAAGCATCCCACATTTCCTTTGCTGTCTTTAGAGAAGAAACTTTATCATACTCAGCTTGGTCTAATGCATTCATTATAGAATTTCTAGCTTCTCCATTGTAACCACATTTGATAATCTCATCGGGAGTAAGATCATCAACATCTTTTGGATTGTTCTTATCATCCAGAAATTCGAAGTCTCCTTTTTGCACCACTCTTAATACCAGGGGTCTCTTGGACAAGAATGTTTCCATTCTACATTTCCACCAGTTGTAATTTTCTGATCCAGTGAGGAGAGGAGCTCTATAATCTGATTTAGCTTCGAGATATTGTTCACCCATGATCGATACCTTCCTGTGACAGAAATATTAGTATACCTCGCTCTGATACCAATTGAAAACAACACCTAGAGGGGGGTGAATAGGTGTTTATGGCTAACAATGCTTATTTATGACCTGTTTTGAAAATAACCGAAAACAGCTTGCTGTTTGTAACTAAAATGCAATGCAGAAAGAATATAAACAGTAAGTACAAGAGACACACAATCTTTTAGCCAGGTTCGACCCCTAATCCCCTATGGTCTACGTCCTGGTCCCTTACCGAACTTGGTAAGAGAATATATTATTGATCAACTATAATCCAATTACAAGATACAACAATATATCTCCCTTAACCCTTGCTGCTTACAAATGGCTTGCTGTTCCTGTGCTGAACTAACTTTCTAAGTACTACTTCCCAAGTATACTTCTCTAGTCTAGCTCGACTCACCCTAAAACCTGAAGCCAATCTTGTACAGCAACAAAACAATTACAACCTTGAACAATACAGATTTGAATAATACAATTTAACCTATGAACCCTCTGAAAATATATATATGCGTATATGTAGGGTTTGAGAGGTTTGTAAGATTTTGCAATGAAGGCTTTGTGTTTGAATATATCTTCTTGTTTACTGCTCGTGTATTGATGTTAAGAACTGAACATTAACATCTCTTTTATAGGTAAACAAGAGTATTTGAATGAAGGCTTGAAATGGCTCCAACGGGAGGAAAATCAAAAGGTTGAATATGAGATAGATTTGTTTTGATTCTCAAGAACGTGGGAGAGGCTGGAATTTCAACTGATGAAGAAGAAGAGATGTTGAGCGTGCAAGGAGAAGAATGTTTGATATTCAAGAGAGAGACAAGAGCATGTGATTGGAATAAAAAAGTCAAAAGTGTCATGCTTCTTTTCTTATAATCAAAGTAGAGAATATATTGTTCCCCATGAGTTGAATTATGATCTGGTGGGTTAAAATAATCAGAGGGCCCTTACAAATATTCCTAACAATGTTCCCACTTGATGCTCTTTAATTCCTTTATATTCGGTAAAACTGCCCAGACTGAAATCAGCATGCTGTTTGTGAAACTGGCTTGCTGTTACTAATACTGGCTTGCTGAAAGACCATGCACTTGGCATGCTGTTTGATTCTGAACATAAGCACTGCATACAACCTATGGTTTGCTGTTTGTATCAACTGATTATACAATCAGTAAACTATTTATATTCTGCAAAACCAAGTTAGTATACATATAGAAAGCATGCTGTTTTATATCTATTAATAAGTTTGTTATCATCAAAACTTAGGAGTTTCAATTAATTCCTGAAATTTTGGATGGAATGTGAAAAATATTTTTTTTCCCTAAAGTAAAAGAGTAACACTGTATATGATGGAATTTAAACAAAGTTATTATATATTATGCCACAAATACTTATACTACTTATGGATGGAAAGTAATAATATTATCGAATGGATTTATACAACTTATGTCACAAATACTTATACAAATACTTATACAGCTATGTTGTAAGTTATAAATTTTAAACTTAGTTGTTTAAAATTTGATAGTTGATAAATTAGCCAAACATTTGAAATTTGTAAAATTATAATATAATCTACATTTTATTAATAAAAAAAATTTACAAGAAGAAAAAAAGAAGAAGGATTGTTTGTTTTTCTTTTTATAAATAAAAAATAAATATAATTATTGAAGGACAAATATATAGAAGGTGAATCCGTAATTTGGCCCAACCCGCTCATTGTACCCATAATTCACTCCGATTAATTCAGAAACCCTAGCGCATCCGAATCGCTACAATCAACTCCTCAAATCCAATATGGCAACTGCCACCGAAGAATCATCCCCAAAAAAACTACCAACACTTCCGCCAACGGTAATTATAAAAATTCTAGCCTATTTGTCCATTGTCTCTATGGGAAGACTATGATTTTGTTCAACATCATCTCGCATTCAATCTGGCCAACAAACCAGTGGTTATTTGTCCATTAGAGGATGGGTTTGGGCTCTTGACTATAGACAGTCCGGTCCGTATACTCAAGCCTCCTCCTAGTAGTAAGAAGGTAAGTACCGAATTGACCTTTAATAAGTTTTCGAGAAATATGATTCTTGTTGGTTCTTTCCATGGTATTGTATGTGCATCTCATAGGGATGAATTTTCTGATTTCATTGTCCTATGGAATCCCACCCTCAATTTGTGGAAGCGGATTCAAACCAAAACTAAGTCCGTATGCTCTGTTGGTTTAGGATATGTTGAGTCAACCAATGATTTTAAGATTGTTTGCATTTCACCTGATGATATGCGTAGCTCCTCTCAAGATGAAATTTATTCTAATGATCGTGATATATGGGATCACAAAAGCATTATTCCTTTTCTACCATCACAGGAAGGAAATTGCAATTTCGTGGTCAAGGGGGTTCCGTATTGGGTAGGTACACAGGGAGATGCTAGGGTTTTAAGAAGGGTGAACCCCTCGACTGGTTTTTTCATAAGCTTTAACATCCCGGATGATTTGGATCACGTAGTTAATTGGAAGGATTCCGTTGCTGCATTCACTTGTCCCTCTGCCCTGGTCGTCGATATGTATGTCATCCCCGTCGCCATCTCGGCTCCGTCACCGTCCGGCATCTTCCCCCAATTTTGAGCACATCAAAATAATCCACACACCTCCGTCTCCCTTTCACCCTATTTCTTTATGGATCTCCGGCCCCGTAGGGGCGTGCACAAGTCCATTGAAAAAATCATTCGGGAAGTTAGGTTCAATTTGGGGTTTTTAATTTCGGCAATAGAATCGAAAAATGAATGGTATAGAGATGTAGAGGATGTTGTGGTGATTCTATTGACAAAAAAAACTGGATTGGAAAATGACTGGAAGTTGGTGAACGAGTCGCCGAAAAAAGCTCGAAAAATCGCCCAAAAATTCTCAGATGCGTCGCTTGTGGGAGCTGATGAACAGTACCCTTATACGCAAGCGTGAGATGCGTATATGGGAATACGCAAGTGTAGGATGCGTATTTCAGATATGCATTTGATGGTGATAATTCAGTTTTGTAAAGAACACGCATGTGCCGTTTAACACTGTTTAAACGTCGTTCAAGACTGTTTAGCATCGTTTAGCGCCGTTTAGTGCCGTTTAATTTAGATTATTTTTGTATGTCATGTGTCCTTTTAATCTTATGTTCATAGAATTATTTCTTTCTTGCCGGGTTTGGTTGGATGACCTGCAAGTTTAATAACAATAAAAAAGACTCAAATTTGAATTTCAAAACGAAGTATTGGAGCAATCAAGAGGCATATGGAAAGAAAGCAAGTATGTGGCAACAACTGATGGCAATGGGGACTCACGAAAGCAATAAGTAATTGTGCTCATTTTTAGTAGCAATTTGTAAAACGAAGTATTTTTTGTATTTTGATGGCACTCTTTTCCCCCTTTGAGTTTTTTTATCATAAGGTTTTGTTCATGTGGAGTTTTAACGAGGCATTTCTTTTGTGGGGTTCTTCCTTTCAGACTTGAAGGTTTTATTGTCTAAATGTTTGGGGGCAACATGCGTGGTTTTTGGTTGGATGATGAATTTTCTTGAATGAAAAAAAATCCCCTTTGTAAGATTATTGCATCGGTACAATTCATGAATAAATTCCCATGTGACAAAAAAAAAGGTAAGAATATGTACAGAATCAACCTCACATTTAACATCATCTCAGCCTACAATACCCTACACTATTATCTTTAGTCTTATACAATCAATCTAAAAAGAATAAAAGGTTGCACAAGTATCTATAACATGTGTAACAATTACTTCAAGTCTTTAAGATTCAAAGTTTTTAATGAATAAATTTAGAAGACATATAGATCTTTATCACTTCACCAAAAAAACACACACACTTAAATACCCTATTATCTTAGTCTTATACATATCAATCCAAAAAGGACAAAAGTTTGCATAGAACTACTATTTCACTTTAAAATATACTAGCTTATAACCCGTGCAACGCACGACTCCTTTTCTAATATATGTAATTATATTAGTTTTTGTTAATATTTATTTGTTATAAGTTTACATATCAATTTTTTTTACAACATTGATATATATAAAATTTTGCACGTTCAAATTATCATATGTCTTATCATGAATTCTTAAAACTTTATTTGGACGATTTTACAACTTATGTGAAATTAATAAAATAATCTTTAATTTAGTGATGTTTTAATAATTACTTTTCAATTAAAACAATCAAAAAAGAAAAGAGCGAAGAAATTAATGATTTCCTACGTTGAAAATTCTATTCGATTTAGGAAATATTTTCAACGTAGGAAATCGACTTATACTTAATTTTGATTATCAAAATAACATTCTTATTATTTGAAGATGTTAGTCACAGAGACATGCTTGTACTCATATAATAACAAGCCTAAGTATGTGTAATGCTATGCATTACCTACATGACCTCTTAACTGAGGGAACCTCTAGTTGTAGAGTTTCTATTTGTTTTGTACTTGTAATAGGCATCAAATCCTAGTTGTGTAACTGTACTTATAAAGTCAAGAATAATGCTTGAAAGAAGTTCCAAGGTTCATGCCTCAAGCAAGAAGATGAAGACTGTCAAATAATCACAGTTGGGATTTGAAGAAATGAAGAATTTGCCTAAGTACCAATTCGAGAAGTCTAGCGTTCAAGAAGTCAGAGATTCGATATCTGAGAAGACACTGTTCGATATCTCTGAAAGAACTGTTCGATATCTCATTCGACATGTCTAATACTCTATTCGAGAACTCAAGAAGTCAACAAGTCAAAAGTGGTATTCGAGTTCTCAAAGAGTCAACAAGTCAAAGCTACATTCGATATCTCAAGGACTCAAGATGCTATTCGACATCTCAGGGATTCGACATGTCAAAGTGTTCTATTCGAAAACTCAAGGATTCCCAGAGAAAAGAACTATTGGAGAAGTGATTCGATATGCCAATGTTACAGTATTCGAGAAACTCAGAGTTATCGATCAAGCCAATTCTAGTTCTCGAATCAAACTCTTAGCCATTTCTCGAATGCATTCTTGAAGACAAAATACTGGAGAAATTGTACAAGTCAGAAACCTGCAACAAGCTAAAGTGCTTTATAGACCACAATCTGTAATGTACTTTGGAAAGCCTACAAAGAAGCTTGGAGAGATGTACAAGAGACAAAGAGTTAAAGAAGTGGATCTGAACAGGCCTTGCAAAGTCAAAAATGTGGCCGTTTGGATGCTTACTCAAAAAGGATAGACATACTAGAAAGTAATTTGTTTAACTACCTTATTTGGAGTGAGTAGGTTGTATCCATGTTCTATAAGGATACAACCTCACTTCCTTAGTTGTTAGTTTTTTAGAAGTCAAGTTTTTCATACATTCAAAGATATATCTCTCTGAGAAAAACGAAGCTGAGAATACTATCATTTGTATTCACATATTGTAGTAAAATATTTATCTAATAAAATATTAGATTAAAGAGATATTGTGTTGTCTGCTTATTATTATTCGCACTTACATTTTAGCACACACACAACACATATCTTGCTACACAGATTCAAGAACAAAGAAAAGTTCAAGAATCCATTCACCCCATATGTATTCTTTCTTAGTATTCAATACTCAACAAGTGGTATCAGAGCAGGCTGTTTATTCAAAAATAGAAAACGATCATGAATACACCAAAGACTACAGGAACAGTGAAGGTCCCTAAGTTCGACAAAGAAAACTACAACCTCTGGAAGATCAAGATGCAGTTGTTCATCAAAGCTGTTAACCCTCTATATCCTGAGATACTCAATAATGGTCCCTTTGTTCCACAACAGGAGATCCCTGAGAAGACTGTTGGAACTGTAACCATTCCAAGATCCTATGTGGCTAAAGAACCATCTAAATGGACGAAGACAGAAAAGGAGATGGTTGCTCTTGATAGTCATCTCATGTTGCCGATCATAGATTCCATGGAGATGTCTATGTTTGCCAACATAGCCTCCTGCAAAATAGCAAAGGAGATGTGGGATCACATTGAGGTGTTATGTGAGGGAACAGAGGAGGTTAGAGAAAACAAGAAACAGATATTGGTCATTAATAAATGGATTTTATATCCATTTAGAGCATTCCAATTCGGCTTAAATTGATTCACTTGGCCTCAAGTTTATTGTAGTTTTGATGTGTTTTTGTTTAGTTGTGCAGGTTTGCAAGAATGTCAATTAGGGGTTATGATTCCATCGTTTTTGGAATTGATTTAAGCATGGCAATGAAGAACGGAGACTTGCTTGGAGCTACTATAATGATTTGGAGACTAGAGAATTGACGACGGGAGCAAATGCAAAAGAAACGGGAGAAAAAGGAGCGAAAACGAAGAAGAAAGAGCAAAAATTCAAGCTGGGCAGAATTGAGGGGGCTGACAGCGCCCTAGCTAGGCTGTTAGCGCCCTAGATCAGAAACATAGGGGGCTGACAGCGCCCGAGCGGCCAGAAAGTTGCTGAAAATTCCTATTTTACCCCTATTCAAATTCTAATTGTATTTTATGTCTTTTTCTTGCTGGGCAAGACTTCTAGAGCCTATTTAAACCCATCCTACCATTGTAATTTGTATCATTAGTTAGCATATTATAACATAGAATTCATATCTTGTTTCATTATCATGGTTTCACTTGATCCCATGATGACGAGAGGTTCAACTACGAACTAATCGTTGTCATGGGATTCTAACGGATTTATTTATGGAGCTTTAGTATCTTGATGCTTTAAAGATCTGTGTGTGATGTATATCTGATATCCTCGTATGGTTATGCTTAATTGTTAGATGCGTAGCTAACATCTAATTTGTTAATCGCTTGTGAAGTGAAAGTGGATCTTGAGATTTAGAACTTGCCATGCTAGCATAGGTTCATGATTGTTTATCAATATGATTCGTAGTGTAAGATGAAAATACTTATATTGCCCTATGTGATCAATATGGATAACTTGCTCTTCAACCATTATGTTTTCAAATTCTATAGACATATAGGGTCTAAGCATAATTAGTGTCTATTCATCTTCTATCTCTTTTGTGGATGTATGGGTAGTTCGGTATACGTATGCTGACAGGTAGCGTGTACTTATTTCGTGTTATCCGATCAGATATCATAACCATTGCATATAGTGATTAAAGGCATCAGATCTAAGCGAAGTATTTAATGAAGTTAGGATCCCATGTTTTCTCTTGCATAAGTAATTCGATTCCAATTCTCGTTAGTTAGTTAATTCTTAGTTTGTTAATTTACTTCTTAGTTAATTTAGTTAATTAAAACCAAAATTTGTTAATTGTCTTAGCAGTGAATAAAAACCATACATTGTTGCATAGGTGTATTAACTGAATTGAAACCTAAACCAGATCTCTATGGGAACGAACTCAACTTTATTCTGTATTACTTGTGACCACGTACGCTTACGTGATTTAGTGCAAACAGTCACACAGTATGAAGCTTTCATGGCTCAGTCCAAGGAAAGCATTACTGACATGTTTGAAAGGTTTTACAAGCTAGTGACTGAGCTACAGATGAATGGAAAGGTTTACAGCACCAAGGAGTTGAACATGAAGTTTCTACTATCTTCGCCAAACCATCTAGAGCAGAGGGTCATTTCTCTAAGGGAAAGAGATTTGAACAAAATCACATATGATGTGCTCTATGGGGTTTTAAAGACTCATGAGCTTGAGTTGCTTTAAAAAAGGGCTATCCAAGCCAACCAAGGCAGAATGATAAACACATCATGTGCCTTGATTGTCAGCAAATCTGTTCAAGACCTAGAAGCATCTATAAGTCAGCTGAGGATAGAAGAGATAGTAGATGATGAAGAAAATGAAGGTGAAGTAACTGAACCTGTCGAGGAGAAGGAAGAAGAAGAGTTCTATACTCTTGAAGAGCTAGATGGTATGGAAAACACTTCATATGCTTTCATGGCCAGAAAATTTCCAAACATCAGATTCAAGAGAAATCAACCCTTCAAACCTAGACCTCAAAACCATTCATTCAACAAGAGCAAGGCACCTGTGAAAGCAAATAAGAATAAATTTAAAACCAGCCATGTGGATAGGTCATCTGTAAGGTGTTATAGATGCAATGACCTAGGGCATTTTTCCAGTGAATGCAAGAAGACTAAAAAGAAGGATAAACAGTTTCTAGAGCTTGAAGCTAAGTATGAGGCCCTTCTGAAAAAACAAACACAAGGTAAGGCCTACATAGCTGAAGGGAAGTGTTGGGATGACTCTGATAGTGATGGAGAAGAGCAAGAATTTTGCAACTATGCCTTGATGGCTGATTCCAAGGATGAACAACCTCCATCTGACACTCAGGTACCATCTCTCACTACCATAGATATGTCTGTTTCTGAATATAAATGTTTGGTTGAACAACTATCTATTGAAATGTTTAATATCCATACTAGTATGACTGCTGCTAATGAAGAGATTGTTAAACTGTCTACTAGAAATGAACTATTAAACAAGAAAAATGAGGAACTAGAGCTAACTGCTATGCAATAGATAACCTTAAGAAAGAAGTTGAATATCTGTAAAATAAGGTTCTATGTGCTAGTCAGGTTGAGAAGGCTCTTAGGGATGAACTAGCTGAAAATGAATTCAAACTGAAAAGCTTTAAAAACTCATCTAGTCTATTGCAGTCCTACCATATGAAAAACCAAGCTAGATCCAAGGCTGCCATTGGACTTGACAATGACACTCTTAAACAGAGTAAAGGCTATGTTGTCATTGAGGATGAGATTGTTTTTCAAGAGGAAGTCCCTCAAATTTTGAAAAAGGTCGAGTCTCCTATTTTTAAAGAACCAACATTTGAAATGGATGAGAATGCCTTACTCATTAAACAAATGTTGAATGATGAGGATGAGGCTCAGTCCAGTGAACAACAAGCAACCTCTAAGAGCAAGAGTGTCAAAGGCAAACCCAAAAAGCCTGTAGGAGGTAGACCTAGACCTGAGAAGTTTGTGAAGTTTGTTTCAGCTAAAAAAAATGAATCTGAGAAGAAAGTGGCTAATAAGAAACAAAACAGGAATGACAAGCTCGGGATAAACAAGAATAATAATTATGCTTATGTGCCAAATGCCCCTAGGAAAGTTTGTCAAAACTGTTTTAGCACTAATCACTTAACTCATGCATGCAAGAAACCAACTGGTAGTGTAGCTAAGCCTTTCTATGATTGTTCTGTGCCTTTAAGACATAGAGAGTCACCTTTCTATGATAAACTTGACTGTATGCCATGCAACATGAATGTTATGACTAGTTGTTTTAATTTGAGAAGACAATTCATGGATGGTTGCATCAGTCACAACATTCACACACACTACACAAGGCCAGAGTCTTCAAGTCCTCCTAAAGTTAGGAAGGTACCTCTGTCACCTAAGTCTAAGAATTCAGATTCTAAGACTTCTAACAGTGACAAGAAGACTAGTCCTAAGAAAGTTGATAAGCACGCTGTATTTGATAAATCTGTTTCTAAGCCAAGTGGACCCAAACATGTTTGGGTACCAAAGAAGAAGTAATACCTTTGTGTTTGCAGGGCAAAGAAAATGAAAAGAAAGTCTTGTGGATTTTGGACAGTGGATGCTCAAATCATATGACTGGTGATATGGCCCTGCTATCACAGTATGAGGAAAAGGCTAGCCCAATGGTTCTTTTGGAGATGACAGCATGGGCAACACATTGGGATATGGCAAGTTGGAAGTTGGTAGTGTCATCATTGAAGATGTAGCACTAGTCAAAGGACTCAAGCATAATCTGCTAAGTGTTAGTCAGTTCACTGATAGAGGATTCAAGGTAAATTTTGACAAAGATGAGTGTTTGATTTCCTACAAAAAGACTGGTGATCTTGCCCTAACTGGAGTAAGAAAAAGAAGCCTGTTTGTAGCCAATATGGATTCTACAAGCAAGGACAAAGTTTGTTGCTTCTACTCAAAAGCATCAAATGAAGATTGCTGGCTGTGGCACAAGAAGCTATCACACCTGAACTTCAAGGCCATTAACTCTCTAGTTAAAAGAGAGTTAGTGAGAGGCATGCCCACACTTGAATTCTATCAAGAAGGAGTGTGTGAGGCTTGCCAAAAAGGAAAAAAATGAAAAGGTCAAGCCACAAGTCAAAGACAGTGACATCAATAACCAAGCCCCTGCAACTAATTCATATGGATTTGTTTGGGCCAGTCAATGTCATGTCACTCTCAAGAAAGAAGTATGCCCTGGTGATGGTTGATGACTACATAAGGTATACATGGGTGGAATTTCTAGCATTAAAGGATGAGGCTCCACAAGTAACCATTGAGCACATAAAGAAAATTGATAAGGAAGCAAAGGCCAACAATGCAAGTGTGATTGCATTAAGAAGTGATAATGGAATAGAGTTCAGAAATGCCCTACTTGAAGCATTCTGCAAAGAGAATGGCATTTCTCAACAATTTTCAGCTCCAAGGACTCCACAACAAAATGGAGTTGTTGAGAGAAAGAATAGAACTCTGATTGAAGCTGCTAGAACGATGTTACTTGATGCAAAGATGCCTACATGTTTTTGGACTGAGGCTGTGTGCACTGTATGCTACATTCAAAACAGAACCCTCATCAACAAAAACACTGGAAAAACACCTTACAACTTGATGACTGGAAAGAAGCCCACACTAAAGTATGTTCATACTTTTGGAAGCAAATGCTTTGTGTTGAAAGACAATTCAGAATATGTTAGAAAGTTTGATGCAAAGGCATTTGAAGGAATTTTTCTTGGATATTCTATGGAGAGGATTGCATACAAAGTCTATGTCATCAGTCAAAAGAAAGTTATGGAAAGCACAGATGTGACCTTTGATGACAGCAGACACCTGGTCTAAAAGAAGCCAATGATGAAGATAAGGATCCACAAAGGTTTGAAAATCTAGATGATTTTGATGAGGAGATTGAAACTGAAGTTGAGACTACAATCCAACAAACTCAAATGAATGATGAAGCAAGAGAAGAATCTGTGCCAATCAACAGTGAAGATGCTACCATCCAAGACACACCTCTGAATAGTGGCAACTTCACAGGGGAAGGAAATGATTATGATGATGGCTTGGATGATGAAGCAACATCAAGGTTGAGAGACCAAGTTGAGCATTCAAGAAAATGGGATAGATCACACACTGCAGATCAAATCATTGGAGATCCAAATGCAGGAATAAGAACAAGAAGAACAACTCAAAATGAGTGTCTCTATGGTTGTTGCCTATCTCAAATTGAGCCTAAGAAACTTGATGATGCACTGTTGGATCCAGATTGGGTTATTGCCATGCAAGAGGAGTTGAATCAATTTGAAAAAACAAAGTATGGGAACTTGTGCCTGCACCTAAGAACGGAACCATTGTTAGAACAAAATGGGTTCTGAAAAATAAGATGGATGAAGATGGTATAATAGTAAGAAACAAAGCAAGGTTGGTTGCAAAAGGATACTCTCAACAGGAAGGCATTGACTATGATGAGACTTTTGCCCCTGTTGCTAGATTGGAAGCCATCAGAATCTTCTTGGCATTTGCTGCTCATTCAAACTTCAAAGTTTATCAGATGGATGTCAATAGTGCATTTCTAAATGGAGAGTTGGAAGAAGAAGTCTATGTGCAACAGCCACCTGGCTTTGAGGATCCACATTTCCCAGAATTTGTCTAAAGATTGCTTAAGGCATTATATGGACTTAAGCAGGCTCCTAGGGCGTGGTATGACACATTGTCCCGGTTTCTTCTTGAAAATCAATTCACTAGAGGCACATTGGACAAAACACTGTTTTACAAGAAGCATGGTAATGATATTATCCTAGTTCAAATTTATGTGGATGATATCATATTTGGTTCTACCAATGAGAAGCTGTGTGAGAAATTTTCTAAGCTCATGCAGAGCAGATATGAGATGAGTATGATGGGAGAGTTGACATTCTTTCTTGGATTGCAAGTGAGTCAGAGGAAGGATGGAATTTTTATCAGTCAAACCAAGTACATCAAGGACTTATTGAAGAAGTTTGACTTAGAAGACTACTCACCTGCAAAGACTCTCATGGCCACTGCCACTAAATTGGATGAAGATGCTAAAGGCAAGAGAGTAGATATCTCAGTCTACAGAGGCATGGTTGGTTCTCTACTCTATCTCACTGCAAGTAGGCTAGACATCATGTTTGCTACATGCTTGTGTGCAAGGTTTCAGTCAAATCCAAAGGAGTCACATTTGATTGCTATAAAAAGGATCTTTAGATATCTTAAGGGCACTCCAAACTTGGGTTTATGGTATCCTAAGGACACAGGGTTCAATCTGGTTGGTTACTATAATGCTGATTATGCTGGATGCAGAGTGGATAGAAAAAGCACCTCAGGTAGCTGTCAGTTTCTTGGACAAAGGTTAGTCTCTTGGTACAGCAAGAAACAACAATCTATGTCAACTTCCACAGCTGAGGCTGAATACATAGCTGCTGGAAGTTGTTGTGCTCAAGTGCTTTGGATTAGAAACCAACTTAGAGACTATGGACTTGTGTTGGAAAGAATTCCAATCATGTGTGACAACACAAGTGCAATCTCTATAGTTGCAAATCCTGTCAATCATTCTAGGACAAAGCACATTGACATCAGATATCATTTCATTAGAGAACATGTAGCTAATGGAACCATTGAGTTGCATTATGTCTCTACAAACAAACAACTAGCTGATATATTCACTAAGCCATTAGATGAAGCCACCTTCACAAGGTTGGTTAGTGAGATTGGAATTCTGAATTCTTCAGATTCTGGCTAAGTGAAACTATCAACTAGATTGTTGCATCAGTAAACACTTACTTTATCTAAATGATCAATATTTCTGAAGTAAGTATTGGCTGGAATATGATTTATAAATATTTCTGAATTGTTGCATATGTTGAAAATCATATTCTGT
Source organism: Kitagawia praeruptora (assembly GCA_037693485.1). NCBI lineage: Eukaryota > Viridiplantae > Streptophyta > Magnoliopsida > Apiales > Apiaceae > Kitagawia > Kitagawia praeruptora. Next base: position 26,385,323 of record CM075352.1, on the reverse strand, counting down.
TAACTTGAAATTTCCTTAAAATTTTGAGAAATTCACTATGTAATTTGTTAGAATATTCTTCATTGAATAATTCTGGTGAATTTTAAGAGATAGTGAAAATTGAATTTTATGAGTTAAAAGAGTTCGATAAGTCAGACTTCTCGAATGGTTCATCTATTGTTAATGATCGACTTCTCTAACAAGCCTATTCAGGACACTCTTGAGTTCTCGAATAGAGTCTTTTAGAGAACTCGAACAGAGACATGATTGAGTTCTCGAATAAGGTATTTTAGTTCTCTAATGATTGAGTTCTCGAATACTGTATTTGAGATATCGAATCATTTGAAAAGACTGAATTCTCACTGAATCTTAACCGATTTTGGATTTTAATTCAGAATTTAGAATTACTCATAAAAACATATTTTACCTAATTTAGAATTCATTCTAAGTTAGATAACTGCCAGCTGTAAGTTTCAACCTGCTTGAGTTATCAAATAAGCCTGTTCTTGACATACCAAATAATTGTTCTCTACTTCTCGAATGCCTGACTTGTCGATACAAAACATACAGATAATCGACAATTCAAGTACTTCATACTTATACAATTTTACATCTATTCGATTCATTTCATTCGATTTCTCAAGCACCTAAATCTCCAAAACTCTGAAAACCCTAAAATCTCAAACTTCTTCCTCAACCTAAGCTCTCTTTCTCTCTGTCTCTATACAACAATGGCAAAAACCCGACTCACCATACCCACACAAACCAATTTCATCGCAATAACTAAAGATGTGGAAGCACCAAATGCAAATTTCAAATGCTTCGTTCGATGGATGTCTGAATCATACATCAAGGGTGCACTCTCAGCCAACCAAACTCTGTATCTGGACTTACTAGAACATTTCTGGAGGACTGCTACTGTGGAGGTCATCGCTCTTGAGAATGCTATAACCTCATATGTAGTTTATTGCAAGATTCAAGGCAAGGATATCACTATCACTACAGCAAACATGAATCAAGCATTGGACTTACAACAAGAGGCGTATGACAAACTAGCCACAAATGCAGAATTAGAAGACTTCTTTGATTTTATCAACTACTCAGATAAGATCAATCTTGGAAAGTTAAATAGGAAGTTCTTGAGAAAAGAATGGAGCTATGCCTTTGCAACTCTCCTTCAAGTCTTCACAGCAAGGAAGTCTAGTTTTGACCAAATCAGTGCACCTGCACAACAAATTGGCTATGCCTTGGCCTATGGGAGAAAAATGGATGTTGGACTCATCATCTTACAGGAGCTGTATGGGAGACTTGGTCAAAACTCAGCCAAGAGAGCTACTAAAATTTTCTTTCCTCGTTTTATTCAATCTGCACTTAATTTTGTAGATGAAAAGTTAATTGAATTGCCTGGAATAGATAAGACTAGAATAGGCTACCCTAGATCCATGACCAAACTCATTTTTGGTAATTTGGAGACTAGGAATGATGTGGATGTAAGACTCAAAATAACTCCCCATATGGAGAGTTTATTTAGGACTTACCCCCACAACATGCCAATATTCGATTCTAAATCTCAGTTAGCACAACCCAAGCAAGTAGAGCAAAATGCTAACCCAGGGCTTGCTAACCAACCCTCTCAGCCAAACACTCTACCAAATAGTGAGTCAACTGCATCATCCTCTCAAAAGGGTGATGTTAGTAAAAAGAAGAGAAAGGAGATAGCCTTTGAACCTTTACAAATATTAACAGAAGCAACATTGAATGCTGATTTAGGCTTAGAAAGTGAGGCACCTGTGTCACCCTTACAGAAGCCAAAGAGGAAGAAATCAAAAACCACCTCTTCAGTCACACAAATGGTTGAAGTTGCAAAATCAGGGGCAAACAGTTGATCACTAGATGTATCCTCTCAACAGGGTGCATCTATAGAATCAAGCATCCTCCCCAATGCACCTTCTTGTAAAGAGTCAGCACATGGGAGTGATAAGGCTGACACAACACTGAGTGGAGAGCACATCACACTTGAAACTCCCTCTATTTCTCAGGTGGAGTTGCCAAAATCTACTCTAAAAGACACTTCTCTTCCAGAATCTACATCACAAATTTTTTAGAGCCTGCAACTCAAGCAATTGAGGAGCAAGACATTGATCACCAAGAATTCTTTTCTCTTGGTGAGCCAATGGATTCAAGTGACTTAGTGCATGACACTTTGCTCATCACCCAGGAACCACATTTAGATGGTGAGGGAATGCAAGTTGGGGCATATCCTGATGACACCATCACAAACACAGAGGATTCACTAGTTTTCACTAGAGACTCTGTGCCTGTGTCAACTACTGTTGTGCCTGTGTCAACTACTGTTGTAACTCATCCCACCCTAGTGGAGACAACAGTAGTAGAGTCAATCCATCCGGTTGCAGAAGTTGCATCTGCAACTGAGGAGTCTAGCATGCCTAGCTCTAGCTCTGACTTTATGTTACAATGGCTGAAGCCTGTGCAACATGACAGTGCTTCGGGATCAGGGTCTGTTCCACCATAATTGACGGTTGGAGCACTTCAAAGCTTAGTTGTGGATCAGATTCCTGAGTTTGTAAAAATAGCTCAACATCTTGTCACATCAAACATGTCAAATCCAGACTATGAGGCTATCCTTCTATGTCACAGAGATGATATGGAGATGAAAAAGGAGAAAATAGTGGATGATACTGAGAGAGATGGCAATGTAGATGCCTGGCTACAAGGAAAGTATGACATTCCTCTCTCAGAAGGCCTCCAATACATCAGAGAAGAGTACATCACTTCACTAGGGTCCAATGTCAAGTCTCTCACCCCTAGTGATGTGTATGAAGCAATGAATGACACTTACAAAGGGATTCTCAAGGCTACACACTATCTTGGTAAGGGCCTCAAGACAGAAGTTAATGAAATGTGTGCAGCCACAATCAAAGAGGTGCAGGAAATAAAGAGAACTTTTGATGCCAAATTCCCTCAACTAGATATTGTTCTCAAGGACATCCAAGCATGCAAGTCCACTTGCACCAAGATGGATAATGGTCTAGCTCTACTCAAAGATATTGTCACAAGTTTGGGGCATAAATTTCAAACTCTATCTGATCAGACAACTGATGCAACTGCCATGCTCAGGACCCTGTTTACAAATCAGTATGGGGATAAGCTAGTGACTGAAGTCCCAGTGCATGAAATGACTAAGTTTGAAGTGCAGAGACTGAAGGAACAATCCCTATCTGGCTTCAAATCTACTGAATTGTTCACCAAGGTGGATGCTCTTGAAAAGGAGGTGGTCTCTCTCAAGAAGTCTTATGCTCATCTGACAGACACAGTTGCAACTCTCACTGAGAAGTTGAACACTCAAGCCACCACCACAGCTGATGTTCTTCTGCATCAACAATTGATGTTGTCTGCTATGATGAAGCACATGGGCCTCCCTCTACCTGATGAATCTGCCAATCTCACCTCTTCAACACCAAAGGCCCCTACTCAATCCTCAGTGCCTGACACCAATCCTAAGGAAGAGAAGAGAACCTTAAGGAATTCAAAACCTAAGGGGGAGTCTAAGGGGGAGAAGACTAGAGAGGAGAGACCTAAGGAAAAAGGGATCACTATTTCTGAGGGTGGTCTAAGAACTTCAAAATCTACAACAACTCATGTTTCAGGCAAAGGGAAGTCCAAAGTTGATGAGCCTCCAACCTCTCTGCCAGTTGTCACTCTACCCACTGTGCACATCACTACTCTTGATGGCCAAAGACAATCTATCACCTCCACAGTGGTTGCAGGGAGTATGCCATCTGACAAACCTCCATCCTCCAAAGTTGAAAGTGCCAAGCCTGTAGAAGCAAAATTGATAACTGAGGCCAAGCTACAAGAAGTTGCTCATTCAAATGTCTATCATGATGAAGCATTTTTGGAGTTTCTGAAAGCTCTAAAGGATCAGGCTGGTGACATGATAATATATCTGAGGAATTTGAAGGATCAGATTGAATTCTTCACTTTCATACCCAAGAAAATCAACAGCTCATGGTACAAGGAGATTCTGATGATTTCGAAATCCAAGATTTGGCATCTGACCTACAAAACTCTTCAAGATTTAAAGTTCACAGAGGTGGATGTTATAATCAAGATGATTGAGAAAAAAGATGCAAATGAGAACAACAAAAGTCTGTACAATGACTTGAGAAATGAGCAACAAGCTAGACTGCCTAAAGTGTGCTCTAACCCAAGGACCATACTTTATCAATTTGGCACCAAGATTCAAGATGTTAAATAGTTGGCCATTCCCAATGGTCTCACTCATCAGAACCACAGACTGATCATTGCTATTGTTGATCAACTGCAAAAGAAGAAGGGGATAAGGATAGATGAAGAGATAGAGGCACTGCATATTCTCAGAACATTCATTGCAACTGGTGTAATTCCATAAATGGCCAAGTCTACGAGGAATAAGGATGATAAAGATGAAGACAAGAGTGATGGAAGGAGAAGACATCATAGGAGTGATAAGGGTGATGAAGATAAGAAGAAGAAGAAGAAGGACAGCAAGGATAAGAAGGATGATAGTGACCAAGGCAAAGTCTATGAGAGGAAAAGTGGAAAACAGCAAGCCTTAGGCATTGCTAGCAGTAACCTCACCACAACACAAGACTCTAAGTCTAGGATGAATACTGTTAGCAATGACCTACCAAAATCTAAATCTATGGCTTCTGCAACTTTTTTGCCACCTCAAGAGGAGAAGAAGATTCAAATCAGAAAACCACTTGTATGTTTCAAAAAGCAAACTGCTAATGGAATACTACAATGGTCTACAAGTAAAGGTCACATGCTACTATCAAGCAATCACATAAGAAGGATCAAATTCAAACAAGCAGCAAGGAAACCAAAGCTATCCAAATCAAGAACCCTGACAATCTATCCAGGCTTAAAACTCCAACCATTAGATGAAGACTACAATGAAGACCAATTGAAATTTCTAAGAGCTCAAAGAATTTGCTATGCTGCAATTGTTGATGACTGCCTTGAGATCAAATACACTGATGGAAGACAGAAGAAATTCAAACAAGGGGGATGTCAACATTGGGGCAAGCTATATGAGATAGAAAGAATCATTGCATTATTGGACTCTGAAGACAAAGTGGAGAGAATATGGAAGCTGGAGCTGATTAACTTTGTGAAAATGAAGAGAGATCATGCTAAGATGATAAGAAATGGGTGCCTTGAGAAATGGCTGAAAAGTGAAAAAGAAATTGATAGACTGGAAGCTGAAGCAGAAGTGTTAAGGGCTAAGGGATTATGTAGAGTTCAATTCAATCCCTATGTCCTAAAGTATATGAGGAGAAATGGAGATCAAGTCAATATCAGAATGAATCTACTCAATCACTATCCTGCCAACATACTAAAACCAGTACTTGTAGATTTCAAAAACTCTATCCTGCTTGAAGAATTGGATGCTATGGAAGAGATCATAAGAGCTATGGATGAGAATGCAAGGAGGGAGAAAGAAAGGAAACAAAAGGTATATGATGATCTACAAGCCAGGGCAATGGAGATGGAATCAAATGACAAAGGCTGAGATCTCATCATAGTCTGTAAGATTACACACCTTGTAGTTCTGTTCATGTTCTTAATCAAAGTTGCATACCTGTACTTTTCAAAGTTTTATCTTTATGTATGATAGGCTTGTTATCAGGCATGAAATTGTGACTAAGGGTCTTACTCACAATTTGGGGGAGATTGTTAGTCACAGAGACATGCTTGTACTCATATAATAACAAGCCTAAGTATGTGTAATGCTATGCATTACCTACATGACCTCTTAACTGAGGGAACCTCTAGTTGTAGAGTTTCTATTTGTTTTGTACTTGTAATAGGCATCAAATCCTAGTTGTGTAACTGTACTTATAAAGTCAAGAATAATGCTTGAAAGAAGTTCCAAGGTTCATGCCTCAAGCAAGAAGATGAAGACTGTCAAATAATCACAGTTGGGATTTGAAGAAATGAAGAATTTGCCTAAGTACCAATTCGAGAAGTCTAGCGTTCGAGAAGTCAAAGATTCGATATCTTAGAAGACACTGTTCGATATCTCTGAAAGAACTGTTCGATATCTCATTCGACATCTCATTCGACATCTCAGGGATTTGACATGTCTAATACTCTATTCGAGAACTCAAGAAGTCAACAAGTCAAAAGTGGTATTCGAGTTCTCAAAGTGTCAACAAGTCAAAGCTACATTCGATATCTCAAGGACTTAAGATGCTATTCGACATCTCAGGGATTCGACATGTCAAAGTGTTCTATTCGAAAACTCAAGGATTCCCAGAGAAAAGAACTATTGGAGAAGTGATTCGATATGCCAATGTTACAGTATTCGAGAAACTCAGAGTTATCGATCAAGCTAATTCTAGTTCTCGAATCAAACTCTTAGCCACTTCTCGAATGCATTCTTGAAGACAAAATACTGGAGAAATTGTACAAGTCAAAAACCTGCAACAAGCTAAAGTGCTTTATGGACCACAATCTGTAATGTACTTTGGAAAGCCTACAAAGAAGCTTGGAGAGATGTACAAGAGACAAAGAGCTAAAGAAGTGGATCTCAACAGGCCTTGCAAAGTCAAATCTGTAGCCGTTTGGATGCTTACTCAAAAAGGATAGACAGACTAGAAAGTAATTTGTTTAACTACCTTATTTGGAGTGAGTAGGTTGTATCCATGTTCTATAAGGATACAGCCTCACTTCCTTACTTGTTACTTTTTTAGAAGTCAAGTCTTCCATACATTTAAAGATATATCTCTCTGAGAAAAACGAAGCTGAGAATACTATCATTTGTATTCACAAATTGTAGAAAAATCTTTATCTAATAAAATATTATATTAAAGTGATATTGTGTTGTCTGCTTATTATTATCCGCACTTACATTTTAGCACACACAAACACATATCTTTCTACACACATTCAAGAACAAAGAAAAGTTCAAGAATCCATTCACCCCCTTTGTATTCTTTCTTAGTATTCAATACTCAACAGAAGATAGTTGTACTAAAAATCAAATACAATTTTAATAATAAGTGTAAGAGGGATTTTGTCCAAAATTTTGGTAATCGGTAGTTTGGTACTCAGTAGTTAGTACGACAAAATAAATAAGAATAGTTGGATCTTAAAATAAATAGATAAAAAACGTTGGATGTAGCATAAAAAATATTAACACCTTAACATGTAAACTAAAAAGTGTATTTATAATGAAATACGAAAAGACTTATGTCAATTATTTTAATCATATATAATTAGGTTTTCTACATTGAAAAGGATTATCGATGTACGTCTTCTACACTGAATAAGATTAATGTAAAAATTCGTAATCATATTTTTTATTGAGATTCTAAGTGTTTCCATTTGGATAATAATTGTTAAATCATCACTAAATTAAAGATAATTTTGTGAATTTTGCGTGGGCTATAAATCATCCAAATATGATTTCTAGATCTCGAGATAGAGCCCAAATAGTAAATATGTTTTTTTTAATATTAATAAAAAAAATTCAATATAAAACAACCTTTTTTTAGTTCTATCCTTTTCAGATTATATTTTTTTAAAAATAATAAATTCTAGTAAGACCTTTTTTTAATTCTATCCTTTTTAGATTTCAATTTTATTTTTATTATGATATAATTTTGGTCGTCTATTCCAAAAAATATTAGATTCGACGGTTGAGATTATTTTGGCGATACGATAACCAAAATTATGAGAAGCACAATTACTTTTATTTTTTTTTATAATTTATTTATAATACACTATAATATTATAAAATTTAATTTTAATAAGTTGTTAGAAAGATTCGAATATTACCCCTTTATATATATAACAATTTTTAGTATTAAATATAAGTTATTATGTTCAAATATACCCCTTTTACTTATTATAGTATAGTATAGATATAGAAGTATAGATTGTATAGATAAAAAAATATATATGCATGAATATAACTGAAAGATATTTGGCAGTTCTCTTATTTTTTCATGTTCACACATTGGACATAAAGTTATGTGTAAAAATCTTTTGATCGTTTATTCGCAAAACGTATCAGTAATGATCACATAAAAATTGATAACACGATTATCAATTACTTAGACAGATCAATCATGACCAAGCATGTTGTTTAGAACATAGTCCTTTAAAGGATTATAACTATTATCAATAATAAAAATTATATTTAATAGGCCTTTCCTAATAGATTTAAAACTCGTTGTATAAAAGTTAAGTTTATATAATATATTGTTGTTTCTGATAGTTGAACCTTTAATCTATGGTAGTACTATTTTATTATCCCTCTTACTCTTATTATATAATAGGATATAGGAGTACTATTGAAAATTGTCGAGGAACTATGTTTTATAGTTTAATAGGACACCTCTCCTAAAGCTTTATCGTCTAAATTCTACTCAATTATAGTATTTTAGAATGCATACGCATTACACATAAATGGCCTATTACAACCTTTTGGACACTGTGTTACCATCTTAGATGTTACCATAGCTATGAAAATTTTGACCTATCGCAACCTTTTGATTGTGGTGTTACCATAGCCACAAAAATATGTTACTTTAGTTATAAAAGGTGTTACAGTGGGCAACACCATTAGCCGTGTTACCATAGAGTATTCATTAACAAATTTTTTATTTAATTTAAAATTAATTATCTAATAATTATTTGACTTTAAAAAATAATTTTAACATTTTAAAACATAATATTCCATCAAATAATTAAATTATTGATTTTTCATAAATATTAAATTTTGTTTATAAATTTCAAATAAAAAGGTTTTAAAATAAAGCAATATCCAAACATTATTAAATTTTAATTAAATTCATTAAAAATATAATAAAGAAAACTAAGTTATGTATAAATTGTGAACTATTACAAAATAATGAAAATAAGATATTTTAACAATTATTACTACTAGCTTATAACCCGTGCGATGCATGGAATTCTTTTGATATGTAATAAATTTTATTTTATGTTACAATTAATTTTTTATATAATTATTATTTACAATATTTTATTTTAATTTTAACTTAAATTATTTAATAAAAAATTAAGTAATGATGTGCATGGTTTAAAACTTATATTATAAAATTTTAAAATAAATATATCGTTGATGGAATTTGAAGCTTGAAATTTTAGTAAATTAATTTAATCATATAATATATCTAATCATTAGATCTAACTGTTCTGATTTTTTACTAAAAATCTAACGATCATAATTCATAGTATACGGATTTCTATTATATTTTGTTAGTAATTAGAAGATATGGTGTGATATTTTTAGGTATATATTAATTATTGAAAGATTGTGTTTTAAATTAAAAGTTAACGTGATTAAATTAGGAAAGAATATTATTGATTGGAAGATATAAATTTCTAAAATTATAATAAAATTTTATTATGTTAAAAATAAAATTTATTGATTTGGTGTTTCTTTTATTATGTTATAAATTTGATTTAATATTACAATTATGTTTTTATATAATCATTATTTAAATAATTTTTTAACTTTAATTTAATATAATTTAATATACTCATGTTTATGTATTATACTAATGTTTCCTTATTATAAATAATGTATATGGACTTTTAATATATTTTATTAAATAATTGAAAAATATGGTGTGATAAGATTAGTTTTAAATCAAAAAGGTAAAGTGTTTTAATTCGAAAGTAAATATTATGATTGGAAGATATGATACGATTGATGTTTTTAGGTGTTTATAAAGAATAATATCTTTAACTAAAAGTAAATGTGAAAAAGGTCGATTAATTATTTTATGTTATTATTTATTTTAGGTGTTTTAATAGTATAGATATCGAATATATTTTTCTTTTTAATGATGAATTATACTCATGTTTCCTTATAAATCAAAAAGGTAACGTGCTTTAATTTGAAAGAAAATATTACTGATTGGAAGATATGATACGATTGATGTTTTTAGGTGTTTATAAAAGGTAACATCTTCAACCAAAAGTAAATTTGAAAAAGACAATCGAATTTCTATAATTTTTATTTATAATATGTTTTAATTAATTTTAACTAAGAGTACTATATAGTCAGAGGCTCTTACTATGCATGACTTTTTTTACTCTTCGTAGAAGCTCTACAGTCTCCGGCGTAGTCTTGTTGTCCTTAGACGATTTGCGCTTTGTTATCTGTGTTTATTATTTTGTTTTAAGTGAATTAGTTTAGTTTTTTTTGTTAGTCTTTAGTTTTTTTTGTTGGTTTTATGTATTTTATTAAATAATTGAAAAATATGATGTGATATTATAAGATTAGTTTACATTAAAAAGGTAACGTGTTTTAATTCGAAAGGAAATAATATGATTGGAAGATATTATACGATTAATGTTTTTAGGTATTCATAAAAGATAATATCTTTAACTAAAATTAAATGTGAAAATGGCAATCGACTAATTACCATTAATTATTTTATTTTATTATTTATTTTGGGTGTTTTAATAATATAGATATCGAATATATTTTTCTTTTTAATGAAGAATTATACTAATGTTTCCTTTTAAATAAAAAAGATAATGTGTTTTAATTCGAAAGGAATTAATATTCATGATTGGGAAGATATGATACGATTGATGTTTTTAGGTGTTTATAAAAGGTAATATCTTCGATAAAAGTAAATGGAAAAAGGCAATCGACTAATTACCATTAATTATTTTATGTTATTGTTTATTTTTGGTGTCGTGTATAGATATAGAATATATTTTCTTTTTGATGAAGGGTAAATAAGTAAATTCACGAAATACCAAAAAACAGGTAACAAAACTTTTAATGTTTCAGCTTTTATATAATAGTATAGATAACAAGTAATATTCAATCAGATAATTGAATTTTTATTTTCTTTAAAAATTATTTTTTTGAGAAATTTATAATAAAAGATTTTAAAATCAAGTAATATTAAAATTATTAATTTTTTTATAATCATTAAATCTTTTACTAGAGAAAATGATAGTTTATAAAAACTAAGAATTATTATAATATAATTAATATAAATTCGTAATATTTTCTTGAAAAGAAAATTAAAAAAAAAGTACAGAATGAGATGGGCTGGAAAAGCGGCAAAACAAAAATTTCAATGGAACGAATTGGGAAAGCGGCAAATATTCCGCCCTTGTACAAAAATTTGGGTAAACATAAATTGGGGGAACTCACTCTCTTCCCACAATCTCTTTCTCCTAAACTCTCTGTCTCTCTCTGGCATAAAAGTCCCAAATTAGCTTTTCTCCAAATTCATAAGAATCTATTATGTATCTTGTTTTCTCTTCAAATTTGGGCTTTTCAATTGATTCGACGCTTCAAATTGGAGGCTCTGAAAATTTTTCAAATTGGGGATTCTCAATCATTTGAATTAAATTGATTCGATTTCTTCTCTTAAATTTTAAATAATTTTTCTCTTTCTTTAATTTCATCTTTTTTTGATTTTAGGGATGCTTCAGTTTGTGCTCTGGTTTAGAGCTGTTTGATATGAACTGGTGGCTATTGGGTGCTTTCTGGTCCTCCAATTAATTGAAAGGCTAATTACAGATCCTAGCAGCATCCCAAGGAGGAACTTCAAGAAGAACAAAGGAAGATTGAAGAGGTTGCCAAGAATCTTTGTTGGGAGAAAAAGTCCGAAAAGGGTGAAACAATATGACTACTTGTTGAACCCCAAGAAGGTATTAACTTCATTCTACGCATGGTCCTTCTGTAAATCGATAGGATTGCTGATTTATCTATTACACCTCTTTGCATGCGCATTACAAAGTTATCAGGTTATCAGTTGAGTCTTTAGCTGTCACTTGTTTATCAGTTTGCATCGTTGTCTTCTCGAGTGAAGCAAAACAAAGTTATGCAAATAAATATCTTGTTGTATTATGTAGGTTACTTTTTATTAGAAAGAGCATCATATAGAAGTGACTTTGGTGTCAACTTTTATATAAATTATTTGATATGTATCATTTTTCCACCCCTTTTCAGTGCACATTGTTATCTTTCGTCTATTGTAGAACAAGAAAGAATGCCTTTTTGGAACAAAGTTTTCTTGAAGTTTTAATAGATTTAGTGTGTTCCCATAATCCTGTAAAAAGAAAATTGTTAAATTTACTGGAGGGGCTTCTTTCATTTTTCTTCTTCAGGGTCATAAGAGCCTATTTGAAGGTATGTATCGTTTTCATGAACGGAGATTTTATTTCCGTCACAATAATATGGTGGTATGAAAGAGTTTCTTTTGGTTTATCGCATATATATGGACATTAAATTCTCACCTCTGTTGTAAGCTAAAAGAATCTTGATTAGGTAGGATGAGCCAAAATAATTTAACTGTATGAACATCTGATAGTATTTCATTAGATGGTTGATCAGTTTGTTTTTATGCTTCTTATAGCCTTTGATCTTTAACGGTAGATTATTTATGATATGTTTTCAAGTCATAGCATTCTTATTATAAAATATGTAATCGATAACCCTTTAATAATATTCTTATAACATAATTATTCTTATTATATATTAAATATGATTATTATATATAATAAAATATAATTTATAAATATGTTCTTGGTGAGTATCGAAAACCTTTGACCTATGTTCGTACTCTTATATTATCCCTCTTACTCTTACGGCTTCTTTTCTAATATTTATGATTATATTATTTTTTAATAATCGGTAGTCTGGTCTTCAGTACGATAAAATAAATAAGAATTGTTAGATCATAAAATAAATAGATGAAAATTGATGGATCTAGCATAAAAACTATTTTATTTTTTAACATGTAAACTAAAAAGTGTATTTATATTGAAATTAAATACGAAAAAGTGTATGTTAATGATTTAAATCATATAATTTGGTTTTTCTACATTGAATATAATTATAAATGTAGGTCTTCTACACTGAATAGGATTAATGTAAAAATTCGTAATTATATTTTTTCTTGATATTCTAATTTTTAGATCTTAAGATAGAATCCAATAGTAAATATGAACTTTTTTAAATATTAATAAAAAAGTAAATTAAATTTAGTTGTATCCTTTTTTTAATTATATCATTTTCATATTATAATTTTCTTTTTCAAATTCAATTCTAATACAATTTTTTTAATTATATCCTTTTTATATTATAATTTTTTTTTAATATGATATAATCTTGATCGTCTATTTTTAAAAATATTAGATTCGACGTTTGAGATTATTTTGGTAGTACAGTGACCAAACCAAAATTATGGATAAGATCTCTTTTACGCTTATTATAGGGAAAATAATTTTTTTGTCAATCAACTATTTGTATTTTTAAAAACCTACCACTAAACAATAAAGTTTATTTTTCTGATCACTAATGTTACATATACATTTGATTATTAGTATTCCCATTAACTTACCGTTAGATTTTAGAAGAGAAAATGTTTTTTTATTACTCAACTTTTTATATTTTTAGAAACCAATCACCGAATTATAAACTTATTTCATTAAATCATTAATGTTACCTTAGCATTTTAGTATAACCATTATATAAAAAATTCATTTATATATAGATGTAGAAAATCCAACGTGTCATATTTTAATGACGTCTCTTACAGCATGTATATTTGTATAATTATATATATTCCGAGTTTTACATAACATTAGCGGGTATGAAGTTAAAATTGGGGGAAAATAAAACTAGGGTTCAAGCTTCTATTATTTAATCATCTTAAATCATTGATTTCTTGTTTTTCATCCTCTTCATTTGATACTCAAGGTGAATCGATCAATGTTTTGCTTTTGTGAAGTTCAAGCACCAAGTTGGACATCTGCAAAACCAAAAATCAGGGATATTTTATCCATGTTTCACTATTAATATAGACATCGAGTTAGGGTTCAAATATGATATGCATACGTCATTTTATTGCTATACTTATAAGATATATAAACACTTAAAATCTGAAACATATAATTTTTTTTTGGTATTGTACTATGTACTATTTTCTATTCGCTATCATTATAATCTGTGCAAATTCGTACTTCAACTTCATAATAACAACGCATGAGTTCATTATATTTAGTTTGTGAATCGATCAATAAAAAAGACATTTTACCAGTTATTAGTTTTTTGTTTTATATATAGACACACCATGTCATGTACACGTCAGCAAAATAGTCCGCATTAATTATTTTTTTAGGTATCTGATTAAAAATTTAACGGAATGATAAAAGTCAAAAAAATCACAAACGTCTCTAACGTTAATGATGATATTGAGTAAGATTATTGTTCGATAATAAATTTCTAAAAAAGACAATTGTTTGATGACAAAAAAAATTAATTTTTCCTATTATATATAAGAATATATATACACTGGAACCAAATGGATAATCGGGATACAATTTCTTATCCAGAATTTCAAATTCAAATAAAATTAAACCGAACCAAACCAAACCAAACCAAAAGTTCTGTTTAAAACGGGTCGGGTAGAGTAGATTGTACGCTTAATTATTCAAATCCAATCCATAATTGTTAGCAGAACTCTTTTAAACGGTCACGCACCGCCTCTTTTTTCCTCAGAAAGCGATCTCCAAAAGGCCTACAAAACCCCTCCACTTTCTTCATTCCACAACAAAATCGACACACACATACACAATACGTACTCACTCAGTAAATTCAATTCACCACTCTCTCTTTTTACCGTCCCTTAATCAGGGTTCCGATCAAAATCAATCCAAACCCAAACCCTCAATTTCTAGGGTTTCAAATATGTTCACTCCACAGAAAAAGAATTGGGCGTTTTCAACCACCACGCCTCGCTCCGGCCCAAACCCTAGGTCCGTTGATAAGGGCAAATCTGTTGCCTTTCTTGATGGCCCACCGCCTCCACGCACACTCTTGACGGGGAATCATACCACTGCTATGACGGTGTCTCGTGGAGATGTTGAGGATTGGAGACGCTTTACGGAGGCTGGGTTGTTGGATGAGGCCTCTTTGGAAAAGAAGGATCGCGAAGCACTTGTAGAAAAAATTGCCAAAATCGAACGAGAGGTAGTACTTCTAATTGATCTGTTGTGCACTTTTAAAATTTAACGGTTATGTATGTGTGTATTTTATTTACTTATTGATGCTTATACAATTAGGGGAATGTATGATAAGTGATTACGATATTATTTTTTATTTAATTATTTTATTTGATAAGATGAAGGACCGAAGATCGAAAACCTAAGTTTCAATGTTTCCGTTTTGATATAATAGTACAGATTGGTTTTTTTTATAAGTTGTGGTTTGTGATTGGGTGATTGTATTATTGTGTGCAGCTTTATGATTATCAATATAATATGGGGCTTCTGCTGATTGAAAAGAAGGAATGGACTTCTAATTACCAAGAATTGAGGGAGGCGTTGGCGGAGACTCAGGAGTTGCTTAAACGGGAGCAGACTGCACATCTTATTTCGTTGTCTCAAGTTGAGAAGCGAGAGGAGAATTTGAGGAGGGCTTTGGAAGCCGAAAAGAGATGTGTTAATGATGTAAGAATTTTTTTTTTGCTCTGCAACTTCGTGTTTTAAAATATATTTCGACAACTTGTACGTGCTTATGAATATTAATGATCTTTGCTTTTCGGGCACTTTGTTCAGATATTCAACTCATTACTTTTTTAAGGCTTCAAATTTTGCTTAGTTGGGATTTGCTATATATGAATTTTGATATGTGTAATGTACTGTATGTATGTATTAATTTAATTCTTCTGTGTAGTTTAGGTTCAACATGTGAAAGTATTGTTATAAAGTAAAGTAGCTCGTTGTCATACTACTCTGGATCCTTGAAAGAGTTTTGCATGAACGTTTAAGAGTAATTAGACCGAAGTTTGGTTTATGAATTTATCTAGTTAATTAATTTATTATTTTTGCAACATTGATAAATGATCGTATGTAGTACAGGGGTTTGTAGTAATTGCTCCTTCCTTTTCATGCATTATTATTAGCACTGTTGTTTCCTTTTATATTTATAGTTGTAAATTACAACTTGTAATGTTTTGTAATAAGAGTCTTTGTTGCTATTTCATTTTTATATGCTTGTATAACTTTCAGAGCTCTTTTATCGCAGCTAGAGAAGGCTTTACGAGAGGTTCGTGCAGAAAATGAACAAATGAAGCAATCATTTGAGGCCAAAATGGTCAATACAGATGCTTTGCAATCTGGGCTAGAGGAGAAATCTTTGGATGTTGAAAAAAAATTGCATGTTGCAGATGCAAAGTTTGCTGAGGTAAATAGAAAGAGCTTGGAGTTGGAGAGAAAATTGCAAGAAGTTGAGGCCCGTGACAGTGTTCTTCGGAGGGAGCGTATATCCTTTACTGCAGAGTATGATATATATGAAACATCTTCACAGTTTGTATTTCTTTGGAATTAGAGTTAATATAAATGACCTTTTTGATTTGCAGGCGGGAGGCACATGAAGCTACCTATGCTAAACATAAAAAAGATCTGCAAGAGTGGGAGAGAAAATTACAAGTAGGGGAAGAAAGATTATGTGAGGGTCGGAGAATTTGTAACGAGAGGGAGGAAAAGGTAAATGAAATTGAGAGGAAATTTAATCTCAAAGAGAAGAAACTTAAAGAAGCAGAGGAGGAAACTGATTTGAGAAACTCTGCTTTGAAGAAGGCCGAGGATGACATAAAACATAGACTAGAAAATTTAACAGCAGAAGAGCATGTAAGTTCTTGTTCTTTGTTAATGCTTCTGCTGGTGTTGTTTGTCAAACATATGATTTTGTTGGTTATATATTTTTTTTCTGATTAATTACAGAAAGCTGAGGCTCTTAGGAATGACTTGGTGTTGAAGGAGGAGGATTTACTGGCTCGAACAGAAAAGCTGACTACTAGAGAAAGAGTGAGTCTCTACACTTAGGCTTTTGCTAGTGGTTATAATCAATTCTTGTTATTGTTAACAGTCTCATTGATATATCTTCCCCCCCTTCAAATAGACAGGCACCTTACATGTCTGGCCAAGTACAACTTTTAACAATTAAATGTTATATATGTATTTATTGCAGGTTGAGATTCAGAAGCTTCTTGATGAACAGCGTGCGGTTCTTGATGCGAGAATGCACGAGTTTGAGGAGGAAATGGATGGGAAAAGGAAGTCACTAGATGAGGAGATGAGAGGCAAGATGGATGCCTTGCAGGACAAAGAAGCTGAGATCACCCACAGAGAAGAAAAACTGAACAAGCTTGAGCAATCTTTGCAAAAAAGTTCTGAGAGACTTAAAGAAAGAGAGAAAGACCTTGAAGCAAAGATAAAAACTTTGAAAGAGAAAGAAAAAGTACTCAAGTCAGATGAGGAAAGGCTCGATATGGAAAAGAAACAAATTTGTGTTGATAAGGATTCTTTACAAACTCTTAAACATGAAATTGAGAAGACAAGGGATGACATTAGTCAGAAGGACATTCAGATTCAAGAAAAAATCCAGAAACTCAAAATTTCTGAAGAAGAGAGGGAAAAATTTCTTTGTTCGCAGTTGAATCTGCAAGAAGAGATTAAGAAGTTCCAGGACGAAAGGGATTTGCTTATGAAGGAGAGTGAGAATCTTAAGGAGGACAGAATGAATTTTGAGGAGAAATGGGAAGCACTTGATGAAAGAACTACTGCTCTAACTAAGGAGTTACGTGAACTTGGCGAAGAAAAAGAAAAGTTTGATAAAATGCGACTATCTGAGGAGAATTGTTTAAAAAATGAAAGGCTTGCAATGGAAGAACGGGTTAAGGTGCAGTCAGAAGCTCTTAGAACAGAGAAAGAAAACTTTGCTACTGAAAAGAAGCTTGAGCAGGCCCATATATCTGAAAAATTGAAAACTGAGCATAGTCAAATGCTTCTTGACTTCGAGTCGAGGAAAAAGAATCTTGAGGATGACATACAGAAAAGACAAGATGAATTGGAAACACGTCTACATGATAGGGATATGGCATTTGAGGAGGAGAAAGAGAAAGAATATAGCAATATCAATTACTTGAAGGAAGTTGTACGGAAGGAAATGGAAGAAGTAAGGTCTGAAAAGCGTGGAATAGAAAAGGTTAAACAAGAGATTGCCTTGAATAAGAAGCAGCTGGAAGAGCACCGACTTGAAATGCAAAAGGACATTGATGAGCTTGATGTACTTAACAAGAAAGTCAAGCTTCAGCGAGAAGAGCTAATCAAGGAAAGAGACCGCTTACTTGCATTTGTTGACAGGCTGAAGAGTTGCAACCATTGTGGCGAATTCACCCGGGAATATGAACTCTCTGATCTCCAACGGCTTGAAACAGAGTACGAGATCTCTCCTCTATCAAGATCGGGATATGGTCATTTATACAAGTTCCAGGATGGAACTGATTTAAGATCGTCAAATTCAGGAGGTCACGTATCCTGGATAAAAAAATGCACCTCAAGCATTTTTAAGTGTTCTCCTATTAATACTGCTCAATATTTGAAATCTCAATCTGATATGCTGCCGAATGTGGATGAAAAGGATGAGGGACCTAGTGCTTGTTACTTGGAATCGAGGGGGCTTAGTAATGCTGAAGATGGAGCAGAAGCATCCTTTGGTATTGCAAATGAGTCTGGTGATGTTCATTTGGTCACTTCAATTAACAATAGGGAGGTTGATCAGGACAAAGATGTCTGCACTGACGGGTTTAGCAATATAAACACTACGACACCAGAAGCTCCAGAAGATTCTCAGCAATCGGAGCTTAAAAGCGGTCGTCGCAGGTCTGGAAGGAAACCCAAAGTTGGAATTCATAGAACACATTCTGTGAAAGCTGTGGTTGAAGATGCTCCAGAAATTCTGTGGAGAACTTCATCAGGAAAACTGGGTGACAATGATCTACATGAGCCTGCCAATGTTAATGAGGAAAGTCGTGGAGACTCCAGCCATGGTGAAAAAGCAGTTGGTATTACTCCAAGGAAGAGGCAACGCGCTCAAACCTCA
This sequence comes from Kitagawia praeruptora, assembly GCA_037693485.1. Classification (NCBI taxonomy): domain Eukaryota; kingdom Viridiplantae; phylum Streptophyta; class Magnoliopsida; order Apiales; family Apiaceae; genus Kitagawia; species Kitagawia praeruptora. The sequence continues at coordinate 26,366,383 of CM075352.1, read as the reverse complement.
AGAGTTACGGTGAGTGAAGCGGCGGGTGATTTCAGTGAAGAATGTTCAGAAAGTGTCTCAGAAGTTGGACGCAGGAAAAGACGACAAACTGTAGTTCCATCTGTTCAAACTCCAGGCGAAAGGCGATATAATCTTAGGCGAAACAAGACGTAAGTTCCTAGATAATTTTTGTGAATGATGATATAGGTAGATGCCATTGCTCTTGGTGTTTTGAGCTTATGGCAGAAGTAGCGTTAGGAGTGTATGACTTTGAAGTAGTTTATGGAACTTGGTAGGTATTTTGATTTCGTTGGTAGATTTTAAGAAGTAATTTTTAACCCTTTCTTCTAAATTTAAAGTGTGGTCTCTGAAATTTGTCCCTGCTTTTCGTCGGTTTGTACACTTTTCAACATATTTATTTGATTTTTTAAAAATTATTTATTTTCTGGTGGTGACAGATAAAGTTTTCTCATGTCATCAATTAATGTCAAGCAAGTGCATCGTTACCTTATGGAAAGTGTAGTTACTTGAGAAGTCGGTCCTAAGTATACCAGAAGTGATGTAATATAACTTTTGACAATGTTAGGCTAGCATTACGCCATTAACCCCTAAACATCAAGTGGCAGCCTTTAATATAATATTTTATACTAGAACCATAGTTAGTGATACTTTTTGTTATTTGACTTTGATTGCATATGTATTCAATCAGATCGCTCTCTATTTCATGGGCCTTACATTGTAGATGTTAAAAATATTCGATATTGGTGTTATTTGTTTCCGTCGCTCCCTTTTTTGGACCAGTTTGTGCCTTCTGGGAGCCAGTAATGCTTGCATCGGTTATAAAATAAAAAACAAAAGAACTAAGCTGATATTACAGAATTTAAGGGTCATTTGAAGGTTCAAAAACCATGAACATAATGTAAGTTCAAAGTAGAAATTGTATGAATAATCTGTAAATGGAATCCTTTAGTAAAACAATATGACAACACATGTCACATAATGCAATATTCAGAATCATCTTTAAACTAATTTCCACCAAATTGATGCTATAATTTACTTTATATAACCTGGGCTTCTGACTGGGAATATCATGAGAAAATTGCCTCTTCTTAGTTTGTAAGTTATCTAATAAATTATCCTTTATTTTTGCCTTTATCTGGGATGAATCGTCTGCCCTCAGATGATAGAGAAGTTCAATTTAGATGTTGAACAATGTTGGATTTGTGAACTGGTCTTGGGTATGAGGTACTACGATCTTTTTTTATTGCATCATTGATTGTTTGAGCAGGTATGTCGAATTTCTCGTGAGTATGTTTTGCCTATAACTATAAGGAATGAAGTCGGATTTTCCTTTAGTGTTGAGAAGGAAGAATGGAAGATCATATCAGTCCTAATATGAGGCGATGTTGAATTATTGAGGTCAATTGCTAAATTTAAATAAATAGTGGAATAAGTAATAGTGAGCTATATACGGCCCTCGCCTATTCAGAATAGTTATTATTATCAGAGTCAGTTATGGTATGTATTTAATATTTTGTCATCTAAAAAATTTGGTTAGTGCGGGGACAGCTGCCTCAGCACGAGCTTCCGTTGATACTGAGAAGATGCAAAGCAAAGTTAAAGTTGACAAGGCGGAAGCAGTGCAAATTCTTAAAGATGTTCCTACTTTATCACTGGTAATTGCTTCTGAGAAAAGCAATCAAACACCACTTGTACAGGTTACAGCTAATAAAAGTCTTCAAATTCAAGATATTTCGACAGAAAGGGATGATAAGGTACTTTTCTTTTCAGTTTTCTGATTTTTGTAGAATATTTTGGGTTTCACAAGTATAATGTATCGTAAGTTAGTCTTAATATTGCTCTTTAATGGAAGATGTGTGTTTATAAATATTGTTGCTTTAATGCACAGCATAAAACAGTCAAAACTTCTGATAAGAGCATTGAGCCGGCAGTAGGTGAAAATATGGAGTTCAGTGAGGCGGTAATTGGCACGTCACCTGAATGTCGTTATGTTGGTGCTGAAAGGGGAAGCACATTACATGAAGATGGAGATAATGAATTGGAAGATCTTAACAATGCCGAGGATGTGGATAATGAATCAGAGCATCCTGGTGAAGTGTCAATACATAAGAAGCTCTGGACTTTCTTCACTACATGATTGTGGAATTTTGCGAGTTGTTATTCTGGGGTCTCTCTCTCCTTTTCGTGCAATTAGTTGAAGAGTAACCTGCCATGATTTTCATCTCAAATTCATTATGTGGCTTTGGACTAAGGTCTTGGTTTTGGAAGTTATCATTTTTTTTTTCATTTGTTCCCATTGGTGGCAGTGATTCTTGCAGCTATAGAAGCTATCAAGCTGAAAACTCTGCATATATGTCAGGCCGCCAACGATTGGAATACAATAAATTTGTGTATGATTTTTTTCTTGCTTTTTATGGTTGTCCTACTATTAGTTGGGGAGCAGTGTGAGATTAGAAATTTACATTTTTATGTTGTTTTTGGAATTTTTTTCTTTCATGTGTTGCAAACATGAATGTGCAACAAGTATAATGTTTGTGCATGTATAGAGCACCCCTTAAACCTCAATTATGATTGAAGTTGAACTTCTGTCAGGTTTACTTGTGCCGATGATTTGTATTGGCGAGATATTATAGGGCGATATCAAATTATGTATATGATTTTCCAGGAAGAGGTATAGGGACATGTCACAGCATGAATAAATTATTTTGACATAATTTGCTACCTGGTTATTATGTGCTTGAATTTGCAAGTCTTTGTGTGGGTTAGTTTGCTGTTTAAAAGAGTGTGTATTTTATATTTTGCTGTTTAAATTCCAATTTAATTCTCTCCTTGTACTCGGAACTCGTATGAATACAAATTATATTTGCCTTTCGGGGCCTAAGGAAACATAACAAAATTATCATGATAGATATCCCTTTAACAGTAAATTCTTGAACAACATTTCATTCTATAGCTTTTGTTGCACAATAATCCTTCAATATAACTTGATTAATTGAGTTGCTTGTGCATATATAATGAAACGTGATTGGTGAGTAGTTCTTTACAATTTATTTTTTGCACACCAAGTCATATCTAACAACTAACAATATCTTTTGCTGCCTTTATTTTTTTTGTTTTTTGGAGGTTAAGTTACTGTCTTCATTGGTGTTGCTCTTGTTTTCTTCATTTTTCTAAGTTTTTTCCATTGTACCTATAGTTTAGACTTAAAGACCTCCGATTCTATACAGAAATGGAACTCAAAAGGCTTGTTGATGGAAAGAGTAGTGTGATTGGCCAGTTTTGTAGTTTTGTACAATCCTCTTGGGACCATTCTGGTCGCCCACAAGCACAGCAACAACAGTTTGTCAGAAGCTACCCACCAGGCCATTTCTATTGAAGTCTGGAGGTATCACATGAACTCTTTGGTGGAATTTTGATGTACTCTTCTAGTTTAGGTATCGCGTGTTCGTTTGTGTTACTATAACTTCACCAACCTTAACTAGTTCCAACATATTTGTTTCAATCTACTTTTTCAAAGATTCATCCTTTTTATACCAGATCAGATTTGAGAAAGTGTATCAATATTAAAGTGCATAATGTATTCAGATGAGTAATAGTGGGAAAATGCTCTATAAAGTTACAGTTCTTGATATACTTCTTGAGATCCCCCAAGGAACATGGTAAATCTAATTCACAAGTGTGATGACAATATATATTATCATATCAAGTAATCAGGATGTGGTTCTTGGAATCTTGGTTATGTCTTAGGAATGATTTGTCGAATGATTGTACGATGACAATTTACACGATTTGTATTATATATCTTAAAATTAGGGTTCAGTTTTGTTTTTATTATTTAATAATTTTTCTTTTCATCTTAAACGACTGAAACAAATAATTCTTGGCACAAGTAATGGTGTGGCTAGCTTTGATAAAGACTGTGTATATCTAGGCTGACAATGGTAATGCCAATACTTGAAATGTCATTTTCCACTTCAAGATAGTAAAATCTAACAAAGACCAGTTTTTTTTCATTATCATTATAAATTAGAGTGGATGGAATGGACAATTGGACATGACCTGTATCATTTTGTACTTACATGTATCTTCTACTCATGTGCATACATTGGTAATTTCTAGTTGCTGTACACTGGTGTAAATCTAAAATTACAATGATGAGTGTACTAGATGAAACCTAGAGGCTAGATGTTATGTTAAAAGTCATATCTTGTAGGCTAATCAATCCATTGATACGTAAAGTGGGTGAAAAACTAAAGAAAGAAAAGGACCATTGCTTCTAATAGGCCTGTTTAGTAGCTATGAAATAAGTTGGTTTGGCTGAGAAATCTCCCACCATAGCTTCCACATCCTCTGCTTTAATGTATGGTGGTCCAATTAGCTAAAGGCTTAATAAGTGCATTAATTTCTGTAACTTTATGCTCTGTAACTCATCTTACCCCTAGGGGTAAAATGAGTCAAGAGTCAAGTGTCCACTTAAGGTAAAAAGTGAATTGGTTTTTTTTTTTACTTGATGAAATGAGTGCAACCACAATTATTTTAGCTTATAGTGAGTTAAATGAAGTAAGGGTTAAATATGTAAAAATTTACTCCAGTTTTCACTTCATTCACCTCCATAAAAATGCAAGTCATTGAAATGTATGAAGTATGACCGCAATTTTTATTTCCTTGAGCTCTAATGATTTGAAGACAAATGTTTTAAAATGGTCCAAAGTAGTGATTGAAATGTCTCATTGTGTAGATTGGTCCAATTTGCAGCAGACAATATAAATGAAAAATATGGAGGAGTTGCATCCACAAGGCGACATCTTCTTGTGAATGAGAGATGGGGTTGGGAATTGAACAACTGGAATACCAGGTACTTCCTTTAAAAAGCTTCATAACCTCCATTGAATAGTAGTGAAGATTTCCAGTCCTACAGGCAACTGCAAAAGTACATGCAAGGGTAGATGAAATAGCTAACACCTTAAGTTGTTCCCAGGGATTGGTATTAGTTATAATGTCAAAGGTCTTAAGTTTGTTCTTTCGTACGCCCACTGATAGGCCATAAACAGCCAAAGCTCAACAAGGAGCCCAAACAACAAGTGAATCATCTCAAGAGAATAAGAACGGTCCAGCCCAGAGTGGCTGACCCCGGGCCCGGAGCCACCACCACGTGGCGTGGCCCCCACCCCGAACTAGGGGACCCCCTGACTCGTGGCACTTTATATACGTGGCACTCCACCTCAGCTGACACTCCTATTGGTGGCGCTGACCAACACTAAAAGACAAGGGAAGACGCATGCCAGATCGTGCCCACCGCAATGTGGCCACACTCCAGTCAACGGCCAGACCAGACAAAAGCCACGTGCCCTGCATCCCGGGAGTTCAGCGGTTTGTCTCCCAGATCCAACGGTCAGGGGTGAAGGTAACCTACCCCTAAACCCTAGGCCTAGGGCTATAAATACCCCTAGTAAATAGGGTTTAGGGGTTAGCCATTATTACACACCTACACACATTCATTACTTTGTGATACTCTACTTGATTATTACCTTCCAAAGCCAACTCTTATTCTCACGCCGGAGGCACCTCGGGGCCAAACCCCCCCTCCGGTGTTGTTTTGCAGATACCCCACTACAGCTACACCCCTTCCGAGACAGGAGTTGGCGAGGAAGTACCCGATCGAGATCCAGAGTTATCATTGGCGCTAGAAGGAGGGGCTGAACCTCCGAACTCCAGAACCCCGAACCAACAGCCAAACTGAGACAACCCGAACTACCTGGAACCAGAAGCCATGCCTCGACCGAGCAAATCCACCCGAGCAAACAGCGCCCCGAGAGAAGAGCCCCTAACTGCAGTCCCGGAACCCATCCCGCAAAACCAGGTCCCGGTCCAGGAGAGGCTCGGGATCGGTCCAAATGATGCTCGGGTCACAGTCGAAGTGAACCGGTACAAGTATACCGACGTGCCCCTTGAGTCTGCCCAGATGGAGAACTTAACCCCGGCGGAACTGGCCGAAGCAATCCGGGCTTACCGAAACCGCCCTCATCCGGAACCTGAACCCGAGCAGGCGGAAGACTCCGAAGGTTCAGCCAACTCCAACAACCCGCGAGCCTCGGTCTTCGCTCGCCTCGGGAACCAAAACAAAAGGAACAAAAAGGACCATCCAACCCAGAGTAAGGTCAGAGAAGAGGAGGCCGATGAGCTGAAACGGATGGAAAGACTCCGGGAAAAAATAAGACAAGAGGAACAAGCTAAGTTGGAGCACAGAATCCAAAGAAGGCTCCAAGAAGAGGAGGAAAAAATCAGGAAATCCAAACCGAAAAGAACCCGGAGAGAGGTAAGCCCGGAGATTATCTCTGATGACGAAGAACGTCCCAGCAACCTGGTTCAAATGATCCAGGAGTTACAGAGGAAAGTCAACAACGACTCCGGGTTTGAGATCCAAGACACACTCACCCCTTTTAGCCACTCTCTTGAAGCCATGCCCCGGCAAAAGAACCTCAAGCACTACAACTTTGACTCCTTTAATGGGTTGGAGGACCCGGAAGAACACCTCAACTACTTCGAGCAAATAGCCCTGATATACTTCTATAACGACCTAACCAAGTGCAGGTTCTTTGCCTCCACACTAAAAGGAGCGGCTCAGAGATGGTTCAGCAGGATCCCTTCCCGGAGCGTACACAGCTGGAAGGAGTTCAGAGAGGCTTTCCTCCGGAGGTTCCGAGCCAATAAAACCCCAGAATATCACATGTGCCACCTCGAAACAATTAGGCAACATGACAACGAAACACTTTCAGCTTTCATGAAACGGTTCCAAGAAGCCATAAATCAAGTCACGAATCTGGATGAAAGAGAAGCCTTGAGCATTTTCCGAAAGAACCTAGACCCGGAGCGTAGTGAACGCTATGTGATTGAATTGGTAAACAAAGAGCCCCAGAGCCTGGCTGCAGCCTATTCTATGGCCGCCAAATTCATCAAAGAAACTGATATCCTACAAGCAATGAGGATGACCCGGCAGGGCACTTCCTCGGGAAGAAGTAAAGATGATCGCTCTAGAAATGATCACAACCCAGACAAGAAGTTTAAACCCAACAAGCAATACAACTACATCCCAAGTCATCAACTAACGACCCCGGACAAAGATCACTCCTCCCGAGCTAAATCCGAAGCCAAGCCCCCGAGACCGGGGAGAGCCGAGCCGAGGCCGGAACCAGACTGGACACCTCTGAACCGGCCACGAGCTGATATACTAAAAGAAGTTCGGAACAAACCCTTCTTTTATCCTCCCAAACCTCTGGTATCAGCCCCGGAGAACAGGCCCCGGAACAAGCACTGCGACTATCATGCAACTCATGGCCACGAGACAAAAAGTTGTGTCTCCCTTAAGTTCTTTATCGAAGATCAGGTCAAGAAAGGAAACATGGGCCAATACCTAGCTCGGAGAACCACGGAACGGGGAGAAGGACCCGGGGCCCAGAAGACCAAGAATGTGGTGCACGTGGTATTGGGAGGATCCAATTCCCCTCCGGCAAGTCCGGGCTCTGGAGACGAGGTAATGATGATAGACTCGGCCCCAGAACAAATCATATCTTTTAGTAATGCTGATTATGAAGGAGTGGATCCCAACCACAATGAAGCCCTGGTGGTGACCCTAGACATCGCTGAAAATGAGGTAAAAAGAATCCTTGTTGACAATGGCTCCTCTGTCAACGTATTGTTCAAACACACCATGGATAGAATGCAGCTCGGTAGTGTCAGAATGAACGAATGCAGGGAAGACCCGCTATACGGCTTCGGCCACAACTTGGTCCCCATCCAAGGAACCCTTTACTTGCCTGTCCAATTCGGCACCGCCCCGAAGCAGATAACCCATATGATCAAATTCTACGTGATCAATATTCCTTCCTCCTACAATGTGATCCTGGGGCGCCCAGCCTTGACCAAACTCCGAGCCATAACCTCAACCCCGCACCTTAAATTCAAATTTCCCACGACCTCCGGGGTTGGAGAGGTAAAGGGCGATACCGAAACAGCTAGCCGATGTTATGGCCAAGCCCTAGTAATGGCAGAAACAGACCCGGAGAATAAGCGGAAAGCCTCCTCCTATCAGAAGAACTTGAGCAGAAAGAAACACAGAGCCACAACTTACAAGAACCCCGGAAAGGAGGTGCAAAACATTGAAACAACAAGTGCCCCGAACCAGGAACCAGGTACATCCGAGGCCCGGGAATACCTGGCCTCAAACTCCCAGGCCCGGGTCCAGAAATCATCCCTGGTGAAAGATCAAGCCAAGCTAGAACCCGCTGTAGAAATTGAGACAATCGAGCTCATTCCGGGAAACTCGGAAAGAAAAGTAAAGATCGGAACTGGTCTAGAAGCTGCCTTCAGACAAGAGCTAATCCAACTACTCCGGGAATATGCTGATGTTTTTGCCTGGAGTCCATCTGACATGCCCGGGCTCCGAGAATCCCTTGCCATGCATAGCCTGGATGTTGATCCTAGAAGAAAACCTGTGAAACAGAAAAGAAGGAACTTCGCCCCGGAGAGGCAGAGAGCTATAGACGAGGAGGTGGACAAACTACTTAAGGCAGATATTATCTGCGAGGTCAAATACCCGGAGTGGCTAGCCAACGTGGTTCTAGTCAAAAAGCCCAGTGGAAAATGGAGGATGTGTGTCGATTACACGGACTTGAATGAAGCCTGCCCCATGATAGGCCATAAACAGCCAAGGCCCAATAAGAAGCCCAAAAGAATAAGCAAACCACCTCATGAGAATAAGAGGGGCCCGAGGCCACCACCACGTGGCGTGGTCCCCACCCCGGACTAGGGGACCCCCCCCATTCGTGGCACTCAGCATACGTGGCATCCCACCTCAGCCGACACTCCCATTTGTGATGTTGACCAACGCTAAAAGACAAAGGAAGACACGTGCCAGATCATACCCACCGCAACGTGGCCACACTCCAGTCAACGGCCAGACCAGACAAAAGCCACGTGCCCTACATCCCGGGAGTTCAGCGGTTTGTCCCCCAGATCCAACGGTCAGGGGTGAAGGTAACCTACCCCTAAACCCTAGGCCTAGGGCTATAAATACCCCTAGTAAATAGGGTTTAGGGGTTAGCCATTATTACACACCTACACACATTCATTACTTTGTGATACTCTACTTGATTATTACCTTCCAAAGCCAACTCTTATTCTCACGCCGGAGGCACCTCGGGGCCAAACCCCCCCTCCGGTGTTGTTTTGCAGATACCCCACTACAGCTACACCCCTTCCGAGACAGGAGTTGGCGAGGAAGTACCCGATCGAGATCCAGAGTTATCATTGGCGCTAGAAGGAGGGGCTGAACCTCCGAACTCCAGAACCCCGAACCAACAGCCAAACTGAGACAACCCGAACTACCTGGAACCAGAAGCCATGCCTCGACCGAGCAAATCCACCCGAGCAAACAGCGCCCCGAGAGAAGAGCCCCTAACTGCAGTCCCGGAACCCATCCCGCAAAACCAGGTCCCGGTCCAGGAGAGGCTCGGGATCGGTCCAAATGATGCTCGGGTCACAGTCGAAGTGAACCGGTACAAGTATACCGACGTGCCCCTTGAGTCTGCCCAGATGGAGAACTTAACCCCGGCGGAACTGGCCGAAGCAATCCGGGCTTACCGAAACCGCCCTCATCCGGAACCTGAACCCGAGCAGGCGGAAGACTCCGAAGGTTCAGCCAACTCCAACAACCCGCGAGCCTCGGTCTTCGCTCGCCTCGGGAACCAAAACAAAAGGAACAAAAAGGACCATCCAACCCAGAGTAAGGTCAGAGAAGAGGAGGCCGATGAGCTGAAACGGATGGAAAGACTCCGGGAAAAAATAAGACAAGAGGAACAAGCTAAGTTGGAGCACAGAATCCAAAGAAGGCTCCAAGAAGAGGAGGAAAAAATCAGGAAATCCAAACCGAAAAGAACCCGGAGAGAGGTAAGCCCGGAGATTATCTCTGATGACGAAGAACGTCCCAGCAACCTGGTTCAAATGATCCAGGAGTTACAGAGGAAAGTCAACAACGACTCCGGGTTTGAGATCCAAGACACACTCACCCCTTTTAGCCACTCTCTTGAAGCCATGCCCCGGCAAAAGAACCTCAAGCACTACAACTTTGACTCCTTTAATGGGTTGGAGGACCCGGAAGAACACCTCAACTACTTCGAGCAAATAGCCCTGATATACTTCTATAACGACCTAACCAAGTGCAGGTTCTTTGCCTCCACACTAAAAGGAGCGGCTCAGAGATGGTTCAGCAGGATCCCTTCCCGGAGCGTACACAGCTGGAAGGAGTTCAGAGAGGCTTTCCTCCGGAGGTTCCGAGCCAATAAGACCCCGGAATATCACATGTGCCACCTTGAAACAATTAGGCAAAATGACAACGAAACACTTTCAGCTTTCATGAAACGGTTCCAAGAAGCCATAAATCAAGTCACGAATCTGGACGAAAGAGAAGCCTTGAGCATTTTCCGGAAGAATCTAGACCCGGAGCGTAGTGAACGCTATGTGATTGAGTTGGTAAACAAAGAGCCCCAGAGCCTGGCTGCAGCCTATTCTATGGCCGCCAAATTCATCAAAGAAACTGATATCCTACAAGCAATGAGGATGACCCGGCAGGGCACTTCCTCGGGAAGAAGTAAAGATGATCGCTCTAGAAATGATCACAACCCAGACAAGAAGTTTAAACCCAACAAGCAATACAACTACATCCCAAGTCATCAACTAACGACCCCGGACAAAGATCACTCCTCCCGAGCTAAATCCGAAGCCAAGCCCCCGAGACCGGGGAGAGCCGAGCCGAGGCCGGAACCAGAATGGACACCTCTGAACCGGCCACGAGCTGATATACTAAAAGAAGTTCGGAACAAACCCTTCTTTTATCCTCCCAAACCTCTGGTATCAGCCCCGGAGAACAGGCCCCGGAACAAGCACTGCGACTATCATGCAACTCATGGCCACGAGACAGAAAGTTGTGTCTCCCTTAAGTTCTTTATCGAAGATCAGGTCAAGAAAGGAAACATGGGCCAATACCAAGCTCAGAGAACCACGGAACGGGGAGAAGGACCCGGGGCCCAGAAGACCAAGAATGTGGTGCACGTGGTATTGGGAGGATCCAATTCCCCTCCGGCAAGTCCGGGCTCTGGAGACGAGGTAATGATGATAGACTCGGCCCCAGAACAAATCATATCTTTCAGTAATGCTGATTATGAAGGAGTGGATCCCAACCACAATGAAGCCCTGGTGGTGACCCTAGACATCGCTGAAAATGAGGTAAAAAGAATCCTTGTTGACAATGGCTCCTCTGTCAACGTATTGTTCAAACACACCATGGATAGAATGCAGCTCGGCAGTGTCAGAATGAACGAATGCAGGGAAGACCCGCTATACGGCTTCGGCCACAACTTGGTCCCCATCCAAGGAACCCTTTACTTGCCTGTCCAATTCGGCACCGCCCCGAAGCAGATAACCCATATGATCAAATTCTACGTGATCAATATTCCTTCCTCCTACAATGTGATCCTGGGGCGCCCAGTCTTGACCAAACTCCGAGCCATAACCTCAACCCCGCACCTTAAATTCAAATTTCCCACGACCTCCGGGGTTGGAGAGGTAAAGGGCGATACCGAAACAGCTAGCCGATGTTATGGCCAAGCCCTAGTAATGGCAGAAACAGACCCGGAGAATAAGCGGAAAGCCTCCTCCTATCAGAAGAACTTGAGCAGAAAGAAACACAGAGCCACAACTTACAAGAACCCCGGAAAGGAGGTGCAAAACATTGAAACAACAAGTGCCCCGAACCAGGAACCAGGTACATCCGAGGCCCGGGAATACCTGGCCTCAAACTCCCAGGCCCGGGTCCAGAAATCATCCCTGGTGAAAGATCAAGCCAAGCTAGAACCCGCTGTAGAAATTGAGACAATCGAGCTCATTCCGGGAAACTCGGAAAGAAAAGTAAAGATCGGAACTGGTCTAGAAGCTGCCTTCAGACAAGAGCTAATCCAACTACTCCGGGAATATGCTGATGTTTTTGCCTGGAGTCCATCTGACATGCCCGGGCTCCGAGAATCCCTTGCCATGCATAGCCTGGATGTTGATCCTAGAAGAAAACCTGTGAAACAGAAAAGAAGGAACTTCGCCCCGGAGAGGCAGAGAGCTATAGACGAGGAGGTGGACAAACTACTTAAGGCAGATATTATCTGCGAGGTCAAATACCCGGAGTGGCTAGCCAACGTGGTTCTAGTCAAAAAGCCCAGTGGAAAATGGAGGATGTGTGTCGATTACACGGACTTGAATGAAGCCTGCCCCAAAGATCCATATCCATTACCAAGTATAGACCAGCTCATCGACGCCACTGCCGGACATGTGATGCTCAGCTTCATGGACGCTTTCTCCGGGTACAACCAAATCAAGATGAATCCCGCAGATATAGCCAAAACTGCGTTCATTACTCACAGAGCCATCTACGCTTACAAGTTCATGCCCTTTGGACTCCGGAATGCCGGAGCTACATATCAAAGAGCCATGGTGGAAGTCTTCAAGGACCAAATTGGCCGAAATCTGGAGTCCTATGTCGACGACATCATTACCAAGTCTAAAACCGTAAAGGAACATGTCCCCGACCTACGGGAATGTTTTGAAAACCTCAGAAAAAATGAGATGAAGCTAAACCCGGAGAAGTGCACCTTTGGGGTGGCCGCAGGAAAATTCCTAGGCTTCATGATCAGCCAAAGAGGGATAGAGGCTAATCCGGAGAAGATAAGGGCCATCTTGGACATGCAACCACCCCGGACTCAGAAAGACATTCAGAAGCTAGCCGGATCATTGGCGGCCCTAAGAAGATTCATATCCAAGTTGGCAGAAAAGTGCTTACCCTTCTTCAACTTGCTCAAAGGGGCCAGCAACAAGAAAGAAATCACTTGGAGCCCGGAGTGCCAGCAAGCTATTGACAACATCAAAAAATATCTATCATCACCACCCCTCTTAACGAAGCCTGAAACCGGAGAACCCCTACATCTATACCTCTCCGCCGGGCCCCTAGCCGTGGCCGCGGCCCTAGTCCGGGAAGTCGAAGGAAACCAATGGCCGGTGTACTACATCAGCCAAGTCTTGAAAGATGCAGAAACAAGATACCCCAATCTGGAGAAGTTTGCCTTTGCCTTAGTCACGGCCTCAAGGAAACTCAGACACTATTTCCAGGGCAGGGAAATCAAGGTTGTAACAGATCAGCCACTAAGACGGATAATCCATAAGCCGGACGCATCAGGAAGATTGATAAATTGGGCAATTGAGCTAAGCCAATTCCACTTGACATTCGTACCCCGGACAGCCATCAAGGCACAAGCTTTGGCAGATTTCATAGTAGAGTGCTCCTCCCCAGAACCACAGCAAGCTATGGCAGTGGCTGAAAATCCGAGAAACCAGAGCAGAGCCCCGGGGTCATGGACTCTCCATGTTGATGGATCCTCAACAGCCGACAGGTCCGGGGCAGGACTAATCATGAAGAGCCCGGAAGACTTCCAAATCAAACAGGCCATAACATTCAAGTTCCCAGCAACCAATAACCAAGCCGAATATGAGGCTCTCCTTGCCGGGCTAAGGTTGGCGCGAACTCTGCAAATCAAGAACCTGAACATCTACAGTGACTCACAAATCGTGGTACGGCAAACAAAAGGCGAATACATAGCCAAAGATCAAAAGCTAGCCCAATACCAAGCGCTTGTCAAGAGCCACTTAGCCACCATCCCGGAATACCAAATCAACCAGGTCAACAGAGAAGAAAATTCCGAAGCTGATGAGCTATCAAAGCTAGTCCAGAACTCAGCCGAACTAGGCAGTTCGGTCTACTTCGAAGAATTGGGAACCCCTGCCATCAACCAAGAAGTGGTAATGGAGATAGACAGCACACCGAACTGGATGACCCCTTTCATCCTCTACTTGGAAAAAGGGGAATTACCCGAAGATAAGAATGAGGCCAGAAGGTTGAAAAACAAGGCTTCAAAATACTTCATAGAAGACAACCAGCTCTATCGCCGAACCTTCTCATCCCCAGTACTGAAGTGCGTAGGCCCGGAAGAAGCTAACTACTGCTTACAAGAAGTGCATGAAGGGATTTGTGGGGATCACATGTCCGCAAAGGCCCTCGCATACAAAATCATAAGGCAAGGTTACTACTGGCCAACAATCCACTCAGATGCAGTAGAATTCGTCAAGAAGTGCAGAAACTGCCAACTGTTCAGCAACATACCAAGGCAAAGCCCGGTCCTGCCATCTTCAGTTCTATCACCCATCCCCTTTGCTGTGTGGGGCATCGATATAGTAGGGCCTTTCCCCCGGGCCAAGGGCGATCTGAGGTACCTTCTGGTAGCCATCGACTACATGACTAAGTGGGCCGAAGCAAAGGCAATGAGGACCATAAATCAACAAGACTGCATTAAGTTCATGGACAACATACTAATGCGGTTCGGCCTTCCCAGGGTCCTGGTCTCAGATAATGGTCCCCAGTTCGTCGGCTCAAATTTTGAAAATTACTTGAAGGAAAGGGGAATCAAACATAAGAAATCCTCAGTGGCCTATCCCCAGGGAAATGGACAAGTGGAAGTGACAAACAGAATCCTGCTAAGGGGAATTGAGAAGCGGCTGAAGGAAAGCAAGAACAAATGGCCCGAAGAACTGCCAAATGTGCTGTGGGCATACAGAACTAGCCCGAGGTCCGGAACAGGAGAAACCCCGTTTAAACTAGCTTATGGAACCGACGCAATGCTTCCAATTGAAGTGGGCTCCCCCTCCCACAGAGCAATCAACTTTGATGAAGATGCAAATGAAGATGGGTTACGAGTTAACCTGGAACTAGTTGATGAGGTCCGGGACAATGCAGTACAAAGAATGGAGAAGTATAAAGAGAAAACTAGAGAGTACTTCGGGAAGAAGTCAAGGGTCAAAAACTTCCAAATCGGAGACCTGGTACTCCGGGACGCCGAAGCTTCAGACCCCACTAACACAGGAAAGCTTATGCCTAAGTGGGAGGGTCCCTACAGGGTTAAAGAAGCACTCCGCCCCGGAATCTACAAGCTCAGTCACATGGACAACACTGAAGTCCCCAACA
Organism: Kitagawia praeruptora; assembly: GCA_037693485.1. Taxonomy (NCBI): domain Eukaryota; kingdom Viridiplantae; phylum Streptophyta; class Magnoliopsida; order Apiales; family Apiaceae; genus Kitagawia; species Kitagawia praeruptora. The sequence continues at coordinate 26,351,271 of CM075352.1, read as the reverse complement.
CCTGGCACGACCTCAGACTAAGAAAGTACTACCAGTAAAAGAAAATAGCTTCTGCTCATATACGGGCATTGTTTGGAAATTGTACTTGGAAATCATGTAACCGCTTTATTATCAATGAAAAAGAATTCTAGTTCTTACCTGATACTCCAATCTTCAAATTATTACAAAATACCTACTTGGAAAAGTTTTCATCCTTTCCAAGTAGGCCAAAGCCCGGGACCTTAGCAATGCTTTGGCCCGGGAAGCCATAGGCACCAAAATACCTACTTGGAAAAGTTTTCATCCTTTCCAAAGTAGACCAAAGCCCGGGACCTTAGCAATGTTTTGGCCCGGGAAGCCATAGGCATCAAAATACCTACTTGGAAAAGTTTTCATCCTTTCCAAGTAGGCCAAAGCCCGGGACCTTAGCAATGTTTTGGCCCGGGAAGCCATAGGCATCAAAATACCTACTTGGAAAAGTTTTCATCCTTTCCAAGTAGGCCAAAGCCCGGGACCTTAGCAATGCTTTGGCCCGGGAAGCCATAGGCATCAAAATACCTACTTGGAAAAGTTTTCATCCTTTCCAAGTAGGCCAAAGCCCGGGACCTTAGCAATGCTTTGGCCCGGGAAGCCATATGCATCAAAATACCTACTTGGAAAAGTTTTCATCCTTTCCAAGTAGGCCAAAGCCCGGGACCTTAGCAATGCTTTGGCCCGGGAAGCCATATGCATCAAAATACCTACTTGGAAAAGTTTTCATCCTTTCCAAGTAGGCCAAAGCCCGGGACAAACCACCACTCGTCAATCCGGGATACCCGAATTAAAGAGTGGGGGGCAGCACAAATTATAAACAAACAGCAGCTGAGAATGGAAAAACCCAAAAATATACGACGAACAGAAACAAAGAGATTATAAAGTGACAAACGGGCCGGGCTGACCGACAGCCCGAAACACCCGATAGTTATAAGGTTACAGACAATTAAAAGGCATAATTCAAAGTCATACAACAAAGCATTAAAAGATTACAAGGGCACAGCCCGAAATATGGACACAGCCAATAAGAGAATCAGGCTTCAGGAGGAGGAGAGGAATCAGGAGCACCGAAAGCTTTAGGCTCGCCTTCACCCCGGGCCAGGGCATCCTCGGCGGCAAGGTACTCCTCAATAAAGTTCTCCCAGGTGGCGGTCTCCGGGGCAGTCTTTATCATCTTCTCAGAGATGACCCAGCAACGATGAATCTTTTTGGACGCAACGGCTGCCAGATCATCATCATAAGCCTCTGACCCCCGGAAATCGGCAATAACCTGCTCCTCGGTCTTCCTAGCCTTCAGCTCATCCCGGAGCCTCTTCACCTCAGCCTTGTAATCAGCCACCTTAGCCTTGGCCGCATCCCTCTCCTCAGCAGCTTGCTTGACCCCTCCCTTAAACTTTTCAATCCGGGCATCCGTCCGCACCTTGAGCTCATCAAGCTGCTGCTTCAGCTCACCAATCTCTTTATCTTTCTCCGCGGCCGAGCTCAAAGCAACCTGAGCCTCCTTCACTTCCCTGCATGCCTTAGCAGCAGCCCCAGCAACCCGGACCCCAAGCTGCGAAGGCAGAAGCCCAAGTTAGAAAAATACAGAAACAATAAACAAAAATAAACAAGTTAGAAAGAGACCGGAGAAACGCATACCTGACCAAAGACCCCCATCATCTGCTGCAACAACTCGGTGGAAGTAGACTTACTCATCTCCTCCCACTCCGATTTGCTAGGGAGGTCAGCTAGAAAGCCGATAAAGTTCCTCTCCTCCGGGGACACGGGAGCAGGTTCGTGAGGACGAAAGTTCTTCGGACCCCCAGCAGCCGAGCCCTCCTGCACCACCTCACAGTCCGAGAGCATAGTCCCGAACAGCTCAGTCCGAGTGATGCGGTATATTTTTGTGTTCGTTCTCAGGGAGGCAGGTTTTATCGATTTTAATTCAATTGTTTCCGGGACAAAAATATATAATTATGAAAATATTTACTAACTAATTATTTATATTAATTTAACTAATTAATTAAGGGATAAACAATGAATTTAAAATCTAGGGCAATTAGGTCCACCATGTTTACATAATACCTGGCTTCTAAGCTAAAGTGATCAAAATGGTCATGCAATTTAGAGTTTGTTAATCTCTATCAAGTATCAACATTCCCGAAACATGCTTACACATATAATCATTTTTAGTAATTTAATTAATCGGGTAATTAGAACATGTGTTAATCTCTCTCAAGTATTAACGCTCTCGGAAATCCAATTATGCTCTCGCACTAAAATTCAATTCCGCTAATCGTATGTGTGCCTCTAGTGAGTAAAATCTCTCGATCTATTACCCCTATTCGCATATAATTAATCTGTGATATTGGCCGATAACACAAATTAAATATCAAAACATAATCGATTAGAATTTACAATAATCAATCAAACCACTATGAAAATCATGCCAGAATTATCATGCAAACATGGCTTCCCTTTATGCCCTAGAACAAACTACTCACTAATATAAAAATTAAGAATAACTAAAATTATATAACAATTCATCTAAAATATATATTTAATAAACAAGAGAAAATAGAAAATACCTTACAAAGAGAAATTGTACATAAAAGAGAAGAAAATCAAGCCCTTAATCCTAGCTCTTGCAGTAGCCGAATGAAACAAGATGTAAAATGGAAAAGATGTAAAGTGCTTTTTCTATCTCTAATGAATGAATGTGCTGTGTTGTAGTCTAATGTCTAATCTAATGTTTTGTGTCTAATCTAATGTCTCTCCCCATCTGTGTGTCTGTATGTTTATTTATAGGACTTTGTTTACATATGAAAGCAAAATGAAAGTCTAAGTCCAAAATCATGCTGGACTTTTTATTTTCCAAGATGATAGCTTTTACTTTTCAAACATTTTTGCTTTCATTTTTCCAAGTTTGCTTCTGATGTTTTCAAAGGACGGCTGCCTGCTATTTCAAATGAAAGTTTTTGGGGTGTGTCTGAAATATTCCAATTTTGCTCCAATTTTAGCTCCAAAATAGCTCTTAAACCCAAAATCTTCCAAATATAGAAATTCTCGCCTTCCTGCAATAAAACATCAAAATTTATTAAACAAATATCCAAATCAATGCAAAATGCAATTAAATACGGGAATAAAATTATCTAAAATATATATAAAAATATATCTTATCAAACATCCCCACACTAAGCATTTGCACGTCCTCGGGCAAATAAGCGAAATAAAAACTAAATCCTAACATCACTTTCGTAGATGACACGATTGCATTGAGCACATGCAACAAGCCGTTAAACCCCTAGGCAGCCCTAGTAGGACGAGTGTTGTCTCGTGAGGGTTTATAGTGAATTTACCCACAAAATCCAATTTTTTCTGCCAAGTCTCAAGTATGCAACATATCATAGTACTCCACACATGCAAAACTTAATTACACAATATAGAAAAGACAAGTCTTTCAATTTACGCATCATTTGTACAAGACTATCCAAGTAAGCACACAGTCTAGATAGACAAAAAGATCATGAAATATATATCAATGCCGCATTCAGTGAGTAACATGCTATGGATATAAATGAAGCTCACAAAACTCTCAAATCACACATGTGTATAGGTGAAGTGTATTCGCTCAAGTTCAATCAATAAAGTCATGTGCTACCATAGGCTTGGTTGTCCACCAAATCTCCACTACTTTGAATACATGCATGCACAAATCAAAAGGTCTTTGTTAAAGGTTGTAACGTGGCTAAGGTGAAGGGTAGGGAATCAAGAAAAAGGCTAACAAGTGGCTGACTTGACAAACTAATAGAGCACAATGTTCATTTCTAATTAAAGCACTCAACATGAAATTTAGATCATGTAAAAGCTGATCAGACTCTCGCAAGCATTAAACTCCAAGCACATATTACCATGTACTTTTCCATTTTCATATTGCACAAACCAATGAACACAACTCTACTTGATCTTTTTATTTTTTTTCTTTCTTTTTCTTTTTTTTTTCCTTTATTTTTCTATTTTTTTTTCTTTTTTTTTACGATTCCCGCCAAATTTTCACACTTTAACAAAGATATCCCCACACTATGCACTCACCAACCCCCAAATGAATCAAAGTGCTCTACTAGTAAATCAAGAGAAGAATAAACAAGTAGGCTCAAGAATTTAGATTGGTGATATACGAAAAGAATGGATAAAAAGCTCAAAGGGGTTCACTAAGGATATATAATTCAAGGGTACTGTTTGGATAAACACGGTTAATCCTAGTGCCTTTATCATTTTCATGCATACAGATATCATGTAATCTCAAAATGGTTTAAAACAAGTTCTAGAGCAACATGCCAAATGATGAACAACACACAACAATAAGAATTCGATTGATATAAAATGTATCAATCACAATTTAGGCTCAAGATCTCACAAGGTGAAAGCATGCTTCAGTACTCACTAAAATTGACAATGATGTATCTCAAGTTTTGAAATTTTCACAAGTACAAACAAGGAATCATCAAGTATCAAATGATTTTCTAGAGATATGACATGTCAAATAATCATGCAAAATAAGCTTACAAGATGTGTACCTATCCTTGTTAACACACTATGAGACGAGGCAAATAATCTTCTAATTTTCTAATTTTTTTGGAATTTTTAATATTTTTTATTTACACTAAGAACTCTCCCCCATACCTAAATCATGCATTGTCCTTAATGTATGCAAATAAAAATGAGGTATGAAAAAGTGAACGAAAACTCCCCTGAAAATAAGCAAGATGATTGTTCCTCTAGACTGAACATATCTTCAAGTTTTTCTTGCTTTCCACATAGCACAAATAATCCCCTTAGCTTTTCCTGCCCAAAAATAAATTTAAATCAGTGTCATCAACCTTTTCCTTGCCTTTATTACGCCTTCTAGCTTCTTGCTCATCCACCTTCTCCCCCTCAGTTGGGTTATCCTCCAGAATAGTTGGATGTGGAGTTGGGAAATTAGAAGAAGTTGTCTTCATCAAGGAATTAATTGCATGACTAAACTGGGCTGCCATGGAACTTAATTGAGCCTGGAATACATCATTCTGACTAAGTTGCAAATTTTTAATTTCCGCAATGGACTCACGGATATGTGGCAACTCATTCTCCAGTGTTTGGACCCGTGTAAGGAGTCTGTTGTATCCCGCTCTGGTTAGAGGTGCATGTGGTTGAGTTTGTTGCCCACTCTCATGTCCTGCTGGTATATCTGCAAATGAAATCATCCTAGGGCCTTTGTCGGATGGTGCAATGAAAGTCCGGGAGCTTCCCTCCTCTCGTGAAGCAAGATGCCTGCCACTGGTGACGAGTGGTAAATCTGGAAAAAGATCAAGAGATTTTCTCCCTGGAAGGTTGAACTTGAATGGATTGAATGGCACAAGACCCAAGTTTCCCTCGACTGTCTCGGGTTCGCTAGGTTTACTCCGTTTAGCATGAGGTAGATCGGATGATGAAGCAAACTCCATATGTGGTGCTGCTCTTACTGATCTTGGTAACAACGGAAGTGGGACAGTCTTCAGATATTCCGTTAGGACTGTAGGCACATCCGTATAGCTCTTATTGCTAATGTAATTAATTACATTTGTCTTCATGAAAGAGCATTCCACATAACTACCATGGTCCAAGCGTAACCTGTCTGCATCACTCAAAAAATCATTTAGGATTAGTTGCAGAAATCTTGGATATAGACAGTCGACTCTTCGAATCTGGGCATCCCTTGTGCCTAAGTGTTTCATCTTCAAGATGATCTGACCAAGAATTATCTTCCCAAAATTAATCCTCAAATTATTAGCTACCGCATACCCTATTTTTTGAATAAATTCAGATATGCGATCTAGATTTGTTCTATCTGAGGTAAAAACATGGTTAAGAATATGGAAGAAGAAATTCCAATACTGGGTTAGATATGTTCTAGAGAGATTACCAGTATTGAAATTACCATCTTGGTACCTTATCAGACGAAAGAACCTCTCAATCTGGTCGGGTGTAGGATCAGCAACGAGATTTTCCATAGGAAATTGAAGGATCCGATTAACATCTCGTTCGGTGACTTTAATCGACCTACCAAACAGTCGATATGTGATTGCTAACCCGTCATTTCCAGAAGTGTTCACTGCACTGCAATACAATTCACGCAAGGCATCATAGTTGAGCGGCACTGGTGTAACTAAAGCATAGCGAATGATTGAATGCTCATTCAAAAATTGTGCCCAAGCTCGAAATTGCTCATCCCGGATGGTGCTGATTTCCAGAATGGAAGTAGGATTAACTCTGGCAATCAAGAAGCTTCCCTGCAATGCCATTTTCCAGACAGCTAGATTTTGAGATTTTTTCCTTGGGAGGTTGAAGTTCTCAGCAATTTGTGTGTAAGCTCTGTTTATCTGAAATGATGAATTAACACAGACAAAAAATCATTGATTATAAGGTTTGACAGATTAGCGGTTAGGTGATATAGTACAAGCTAGGTACTAGTCTTTCCGCTTTCTTTTCTTTCGGCTCCAACCCTACTCTCTCTTTTTGCCTTCAAAGTCCTCCTCGAGCCACACAATGCTCCTTCTTTTTCAACAACAAAAATCTCTGCATAGTACTATTAAATCAGTTCAGTGGGGATGAGTTCTAGATGAAAAATTCTATAAAAGAGGAAAATAAAATAAAAAAGAACACAACAAATCCTAAAAATTACAGAATAAATAACTAAAAATAAAAATAATAAAAATAAAAGAAATTGGAAAAACTCCCCTAATGCATAAGCATGAAATATCGTGTCGAGGTCCGGGATGTTGAAGCAAGATGCGCTACTCCAAAAACCTGTTGCGCGGAACCACCATGAATAAAATCAAGAGCATCAACAGTTGTTTTAATCCTGCACAAAATCTCCAAACAAGCATTAGCAAATTTTGCTACTACATCAATGAATAATAACTGATCAAGAAAATATGTAGTTTTGGAAAATTTTGTGATAAAGCAACGATAGAATTCATAGCCTGGAAAATGTCGAACTCCCTTAATATAAGGTGGAGGCTCTGGTGGTGGCTTTTCTTCACTCATGACTTTCACATGAGCCATTCGGACATCTTGGCTTATCACATCATTGGCTAAGAAAACACTTCCATCTTCTCCCTCTTCTCGAGCTTGACACGTAAGAGCCACTTTGTATGGATCCTCAACCAGAATTTGAGAAATATCATCTTGGACAATATTTGTTATCATATCAACCTTGAAATAAGTGTTCTTGAGCAGAGAAGCCTTGTAAGTAGAGGCTAGATCAAGAGCAAATTTATCAATACATGGTAGCTTAGGCACAGGTTGCGAAAGAGAAACAACAACCATCTCTGTATTGCTTTCCTTTGTAGCCTCATTATCAGTCATATTGTTCTCGGTAGCAGCAACATCATTGATCTTGTCATCGGTGGCATGCTCCTTCTCTTTATCAATGGCCTCATTATCAACATACATGGAGAAACTATCATATTCCTGATCGCTTGTGAGATTGATAGCAGTCAGGTCCTCTTCGGATCAGATAGATGATGATGGTAAATAGTCTATCTGCCCTGTAGTAGAAGAGTTAGCCAACTGTACAATTTGAGATTCAATCGCCAAACTTTGAGTTTCTAATTCTTTGATCGTCTCGGCTTGTTCTTCAGAACTCTTTAGCAATTTATTCAAGATATCCCACATCTCCTTTGTCTGATCAGCTTGCATATCTACGATGGGTTGAGAAACATGTAGATCTTCTTGTAGAGGGGGATATTGATATTCTTGCTGTGGCGGCTGCTCATATGACTGATAATATTGTTGCTCAAACTGTTGCTGATTATGATATGAAAAATTTTGAGCACCATTATCCTGATAGTAGAAATCTGGTTGATTCACGCATTCTTGATCAAAAGTGTTTGAATACTGGTTGTACCCATATCCTTCTTCAAAAGAATTCATTTGTTCCAACTGAGCACTCTGAGAATTATAGACATTGTAAGAGCATTCGAAACCAAAGTGACCATAAATTCCACAAACTTCACAACCAGTGTAAGTTTCAGGAGCCACTTGTGACATCTCATTTGTACTCATCGGACATGTAGTGGGCTCTGCAATCTTCCACGAGGCAATTTCTCGAGTATATGCCTGCCTCTACTCGGAAAGAAAGATATGTAAACTCATCCATTGCAGACCTGTGAAACACAGAACAAAGCCAAGAAACGCAGTAAAATCGGTCTCAATTGGAACTAAAGTTCCAATGAGACAATGAAAAAATAGACGAAAAAAAAAAAAATTAACACAAAATCTAACAAATTAAACAAAATATAAAATATGCATTTTATTTTTTTTTATTTTTTTTTATTACTTTTCTATTTTTTTACAAACAATAAGATTTTTGATTTATCAACAAAACAACAAATTAAACAGAATCTACTGAAAACTCAATACAGTAGTTAATTAAATAGAAACAATCGCTAAAACACTTAACACGAACTCGGTCATAATACGCGTACCGCTACTGAAAGAGTTCTACTGACTCAAAACTCGTTACAAAAATCAAAACTCGTAGCGACATAAACTGGACTAAACTAAGAAGCGGACTCAGTTACGCAACACAAAGACTCAAGGAAACCAACGCCACAAACTCAAGAGACAACAAAAGACTCAGCATTATTCACACCAGTGTCAACCCAGTAATGCAACTCAGTAATAACGAGAAACAATTATACGGAGTAAAACAAATCAGTAATGCGACTCAGCGAAACTACCAACTCAACATCAAAACTCAAACAGGAGTACAGGACACAGCAATTACAAATCCCACGGCCATTTTACAAAGCCGAATCAATGCAGCAACCAAAACCAGAATGACGACTCGAACTCAAAACACGACTGCAATTATCTCGATAAAAATCTCGAAATCACAGAAACTCAGCGAACACGCAGCAACATATTCAACCAATTTACTCAGTCAAAACGAAAAGCCAACAGCAGCAACGAACAAATACAAAATAAAACCGTCCAGAAACTCGGCCAAATTAGTACTACACAGCCACAAACCGAATGAAATTCACGAACCCAGCTGCGAACTCAGTAATGACTCAACCAAAGCAGAACAACTGAACTAACAAACACAGAACTCGAAGCATACACACCGTAGACTCTGAAATGCAGTGACACAAATACGTAAAACAAACTGAAGAATTCAGTTCAGACGAAAACTACCACACAATCCTAGGAACAAAACTTGATGCCCAATAACGAAATTAAATCAAGGGAAAGGGGAACGTGGCGCGGTGTTTTGCAGGTGGAGCAGCGGAGTGACGGTAGTGTGTGGAGGCGTGTGTTTGTCGGGGGAGGTGCAGCGACGGCTGGTGGCGGGAGGATTGATGGAGGAGGAAAGGAGGACGTGACGCGGTGGAGATAGTGGTGATTGTGGGAAGAGGCGGAGTGGGTTTGTGGAGAAGGTGCGCTGAAAGGAGGTGTGAAGAACAGAGCTGGGTTTGCTTGGTCTTTTTTTTTTTTTCGACTAAAAACAAAGAAACAGGGGATTTTAATATGAGGCTTCGAATTAACAGGAATAAAGAAGGAAAATACGTACTGAAAATTAATAAAACTATTTTTTTTTTGTTTTTTTTTTACACTAAAAAAATGAAATATAAAGTATAAGGAAAAAAATTTAATTTAAAATCGATAATTTTTGCCTCCCCGGCAGCGGCGCCAATTTGATGCGGTATATTTTTGTGTTCGTTCTCAGGGAGGCAGGTTTTATCGATTTTAATTCAATTGTTTCCGGGACAAAAATATATAATTATGAAAATATTTACTAACTAATTATTTATATTAATTTAACTAATTAATTAAGGGATAAACAATGAATTTAAAATCTAGGGCAATTAGGTCCACCATGTTTACATAATACCTGGCTTCTAAGCTAAAGTGATCAAAATGGTCATGCAATTTAGAGTTTGTTAATCTCTATCAAGTATCAACATTCCCGAAACATGCTTACACATATAATCATTTTTAGTAATTTAATTAATCGGGTAATTAGAACATGTGTTAATCTCTCTCAAGTATTAACGCTCTCGGAAATCCAATTATGCTCTCGCACTAAAATTCAATTCCGCTAATCGTATGTGTGCCTCTAGTGAGTAAAATCTCTCGATCTATTACCCCTATTCGCATATAATTAATCTGTGATATTGGCCGATAACACAAATTAAATATCAAAACATAATCGATTAGAATTTACAATAATCAATCAAAATCATGCCAGAATTATCATGCAAACATGGCTTCCCTTTATGCCCTAGAACAAACTACTCACTAATATAAAAATTAAGAATAACTAAAATTATATAACAATTCATCTAAAATATATATTTAATAAACAAGAGAAAATAGAAAATACCTTACAAAGAGAAATTGTACATAAAAGAGAAGAAAATCAAGCCCTTAATCCTAGCTCTTGCAGTAGCCGAATGAAACAAGATGTAAAATGGAAAAGATGTAAAGTGCTTTTTCTATCTCTAATGAATGAATGTGCTGTGTTGTAGTCTAATGTCTAATCTAATGTTTTGTGTCTAATCTAATGTCTCTCCCCATCTGTGTGTCTGTATGTTTATTTATAGGACTTTGTTTACATATGAAAGCAAAATGAAAGTCTAAGTCCAAAATCATGCTGGACTTTTTATTTTCCAAGATGATAGCTTTTACTTTTCAAACATTTTTGCTTTCATTTTTCCAAGTTTGCTTCTGATGTTTTCAAAGGACGGCTGCCTGCTATTTCAAATGAAAGTTTTTGGGGTGTGTCTGAAATATTCCAATTTTGCTCCAATTTTAGCTCCAAAATAGCTCTTAAACCCAAAATCTTCCAAATATAGAAATTCTCGCCTTCCTGCAATAAAACATCAAAATTTATTAAACAAATATCCAAATCAATGCAAAATGCAATTAAATACGGGAATAAAATTATCTAAAATATATATAAAAATATATCTTATCACCGAGTCGAGGTCACCCTCGGCCTTTTCCTTGCTATCAAGCTAGCATCTTCAACTCCGGTCTCTAGGTCCACAGGCTCGGGGTGCGGGGCCCTATTCTCAGAAGTCTCCTCTTGATGGGCCTGGGAGCCGCTAGCATCCCCAGGAGCCTTGGTATTGTCACGAACGTGACCAATACCCCGGAGAGCAGCACCGAGAGCTTTGCTTGCCTTGCTCATTTGCACAACTCTCTCAAACTCCGGGCTGTATCCGGGAAGGCCTGAAATCATGAAAACAAAACATTAGTCCGGAGTTAAAGGAAACACTAAGAGCAAAAGTAAAAACAGCATACAACCCGGACTTACATCCTATCTCAAACAAATACTGATGACTCATGAGGTCATCCCGGGTCACCTGCCTTCCGAGACCCCGGCAAAAAGCGTGAACCCGGTCCATTGCCGCATCCTGGAGATCGAAAACCTCAAAATTCATGGCAAGAGGCTCCTCCTTAAAGGTGGGCATGAACCGGATGTCAACGCCCCGGAGGAAGACAAACTCCCCGTTCCAACCCTTCAAAGTGGGGAGCATGACCAGAGGTTTCGACGCCGAAGAAGGGTACCCACATGCTTTACCCCGGAACCTAAACTCGAACATAGGTATATTGTTGGAGTGCACCAGTTGGAAGACATGGTGGAAAAGTTTGAAAGTGGGCAGCACCCCGGCCTTCTCGCAACACCCAAGAAAATATGAGATCCACTTCACCGCGTTCGGGGTTAGCTGGGTGACCGGAATCCCATACTCAAACAAGCACAGAGATTTAACGAACTGGTGACACCTAGGCCCATACCCCGACCTTAGGTGCTCCAACCACACTCCGACCCAGCCGCCCTCCGGCCTGTGGTAAATCTTCTCACCGGGCTCTGGCCATCTCCACTCTACATCGTTATCCAGGTGGAATGTGGCCCGGAAAATGGGGTCCCAGTCGACCGGCTCCTTTACATACTTACTCCGGAAGGGACCGACGTCCATCCCAGAACCCGGTTTATCCCCGAATTTGGAATCCAGAAAGGCCTCATCGTACCTAATCATCTCGGCCACATCCGGATTCTGAGCGAACTCCGTGCTGAGATCCCTGAAGAAGAAAGCTTGGGGGATCCCCGGGTCCCTCCTTACAAAATAATACTTACTATGCCCCCAACTACCATCCGGCTCACTGAGGCTATACCCCGGGCCCATGTCCTTTGTCGCTATACTACTAAGTACGGGCAAACTACTCTTCTTCTTCCCCATTATACACCACTCTAGATCTATCAACTCTACACTACTATCTGAAGAGCTAACACTAGCGCCGGAGGTACTGGGCTCGGAAAGAGGGGTTAACACTCGATTTGCAGTCACGCGTCTCCTAACCATACAAGAATTCTACCCCGGGCCCCCGGAAATGAAATACTGTAAAATTGACAAGAGTCCGGGTCAAGAGGACTTACAAAGAGTAGAAAGGCCGAACTGGAAAAAGCAATAAAATCTGAAGCGACGATAGCCCGGAGCACTGGTCTTCAGAGGAGCAGAGTAACGGCAGCAAATCAAAAACGCGTAAAGACAAATGGGAGGAGGTTGCCACTATTTATAGGCAAACCCTGAATCCCAAACGCCACGAACACGTGGCGGCCCACAAAAGCGGCCCACTATCTCCAAAACCCGGAGATGAGTGGATGACAGCTATTATTTTTCAAAAAAAAAAAAAAAAAGAAGTGCATATATGCAATCTTATATATATTCATATACGTACATTTTCGCACATCTACAGAAGACAAAGTCCCGGGATTCGCACTTCAATACTAACCCCGGGCTTGGGGGGCAGCCAAAGAAACAAAAACTTCAAATTCCAACTACTAGCCCCGGGCGTACGTACTTCAGTACACACCCCGGAACTGGGGGCAACCAAGGCGAAAGTTTCTCCCCCAAAGAAGACACGGACTCTCAGAGCAACTACAAAACCTCCGGCCCCGAGGACACATATCTAGCACTCTAAAAAATACAGAAAGCTCACTCTCCAAGGCAAGAGCACTCCTTACTACTCCCCCATCCGGAGAATCCGCATAAGGGAGTGGGGGGCAAATGATAGGCCATAAACAGCCAAAGCCCAACAAGGAGCCCAAACAACAAGTGAATCATCTCAAGAGAATAAGAACGGCCCAGCCCAGAGTGGCTGACCCCGGGCCCGGAGCCACCACCACGTGGCGTGGCCCCCACCCCGAACTAGGGGACCCCCTGACTCGTGGCACTTTATATACGTGGCACTCCACCTCAGCTGACACTCCTATTGGTGGCGCTGACCAACACTAAAAGACAAGGGAAGACGCATGCCAGATCGTGCCCACCGCAATGTGGCCACACTCCAGTCAACGGCCAGACCAGACAAAAGCCACGTGCCCTGCATCCCGGGAGTTCAGCGGTTTATCACCCACTATTTTCGAAATTTTATTTTATATACGAAAACCGAACATTGTTAAAAAAGAATAGACTTTTAGTAACACATTTTTCAATTTAAACTGTATAAATTTCAGAATGAAAGACTTCATAAAACACTGTAAGTTTGAAAATATATAATCTATCGCAACCCTGAATTCCCCTACCTGGACACTTTGATAGTTGAACTCCAACATACAACTTACTTAAGCACATCTGCACTTGTAACAAACATTTGTTGCATAAGTGCTAGATAATTAGTATATACATAATTTTAATGTGAGAATACGTGTGTAAAATAATATATACAAAAATACGTGAATTAATGGGTGAAGAATAATTACATTATATTATACTTTTTTAAATAATTCTACAACTTGTTTTTCATAGAGTCTGATTGTATGCGTATCAGAAAAAAAAAGTGATGGGAAGTAGAAAGTTGTACTTTCCATAGTATCTTAGTGCAGTCCCTTGTGTTTTCCCATCTATTACAGAAAGGTAGTATATGTATATACCCAACAGCTTAAAAAGAGAGAAGAAAGTTACCCGGAGACAGAATCCTACCTTTGTCTTGCATGCAATTTACAGTACTTGTTCTCTTCCCCTTCTGCATGCAACTTGGTCCCCTAAACACACCAAACAGCTTTAATCACATATTGATCCTCACTCTTAATGTTGCCTCGCTGTCCAAATCTTTAATCTTTCAACTGCAAAGCCAATGATCCATCCCTAGCTACCTAGTCATTTATTTACTCCATGCATTTTTACTTTACATTTAATGTAGTGACAGCCACTCTTTGGTAAAAAAATTGACAGACTATGTACATTTCTGTATATATATATTCAGCTTGTCTTTCTTCTTGAGTTGCTCCATGCTTTCTTTTAGAAAGTACTGTTCTGATTTTATTATTGACATTTCTATAATTATTTGTTTGTTCATGGATAACTGAGCTTTAGTTTGGTTTTCTTTATTATCTAGAAGACATTCAAGTGCTCTATGTACTCTGCTACTCTTCTACACCTTAGCTTTGCTATAAACATTACTAAGAAACATATTAAAGTTTAGGACTTGCCTCTCCATATCTTCTAAATCTTCTATACCATCTTGATTCTTGAGAAGAGCAGTGAACTAAAGAAACAGTCTTGTCTTGTTTGTTCATTTTTCTTTATGCACACAACAACTTTCAGATCTTCTTAAGCATTTCTTTCCAGTTTGGACCTCTGTTTTGGCACAAATTTTTAGAATATTTTGCTTGCATTGATGTTCCTTGAGGCTCTCAATAGGCAAATGAAGAACTTCAAGAAAACAAGTTATGCCCTTTTTGTTGCAATCTTTGTGCTTTACATGAGTAGTGTCTCCTGGTGCAATGGACAAGAAATCGAAACAGAAGGAGCTCCAATGGAAAAAAGAGAGAAAGAAGCTCTTTACTCTTCCATTCAAGGCTTTGTGGGTAAAGGATGGAATGGCTCTGATCTCTATCCTGATCCTTGTGGTTGGACCCCTATCCAGGTTTCTCCATATAACGTTCTCCTCTGTTTTTTTTTGTAATTTTTAAGAGAATTAAATATATGCTCTTTTACTGCACTATGACTCTATGAGTATCTTAGTTAGTTAAGGACTCAAGACCATCTTTCTTGTCATTTTACATAAAAGAAAAGAAAGAACATTTGAGAAAAAAAACCTAAACTTGCAGATATACATATTAATCTGTTAGAGAGATTGAAGTAAAAAATATGATGATTCACTCTAGTTCATGGGAACTTTAGTTTGATTTGCTAATTTAAGAGTTATGTATACTAGAGAATAGAGATAGAGTACTCTATATGCAGTTCAAAATTTTATGACATGTTTACAAGTATAAGTTTTCACTCCTACCAGCTGATGATTTATGAACAGTTCATTCCAATTTGAGCTGAACTAGCCCATAAATGAAGTAAAAAACAAATACTGTACATAGCTATTGTATCAATGATTGGTGAACAGGAGAAACAAAAAGAAAAAGACAAGAGGTTTTTTGTTTACATGTTTTAAGTACTTACTTTGTGCTGACTATTATTTGAAGATGTAAAACACCACAATGATCTTCTTCATTCTTTTTGGCTGGTATTCCTGTTAAGAATACTGCCAGTTCGAGCTCCGAGGATTCGGGTATAGCCTGGTGGTAACAGTCTATCACCATCCCCATTTCCCCTCCTGTCAGCAGTCTATCCTGCTTACCATTCCAATAATTTTTTTTTTTACTGAACTCTAAATTGCAATTCAGTTGATGATCTATTCCCTTAACATTTACTTACAGGGTGTTGCTTGTGATATATATGATGGCAATTGGTATGTCACAACTCTAAACATTGGTCCAATTCATGAAAATTCTCTTGGATGTGCCTCAAATATGCAATTTAGTCCTCATCTGTTTGAACTTGAGCACCTCAAATTTCTCTCGTTCTTCAAATGCATGCCACAAAGAAGCCATCCGATTAGAATCCCAACACATAATTGGAGTAAACTTTCTGAAAGCTTGAAGTCACTAGAGTTCAGATCGAACCCGGGCCTTATCGGACAAATTCCTACCACTTTTGGTGACCTAACAAAACTTCAATCCTTGGTGCTGCTGGAAAATGGATTAAGTGGTGAATTACCATCAAATGTAAGCAATTTATTCAACTTGGAGCAGCTAGTGATATCGGGAAATCAGTTTACTGGTCAAGTCCCAGTTAGTTTTGGTACACTAAGTAAGCTTTTAATCTTGGACTTGAGCAGAAATTCACTATCAGGGACTTTGCCTTGTACCTTAACTGGGTTGAAATCACTGTTAAAGCTTGATCTTAGCAAGAACCAATTTGCAGGAAATTTTCCCAGTGAAATCGGTAATTTAAAGAATTTAACTCTGTTGGATCTCAGCAATAACAATTTTTCAGGTGGAATGACACAATCAATCCAAGATATGGGCTCCTTGGAAGAGTTAGTCTTATCAAGAAACCCCATTGGTGGAGACATTACAAGGCTTAGGTGGCATAATCTCCGAGGCCTAATTATCTTAGATTTGTCCAATATGGGGTTGACAGGTGGAGTTCCAGAGTCCATTTCAGAACTCAAGAGCCTAAGATTTTTGGGTCTTAATGACAACAATCTCTCAGGTGATCTCTCACCAAAACTAGCAGCTCTTCCTAATATAAGTGCAATATATGTTCATGGTAATAATTTGACAGGAGAGCTCAAGTTCTCAGAAATGTTTTACGAGAAACTGGGTACTCGTTTCGGTGCTTGGGATAACCCAAATCTTTGTTACTCAACTGGTGTGTTATCAGTTACCAAAATTCCTCATGGTGTAAAATCATGTCAGCAAGAAGTCAATCTTTATGTGACAAATACAAATTCAAAGTTTGGGAGCAATCAAGATTCTATAATGGTGGCTTCTTTGGGATACTCACCAACTGAGACGGACTGGTTCTGGTGTTGCTGTCTTAATGTGGTTAAGATGGTGATAACTGTTGTGTTCTTTAACTTTGCTATGTGAAGTACTAAAGTATAAATCTTTGGAGAATGAGACTACATGTCTAAATGAAGAAGATTAAGCTCTTCAAATGTAAAGAACTTCAATTTTATAAGACTCTGTTTTCACTAAGAAAGCTCGAGTTACTAGCCTTTCAAGCTTTTTTTCCCCCTTCCTCATGCACAAGAAACTAGTACTGCATTTCATAGGACTAAATGGTCAAATCAATCATAATGTATTAGACTATATAAACTTGAGAAACTTCAGGTAGGGTTTTGAAGGTATTGAGATGCATCATGCATAGATACAAATATTCAATCATACAATGATAATTATGATATTAATTGACTGCATATCAACCCGACTACATATAAAGTCAAAGGCTTTAAAGTTGTGTGAAAGGGAGATGATGAAAGCAAATAGAAAGGTGAAAGGTAAAGCACTGTTTAGAAGCTTTAAAGGTAAAAAGAGAGAATGAACTGAATATAGAAACGAGGGTCATATATAAAAATCCATAACTTAGTTCAAGGCAATGACATTGTCACAACTTTTTATATGTCCACAGGATGAGAAGTTATTAATGAAAAGAGAGTCCTGTAGTCTAAAACAAGCCCATGAAAAGCCAGTTAGTCCCATCCTAGTCATAGTAACTGCTCTGCATTTCTCTGCTATGCCTGTTTACGTTCGCGTTTTTAGTGAACCAGTCAATAATCTTAAATTAGCTCTACAGACCAGAGGAGTTCCCAATTTAAATGCACCAAATTCGATTTGATGCGGTTGGAGGATAAAAAACGAATCGAAGCAAACCGTAACTGTATTTTGCAAAAAATCAGACGTAAGCTTCACTTGATATATTTGGCATCTAGACTTATAATTGTTGTGGTTCGACTAGCGATTCAAGCACGTACTAAGATGCTCATAATCATTGTCAATACCAGTTGCGGACCGACTTAATATTTTTACATCTTTTTGTTTAAAAAACACGTATCGAATTTAGTTTCATAAAAAATTTCCCTAAAATATTACTCCCTTATTATAAACTTCTACCTTATCACCTATGGCTAATCTATATCTATACTCTATATTAATGTGCAAAACCATGTTTTAATGATACATAATAGTACCAAAGTACCAAAGTACCAAATTTGGTTATCACTTAACTCGAGGTTCGATCCCTTCCAACTACATAATTATACAAGATTTATTATTTAATTTAATTTCAACCCATGTTCGATTTCCAATAAGGGATTCAATTAAGGGGTTTGACGGTTATCACTTAATTCAGGGTTCGATTCTTTCCAACTATATAATTATACAAGATTTATTATTTAATTTCATCGCGTGTTCGATTTCCTATAAGGGGTTCAATTCCTGACATAATCATAAAGATTTATTTACTTTAATTTTTTTAACTTTATCTCATATTCGATTCTTTATAACTACATAATTAAATAGTGTATTAATATTAATTTTTTAATCTCGACTCGTGTTCAATCTATGCCCGTGCTTCGCACGGGTTATCAGCTAGTATTATCAAATATCTTATTTATTGTGAATACGAACCAATATTAGGAAATTCTATACGCACGAAAATCTACAAGCCATGTGATTGTAACAACACTTCTGGCTTTATTACTCGTAGTGGCCATCTGAGTCTGCATGAATTAAGTATGTACGTGTACGTATATATACACATACGTCCATTTCTATAAATATTGGAGTAGTACTTAACACGAACGCAAACCAAGCATCCATTCGAAAACACCTAAGCACTTTGTATAAAAATATATGATGATCATTTTCTCCAAGCTTTCCTGCAGTTCCTGGCGTCTCTTATGCATTATATGCATGCTACTCCTCGTAAGTGATTCATGCGGAGCAACTAGGACGGGGGAAAACACGATGATGATGATGGCGACGGTGATGGACAAGGAGTCGGAAGCAGCCGTGACACCTTCGAATGAATTGATGCATAATTATCAGAAGGCCAGCTTGAATTTTCAAGTGCTTCCTAAAGGGGTATATACTCCTCCTTCTGCTCCATCTTGCCGGCACAACCCGGAGGTGACGTCTTCTCACTAGTAAATCAATACATTACATATGCGAGGGGTAAAATGGCTTAAACATCACTGAACTCACCCTCAAGTTGCAACTGGGTCATTGTACTCAAAAAGTTCGCAATCGACTAACTACACTAAATAAAAGTTGCAATCAGGTCATTACACTGAAATAAAATTGCACAACCGTTAACTCAGGTTTGACTTTAACGGATTCCGTTAACTCATCTTTGCTAAAACATCACTGAACTGCCCCGAAGTTGCAATTGGATAACTGAACTCAAAAATAGTTGCATAAATGTCATTGCTATTAACAATTAATCAATTTTTTTTGTTTTTTCTAAATAAATCAGTTATTTTTTTTTTATTTTTTTACTAAATAAATCAATTAGTTTTTATTTACTAAATAAATCCGTTATTTTTTTGCTAAATAAATCCGTTAGTTTTTATTTACTAAATAAATCTGTTATTTTTTTTGCTAAATAAATCCGTTAGTTGTTATTTACTAAATAAATCCGTTATTTTTTTTTTGCTAAATAAATCCGTTAGTTGTTATTTACTAAATAAATCCGTTATTTTTTTTTTGCTAAATAAATCCGTTAGTTTTTATTTACTAAATAAATTCGTTATTTTTTATTTACTAAATAAATCCGTTATTTTTTTTCTAAATAAATCTGTTAGTTTTTATTTATTAAATAAATCCGTTATTTTTTTGCTAAATAAATCCGTTAGTTTTTATTTACTAAATAAATCCGTTATTTTTTTTGCTAAATAAATTCGTTAGTTTTTATTTACTAAATAAATCCGTTATTTTTTTGCACCATTTTCATTTTAACTCTTAGGGGCTATTTGGAAAAGTTGTTTTTTAACCAAAATAAGGACTTATTTTTTACCAAATTTATAAACTTTACCAAATTATAGATTTTATTAATTTTATAAATTTATAAATTATAGATTTTATGGAAAAAAAATTAAGTTCAGTTACCCAACTGCAACTTAAGGAGCAGTTCAGGTACCCAATTGCAAGTTTTTATCATATTAACCTGATTTTCGTTTATTCCGTTATGTATTTTAACGGCCCGTTATGTATTTTAACGGTAGTGACCTAAATGCAACTTTTTATCAGTTTAATGAGTTGACTGCAACCTTTTTGAGTTTAGTTACCCAACTGCAACTTAGGGGGCAGTTCAGTGATGTTTAAGCCATTTAACCCCATATGCGAGATGTGCAAACAATATATCAATGTATGTAACATATATACTTCCGTTAACAAAGTTCCGCGAAGAATCAAATGAATAGTCTTCTTCATGAAAGGTTTGATCGATCGTGCCTATTTTTAAAGATAGAGTGTGGTTTGTTACTTGAATTGTTATATCAATTTTAATATTTACTTATATGAAAAAACATTTTACATATATCACCGTGATCTCGAAGTATATCTGTGTATAAGATGGGACGTACCAATTGTAATTTTTAACCAGTATTCTCTCGTGACTTTACATATACTATACAACCTCCACTCCACCCGAACCCACCTACGAACCTCGAATATTGCTTCAGCCATAACCGATCGATCGGTTACGTATATAGGAGCTGCCGAGCAGGATACATTTTTCTTTTTTGAGAAGCAATAATGTCATGATCCTCTCGTACTTGTTGGATTAATAATCTAACATAATTATTTATTTGCTATGTTTTGTTTTTAAATAAAACGCGCTTGTATTGTTTACAAGATGTGGAAAGATTTGGTCTTGGTAGTTAGCTGATTGGTGGAGAAAAATCAGCTGTTAGTTCCTGATTTCATGGTTTGTTATACGGAGTAGTTAATAGATTAGTATAAGTATCATATGGAAAGAAAGATTTGGTCTTGGTAGTTAGCTGATTGGTGGAGAAAAATCAGCTGTTAGTTCCTGATTTCCTGGTTTGTTATAGTTGATAGATTAGTATAAATATCATATGTATTTCTTCCATTCGATTTATCAAGTACGTTGGTTATCCATACAAGTGTTTGTCTTCTATATTTCTTTGCATGGTTCCTGTTTGTCTTTGTTCTTTTACTACATTTGGTATCAGAGCGATTCACATACACCCATCCAACAACAATGGACACCACCAAAGGTAAAGAGAGTTCGTTTGGCCTGAGCTATCCTATGTTGACAAATACTAATTACATGGCGTGGGCTATGAAGATGCAGGTCTTTATGCAAGCTCATGGTGTCTGGGAGGCTATAGAACCCAAGGATCCAAAGGCGGTCACTGAGGATAAGGTGGACAAACGGGCACTAGCCATCATCTATCAAGGGATTGAGGAAGATTTGCTGTTATCAATTGCAGATAAAAAGACTTCGAAAGAGGCTGATAAGTGGATTTATATCCACTTGGAACATTCTAATTCGGCTTAAATTGATTGTCTTGGACTCAAGTTTCTTGTAGTTTTGATGTGTTTTGCTTAGTTGTGCAGGTTTACGAGAATGTTGATTAAGGTGGATGCTTCTACAATTTTTTGGGAATTAAATGATTAAAATTCGGATTTTCTGGGAAGGCTGCGCAGCTTATACTGTTTTGGCCATATCTGGAGTTCTGTAAGTCCGTTTTTAGCGATCTTACTGCCCACGCGAAGCTTGAGAGATTTTCTACAACCTGGGATAGGAATCACATGCAAGTAAAGTACTGAGTTAATTCGCGCAGGCAGACTTTGTGAAGCATGGCTGGGAAATTCCTGTTTTGCCCTTTTCGAGTTCTAATTATATTCCGGGCAGGTTTTAGCACCTTAATTAAATTCTAATTGTAATAGAATATTAAATATTTTTATTAGGCAAGAGGGAGAAACATTTTTTATGTATAAACGTTCTACCCTTGTAATAAAACAGATACATACGTTCATATTATAACCTAGCTTTATACAGAGGAGAGAGGAGGAGAAGGAATTCTTCCAAGCTAGTGACAAGCAAGGATTATTCTTGATACTTTTGTATTCTTCTATTGTGGGAGTTCAATTCTAAACTTTATTCTTCTTCTTTATTTTTACTTGTTGATTTTACAATTATGTTTTCCAAAGAACCCATGATGACAATTAGGTCAATTATGGGCTAATTCGTTATCATGGGGTTTAATGGATTTTGCTATGGATTCTAGTTATTGAGTGTTTTTATGCCTTGGTGTGTGATTGTATGTATTGATTGCCTAGTATGTTTATGCTTATTCGTTATAAGTGCGTCGCGAACACTTGTAATTGTTTGTTTAATCCTAGTGAATGCGAAAGTGGATCTAGGGTTTAGAACAATTCATGCTAGCATAGGTTTTTGCATGTGAAGAACATGTATTAATTTGTGATGTGAATCTAACCGTCTTGCATCGACTATGTGGTTTAATGGGTGCTTGATTTTCAACCGGTATGTGTTCAATTGCTATAGACATATAGGGACTACACATATTTGGTGACTACTTGACTTCTATCATTTGTGGATGATCAGTAGGATGGTATATGCACAACGAAAGTTGGTATGTATCAGTTTAGTGCATCTAATCAGTAATCAACTCGGTCACATGCTAGGCTAAAGGGCATAAGATTCTAGATGAAGTAGTAATTGAAGTTGAAATCCCATGTTTATTTATTATAAGGTTAAAGTAAGTTATTTTCTCGTAATTGGCTTAGTTGGTAATCAATCATTAGTTAAATCAACCCAAAATTGTGATTGTCTTAGCAGTGAGTGTAAATCATTAGCTGGTGCATAAGTGAACATAACGAACAATTTGAGTCTCTGTGGGAACGAATCTTATTTACTCTGTATTACTTGTTGACCACGTTCTCTTGCGTGAATAAGTGCGAACAAGTTTTTGGCGCCGCTGCCGGGGACGCGGTTTTATTTTGTTTAGTTTCAATATTTGCCATCAGTGGTCATTGAATTTCGGTGACTAGGACGTTTTCATAAAATTTCTTGTTGGTGAATTTCAGGTACTTGTTGAGAGTTTATGCGTACACGAGCTCGTGCACGTAGAGACGAACTAGCACGTACAGAAGAACTAGCTAGGAGAAGACTTGATTTCGGGTTAGAAGACAATCTTGAAGCAAGGAAAGTTATGGCAAATCAAGATCAAGCAGCGAGGGCTTTGAGTGAATTCTCTCAGCCGAAAGTGGAGGACATTCATACTAGTATTGTTCGCCCAGCTATAGGGTCTAACAATTTCGAGCTAAGGCCAAACATCATTCAGATGATTCAGAACACAGTCCAGTTTGGGGGTAGTCCTGCTGAAGATCCCAATGCTCATATTAGGGACTTCCTTGAGATCTGTGACACCTTCAAATTCAACGGAGTTACAGATGACGCAATCAGATTGAGGCTATTTCCCTTCTCTCTTAAGGATAAAGCCAAGAGTTGGTTACATTTTATGCCATCAGGCTCTATTACAACATGGGCAGACTGTGCTCAAAAGTTCTTGACCAAGTATTTTTCCATGGCGAAGACAGCAGCTTACAGGAATGCCATTTCTCAGTTTGCTCAGCATTCCCAGGAATCTTTGGGAGAAGCTTGGGAGAGGTACAAGGAGATATTGGCACGTTGTCCTCATCATGGAATGCCGGATTGGATGATAATCAGCAATTTCTATAACGGGTTGGGAGTTCAGTCCCGTCCTATGTTAGATGCAGCCTCTGGAGGTGCGCTATGGGCAAAAAGCTATGAGGATGCTTATAATCTGATTGAAATGATGTCGGCCAATGAGTTTCAGAATCCTACTCAACGCTTGCCACCTGCCAAAGTGGCCGGAGTTCTTGACTTGGATGCAGCTACTGCTATTGCTGCCCAACTCAAAGCGTTGACAATGAAGGTAGATTCCCTTTCTAATCTTGGTACTAACCAGGTTGCTATGGTGTGTGAATTGTGTGCAGGGGCACATGACACAAATATGTGTGCTATCTCAGCTGAATCCGCACAATTTGTTGGAAATTTTCAAAGATCTCAGCAACCAGTGCCACAATTTTATCATCCCAACAATCGGAATCATCCTAACTTCAGTTGGAGCAACAATCAGGGAGGTGCTCAGCAACCACATAATCAGCAGTTCAATGCAAGGCCAAGTAATCAGAACTATCAACCACCACCTTATGCTCCAAGGCAACCATTCAATCCACCGGGGTTTCAACCATCTCAAGGAACTTCATTGAATCAGTCTGAGAAGTCGGAATTGGAAGAGCTTCGGATGATGTATAAGAGTCAGGCAGTGTCATTGAAAACTTTAGAGAATCAAATTGGTCAGCTAGCCAATGCTTTGTTGAACCGTCAACCAGGAACGCTTCCGAGTGACACAGAGGTGAATCCAGGCAAGAAAGATCAAAAGGAACAGGTTCAGGCAATAACATTACGATCAGGAAGAAGTCTACAAGGTCAGAACGTAGAAAAAGCAACCGAGGAAAAAAATGAAATTCCTGAGCAGGCCCTACGGCGCCGCGGCGCCGCTTCACAGTACAAAAACGGCGACGCGTCGCCGGGCTCTCTGGAGGAAAAACTTGAATTTTCAGTTGAGGTCGAATCTGGTTCTGATTTGCTTCCTAATGCTACTCCTTCAACTCCTATCATTCACAAGAGTGTTAATTCCCAAAAAGAAGTAGAAGATAAGGGTTATCCGCCTCCGCCATTCCCTAAAAGGCTTCAGAAGCAGAAGTTTGATAAGCAATTTGCAAAGTTCTTGGAAGTGTTCAAAAAGTTGCACATAAATCTACCATTTGCTGAAGCACTTGAACAAATGCCAAGTTATGCCAAGTTCATGAAGGGCATACTTTCGAGGAAATTGAAACTCGAGGATTTAGAGACCGTCGCTTTGACGGAGGAGTGTAGTGCTGTCTTGCAACAAAAGTTGCCACCTAAGCTGAAGGATCCGGGGAGCTTCACCATACCTTGCACTATTGGCAAACAACTTTTCAGCAAGTGCTTATGTGATTTGGGAGCTAGCATTAATCTGATGCCGATGTCTGTTTTTAAGCAACTTGGGTTACCTGATCCGAAACCTGTTAATATGACCTTGCAGTTGGCAGATAGGTCGATCACATATCCTAGGGGTATAGTGGAGGATGTATTGGTGAAGGTGGATAAGCTGATTTTTCCGGTTGATTTTGTTATACTGGACTTTGAGGAGGATAAGAGGATTCCTATCATCTTGGGAAGGCCATTTCTAGCTACGGGCCGAACTCTGATTGATGTGCAAAAAGGAGAGCTTACCATGAGAGTGCATGATCAGAAAGTCACTTTCAATGTGTTCAAGGCAACTAAATATCCGTCAGATTCAGAGGATTGTTTCAAAGTGGACGTTGTTGATAAGAATGTGAAGAAGGAGATCGAGCAGCTAAAAAAATCAGATCCAGTGGAAAAAGCTTCAAGTGGGATTTCTGGCATTGAGAACGAAGGAAGAAAGGGGCTAATTCAGTTGTTGGATGCAACTCCATGGGAAAGAAGAGTTGACATTCTACATAAGTCTCGTGGGCTAGCTGATTCTAATAATTTTCAGGTGCTTCGTAAGTTGTCAAATGAGGAAGTTTTTGCACTCGGGCTCAAGCCATTACCACCCGAGGAGGGTGACCCTGCTGATGATTGAGGTATTCCTGTGCACTTTCTTTGTTTCTCGCCTTCAATGGGGACATTGAAGAATTTAAGTTTGGGGGTGGGGATTAAAGGTGCATTTGTATTAGTTGTATAATAGATGTGTTGCATGTCATGTTAGGAGCATAATTGCATGTTAGTGTAGAGCGTTTTTGTTCTGTTTTTATGTATGTCATATAGGACATTCTGTTTATTGTGATATTTATGTTCATATAGTTGCATTTGCATTGCATAGCATGCATTTTTCATGATCCCTTAGAACGAGCTAATTCTGATTGGTGGATAGATGTCTAATTGGGTGTGGTAATGATGAATAGAGGGTTGATTTATAGTTCCCATGGAATTGACTTGCATGTTACGGAAACAGAATCTTTTCACTAGTCTCATTAGGTGCTTTTGGGCTAGGTTAGGGTCATGCCTGTTTGGATGTTTGAGACTTAATCACTTGATTATATTTAGAATTTTCGTTATTCCCTTGATGACGTAGGAGCAATAAAGTCTAAGTTTGGGGGACACCAAGGATTTCATGCTAGTGTTAATTTTGGTCAATAATGGCTAGGTGTCAAATGGCTAGTAGCCAGCTCATATTTATATGAGTAGTCTAGGGTTGGAAATGAGAAAGGCTCATTCCAGATTGAAAAAAAAAAAAACAAAAAAAAGAAAAAAAAAAAGAAAAAAAAAAGGAAAAAAAAAGAGTCTAGTATTGTTTGTTAATGCATAATTAACCAGAGTGAGCTCTTTAATACTCGAGTAATTAAGTCTGAGGGGACTTAGTCCTAGTGACCTAAGGCTTTATAGTCTGGGATCCTGCTGACCTAACACTCGCTACATGGGTATTATTGTATAAGCCTTTTGGGGTCTCATTCATTGCACGGTTAAATAAGCATGCGTATTGTATATGTAGTGTCGTAGTATAGTAATAAAGCATGAGTTTCTGTCTACCTTGGATAAGGGTGGAGGTGTTCCTAGGTTATGGAGTGTTTACAGACTATTCTAGTTATAAACCTGTGATTGTCTTGACGGAAAGCATGTATGATTTTTGACCTAGTTCTGGGGGTATTTCTGATGAGCATCGCACACACGCACGTTTCTGTTCATGTATTTGTTAGTATACGGGGATTTAGTCGAGCTCTGCTTGGATTTGTTACATTCTTTGAGATATTTGCTTGTTAGTTGGTTTTGGTGAGTTTGAAGGGGATCTTGCATTTTTTTTCATATTAGTTGCATTCATGCATTGCATTGCATTAGGTTAAATGGATTTTGTGGGTACATTCGCTATAGGCCCTCACGAGACCTTACTCGTCCACTAGGGCTGCCTAGGGGTTTAAAGGGCTTGTTGCATATGCCAAATGCAACCGTGATCACCTACGGAAGTGGTACTAGTTAGTTAGTTAGTTGTAATTGTTAATGCTTGAGGACAAGCATCGGTTTAAGTTTGGGGGTGTGATAAGTGGATTTATATCCACTTGGAACATTCTAATTCGGCTTAAATTGATTGTCTTGGACTCAAGTTTCTTGTAGTTTTGATGTGTTTTGCTTAGTTGTGCAGGTTTACGAGAATGTTGATTAAGGTGGATGCTTCTACAATTTTTTGGGAATTAAATGATTAAAATTCGGATTTTCTGGGAAGGCTGCGCAGCTTATACTGTTTTGGCCATATCTGGAGTTCTGTAAGTCCGTTTTTAGCGATCTTACTGCCCACGCGAAGCTTGAGAGATTTTCTACAACCTGGGATAGGAATCACATGCAAGTAAAGTACTGAGTTAATTCGCGCAGGCAGACTTTGTGAAGCATGGCTGGGAAATTCCTGTTTTGCCCTTTTCGAGTTCTAATTATATTCCGGGCAGGTTTTAGCACCTTAATTAAATTCTAATTGTAATAGAATATTAAATATTTTTATTAGGCAAGAGGGAGAAACGTTTTTTATGTATAAACGTTCTACCCTTGTAATAAAACAGATACATACGTTCATATTATAACCTAGCTTTATACAGAGGAGAGAGGAGGAGAAGGAATTCTTCCAAGCTAGTGACAAGCAAGGATTATTCTTGATACTTTTGTATTCTTCTATTGTGGGAGTTCAATTCTAAACTTTATTCTTCTTCTTTATTTTTACTTGTTGATTTTACAATTATGTTTTCCAAAGAACCCATGATGACAATTAGGTCAATTATGGGCTAATTCGTTATCATGGGGTTTAATGGATTTTGCTATGGATTCTAGTTATTGAGTGTTTTTATGCCTTGGTGTGTGATTGTATGTATTGATTGCCTAGTATGTTTATGCTTATTCGTTATAAGTGCGTCGCGAACACTTGTAATTGTTTGTTTAATCCTAGTGAATGCGAAAGTGGATCTAGGGTTTAGAACAATTCATGCTAGCATAGGTTTTTGCATGTGAAGAACATGTATTAATTTGTGATGTGAATCTAACCGTCTTGCATCGACTATGTGGTTTAATGGGTGCTTGATTTTCAACCGGTATGTGTTCAATTGCTATAGACATATAGGGACTACACATATTTGGTGACTACTTGACTTCTATCATTTGTGGATGATCAGTAGGATGGTATATGCACAACGAAAGTTGGTATGTATCAGTTTAGTGCATCTAATCAGTAATCAACTCGGTCACATGCTAGGCTAAAGGGCATAAGATTCTAGATGAAGTAGTAATTGAAGTTGAAATCCCATGTTTATTTATTATAAGGTTAAAGTAAGTTATTTTCTCGTAATTGGCTTAGTTGGTAATCAAACATTAGTTAAATCAACCCAAAATTGTGATTGTCTTAGCAGTGAGTGTAAATCATTAGCTGGTGCATAAGTGAACATAACGAACAATTTGAGTCTCTGTGGGAACGAATCTTATTTACTCTGTATTACTTGTTGACCACGTTCTCTTGCGTGAATAAGTGCGAACAGAGGCATGGGAAGCAATCAAAACTGTAGATCTGGGCGCTGACAAGGTGAAGAAAGCACGAGCCCAGACTCTCAAAGCTGAGTTCGAATCAATTCGCATGAAGGAAACAGATGTTTTAGATGACTTTTGTATGAGGTTGAACAGTCTAGTGACAAATATACGGGCTCTAGGTGAGACAGTTAAGGAAGCGTACGTGGTCAAGAAATTTTTAAAGGCAGTGCCTACCAAGTTTTTACAAATTGCATCAACAATCGAACAATTTTGCAACCTGGAAACCATGTCAGTTGAGGAGATAGTTGGATCTCACAAGGCACATGAAGAGAGGCTAAAAGGTCAAGGCCAAGATGATAACAATGGTGGAAATCTCCTGTTGACTGAAGAAGAATGGTCAAAACAGGAAGGAAATGAGAAAAAGCTCCTACTCACACGAGAGGAATGGATCAAGAAGACGACCAGAGGAGGGGATACTGGTGGATATGATAGTCGTAACAAAGACAATCGTGGATTCAGAGGCGATCGAAGTAGAGTGCGATGCTGCAATTGCCAAAACCAAGGTCATTATGCTAGAGAATGTCGAAAACCAAAGCGAGAACAGAGGGCTGAAGCAAACTTAACTCAGATTAATGATGATAAGCCTGCTCTATTGGTGGCAGAACTCGAGCATGGCAAGAACACAACAGATGTGAGGATGATGCTACATAACACTGGTACTGTCAAGGCAACGACTAGCATAGGGAAGGAAATTTAAAGTAAAATTGAAGAAAACACCTGGTATTTAGATAACGGTGCCAACAATCATATTACTGGACACCGTGACAAGTTCACAAAACTCGATGAAAACGTTGCTGGACAAGTCAAGTTTGGAGATGGTTCTGTGGTGCATATAAGAGGAAGAGGTTCAATAAAGCTGTTGTGTAAGAATGGCGAGGAAAGAAAACTCAAAGACGTGTTCTTCATTCCCACCCTTAGAAGCAACATAATCAGTTTAGGGCAGCTATCCGAGAAAGGCAACAAGGTTGTTCTTGAAGGGGACCAACTGTGGGTTTATGACACATGTGGAAAGCTACTTATGCGAGTTCGGAGATCATCAAATAGGCTGTACAAAATAAATATTCAAGAGAACAGGGGAACATGCTTGTTAACCAAAGCAGAAGAAACAAGTCGACTATGGCATCTACGATTGGGGCATGTCAATTATCAGGCAATGCAAGAAATGTCAAAGCATAACATGGTGAATGGAATGCATGTACTAAGTCAACAAAAGGGATTGTGCAATGGATGTCTTCTACCAAAGCAAACTCGTAAGTCCTTTCCTACTGAGTCCAATTTTTCTGCAAAATCTCCTTTAGCATTGATACATGGAGATCTATGTGGTCCCATCTCTCCTCCCACACCTGCTGGAAATAAGTATTTCATGTTGCTGGTAGATGATTTTACACGTATGATGTGGGTCTATACGTTGAAATCTAAAGATGAGGCATTGATGATATTCAAACGGTTTAAGGCATTGGTTGAGAAAGATGGAAAACCAGGAATACAAGTTTTCAGAACTGATCGAGGGGGTGAGTTTTGCTCACATGATTTTACAAGATTCTGTGAAGAAGTAGGGATACTCCGACATTTTACTTCACTATATTCACCTCAACAAAATGGTGTCGTCAAACGTCATAACAGAACAGTGGTAGAAATGGGCAGGTGTATGTTGAAGGAAATGAAGGTTCCATCTGTCATGTGGGGGGAAGCAATTCGACATGTTGTGTATGTTTTAAACAGATTACCCACACGAAGTCTGATTGGAATGACTCCGTACGAGGCCTGGTTTGGAAAGAAACCTTTTGTGGATTACTTAAGAATTTTTGGTTGTGTTGCTCACATGAGGATACCCAGTGTACATGTCACGAAACTGGATGACAGAAGCAAGAAAGTGGTCCATTTTGGGAGAGAACCTGGAACAAAGGCCTATCGACTCTATGATCCACACACTGGAAAGGTTCATGTAAGTCGAGACGTTATTTTTGATGAATCGCAAGGATGGCCATGAGAGATATCAGATTTTGAAGACCACTGTGCTACAGGTTCTTTCGAATTGGTTGGTTTCGAATTGAATGTGTAGAATGAGGAGGATGTTGTGCAGAATGAAGAAGAAACAGAGGATGATAATATGTCCACACCACAGTCGCAGACACCACAGTCACAGAGGACCTCATTTGACAGCTTTAGTGCAAGCCCAATCACTCCTGAAATAGTAGTTCACAGTTGAGAAACAACAGAAGATGGATCTGTTGAGTTTGATATTTCAAGTGCTAGTGCAAGCAGTGAGCCAAAGCGCTTCAGAACTCTCAGTGATATCTATAGAAACACAGAAGCAATTGAATTAGCTGAAGAAATGCCGTTGTTGGGAATTGATGATCCAGTAACTTATGAACAAGCAACAAAAGACAATGTATGGAAGGAGGCAATGCACGAGATTGAAGCAATAGAAAAGAATAAAACATGGGTTTTGACTGATTTGACGAGAGGACATAAAGCTGTCGACCTGAAGTGGGTTTTCAAAGAAAAAAAAGACACGAATTGAGAGATTGTGAAACACAAAGCCCGTCTTGTAGCGAAGGGATATGTTCAGAAATATGGAATTGATTATGAGGAGGTTTTTGCCCCGGTCACAAGAATGGAAACTGTCTGTTTACTACTCGCTCTGGCTGCAAAGAATGATTGGGAGGTGCATCATCTCGATGTTAAGTCAGCTTTCTTGAACGGTGAGTTGGAGGAGAAAGTGTACGTATCTCAACCTAAGGGGTATGTAAAAGTTGGACAAGAGACTAAGGTGTATAGGCTACTCAAAGCTCTATACGGGCTACGTCAAGCCCCTAGAGCCTGGTACGCACAGTTGAATAAGTGTTTACTAAGTTTGGGTTTTGTTAAATGTCCCTATGAACATGCCGTTTATACTAGGAGGGAATGTTCTGAGTCTTTAATACTTGGGGTGTACGTAGATGATCTTTTGATCACTGGCACAAACGTTGCAAACATTGTAAGATTTAAAAGACAGATGGCCAGAGAGTTTGACATGTCTGATCTAGGCATGTTGTCATACTACCTCGGTTTGGAAATTGAACAAAGAAAATGATCGATAGAGTTGAAGCAAACTGCTTATGCAAAGAAGGTGTTGAGTCATACATGTTTCAAGATGATGATAACAAATACCACAAGGCAGAAAATGAATTAAGGAACCGAAGCTGATAATCTAATCAGGAAGCCAGCTGTATTGCAGATAAACAGAGGCTACATCTTGTGAATGAAACACTGCAAACAGTTAGGGTTTAATCTAAGTAACAAGCCACAACATGCTACAATCAAATATCCGTAATCAAAAGAGGGGTTTGCCATAACCATGCAAGTATATTCGAGAAGTCAAGAAAAGATGAGTTCGAGAAGTCATTCGAGAACTGTACCAAAAAGGGTTTATTTGAGAAGTCCCAGTTCGAGAAGTCAGAGTGTTATATTCGAGAAGTTCTAGTTCGAGAAGTTCAGACTGTTCTATTCGAGAAGTCTGCAACAACTCTATTCGAGAAGTCTGCAACAACTCTATTCGAGAAGTCTGCAACAACTCTAATCGAGAAGTCTGCTCAAGAAACTATTCGAGAACTTTGAGGTACTATTCGAGAAGTCATCATTCGAGAACTCAAGATACATCTGTTCGAGAACTCAACCCTGTGTTAATAAAATAGAGTTCTCTAAAAGAAACATATCGAATGAAGATCAAACCCAGAATTACGTTGCAACCCGTGACTTATAGACATCGATCAATTACACAGAGGATGTTACGAGTAGGGAGTCAAATTGTAAATATTCGAAGGCTCAAACTCTTCCAAGTGAAAGGTGAAATCAGTCATTGTTTATTCGACTTCAAGGGCAATAATAAGAGTGAAAGCAACCTCCAACATGATTACACACCTACTGAAAGATTCAAAGGATATTTTGACAAATGCATAAAGATCAGCTATTATGTCTGGGAAGTTCTAGCACAGCTCAATAAGCAGAAAGGCTTATTGACTCTCAAAAAGGATTAACCCTTTTTGTTAAAGCTACTTTCAGTGACAAAGATCCAAAAGCAAAATGATCTTGTGCTGAAAGCATCACGTGGGCTTGGAAGCTAAGTCACCTCAAGAACTTAGTCACTTTTGAAGAAAGAAACATACACTGTCTCAAAGCCTACTGGGATTGTCCAAATCAAGAAGAGAAGACTTTTGAGATAATTCCAGAAATGGAAATCACTTTGAGTATGTGTGTGTGACAAGTTATATAAAAAATGTATTATTACATTTTATGAAACTTACTTGTCTTCATATAGTTTAAAAATAAGCTGTATGAGAAGCATAGTTTTAGTAGAGAAGAAAACACTGATCATAAGGCTGATAGCTTTGTTTTCTTGTAAACAATAAAACTTTGTAACCGCAGCTGTGTATTATTACGCAGAGAATTATCTTCAAATACAACCATCAGGTGGATCAAGCTGATAAGCCAACCCACCTGAGATTTTATATATCATGTGTTGTATATGCTTTAAATATTCTATTTATCTTGTTTTGTTTACGTTCTTATAACAATCTATCAAGACCTCATCAATTCGAAAGAATTTTGTTGAGATTGTATTCAACCCCCCTTCTACAATCTCGTGGTGTACAACCGGGACATATCAGAAGGTTCTCGAGAAAACAGGTATGAGAGATTGTAATCCAGTCAAATATCCCATGGAGCATAAAATTCACCTGACTAAAGACGAGGGAGGTGAACCAGTTGACCCAACACAGTTTAAGTCGATGGTAGGAGGCCTTCGTTACTTAATACACACTAGACCTGACATTGCATATGCTGTTGGAGTGGTTAGCAGATACATGGAACGTCCGACCACACTTCACTTTAATGCAGCAAAGAGGATTCTCCGTTATGTGAAGGGGACGATAAACTTTGGTCTGATTTACATAAAGGGGCGAGGGAATTACTTGTTAGCAGGTTTCTCAGACAACGATCTAGCTGGAAGTATTGAGGATCGGAGGAGCATGAGTGGAATGGCGTTTTACCTGGATGAGAGCTTGATCACATGGATTTCTCAGAAGTAACGCTGTGTTGCTCTATCGTCTTGTGAAGCCGAGTTCATGGCAGCCACTGCTGCAGCATACCAAGCGATATGGTTACAAAGGGTTCTGAATAAAATTTCTGATGTGAAAGTTGGACCTGTTACTCTATATCTTGATAATAGGTCTGCAGTGGATCTAGCTAAAAATCCTGTGTTCCATGGAAGAAGTAAACACAAAGATGTTCGATACCATTTCATTAGAGAGTGCGTAGAAAAGGGGTTGATAGTGAGATCAAGCACATTAGCACAGGAGAACAACGTGTCGACATTTTAACAAAAGCTTTGTCTGCAGTAAAGTTTGAGAGGATGAGAAAGTTGCTGGGTGTTGAAGAAACTGCTGGGGATCAATCAGCTTAATTATGTTGGATTAGGAGGGAATATGTTGGATTAATAATCTAACATAATTATTTATTTGCTATGTTTTGTTTTTAAATAAAATGCGCTTGTATTGTTTACAAGATGTGGAAGATTTGGTCTTGGTAGTTAGCTGATTGGTGGAGAAAAATTAGCTGTTAGTTCCTGATTTCCTGGTTTGTTATAGTTGATAGATTAGTATAAGTATCATATGTATTTCTTCCATTCGATTTATCAAGTACGTTGGTTATCCATACAAGTGTTTGTCTTCTATATTTCTTTGCATTGTTCCTGTTTGTCTTTGTTCTTTTACTACAGTACTTGTGACAGAGTGTATGTGTTCGCTCTGTGACGACCCCTAACACCCCTAACAATGTGAATCAACTTGATCGTTCTTAATGGAAGGTACGAGGGCAACTCTTTTTGTTCTGAACTCAGTCTGAGACCGCATGTACAACATCTAATTATATATATAATCATTTTACCTGGAATTCCCATGCTACGAGTTATTCAACATGTGAAAGAAAAGACTCAGCAAGCTCCTGCACAGCTACGAAATCTTCGTAGTATGTACATGTACATACTCAGGCATCATCGATCTGATTGTCTATAAACTCAGGCATCGGCATTGGCTCTATTTGAATGCTAGAAAATTTTATAAAATTGAAAAATGAATCCTAGAATATTATTTTTTTCTCACAGACTAAAGTCTGAAAAAATAACTTTCAAAATCCAACTTCCTTGAAAAAACTTAAAAAAAACTTGAAAATTTGTTCAGCTGGGACAAATGTTTTTCTCTTTTAAAAAGAAAATTTTAATTTTCAGAAACTCATTACATTTTTTAAGGAATTTTTCTTATTTGCGAAATAATTGTTTTTCTTAAAGAAATTGAGAAAAATCAGGGATCCAGAAAATGTTTTCTGAAGTCGAAGAAAAGCAAAAAATTAAAGAAATATTTTATGTGAAACAAATTGAAGCTTCATATTCAGCTCAGATTCCAGTTCTATTTTCCAGAATAATATCGATCTAAAATAAATGATTCTGATTCGGATTCTAGAAGAAAAAGTGAAAAAGTTCAATTCTTTTGGCTTTCACTTATCACCTTAATTTACCTATTGCACACCTTCCGTGAACTGCTAGTTACCAGTCTTTATTTTATTTGAGATTTGATGTCGACACTTGAGCGATTAATTGCAGACAAAGCATCTCTAACCCTTGACTTTGCCTGCTCAACAACTGGACTTCTCCATTTTTCTTCATAAAAATGTGTAATCTTCTTTTGTTCCTATGTTGTTAGAGTGAATCCCCATGTATATATGTGTCCATGCATAATTGAGGTAGTACTAGAAACTTTAAGAACGGGGAAACACTACTAAGTAGTGAGTATGATAAGTGGATTTTATATCCAATTGGAATGCTTCATATCAGCTTAAATTGATTATTTGATCTCAGGTGTGTGGTGTGTTTAATGTGTTTTCATTGAGTTTTGCAGAACTAATAGTTGGAGGCATTGGTGGTGTTTAATGACATAATTATGATGGAATTTAGCTCGGAATCAGGAGGTCAGAAGCAAGCCAGAGATACGTCAAGAAAAGAAGCATCAAGGAAATATAATAAAGGAGGGTTTGGAGTTTAAATAACAAGAGTTGGAGACTAATTTATGGAAAATTTGGATTTTCCGGTTAGGTTGCGCAGTTTGCACTGTTTTGGCCATATCAGCGATCTTACAGCTCACTTCACCCCCAAACTTAAACCGATGCTTGTCCTCAAGCATAAACAATTACAACTAACTAACTAACTAGTACCACTTCCGTAGGTGATCACGGTTGCATTTGGCATATGCAACAAGCCCTTTAAACCCCTAGGCAGCCCTAGTGGACGAGTAAGGTCTCGTGAGGGCCTATAGCGAATGTACCCACAAAATCCATTTAACCTAATGCAATGCAATGCATGAATGCAACTAAATGAAAATGCAATTAATCTAATCTACCATACCTTCAATTCCTCTCATGCCATATCAACTTAAGAATCAAAGCAAATACGCAATGTCTTGGTGTCGAAAGTGCAAGTATTCACATAGTCTACTCAATGAACATGCATAAGTTCTCACAAGCCCATGTCAAGTGTAAGAATAAGTTAGTAAACATGCTAAGCCTACAAGAGTACATCTTTGAGACAAAACTCGGAATCTCATACGCAAAAACAAGCAAACACTCACAATCCACTCACAAAAGAATATTCACTCAAGAACAAGGGTAAGTGTATCACTCAATTCCAACAAAATCATAAGCATGCTTGACATTTGGTATCAATCTAACTCTTAACACAACATACATCAATGACGATAATCAAAAGGTCTTTAATTGGGTTGTAACTGGGCTAGGGACAAGGTATGTCAAATAAGCCAAAACAGGTGAAGTGTCAAAAGCTAGTAAGTACTGTAATAAAACACACACAACACCATATTTTCCCCCCACATAATTTTTACTAAAACAAACACTCGACTAGTCGACTGAAATAGGATCACAACAAACATAAACATGCTCTCATAATATTTTTTTTCTTCTGTTTTTTTTTTCATCTTTTTTTTTCTTTTTCTTTTTTCTTTTTTTTTTTTTTTTTTTTTTCGAGAGCTAAATAGAACACAAACAATAATATAAACAATAACAATGATCCCATAATTTTATTACATATGTCGACTATCAAGTACACAAACCCAATTTCAATATTTCCCCCAAAGTACGACCAACAATAACCCCTCCTTGCACACCTTATTACTCCCTTAAGCACTCTACTAGCCTTTGACAATGTAGGTTCAAATTAATGTAAGGCCAATACAAGAAAAAGGTCTAGGCAAGTAATGTGGTATGTCACCGAAAAAAATAGGATTAAGCTCAACGGGTTAACTAATTGATCATGTAAATATGGTGTGGTAATATGGGAAAATATGCGGTTATTCCTAATTGCCTTTATCATTTTAATCGTCAAATAATGTCATGCGTTTCAAGAAAGACCTCAAACAACTGCTAGCAATGCAAACAATCCGTGGACACTCAAGCAAACGAATAAATTGCAAAAAATATGCAATATGGCTCAAAAACTCACTTGGTGGAAAAACATACTCAATCCCAAGCAAACATCTCTCTAACGCAACAACTTGTATTCAAAGCATGCAAACCAAATCATCTTGCACATATTCATGTCCTTCTAATTACTTACAACATTCAAAAAGTCTATTAGCTTCAACTTACTAGTGTATGTGTGTGCACAAGAACAAAGCATATCACTTCTCAATCAAAAGCATCAACAACACAAAATTCCTATCAAGCATGGGTGCAAATGCAACTATTATGAACTCACATGATATACGAACATAAAAACAGAGTGTCCTATATGAAACAAACGTAGATAACACGAACATAAATGCATAATTTACTACTACTAATATGCAAAGCATGAAATCCTACATGAACAAATAATACAACAACTACTAAACCCTCAAACAACCCCCAAACTTAAAAGATTCAATGTCCGCATTGAATGGAAGTAAATACAAGGGATAGCAGAAATCATACCTGAATATCGAAGCAGTCACCCTCCTCGGATGAATCTGGTGGAGGATATTGCGCACGAGCTCCATAGACTGGCCACCTTGCCTGAATACTACAAAACCCACAATTGACAAGCACACAAATTCGTAATAAAAATAATATTAGAGAAAAAGATTTACCCAATACGAATCATAGAGGTGAACTTGCAATTAATTCCTCTTTAGAATTGAAATTTTTAGAGATATATAAAAAAAAAAAAAAAAAATAGAAGAAGAATTGGATTTGTATGTATAGGTGTGTATATAAAATAATAATAATAATAATAATAATAATAATAAATAATAATAACTATAATAATAATAATAATAAATAAAAATAAAAATAAAAATAATAATAATAAATAATAATAATAATAATAATAATAATAATAAGAATAAAATTAGAATTAGAAAAGAAATTGGTTTAGAATTTTGGAGAAAAGATGGGAGGTTTTGGAATTGAAAAAGGATTAGAATTAGAGAGAATGGGGGTGTATAAAAAGAATGGGGTAGAAAAAGATTTTTTTTTTTTTTTTATATAATACACATCAACACACGCACAAAACCTGGACACAGCTGAAAAAACAAAAAATTTTGATCTGCTCCACGCGCAAGCTGCGGGATTGAGAGGCAATTCGCCTCAATTCCAGACGCGCATCTGCAATCTGCGCCACTGGGCCGCAAGTTGCTCTACCTCCAGAAACGCAACCGCAGGTTGCGTTACAGCCCCGCAACCTGCTCCTCTTCCAGTAACGCAGGGGCTACCTGCGTTACAGCCCCGCAATTTGCCCAGATTTTTTTTTTTTTTTTTTTCAACACTCAAAATTCTTTTTTTTTTTTTTTTCCTATACTAATGCATGGGTTGCCTCCCACGAAGCGCTTCTTTAACGTCAATAGCTTGATGTTACTTCCAAGTTTCCATTAAGGATGATAATAGTTCGCCTGGTCCTCTCTTCGCAATACTTCATCATCATCTCGGCGACACACTTTCTGCCCTTTCTCCTCGCTTAGCCTATTCAGGTAACAACCATGTCCTCTTCCAATGCCTTCATCTGTTGACCCAAAATCTGACAATTTGTAGAACAACACACCTTCGCGGGCTTCACTTGAATATAATGGAGGAGGGTAAATGTAAATTGCTGAAACGTTTGGTTCCTCAACGAGAACTTCCTCCATTGGCTCTAATGCGCTACCTCCATCTTTAAATTCTGAGACAAGTAGAAGACCTGCATCTTTCTCATGTTCATCAACCTCTTGGTTCGCACATACCAATTCTTGAAATTTCTGTAGCCCAACAGTGTCTTCTAGGTTCGCACAAAACAATTCTTGAAATTTGCGTAGCTCATCAGTGTCTGTCTCAAATAGTGCCCTTTCCAAATCATCCACCTCACTAGCTTGATCAAATTCCTCACATGGCTTATGAACACTCTCCTCCTCTTGGAATTTGTCTTCTTCAATTAAGCATGCAGTACCTTGCTCCAAGTCATCGTTATTTTCTGGAATTGCTTCTGGTATGAATTGTTGATTCTCTTGTTCCAAGACTCTCAAAACTTGAGCAGCTAATGTCCCCATAGATTTGATAAGCTTCTCATTATTCTCTGCAAGCATCCTAATCTCCTCCCTAATCTCCTTCAAATCATCATCTGATTGATAAGTAGGAGTAGGTTGCTGATGTTGAAACTCTTCACTACCAAAGACATATGACATATCTGGAACATCTTGCTGGTACTGTTGAGGATAGTATTGAAAATATGGTTGTTCTTCATAACTGACATATGGATCAACTCCTCCGTAGTAACAATATTTCGATGGATCATAAACACCCAAACACTGTTCACATTGCTGAGGCTGTTGAATACCACCATGGTTGCTCCAGCACTGATACGTCTCATGTGCGCCCGCACATAGCTCACAAACACTAGCCACCTGCTGAACTCCATAGTAAAAATCCATCTTTCTCTGACAAGTACCTGAAACACCAACAAACTACAAGAATAGATGAGAAAAAGAAATCTGAGTCAGTGAACTCTAACGACCACTATTGACAAGCACATAAACCAAAAATAAAACACCAATGATCCCCGGCAGCGGCGCCAAAAACTTGTTTACACTAAAACACGCAAGCGTACGTGGTCACAGGTAATACAGATAGAAGTCAAGTTCGTTCCCACAGAGATCTGGTTTTTAATTCAGTATTGTACCTATGCAACAATGTATGGTTTTAATTCACTGCTAAGACAATTAATAAATTAAGGTTTTAACTAACTAAATTAAACTAAGAAACAAATTAACAAAACTACGAATTAACTAACTAACAAGAATTGAAATCTAATTACTTCTGCAAGAAAAACCATGGGATCCTAACTTCATTAAATACTTTGCTTAGATCTGACGCCTTTAATCACTATATGCAATGGTTATGATATCTGATCGGACAACACGAAACAAGTACACGCTACTTCTCAGTATACGTATACCAAACTAAACATACATCCACAAAAGAGATAGAAGATGAATAGACACCAATTATGCTTAGACCCTATATCTCTATAGAATTTGAAAACATAACGGTTGAAGCACAAGTTATCCACTTAGATCACATAGGGTAGCATATTATCTCTAATCATGCCACAAATCATGATGTTAAAACATCAACCTATCCTATGCTAGCATGGCAAGTTCTAAATCTCAAGATCCACTCTCGCTTCACAAGAGATTAACAAATTAGATGTTAGCTACGCATCTAAATTCAATAAGCACAACCATACGAGGATATCAGATATACATCACACACAGATCTGTAAAGCATCAAGATACTAAAGCTCCATAAATAAATCCGTTAGAATCCCATGACAACGATTAGTTCATAATCGAACCTCTCGTCATCATGGGATCTGATGAAACCATGATAAAAACAAAGTATGAAAATATACAAATAAACCTAAGTGATTGATATGTAATAGTTCTACTCCTAATGATAATAATCTTCCTAATCTTCCTAATACAATTTACAAGGGTTGGATGTGTTTATATAGGCTCTAGACATCTTGCCCAACAAGAAAATACCAAAACAGAATTATAATAGAATTTCTGCAAGATACGTTTCCTAAACTGATTCTGTTTTTTAAGGGAAATTCGTAGCTGACTTTTCTTCTGTTTTCCAGAGCCGTTCCAGACGTAATTGGGCTTCTGGACCACCTTAGAATGATAGAGAATCTCGTTATCTTCGCGTGGACTGCTTACGGGCTGAAAACAGACTTATAGAACTCAAGATATGGCCCAAACAGTGAATCTCACGCGTGCAGCCCAATAAATCCGAATTTTAATAAATTAAATCTCCAAAAACGACAAAAACACCCACCATAATCAACATCCTTGTAAATCTGCACAACTAAACAAAATACATCAAAACTACAAGAAACTTGAGCCCAAGACAATCAATTTAAGCCGATTTAGAATGCTCCAAGTGGATATAAAAGCCACTTATCACACGCGAAGACAACGAAATTTTCTACAATCTTACAGAAAGTTTGGGCGCGGGCGCGCGACAATATGGCGCAGGGGCACGGTCTTCGGCTGGCAGAAATCCTGATTCAACTAAAAAACGGTTTTTTAGGTATTTTCTTGGAGGACAAGATGATGGGGCTATAAATAAACATCTAGACATAATAAGGAGCATGTTTTTACAGAGAGGGGGACAAGAGAGACTTGGAGAAGGATTCCCAACGCTCGTGACAGGCAACAGAGATCTAGATCTACTTCTTTTCTATTCTTCTATTAGGCGTTACCTTGGATCTTCGTTTTTGGATTTGTTTTCTAAACCTTATTACTCTAGCATTATTATTATTATTATTATTATTCAGACCTTGTTTTATATCATGTTATCATCAGATCCCATGATGACGAGCCGTTCGATTATGAACTAATCGTTATCATGGGATTCTAACGGATTTATTTATGGAGTTTAGTAATTGATTGCTTTAAAGATTTGTGTGTGGTGAATTGTTGATATTTTCGTATGGTTGTGCTTATTCTTCTTGGATGCGTAGCTAACATCTAAGTTGTTTTGTTAATCTCTATTGAAGCGACAGTGGATATTGAGATTAGAACTTGCCATGCTAGCATAGGATTATGTATGTTTAACATCATGATTTGTAGCGTAATTTTAACCATCTTATGCTGCCCTATGTGATCACAATGGATAACTTGTGCTTCAACCGTTATGTTTTCAAATTTTATAGACATATAGGGTCTAAACATAATTGGTGTCTACCCATCTTCTATCTCTTTTGTGGATTTATGAGTAGTTTGGTATTCGTATACTGACAGGTAGCCTATACTTGTATCGTGTTGTCCGATCAGTTATCATAACCATCACATACTTTGATTAAAGACTTCAACTCTAAGAGAAGTATTTAATGAAGTTAGGATCCCATGTTTTAATTCTCATAAGTAATTCGATTTTAATTCTCATTAGTTAAGTAATTCTTAGTTTTGTTAATTTGCTTCTTAGTTAATTTAGATAATCAAAACCCATCTTTGATATTGTCTTAGCAGTGAATAATAATCATACATTGTTGCATAGGTGCATAAATCTGTATTGAACCTAAACTAGTCTCTGTGGGAACGAATTTGGACTTAACCTTATATATTACTTGTGACTGCGTACGCTTGCGTGATTTTGTGCGAACAAGTTTTTTGGCACCGCTGCCGGGGACTCGGTGTTATTTATAGTTGATGTGCTTGGCATCAGTGGTCATTAAAGTTTACTGACTCGGATTATTTTCTTACTTAGTTACTTTGTTTGTGTGTTTCAGGTACTTGAACGTGTATGCGAACACGTTCTCAAACTCGTAAACTGGAAGAAGAACTTGAAGCAGCTAAAGATATGGGAGAAACAGTAGGAGCAGCAGCAGCAGATAAGGCTTTGAAGGACTATTCTCAACCGAAAATCAATGACATCCAA
This sequence comes from Kitagawia praeruptora, assembly GCA_037693485.1. NCBI lineage: Eukaryota > Viridiplantae > Streptophyta > Magnoliopsida > Apiales > Apiaceae > Kitagawia > Kitagawia praeruptora. The sequence continues at coordinate 26,308,726 of CM075352.1, read as the reverse complement.
TCTAGTATTGTCAGACCAGCCATTGCAGCTAACAACTTTGAAATCAAGCATGACACGATTCAAATGGTACATAATTCAATTCAGTTTAGGGGTGCTCCAACGGAAGATCCTAATATGCACATCCGGAATTTCATTGAGATCTGTGACACTTTCAAGTTCAATGGTGTGTCGGAAGATGTTGTCAAATTGAGACTTTTCCAATTCTCTTTGAGGGATAAAGCTAAGGGCTGGTTATACTCTTTACCAGCCGGTTCTATTACTACATGGGAGGATCTTGCTCAGAAATTTCTCACTAAATTCTTCCCCATGGCTAAAACAGCAGCAATCAGGAACGCTCTAACTCAATTTGCACAATAATCTGGAGAATCTTTATGTGAAGCTTGGGAACGTTACAAGGAGATGCTTAGAAAGTGTCCTCATCATGGTATGCCTGACTGGATGGTTATCAATGGTTTCTATAATGGGCTGGGAGCACAATCTAGACCTTTGTTAGATGCAGCATCAGGTGGAGCTTTATGGGCTAAGAGCTACGAGGAAGCTTATGAGTTAATTGAGACTATGACTGCTAATGAATATCAGAATCCAACTCAGAGATTATCACAAGGCAAAGTAGATGGAATTTTAGAAGTGGATGCGGCCACAGCTTTAGTAGCTCAGCTAGAGGCATTGAATATGAAAATAGATTCTTTGGTAAATCATGGGATTCGTCAGGTGGCTAGTGTGTGTGAGCTATGTGCGGGTGCACATGAGACGAATCAGTGTGCCATATCTAGTGAATCGGCACAGTTTGTGAGCAACTTTCAGCGACCTTCGCAACTAGTTCCAGCCACCTATTATCCTAACAACAGAAATCGTCCTAATTTTAGCTGGAGCAACAATCAAGGTGGTATGCAGCAACCTTATCAGCAGTTTCAAGGTCAACAATATGGAGCTCAACCATACAATTCTTCAGGTTTTCAACAACAACAGGGGCAACAATTTCAGCAGCAGTATGCCCCTAGGCAATTTCAACCTCCGAGTTTTCAGCAACAACATTCATATGCCAGTTCTGGGCATTCAACTTCTGAAAAATCAGAATTAGAGGAGTTGAGATTGATTTGCAAAAGTCAAGCTGTCTCGCTTAAGACCTTGGAAAATCAGATTGGGCAGATTGCTAATGCCTTGTTGAATAGGCAACAAGGAACTCTTCCTAGTGACATGGAGGCTAATCCAGGGAAGAAAGTTGTCCATGAACAGGTGAAGGCAGTTACTTTGAGAAGCGGAAGAGCTACAACCGATCAGAAATCAACAGCTAAGGAAGATGAAGAAGTTCATAATCAACAGGATGAAAAATCTGCAGGGCCCGAAATTGAAAAATCTTACTTGGTAGCTGATCAGTTGGATAGTGAAGTGGAAAAGAGTAAGAATTCTATGGAAAAAGTTTCTTCGGAGCAGTCTACAAAGAGCAATCAGATCTACCCTCCTCCTCCATATCCTAAAAGACTCCAAAAGCAGAAGTTGGATAAGCAATTTGCTAAGTTTCTAGAGGTGTTCAAGAAGTTGCAAATTAACATACCTTTTGCGGAAGCTCTTGAACAGATGCCGAGCTATGCCAAGTTCATGAAAAGTATTCTATCACGGAAGTTGAAGCTCGAGGAATTGGAGATCGTTGCTTTGACGGAAGAGTGCAATGCTGTTCTGCAGCAAAAGTTGCTTCCTAAACTTAAAGATCCGGGAAGTTTCACCATTCCGTGCAATATTGGTAACTTATCTTTTGACAAGTGTTTGTGTGACTTGGGAGCTAGCATCAATCTCATGCCTTTGTCTGTTTTCATGCAACTTGGTATACCCGATCCGAAACCTACAAATATCTCCTTACAGCTAGCTGATCGTTAGATCACTTATCCTAGATGTATTGTGGAGGATGTTTTGGTAAAAGTTGATAAGCTCATCTTCCCTGCGAATTTCGTGATTCTTAATTTTGAAGAAGATAAGAAGATTCCCATAATCTTGGGAAAACCATTCTTGGCTACAGGCCGTACTGTGATCGATGTTCAAAAGGGAGAGCTCACAATGAGAGTGCAAGATCAGACTGTATCTTTTAATGCGTTCAAGGCTATGCGAATTCCGGCAAAGGATGAAGAGTGTTTTAGTTTGGAAGTGGTTGATCAAGGACAAAGTAAGCTGTTGAAGTTGGACCCCTTAGAAGATGTTTTACAAGGAAAGTCTAGTACTGAAGATGAGGTAATAGCAGAACATGTCCAGCTGATGGATCTTGAGGATAGTGCAATTGAGTCTTTTCTTGAGAAATATGTTTTGTTAAAGTATGAGGGTAATAAAGATCTTCATAAGTTGTTTAGGAATTTTACTTCTGATGAGATGTTAGAGGAATTGAATGCTATTTGTTCTAAGCATGAAATTCAACTTGAGGATAGTTCTTTTGATCCTAAGTCTGTTGTTAAGACTTCTGTTGGTGAACCACCCACTTCCGTTCCTAATCCGCCTATTTCCACTCTTGATGAGTCTTTGGTAGTTAATAATGGAAATCATCATGTTGAAGAAGCTTCCAATCTCGAGCTTAAACCATCAGATCACCTGAGGTATGCATATTTGGGTCAATCATCTACTTTGCTTATTATTATTGTTGCTAACTTATCAGGTAGTGAAGAGAACAATGTTACTGACACTTTTGAGGAGCAAAGAAGGCTGAAACTTGTCATCAAGGATGTAGTCCCGGAAAAAAATAATTAAATGGCCATATAAAGATACGGAGTAGAAATTTTCAAGAGAAAAAACCATTACCATGTCTAGCTAAAGACTTTAAACATAGTACAGACAGACATTCCTTGTATGTGTTGCATTTTATTTCATTTCTTTCACATAATCACATTAAAGTAACTAGCATGTAGAGTCTCTTGATGATATGCTACTTAATTCCTCTTCCTTTTTCATTAGTTCTTTTCTTTTTCGGAATTTATTTATAATTATCAATTGTAACCTGTTAAATTTACATTTTAAATTTACAAAAATTTTATGTAAGCACACACTCAAAAGAAGCCATTGCAGCCTTGCACTGTTATCGTAGTCGACCTGCAATGAAAGAAAACTATGCTGCCGCTAGATTATAAGCGTGGATAAGGCATGTTTACATGATAACATATTTCAAATTAAAATATTAAAATATTGTGGTTTCTCTGAATTTTTTTAAAAAGATCTTCTGAAAATATAATACCCGATCGAGTATAAGTTTAATTAAGAAGTTTCTCTAATCTATTATATATCTAATACACCAACAGGGGATTTCCCTGAGCAAATTTATTCATAGGCCCGGACTCTCCGAACCTCACTCCAAACCTAACTCTAAATATTTGTAAAAATATTGTTATTCAAGGGGTTCGAACCCATGACCTTACAATACTAAATTCAACAACATAACTAATTGAGCTATGTGAGCATTTGAGCTTATATTAAAAATCATTATCTACATACATAAACACATATATACATACATACATAATTATTAATTATACTACACATACATAAATAAATATACATGTATACGTACATACACACATACATACATACATACATACACTACATACATAATCATTAATTATACATACATAAACATAAATAATTATACATGCATATGTACATACACACATACATACATACATACATACATCCATCCATACATACATAATTATTAATTATACATGCATAAGTACTATATACATACATACATACATACATACATTTATGTTGTATAATCTATTAATATTTCATTATTTGTAATATATTAATTGTTGTATAATTAATATGCATATTTATATATACAAACACATGTACAAACATAAATACATACATATATAAATTTATGTGGATATATATATAATAATATACTATAATATTATATACATACATACATGCATACATACTATATAACATACATACATACATACATACATACATACATACATACATGCATGCATGCATGCATCCATACATACATCCATACATTTATATTGTATAATCTATTAATATTTCATTATTTGTAATCTATTAATTGTTGTATAATTAATATGCATATTTATACATACATACACATGTACAAACATAAATACATACATATATAATTTTTTTGGATATATAACAATGTACTATAATATTATATACATACACATAATACATATTTTTGCTTATATGTATTAATTTGTAGATAAATCTCAGTTGGCTTAACTCAGATAATGTATAATTATTAATTAGAATGTATATTTGTAGATAATTATTAATTATACATGCATACGTACGTACATACATACATACATACATAACTATTAATTATACATGCATACGTACATGCATACATACATATATACATATATACATATATACATACATACATTCATACATACATAGTTACATACATACATGCATACATACATATATACATATATACTCACATACATACATATATGCATGCATAGTTATGTTGTATGTATATATGTATGTATGTATATATGCATACATACATATATACATACAACATAACTATTAATTATACATGCATACGTACATGCATACATACATACATACATATAATATATACATACATTTATGTTGTATAATCTATTAATATTTCATTATTTGTAATCTATTAATTGTTGTATAATTAATATGCATATTTATACATACATACACATGTACAAACATAAATACATACATATATAAATTTATGTGCATATATAATAATCTACTATAATATTATATACATATATACATACATACTATATAGCATACATACATACATACATACATACATACATACATACATACATACATACATACATTTATGTTGTATAATCTATTAATATTTTATTATTTATAATATATTAATTACTACATGATATGGGCTAAAAGTAAGCCTTAAAGACATCATTAATATTGCATTAATTAGACCTAGCTTGGTCCAAAGTTAAAGCCCATTAATGAGGCCCGGAACCCTTGAGTTGATATTAATTTCGTAGCTGTAAAGTCAGCCAAAAATAAGACTCCGAATTTGAGTCAACAAGGAAACCAAATTACATTAGGAGTAGCCTCCAAGGCATGTATCTTCAATACTTATCCTCTTATCTCTTGGAAGGCTCTAGAATTGGGCCAAAGCTCTGACTTGCCCACCAAGTATCCTAATTCTAGGGCTTCTCAGCCTATATAAATGGTCTGACCCCTCATTCCTAGAACTACGTCTTGGCTTAATTCTCGAATAAGGACATACAAGCCACTACGTCCTTGGTGCGTCCTCACCGCCATAGCCCTGAGGGCGAACACCAAGAACTACGTTTTTGGCTTGATCTTTGATATTCATCAAAGTACGTAGGCATCTTGTGAGGGCAGATTCAGCCACGAACACGAGAGCAGCCATTAAAGCACGAAGCTCACGAACTCTAGCAATAAATACATTCAAACCCTAGCCGCAATCTAATAATTGAATACGCCCTACTTTTTGTTCCACAACATTTGGCGCCGTCTGTGGGAAAAAGACATCAACCATGGTAAATACACGAAGAACAACGCCAGTAATTACCGATCCTATTCCACTCAGTTCCGCTCCACCAGCAACCGATCCGGTGCCCCCAACGACTGGGACGATCGTTCCGCTTCAAGTTTCTCAACCCCTAGGGATGACCTCCCATGTTGAGAGTACTATACCTCCGATCGTCCACACAAATCCAGGGACTAATCCCTTTCAGATGGTGGTTTCTCCCTTGATTGTAGATCCCAACAACCCTCCACGAGGGGTCCAGATCCACACTACGGATCTCCTCGTGAATACTAACCCGATGTATGGGCTGCCTAACTACCCTCCTACCCAAGGAGCTGGATCAAGTGGTCATGCCCTGCATATCCGAGATCGAGATTATCGCAATTTTTCTGGTCCTTATACGGATGAATCATCCTCAGACGATGATTACGATCGTGATGAAGCTCCAAGGAGGCGACGTGCAAGTAAAGAACCTCGAATAAGAACTCGAACTACTCACGATGAACTCCCTTCGACAACTGCTGAGAGGATTAAGGATTATGAAGCCGAGATCTTAAGATTAAAGGAAGATATGGCAAGAGAACAATCCAGGTCAAATCAGACTCAACGTCCTCCAACATCAGGACCGATTCCCTTTGTAGACTTGGAGAGGCCTTCAAGAAGGCGAAGAAGGGCTGATGCCCCGACTGGAAAAACAACGAGGGTGGAAACCCCCAAGAGCAATCCCAAGGATTTGATGCCACTTGGAGATCCTGATGATCCCACACCCCCGTTTACTGAGGAGGTGATGAATGCTCGTATCTCAAAGAAGTTTAAGATGTCGACGATTAAAGCTTATGATGGAACGGGTGATCCCGCAAACCACGTGAGGACATTCTCAAACGCTCTGCTGTTGCAGCCCGCAAGTGATGCCTTAAAGTGTAGGGCGTTTCCTCAAACCTTGTCGGGTATGGCTCAGAAATGGTATAGCCAGTTGCCTGCGAACTCAATTGACTCTTTTAAAGAGCTAAGTGCTGCCTTTGTTAGCCAATTTATCAGCGGAAAAGTGCATGAGAAAAGTTCTGCGTCTCTTATGTATATGGTGCAAGGGAAGAATGAGAATCTGAGAGACTACCTTAAGAGGTTCACTAAGGAGACTTTAAACATAACCGATTTGGACAATAAGGTTGCAATGGTAGCCTTGGAGCATGGCACCACTGACCTATACTTTAAAAGGTCGTTGGCCAAACATCCTCCTGAAAACATGGCTGAGCTTCAGCGAAGGGCTGACAAGTATATCAAGGCTGAAGACAGCATGAAGAAAGAAACCGCGGGAGGTAATGGCAAGGGCAACGCCGAATCCAACAAACGAAAGCAAGAGCAAGAGTACGATGCTAGGGACAAGTATCCCCGTACTAGCAAAGACTCCGACTCATCACCAAAGAAGAATTTTGGACCAAGATTTTCTTATTATACAAGATTGAATGCTCCCAGGAGTCAAATCTTGCTAGAAATTGAGAAGGATAAGGACTTTCGATGGCCGAAGCCGCTCAGGGGTGACCTCGCAAAAAGAGACAAAGATCGATATTGCAGGTTCCACCGAGATGTGGGGCATGATACAGATGATTGTAGGCAGTTGAAGGACGAGATCGAGTTCTTGATCCGTAAAGGAAAACTGAATAATTTCACCAAGGGTGGAGATCGTGGAACCCAAAGAGGGGATTATAACAGGAAAGACAATGATAGGAGGAATAATGATCGTGATCGCAATACACAGCCCCGAGGGCCAGTTATCAACATGATCTGGGGAGGCCCGACAGCGGCTGGTACAACTCGAAACTCTCGAAAGGCGTATGCCAGGGAGGTGATGCACGTCGTGGGAGAAGCCCCAAAACGTGCTAGAACCGAAATATCGATTGGTTTTGATGATTCTGATCTTGAAGGGGTGAAGTTCCCCCATGACGACCCATTGGTCATAACCCCTGTGATTGGGAACTCGGAAGTGAAGCGAGTCTTGATAGACAATGGGGCTTCTGTGGATATTTTGTTTCATGATGCATTCGTAAAGATGGGATACACTAATTCACAGTTGACCCCAACCAACATGCCCATCTACGGATTTAATGGAGTTGAGTCCAATGTGGAAGGGACTATTTACTTGCCCATGACAATCGGGCAGGAACCTAGGGAGTCTACTCAGATGTTGAATTTTTTGGTAATTAAGGCTGCTTCAACATATAATGCCATCCTTGGAAGGACAGGACTTCATGCGTTCAAGGCTGTTGCCTCTACCTACCACATGAAGATCAAGTTTCCAACCAGGAATGGTGTTGGAGAACAAAAGGGAGATCAGAAAATGGCTAGAAGTTGCTATGTGGCCGCTTTGAGAGCTGATGGAGTCAGGGGGCAGGTCCTCCCGATCGAAGACATGGATGTCCGCAATGATGAGGAACAGCGAGGGAAGCCAGCAGAGGACTTGATCCCCATACCTCTAGAGTCGGGAGAGTCTGAGAATGTAACTTATATTGGAGCTTCTCTGAACGAACCCTTGAAGGGCAAGTTGATAGAATTCTTACAAGAGAATAGCGATGTGTTTGCTTGGACAACAGCTGATATGCCAGGGATTGACCCCCAACTCATAACTCACAAGTTAAATGTTGATCCCAATAGGAAGACAATAAAGCAGAAGAAGAGAAATTTTGCTCCGGAAAGGCAAGAGGCCATTAAGCAAGAAGTGGATAAGCTCTTGGAAGCTGGTTTTATCGAAGAAATTCAGTTCCCCGAATGGCTGGCCAACCCTGTAATGGTCAAGAAAGCCAATGGAAAGTGGAGAATGTGTATAGACTTCACCAACTTGAATGATGCATGTCCCAAGGATTGTTTCCCTTTGCCAAGAATTGATACACTGATAGATGCCACCGCTGGGCATGAGATGTTGAGCTTCATGGATGGGTTCAGTGGATACAACCAGATCAAGATGCACAAGGATGACATCCCTAAGGTATCTTTCATAACTGATTTTGGTGTTTTTTGTTATCTTGTTATGGCATTTGGACTAAAGAATGCAGGAGCCACTTACCAACGATTGGTGAATAAGATATTCACCCATCTGATCGGAAAAACAATGGAGGTCTATGTTGATGACATGTTAGTCAAGAGCCTATTTACGGCTGATCACATTAAGCACCTCGGAGAGGCATTTGAAGTGCTGAGACACCATAAGATGATGTTGAATCCAGCCAAGTGTGCCTTTGGCATTGGATCTGGAAAGTTTTTGGGGCTGATGGTTTCAAAGAGAGGCATTGAGGCCAACCCTGACAAGATCAAGGCAATCTTAGACATGGAGCCACCACGCTCTATAAGAGATGTGTAGAAGTTGACAGGCCGAGTTGCAGCCTTAGGGAGATTTATCTCCAAATATGGTGATAAGTGTTTGCCTTTCTTTCAAGCATTAAAGAAGGTCAAGAATTTTGAATGGACACCTGAAAGCCAGGAGGCCTTTGAACAATTGAAGAAGTATATGACCGAAGCCCCATTGTTGGCCAAACCTAGTCCCGGGGAAACTCTATATCTGTACCTGGCGGTGTCTGAACAAGCACTGAGTGCCGTTCTCATACGAGAAGAGAGCAAGGTTCAGGAACCCATCTACTACGTGAGCAAGGTGTTGCATGAAGCTGAGTTGAATTACTCATCCATCGAGAAATTTGCTTTGGCATTGATAACAGCTTCAAGGAAACTACGACCGTACTTTCAGTCACATAAAATCGAAGTCCTGACGGACCAGCAATTGAGGAACATATTACACAGCCCGAAAGCAAGTGGAAGATTGATTAAGTGGGCAATTGAACTTGGAGAGTTTGACATCACGTATAAGCCTCGGACGGCCATCAAGGCTCAGGCATTGGCTGACTTCGTGGTTGAATGTACCATTAGCAACCAAGAAGTCGGGGGGCAGGAAATAGTAACCACCACCCCTGAAAGTGGAGATAAAGATGAAGAACTTGTACCTAATCAGAAGGAATATTGGGTGCTCTATTTTGATGGAGCATCAAAAACAAAATCCAGTGGCGCAGGTTTAGTGTTGCAAAGCCCCTAGATTTTGCAGGAGCACTAAGGGTCAAAAATATAAAAGTTTGTGGAGATTCAAGGCTAGTTGTGGCCCAAGTCAATGGAGAATTTGAGGCGAAAGATGAGACTATGATTAAGTACTTGAGGGTTGTCAAGGCTGTAATGACCCAGTTCGATGAATGCTACGTTGAGCATATTCCAAGGGAGGAAAACGTCAAGACCGATGCCTTATCTAAGTTTGCCTCTTCTGAGATAGAGAATTATTCTGGTAGTGTCTATTTTTAAGTTCTGAGAGCCCCCACTATTGATTCAAAGCTGGTAGCACCTATTGGAACTAGAGAGTGTTCGATAGACCCGATCAAAATGCATATTGAGATCGGTTGGCTCCCGACTAATGCCATGGAGGCACGAATATTGTCAGTAAGGGCATTGAGGTATGCTCTGATTGAAGGGATCCTCTATAAGAAATCCTTTGTGATCCCGTACCTGAAGTGCCTAAGGCCCGAAGAAGCTAAGTCAGCACTAGAAGAAGTCCACGAAGTAATTTGTGGGCAACACTTGGGGGGCAGGGCCCTAGCTCACAAGATAGTTAGACTTGGATTTTATTGGCCTGAAATGATGGCTGATGCCAAGGAATATGTGAAAAAGTGTGATCGGTGCCAGAAACATGCACCAGTGGTTAGGCAACCACCAGAGATGTTGACATCCGTCAGTTCCCCCATTCCTTTTGCTATGTGGGGGATGGATATACTTGGGCCATTTCCAATGGCCACAGCCCAAAGGAAGTTTCTGATTGTAGCTATTGATTACTTCACGAAGTGGATTGAAGCCAAACCTTTGGCTAAGATCACAACCAAGCAAGTTATGCAGTTCTTCTGGGAGAATGTCATGTGCAGGTATGGAATACCACGAATCCTAGTTACGGACAATGGCTTACAATTCAACAACAAAGAATTTAGGGATTATTGTGATGAGAACGGAATCGAGCTTCGGTTCACTTCAGTTGCTCACCCTCAGGCTAATGGACAAGCCGAGGTTGCCAATCGGATCATCCTTGATGGACTCAAGAAGAGGGTGGAACGTTCCCGAAATACTTGGGTAGATGAATTGTTGCCTATACTTTGGGCATATCGTACCACTTGCAAGGTAACCACTGGGGCAACTCCATTCATGTTAGCTTACGGAGCTGAGGCCGTTGTCCCCGTAGAAATCATGCATACGTCTCCTCGAGTGGAGGCCTTTGAGCTTGATGCTAATGAAGAAGGAATGAGGTTAGCCCTTGACTTGATTGACGAAGTAAGGGATGAAGCCCATGCTAGGAATGCTGAACATCAGAAGAAGGCCTCCTTCTATTACAACCTGAGGGTGAAAGAAAGGTTCTTCCGTCAGGGGGACTTAGTACTCAGAAAAATTGAAACATCCGGAGTTGGACAAAAGGGAAAGCTGGCATGAAACTGGAAAGGTCCGTATCGTGTCAAAGGAACATTAGGTCGTGGATTGTACAAGTTGGAGACCTTGGACGGGGTTGAGGTGCCCCGTACTTGGCATGCCTTGAACCTCAAGATTTATTACGTTTGAGCTATCCTTGAAAGGATTCAGCTTTTTATGTGTTTGGAAAGTAGAGATAAGGTCGATGAAACCATTTTTTGAGTTATTAAGCTCTGAGTAGGAAGTAGAGTATTATGAAGGGCCAGACCCATTTCAAGTTTAATGCAATTTGATTTTCTCCTCTCTTGGTTATTATTCCTTATGTCTGTTATGTATCAAAGCATATTTAAAAATTGCTAGCTAAAGTAAGCCAAAATACAAAAGATGAAACAACTAAGTGAAAGGAAAAATCGAAGGATGCTTAAAGCAAATAAACAAAGCCCGGAGGCTATAAGTTACGATTCATAAGTAAAGAAAGAGAAATAACGAAAGATAAGCCACGCAGGGCCGACATAAAATCAAGGAGCCTTAGGAGTAGCCTTAGCAGCCTTGGCAGCTTTGGCAGAGCTTTTAATTGGAGATTCTCTATCAGAGCTGGTGGCAGTAGTAGACTCTTCAGCATCAGCCTGAAGCGGAGAGTGCTCAGGATCCAAGATCCTATCTGTAGCATCACCTCCCTCCTCATCTTCCTCACCATCCTCCTCATCCTCTTCCATAGGAGAAATCCTCTGGGATTCCAATAACTTGGCCAAATCTAAGGGAGCCTTAGGGCAAGGGAAATCCCCAATCTGGAACAACCCAGGGTGCCTCTCAGAAACAGCATCTAAGGCCCCTTTCCAGCCACTAAAGTAGGTGGCCGGATAAGCAATGTCATCATGCTTAGCCATAAGCTTCTGGAAGTCCTCAGAGTCCATATAGTCGTCAATGATATCCTCCTTGCCTTGGCGAAGCTCAGCAATGCTTCCATAGGCTTTCTCAAGTTCCTCCTCCTTTGCCTTCAACTTCTCCTCTAAGCCAGCAACTTGGACCTGTGACTGATCAAGATCTTTCTTATGGGTCCCAGCCTGAGTTCGCCAAGACTTGGCATGATGCATGGTTGCCTGGAAGTAGGTGTTACTCTGAAAGCACGATTTAAGTGTTAAGGAACGGAAGGTAAAACATTTAAGCTAAAAGAGAAGTAAAATACTCACAGTAGCAAGAGCTTGAGTTCCCAGCAGCTCAACCCCCTCCAAGTCACGAGAAACAACAATGTCACGATAGTCGGTAGGGGTGATTGAGTGATAGGACCAATCCTTCGAGTGCTTGGTATCCCCAACCACTGAGTCTTGTTTTCTGATGCCCCAAGCAGGCCGAAAAACAGATGATTTGGCAGAAGAGGCAGCCCCGCTCCCATCATCCACATCAACAGCATCATGGGGCCTTAGAAAGGCAGGCCCTGTAGGCTGTCCCCTAGGGTCCTTCGCAGCTCGTTTTCTCTTCATACGGGAAGTCTCCCCAGCTAAATGCTCTTGAAGCTCATTTATGGCCTTAGCAGCTGAAAAATCAAAGGCAAAGTCAATGATAATAAAATTTAACATACAAATGAATAAGAAGCTAAGTGAAAGAATGATGAGGTTTACCCTTATCAGTGACAGATGAAAGACCCACGGACTTGAGGGAAAATTCCTTAAGAAGGGAGAAGAAGTGAGTTTCCCCATTGTCTGCAGTAAGGGTATCAAAAGCAGCTTTTTCGGCGTCATCCAGTTTGATATCATCTGGATTCCCATCGATTACCTTCCCAAAAGAGCTACGAAAGAGGGTGCCCCAATCACCACCCTCCCACAGAAGGTACATAAACTCTTATTTCCATTTAGGGTTATTATCAGGGATTGAAGAAGGATCGTAAATATTGGGGATCGTAGCACGAAGGCTAATATATACCCAGCCAGGATAAGTGATTGCACTATTCTTAAATTGAAAAATCTTCCTAAAGAGGGGGACAGTTAGTGGGAAATTGTTTTTTAAACAGAGAACCATGAAGCAAAGAATGGCCCTCGAAGCATTTGGAACTAATTGACAGGGATTTATTTGAACATCCGCTAGCAAAGTGGGAATAAAATTATGGAAAGGGAAACGAAGCCCAGCCATGATAGCATCCTTATAAATACAAAGGGCATGGGGTTTCCAATGACAAGAACGGTCCCCTGGTTCAGCTGGGACTAATTTTAAAGAAGAACGAACGTTGAAGAGTTTATTAAACTTTTTAACTTTTTCAACATCAAAGAACTTCGAATGATGATTATACGAATCTAATGCGGAAACAGAAGGATATTCATCTCCTCTTTGATTAATCATGTCAATCAAGGAAGTATATTTTGAACGGATAGGAGGGAAAGAGGTACCTCGTGATGAAGAACTCATCTTGCTTAATCTCCTAGCTTCCCTGTCATCCGCCATTGATGAATGCTTGAGAAGAATACTCTGAAGATGATCTTCAAGAGAAACCCAGAAAATCACTTGATGGAAGAACTTTCGCCGGAAAACTCTTGCCGGAAATCGCCTTAAGCTAGGAGCTCTCGAGAGAATCTGTAGTGAAATATTTGAGTGAAGTAAAAAATGAAGTACACTTCTCACTATTTTATACAAGGTATAACCGGTCATTCAGCCGGTTAAAATGCTAAAGCAACCGGTTATAACTAGTTAAAGCCCATAGGCCCAGATAAAGGCCCAAGATCTAGAAGCTCGTGGAAGCTTGAAGAATCTAAAAGAGAATTCTAGAAGGATCGAGAAAATAATAATAAAAAATAAATAAATTGAAAAACCTTATACGAACTCAATTCAGTTCATAAATTGAGTTCGTATACAACACGAGGAGGCCAATAAGTGTCCCTTACACGACCTGGATCCACCTCGTGGATTTAGGTTAAGTCTCACACGACCTGGCTGATTCATAGGCTGTACACGATCTCGTTCCAGTTCGTAGACTGAGGTCGAAAATCTCACGATCAGGCCATACGGGTAACCTTACACGACCTCAAATCACCTCGAAATAAGAGGTCGTGAGTTGTGCGACCAGGTCATTTTTAGGAGTATACACGAGCTCGAAGTAGTTCGGAATTTAAGATCGCAAAGGTCGCGATGTGCCTCTTTAAACGACCTTACACGACTTCGATCCACGTCGCGGAACGAGCTCGTAGAATCAACGAGCTGCCATATATGGCGTCCTTACACGAACTCAATCCACCTCGTGGATTGAGGTCGAAAGCAGAATGACCTGCCCTATCTGGTGCCCTTGGACAAACTCGATTCACGTCATAAGACGAGGTCGGAAACCTCACGACCTGCCTCTTTTACAGCCCGTGGACGAACTCGATTCACGTCGTAAGACGAGGTCGGAAACCTCACGACTTGCCTCTTTTACAGCCCTTGGACGAGCTCGATTCACGTCGTGAGACGAGGTCGGAAGTCTCACGACCTGAACACTTCGTGACGACCTCAATCCAGGTCGAAAAATTTGCAGAAAATTAAAAAAAAAATTACGTTTCAGAGATAAAAATTCTGAAAATTCCGGGAACGTGGAAATATAATTTTATGCTCAAAGCACAATTTAATTAGCACCGTTTAGCGCCGATTAGTGCCTTTAGTGCCGTTTTATTCCATTTAACATCGTTTGACGCTGTTTAAACGTTGTTTAAAATTGATTAGCACTGTGTGGTGCCGTTTAACACCGCTTAGTGTCGTTCAACATCATCGTAAACGCGTTGGTCGCTCCACGCTTTACATTAAGGTGATATTGTTGAAAATACTCGCGTACGAGCAATGAACCCTGACCCAAGGCTCGAATAAGATCGTTATAACTTCAAGGAAAACCTGATCAGTTTTCCTAGAAGTTGGGGGGCAAATGATATGGGCTAAAAGTAAGCCTTAAAGACATCATTAATATTGCATTAATTAGACCTAGCTTGGTCCAAAGTTAAAGCCCATTAATGAGGCCCGGAACCCTTGAGTTGATATTAATTTCGTAGCTGTAAAGTCAGCCAAAAATAAGACTCCGAATTTGAGTCAACAAGGAAACCAAATTACATTAGGAGTAGCCTCCAAGGCATGTATCTTCAATACTTATCCTCTTATCTTTTGGAAGGCTCTAGAATTGGGCCAAAGCTCTGACTTGCCCACCAAGTATCCTAATTCTAGGGCTTCTCAGCCTATATAAAGGGTCTGACCCCTCATTCCTAGAACTACGTCTTGGCTTAATTCTCGAATAAGGACATACAAGCCACTACGTCCTTGGTGCGTCCTCACCGTCATAGCCCTGAGGGCGAACACCAAGAACTACGTTTTTTGCTTGATCTTTGATATTCATCAAAGTACGTAGGCATCTTGTGAGGGCAGATTCAGCCACGAACAAGAGAGCAGCCATTAAAGCACGAAGCTCACGAACCCTAGCAATAAATACATTCAAACCCTAGCCGCAATCTAATAATTGAATACGCCCTACTTTTTGTTCCACAACACTACATAATTATACATACATAAACTTGTACAAACATAAATACATATATAAATTTATGTGGATATGTTATAATGTACTATAATATTCACTAACATATACCATATCTTATTAATCATTTTAGATCTACTTTAATTATTTACGAATTAAATATTACAAAAAATATCCCAATACAAAAAAAACCTTCATGCCTATGTAAGTATAATACAAACTTGTATTAACATTAACTATCGTAAAACTCATCAATCACATCTTTAATACGTAAACGCATAAAACAATATAACAAATATATATATATATATATATATATATATATATATAATAGAGCAAATGGGGGGGTTCCATGAGCAAATTTATTCATATAAAAAATCATATTTACCTCTACTAATTATATCTATGTTATATTTCCGGGGGCTATTTAGGTATTGCAACACTAACATATTTATTACATATATAATAATAACTGATATGAACTGATATGCATTTATTATTATGTAATTAATACTTGAATGTTTCTCTGTATCCATCCATGTTAACTCTATATATTTATATTTCGAAGTACGGTTTTGTTCTTAACATTGACCAATTTATTACATATCTTTCAAGTTTATTTTAACAAAACAAAACATAGCGTAAAATATAAAATAGATTTAATTTAACCAGAATTATAATTTGCATGTCACGATCGGGTATTGCATAAATTCTATTTACTCAGAACAATTGCTACAAAGATATGAACAATCGAAGATATCAACAAATCAATCCTACGTGATTACGAATAATTCATAAATTTGTAATGTAGAGCATGCCCGTGCCTTGCACGGACTACAAAGCTAGTTAGCCAAATGTGTGAACAAAATTTTCTATCAAACCTTCTCATTGAGTTCACTTCGCACGAATGGAAGGAACACGAAAATGGAATGGGACAGAAATGGAATCATTAAGGAATGGGGTATTCATTTTATTAATTAGTTTGTTTAAGTATAATTTAAATGGAATTAAATGAATATTATATATAATTTTATATTATTTAATTTTCATAAAATTCAATTCTTGAAAAAAATAAATTTCGAAAAAGGATTCTTAAAGAAAATTTTTTCGTAAAAATTGTACTCTGAAATTTTTTCTTGGAAACATTTCATGAAAAATAATTTATTACTAAATTTTTTTTTATGTATAATTTATTGTATATTTTCAAGTTGGTAGAAATTTTTGGTGTATTAATTATATGTTAACCATGAACAGATATTAGGTCTTTTATGGTCATAATAATGCGATAATTAACGAAATCACTTATAATATAAAAATTATTTAAAATTAATTCGATGTCAATATAAGAAATCTGGCCATTTACGACAGAAACGGAAAATCGTCGTAAGTAATTACAACGGAAATGAAATTTGTCGCAAGTTCGGTGTTAATAGCAAAATTATGACGAATTTTTTGTCGTAAATTGATTTTTTTATTTAAATTTAATTGTAAAATGAATTAATTTTATTGATGACGAAACGACGTCGTTTTTCAAAAAACTTACGACGGTTTTCGTCATAAATTTTTTTATTGTATGTAAATTTAATTGTAAAATGAATTAATTTTTCTAGCAGTGAATTTACGACGACAAATCCATCGTAAATTCACTATATTAGTTTTTTTAATAAAAATTATCTATATTATAAGAAGCCAAAAAACGACGAATAGCTCCGTCATAAATTGCTTTAATAATTTATTGTAGATTGTGGGACACTTGCTTAACTTTATGACGAAAAATTGATTTTGTAACGAAAATCGTAATTTATGATGTAAATTCGAATTTTCTACTAGAACAAAATTTCCGTCGTAATTGACACCATTTACAACGGTTTAAGTTCAAAAAAACCGTAGTAAATGATCCAAATTCTTGTAGTGTGTCAAGAGTTGTCATCTATTATCATCAAAGTAAGTTAAATGTAAAAAATAATAATGTGTTATAAGTATTAGATATACTTTTAATATGGTGGACGATGAAAATATTGCATACAAATCCATATTTCAAAAAGAGGAATAATAGTATAATGTACAAATATATAAGAAATCTATTAATTATTTAATTATATTTTTGTTGGACTTTTAAAGATTTTTTAGTATTATATTTTATGCATTTAACAAAAATAATATTTTATTTTATTAGTTCAAATTAGGGATTGGAGAAATATGTTACTATTAGTTAATCAAATTTATTACTTTATCACGTTGATTTAAGGCTTATGTAGTTATGTGTAGAACAATCTATACTCTTTATTAAAATTAGAAATTCTCTTTTTAATGGTATGTCATGTATATCGTGGTATGCCATTAAATATTAATTAATTTAATTAATTAAAATCATTATATTACATATTATTTAATTTAATAATGAACTAGGAGTTTATTAACTAAAAATTGAAATAAAAATCGAGAATATAGTATTATAAAAAACTTAGGGCTCCATTAATAAATATTTAAAAAGTATCTATAAAAGATTAAGAGTAAATTGCACCATGGTGGCCAGATCAATTAATTTTTTTGCACTTTAATGGCAATGTTACAAATCTTGCACTATGATGGCTCGAAATGTTTTTTTGAACATTTAAATGACTTCCGTCTATTTACCCTAAACGGAGTTAGTTTTGACAGGGGTATTTTGGTCTCTATAATTTACACAGCCCCACACCATCCCTCTCGACACCACTGTTCTTCCCCATCTCCTCTTCCACCTGTTGTCTCCGCCCACCTTCTACTCCATTCAACATCTCCACCACTGCACTCACCATAGCCACCCATTTCACCTCCGACCTCCACTGCTCTTTATCTCTCTCCTTCTCCCTTCACCAACGCCATTCTCTCCTCCTGCAATCAACAACCCCTCCCCGCTGGTTCACCATCCCCAGCTTCTTCACCTCGCAACCAATTCGCGACTCCAATTCAAACCAATAACCTTATTCACCAACAACCTCGCCATAAAATCACCTCCTATGTCCTTCTTCTATCTCCTCTACCACCCCTTCTCCGTCCTCTCCACCATCCCACCAGCGCTGCCTTCATTCACCACTGCAACTCACCTTTCACCCAATTTCATCCCGACCTGTCCCAAACGCCAATCACAACCCCAACTCCTCTGTTCTCCTTCCATCCCCTTCACGCCATTCTCAACCTCCGTTTTTTGCACCTTTTCCGGCCATCCTCCTCACCACAGCCTTGCAATCCCCTTCATTCCTCTCTCTCTCAACCACCAATCATCACCACCCGCTGTCTACATCTCCGCCGCGCCACCGCGCAACCCACATCTCACCAGCGCATCCCCCTCCCACCTTCAATTCAAATACCCCCATCTCCTCCATCTGTTCTTCTTCTCCCTCAACACATCCCCACCTCCCCAATTCCGACCATTCTTCACCTCTCTCGCCACTACAAACCACCCCTTTCTCCTATCATCATTTACCACTCTCTCAACCCACCATCTGTTGCAAAATTCGAACCCACCTGCACCTTTAATTTTATATTAGATGAAAATATGAATTAGATATGTATATATCCACTACAAGAAAACAGTCAATAGACATCACACTTTAGACATCGGTCGTAAATGCCACTGATGTTAAAAGATGTAATAACATCATCCCGAATAAAACTGATGTCTTTGTGTTTTGTAGACATCACTCTTTTTGAAACCGATGTCTAAAGTCAGCCTTTAAAAAATGAAAATGCGCGCCCTTGCTTTTGTTTTCCCCCTTAGCAAAAATTTCATCCCCTAAGTCAAAATTCCCCCCTAACCAAATATTCCCCCGCCCAACACAATTATTGTACCTCTCAGACAAATTAAACAATACCAAAACAAATTAAACATAATATTCTCAACATACACTCTCTCTCTCTCGATCGAACACTCTCTCTCTCTCGACTCACTCTCTCTCGACTCACCCTCTCTCTCGACGGAATCTCTCTAGCTCATCTCTCACCACCACAAACTCACCTCCACTACCACTCACTACTCTACTCACCACTGCTCTCTACTCACATTACCTCCGTTCGACCTCTTTACTCACCACCGCTCTTTGCTCGTGTAGAAATTGGTAAGAATCGGTAATACTCTACACGCATAAGGTCTCCTCTGGTATTTTTAGGGTCTTCTCAATTTATTGAGAGCTTCAATTTGAGGGTTTTTAAAGTCAAAACCCTAATTTCTTAAATTGGGGCTTTTTAAATCAAAACCCTAATTTCTTAATTTGTGTGTTTTTATTTACCTGGATGTATTTTTCTTAGTTTGATTGTTATTGTAATATATGTTGCAGTATAGCGATATGCTGATGTGTACGTTTGTGTAGATGTATTTGATAAATTGAAAATTAATGTTCTATAACAGTGATGTTTGGTTTTAACGATTTATTTCTGGCAACGTGTATGTGTAGAGTGTAGGATTAGTAAAATTGTTTCTGTTTTGGTTGATATGTTCAAGTTTACATTCAGTTTCAGGGATTTATGTGTGTACATATATTATGTAGAAATGTAGATGTGCACAGAGTAGTATACACCTGAATCTAATGGCCAGCTGATGTCAAGGCAAAGACAGGAACAAGAATTGCAG
This sequence comes from Kitagawia praeruptora, assembly GCA_037693485.1. Taxonomy (NCBI): domain Eukaryota; kingdom Viridiplantae; phylum Streptophyta; class Magnoliopsida; order Apiales; family Apiaceae; genus Kitagawia; species Kitagawia praeruptora. The sequence goes on along the minus strand of CM075352.1, from coordinate 26,288,641 downwards.
ATTATTTCTAAGGACTGTACAACTAAGAAGAAGGTGTGTGTGAAATAATACTGTTACAATTTGTTTGATTTTATTCAAATTTATTGTCTTAAAGATTTTTCAGTTGAGTTGTGTTTGAACAAGTGCAAGTGATGAATCTTGATTGTGTTGTGTTAGAAACCAGAAGAAGATACGGATATAATGGGGGAAGTACATAAAACCCATGATGCAATACAGTGAGTTTTTGATGAATCTTTTATTATTTTGATTTTTGTGTTATCAAGAAACATTGGCTGTGATTAACTTGTTTGTGCATTTTTTGGAGGCATTATAGATCGCTAGACAAGTTGATATCTATGCTTCAAATGGAGTTGGTGGCAACTAGAAGTGCCCAAGAGGTGGTGAAGTCTGACGATACCTCGAGTTCTTCACAGGAGGAACAACCAAAGAAAAAGGCTTATATAGTTATTGGAATTAATACTGCCTTTAGTAGCAGAAAGAGGCGTGATTCAGTTAGACAGACTTGGATGCCTCAAGGTACCTAACCATATTATGTGGAATGTTGGTTATGTATCTTAATTGTAAGGTTGTCTCTTGTCCATCTGACGAGTTCATTAATGTGCCTAGGTGAGAAGCTTTTACAATTGGAGAAGGAGAAGGGAATTATTATCCGCTTCATGATTGGGCATAGGTACACAACATGTGTTTTTTTTTCAAAAAACAACTAGATGGGTTTTTGAAAGACAATTGAACCCTCACTGGGTTTATAAAATATTTGTTCCGACTTGAAAATCAAAGAATTCATAATTCTGAGGACAAATACTCATAGCATATATGACGGCTTGCAGTTTCTGTTTGAAGTAGTATAAACCCTAAGCCGCAATTATTGTCTTCTAGATGTTGAGGTTACAGTTGTCATGCATATTACCTTCTATATTTGACATCCCTTGGGTGCAAATTATTAATTAGTTCGTGCTCACTGTATTGATTCCTCTAATTCTATAATGTCGGCAAGAGCGTACTCTATATGATGCACCTTTCTAGTTCACAATCTGACATTTCCTTTATTGACAGGAAACTAACACATATTCTAAATCTATAAAAGGGTCAATATTTGACCTGGAGAGCCTAAAAGTGCCATCAACATTAATTAGCGAAAAAAAAGTGCCATCAACATTCAGTCTAAGCTCATGTTAATACTTTGACCTTGACCTTTCCAAATTGTGAATCTTGTCAGGGACCCAACTTACAAATTGAGATAGTAACATATATAAATTTGCATATTAATGAAGCACATGCAGTTTTACTAGTTTAGACCGGCTAATTGCCTTCCCATTTAAGAAGTGAGCTAACTACGAACTATTGAAACAACAATCAAACTACTTTTGTTTGACCTGCTATCTAAGTTCAAGTATGAAAGATTTCCTATTGATCTATTATAAGTGAGCTCAAGTTCACTATTATTAGTCAGAGGTCTAAATCACGTAACATGTCACAATAAATTTTTAATAGTATTTTTCAATTTTTGGCTAGAAATGTATTTCAAGATTTATGTAGTGGTCATTTTTTGTATGTAAAGACTAGATACTGGCAGACAATCAACTGTTACAATTTGTAGATATATTCATAAGGTCAATCATTCACCGCTGCAACTGAAGCCTAAATCTATCTATTATGCAGCTTCTACTGATGAAGGGTGGTCGGGAGCTCATATATGCTGGTCCTCTTGGAAACAACTCTCACAAACTTGTTCAGTTCTTTCAGGTGTGTTGCTTCTTATTTTGTGTTTGTGACATATATTATGCATGTAAGTGAAGAAACAAGAACCCAAAAAATATCCCTTTTTTACTTTACAGCATTAAAATCTCTTCTCTATTACATATGTTTTGGAATACTAGGCAAAGCTACCTTGATATGTGTAGTCGTAATCAACTTCTACTTATATTTGATATTTAATTCCAATAATTTCCAAGGAAGAGAAAGCTATCATGTTTATACAACAGTGATTTTGATATTCCCGTTCTTGTGTTCGTGTTTTTATATTTGCATCTTCATCTTCTTTAGGAAGTTCAAGGAGTTCCTCAGATAAAGCCTGGTTGTAACCCTGCTACTTGGATTCTGGATGTCACTTCTTCAGCTGAGGAAATGCGCCTTGGCGTTGACTTTGCAGAAGTTTACCGCAGATCAGAGTTATTCCAGTATGCTTACATCTTCGAAACTTCTCACTGACTGTTATATCCAGTTTTATAACTGACATTATATCATTTCAGGCAAAATAAGAGACTGGTTAACCGTTTATGCAAGCCGGATAGAGATTCGATTGACTTGAACTTCCCCTCGAAATATTCTCAATCATTTTTTGGCCAGTTTATCACTTGTATTTGGAAACAAAATCTGTCATATTAGAGAAATCCACAATACACAGCTGTACGTTTCTTGTATACAGTCATCATATCACTAATGTTTGGTACAATATGCTGGAGATTCGGCTCTAAAAGGTACCTTGGTGGTTTTTTCTTCTGGACCTGACATTATTACTTGCAGATACACCATGTTACATAAGTTTATACATTGCTAAGAAAATATCTATAATCACTCGGCTAAATTTATAAAGTTGCCTCATTCTATTCTATCAATAAACATTACAAACATTGCTAGATTAAAACCTATGACATATCTTGAGTTCTTATACATGCTAATAGTAAATCACAGTATCTAGGAGAGAATTTCTATAACCAACTAGTGACTCATCACTTGATAAATTGTTTTCTTTCAAATGGTAGACGAGGAGTAATTTCTCGTGTTTTTAAACGCTTAAATTATCTATTTACTCTTATATAAATATATATCTTTTCTAAATGTTTGCCCCTTTTTTGCATTATTAGGGAATCACAACAGGATATATTTAATGCAATGGGGTCAATGTATGCTGCAGTGCTTTTTATCGGAATGACAAATGATTCTTCTGTTCAACCTGTAGTCTATTGTTTTTCGCTATTTATTTTTTCTCAGAACAACGCTGATATAGTTTTTGGAGGAGTAACCATTGTATGTGGCATTGTTGGAACGCTAGCTGAAGGTTTTGTCCTGGATCTTATGACTGCCACAATATCCAATGCATTTAAGGTAATCACTTGCTTTTGTATCTATCTTATGAGATAACTGTAAACAGATTTGATCGCAGAGGAGACTATATCATATCATTTGGTTTAAAGGTAATAATATTTGTTATTGGATCTAACAAGGCTTGCCACCTGGCACAAAATACTTGGCTGTGAGTGAGTGTACCACCACTCGGGAATTTGTTACCTGAATTATAACTAATATGTCCGATCAATTTCTCAATTTTAAGCTTCAGGGCAGAACATTAAATTTTATCTGAAGATTTTTGATTATAAGAAGAATATGAGAAGTCTTAATCAAGCTCTTAAATTATCAATCTAATCTTACACACTCATAGCCACATACATACTACTGTGATGAACTATTTTTCCTAGACTCAGCCGTTAGGTGTCTAACATAGATGGAATGTTTGTAACTTATATATGTTTTAATCCCAAAAGTGGCATGTCTCCGTACCCATGTTTGAATTTGGTTATATATTTGATTTCTTCTAACATACAAGTAGTTTACCTGTAGGCATTCATGAAAATGCTGTTTCGGGTTCTTATTTTACGTGCTTGGTGGATTCTCATACTCAATAGAATTTTGATGATCTTATGTGAAACAACAAAGATTAAATACCTAAAAGTAAAAATTACAGATGCTTTTTCACTTAGAAATCTTTGTTGCGATAATTCCTTGTTCTTTTGTTGCATGATTCTCTAGATAATTAATATCCTTTAATGTTTTCATGAGCACAGGAATGTCGTATCATATCTTCGAAGTAATGAATCTGTATCAATGTGGAGCAGGTCATTTTCTTCGGATACTGGTATGATTTTAATAATGAAATATTCATTTTGCTCTTTTTTTTAATGTCTACATCAGATAAGTTAAGATAGCTCATGGTAATACTTTTTGTCCCTCCTACCATACCAGAGATGAAGAATGATAAAGAATTGATGCTATGAGTGTTGACATAATCAGTTGTGAACTGTCCAAAAGAGTAATCATTACCAAAATCATTGACAAGGTTATTTGTATGATAAATTTCATTTAATGGTCTTTCCTTCATTGTAGTGGATGGCCAAGACTCGGAAGTATTACAATGTGGCTGAGCTTGATGAGGTATGGATTGAGACTCTACAATTCATCCAAGACGACACAAGTCTTCTTTTGACAAGGTTTAATTAATATATCGCATTTGCAGAGCTAGTTATTTGACTAGGACTAGTTAAGCAGGTTATGTACTTTGTTTTGTGGATGGGTACTTTTATGAGTTTAGTTCATTTGTGGATATGTAATCATGTTTACTTGCCTTGGATTTGGTACTTCGGATATGCAGTTTATGTAATTTGGATGTTGATGACATTGATTTTAATTTTGTCAATGACAATTGAGAAATTCTTATCTATTTTTGGATGAGTTTATTTTGGATGATTATATTTATTCAATGCAGTAAGTTATGTTTAAACAAGAAAAAGACAACAATTTAATAATAAATTAAAGAGATGACTATAACAATAAAAGAAAACAGTTAATATGAAGAAAGTGATGTAAAATATCAAATACAACATTAGTTTAATTATTTGACATAGATGTCTAAGAGAATAATATAAATCAATTTTTTAGTGAAAAAACCGATGTTTATAAGTACATTAGACATCAGTATAGGATGATGTCTAAGACTACTATAAACATCACTTTATCTGCCAAAATTATGATGTCTAATATCCAAATAGACATCTTTTCCAAAAAATAAAGTGATGTGTATGTGAAAAATAACTTAGTTTATTATATGTTTTTTAGAATATAAGGCAAGCAAGTTGTTTATAAAATTAATTATATCTAACCTATTTTGTAGAACAACTGATGTGTATTGAATGAAAAACTGATGTCAATGTTAGCATAGACATCAGTTTCTGACTGATGTCTAGAATAGACATCTCCCACCTAGACATCACATCCAAAATAACATAGACATCGGCCAGAAACTGATGTCTATTGACCCTTTTCTTGTAGTGATCTTTGTTAGTAAATTATAGAGACCAAATACCCTTGTCAAAACTAACTCCGTTTAGGGCAAATAGACGGAAGTCATTTAAATGTTCAAAAAAACAATTTCGAGCCATCATAGTGCAAGATTTGTAATATTGGCCATCAAAGTGCAAAAAATTAATTGATATGGCCACCATGGTGCAATTTACTCAAAGATTAATAATAATTACAATTAATAATGGCATACCGCGGAATACCATTAAATATTAATCAATTAATTAAAATAATCAAAACATATATTATTACTCCCTCCCTCCCAAAATGTAAGACCCTCTGACTTTTTCACGCATTTCAATGTGTTTGGACCGGGTACTTGTGAATTATATTTTTTTATATTTTTTCGATTTGTATAAAAATATAGAATTTTGATTTTTATACAAATCAAAAAAAATTAAAAAAATATTATTTATAAGTACCCCGTCCAAGCACATTGAAATGCGTGCAAAAAGAAGAATGGCATACAAAATGGGACGGAGGGAGTATAATTTCATAATGAAATTATATATTAGGAGTCTATTAACTAAAAATTGAAATAAAAATTGAGAATATAGTATTATAATGAACTTCGGGCTCCATTAATTAATATTTAAAAAGTATCTATAATAGATTAATAATAAATACAATTAATAATACAACTACTCTTATATTACCTTCTTTATTAAAAACAGAAACCCCCTCCTAATTGTATGGTATTCCATGTATACCGCAGAATGCTATTAAATATGAATTGATTTAAATAATTAAAATCATTATATAATATATTAATTCAACTTAATATACGATCAAAAACCACCAACAAATAGAGGGTAAAACAACAACACATAATACAATCTAGGATTTATTGATATAAATTTTTGTGAAACACAAACGAATACGTAGCCTGATCGTATAACATTGTATAAAATACCAACAAATCTATAACCTTTATTAACAAATCCATGTTTAATGGTATTTTGGTAATAAATTTATTAATAAATTTATAACCTTTATTAATAAATTTGGTTTGGTACTTCTCCTAAAATTCATATTATTTTCTAAAAAGTTGTTTGGAATTTGTTATCTATATTATCTATACTCTTTATTAAAAGTAGAAACCCCCTCTTAATGGTATGCCATGTATACAGTGGTATGCCACTAAATATTAATTAAATAAATATTAATTAATTTAATTAATTAAAATCATTATATTATATATTAATTTAATTTTATAATGAACTAGGAGTCTATTAACTAAAAGTTGAAATAAAAATCGAGAATATAGTATTATAAAGAACTTAGGGCTCCATTAATCAATATTTAAAAAGTATCTATAAAAGATTAATAATAAATACAATTAATAATGGCATACAGCAGTATGCCAATAAATATTAATTAATTTAATTAATTAAAATCATCATAACATATATTATTATAATTTAATAATGAAATTATATATTAGGAGTCTATTAACTAAACATTGAAATAAAATCGAGAATATAGTATTATAATTAGACTTGACAATTCGTTCGTTTCGTATACTTTCGTGTCGTGTACTTTCGTGTATGTGCACAACTCACTTTTACAAATGTAGTAACAGACAAGCTAATGAACTATGCCTATCTATACTATTTTGGTGAAAGTTGGTACTATGTGATTTCTTCTTGTTTTGCATATGGACCAGATCCACTTTTTTAACTGCTTTTCCTTGAATTTCTCTATAAACGTTTTTGTAGGCTTGTCATGCGCACACTGCAATAATTGGACCACTGCAGGTGCCCTGGTTTTTGTTGATTTTCTGTCTTGAGAGTCTTAATCTTAAGTCTTTAAAATATTTGAGAAATGACTATGTTATTCCCAGATTACACACTTGTATAATTGTAGAAGGGGGGGGGGGTTGAATACAATTCTTGATAGTTATAAATTTCTGATAAAAACCACAGAAATCTATAAAGAAATAATTGCTGAATAGAAATGGTTCACAAACACATAAAAAATCAGGTGGTTAAATGTACCACCTGAGACTTTTATTTGAAGAAAACCCTGTGATACAAATGTACACAGCTTCTGTTTTACAACTCTTTGCTTCTAAGAATATTCAAGAAACCCTAAGCAAATATGTCTGTTTTCTTACAGTCTAACGAGTTGCTACACTTGGTTATATATCCCAAGTTTACAAGTGCTACAGGAATAAGATAATATTAATCTAATTCAAGTTGACTTGCTACTCTACTCCAAATCCACATGTAGCCGAAAGGTTGTCCTTGTGAACAGATATGTCCCCTGCACCTTTCTTGTATGTACTGTGTAAATGGAATGCTTCTTTCTTCTGTGTTTCCAAAGCATGGCTGCCATACTGCTTTTTATACCTACTATCAACCCATGTGATCTGTCAGTCAAACCTGTCCTTATCAACTGCTAATTCCCAGCTAGCATAGGATAAAGTGACAATGATTATCCGTTGATGTTGTGCACAATTATCCGTTGACGGTAGTTTGAGCTTTATCCGTTGATCGAGTAGATTTGAGTTGTATCCGTTGATAGAGCCCTGTTCTTATCCGTTGATACACTTTCACTTAGACAGAATTACATAGCATAGCTTATTTACAATTGGCTACCCTATTCTGCCTATCCATTGATGGTCAACATGACTCTGAACAAAAACACTATCAACTGATAAATAGAGATATTGCAGTATGCTACAAAACCTCATCCGTTGATGAGCTACCTGTCAACGAATAGTTATAAAGTCTTATCCGTTGACAGTTACAAAACTTGACTTATACAATTTTGCTTGAATGTTAAGTTATCATCAACTACAACATATTCCTAACAATCTCCCCCAATTTATACTTGATGGTAATAAAGCATAAATTCAGAACCTTGATGATAACAAAACATTCCTAAAGATATATACACTACAGTATGCAAAAATTGTATTAAGCTAATTAAGCTACAAAAATTAAAAACAGAAAGCTTTAAGAAACTTATCAGAGATGTGCTCCTTTAGATTGAGCAGATTAATGATGTTTCCTCTCTCTGGTTGGCTGCACCCTTGACTTTCCTTCCTTGGCAGAGTTGGACTCAATTTGCACTTGAAGTTGCCTATAGAAGGTATCTTCTTCAACAACTTTTGGATTTAGCTTTAGTTGTAACCATCTTAGGTAATCAGAACTAGCCTTTGACAGTTGGTCTTCTAACCTGAAGAATCTCCTAGTGCCCTCTTCATCCCTGAACTCCATCATCCAAAAGGGTTGAATGTGGATTTTCTGTCCATTATATGGGATCTTCATTTTCTTTGGTAGACTTGAGGGTGAGTTCCATTCTCTCCTTATTTCTTCTATTCTGCTGATTATCTCCCTTCTGGCTGTCTCAGAGAACCCTGTGTGTCTCTTGAATACTGAGAACACTTTGGTCAGTGTATGATAATTCTCTCCAAGAACCTTCTGTAATGGCCATGTCCTCTGACTTCCTCCCTTGTAGACAAACACTAATCTCTCAGGCTGATTCTTGTACTTGTCAATTCCTCTTACTTCTGACAATTCATCCAAATATAGATTCATGCCAGAGTATTCTTCAATTTCTGCCTGATAGATAAAGTCTTCTTTGTTTTCCAAGATTGGTTGTTTGACAATAGCAGGTACCCTAGCAACTTGAACTGGTCCCTTTGAAAGTTGCTTTTTTGGAGCCCTTTTCTTCTGTTTTGGATTCAGCAAGAATGAAGGAACTTCAATTGAATCAAAATTCATTGGTTCTTCTTTGGGCATTATGGGGTCACCATGAAAGTTTACAGTTGGGTCGATTACTGTTGCAGATATAGGTACTGATGAGCCAATGGTTTCTTTTTCTGGAGGGGGTTCTGGAGAAAGAACCCTCTTGGTTTTAGCTTTCCTTCTTTTAGGTTTGGATTTGGGAACTTCCTCAGGTTCCTTCATTTCAACCTCTACCTCATCCATTAACTCTTGAGCCAGCCTGGCTTGCTTCTCATCTGAGTTTTCATATTGATTTTTGATAAGTGGATTTGATATCCACTTGGAACATTCTAAATTGGCTTAAATTGATTGCTTTGGTCTCAAGATTGTGGTAGTTTTGATGTGTTTGTTTAATTGTGCAGGGTTGGAATAATGTTGATTAAGATCGTTGTTTCCGTTGCTTTTGGAGTTGGATTCGGGCTTAATAATATAGAATGGAGTCTTGTTATGGTTCACCATGAGGATTCCAAGCATAGAGAATTGAAAACGGAAGAGAATGCAAAAAGAACGGGAGCAAACGGAGCAAAAACGAAGGAGAAAAAGCTGAAAAACGAAGGAGAAAAGAACGGGATCAGATTTGTCCCGAGCAAAGTGCGCCAGTTTTGAGCAAAGTGCTCGGGATGAGCAGATTTTGGCCGAGCAAAGTGCGCCAGTTCTTGAGCAAAGTGCTCGGGGACGTGCTGATTTTCCAGTTTTGCCCTTATTTGATCTGAAATTGTATTTTAAGTGTTTTTTGACATTAAAATCGTTTCCTAGTAGTTTTTTAGGTATTTTTTATTATTGGGCAAAGGTAGGAAACGTGTTTTTTATATATCATCATCCAACCCTTGTAATTAGAATATAGATACACGCACGTTACATTAAGCTAGGGTTTGGCAAGAGGAGAAAAGGGGAGAAGGAATTCTTCCAAGCTATTCTTGAACCTTTGTATTCTTCGATTGTGGGGATTTAATTCTAAACCTTATTCTTCTTCTTCTCTATTTTATTTACTTGTTTATTTTAGAGTTATGTTTTCAGTAGAACCCATGATGATGATTAGTTCGATTATGAACTAATTCGTTGTCATGGGGGTTTAGTGGACTTATTCATGAATTCTATGTGTTGAATCTTCTCGATGCCTATAGTGTGATTGATGTGATATCCTATCATGGTTGATGTTAATTCGTTATAGGAGAGTAGCTAACTCCTGTAATTGTGTGTTAATTCTTGTTGAAGCGAAAGTGGAACAAGAGTTTAGAACTTGCCATGTTAGCGTAGGTTTATGCGTGATAATCTCATTCGTAATTAGTGTCGTAACTCTAATCGTTTTATGACGACTATGTGATCAATTGAATGCTTGCACCTCAACCATTATGTGTTATTCTTTATAGACATATGAAGACTTGGCATAATTGGGAGACTAAATGATTTCTATCTTTAATGTGGATATTGTTTAGGATGGTATTTGTTTAACGGAAGTTGGCTTATATCAGTTTCGTGTGTTCGATCAGGTGTTACTAAATCACATGAACAAGGCTAGGGATTTGGAGACTATAGATGGATTGTTTAAAGAAACTAAATTCCCATGTTTTATTCGCATAAGTAATTCGATATAAATCTCAGTTCAAGAAGTTGATAATTAGTTATAATTCTTAGATAAATATTAGTGATAACAACAATCCACTTATTTATTTGTTTTAGCATCGGATAACAATCATACATTGGTGAGTGAGTAGCTAGACAATACAACGAGTCCCTGTAGGAACGAACCTTATTTGCTATCTGTATTACTTGAGATCACGTGCACTTGCGTGTTGAGTTGGTCGTAACAAGTTTTTGGCGCCGCTGCCGGGGACGCGGTTTTATTTTGTTTAGTTTCAATATTTGCCATCAGTGGTCATTGAATTTCGGTGACTAGGACGTTTTCATAAAATTTCTTGTTTGTGAATTTCAGGTACTTGTTGAGAGTTTATGCGTACACGAGCTCGTGCACGTAGAGACGAACTAGCACGTACAGAAGAACTAGCTAGGAGAAGACTACATTCACTTGTCCATTTGGTACATTCGCATTCAGACGTGTTTCTTTCGGGTTGTGTGGAGCACCAGCTACATTTCAAAGGTGCATGATGGCCATCTTCTCTGACATGATTGGAATCAATGTGGAAGTATTCATGGACGACTTCTCAGTCTTTGGGGATTCTTTTGATGAGTGCTTGGAAAACTTGAGTTTGGTTCTAAAACGTTGTGTGGAGACGAATCTTGTTCTAAATTGGGAAAAGTGCCATTTCATGGTGCAAGAAGGTGTCATTCTGGGACACAAGGTGTCGTGTAAAGGTTTGGAAGTTGACAAAGCAAAGGTGGAGACTATTGAGAACCTTCCTGCCCCTGTCTCAGTCAAGGGTATTCGCAGCTTTCTTGGTCATGCGGGATTCTACAGGCGCTTCATAAAGGATTTCTCAAAAATTTCGAAGCCGTTATGCAATCTTTTGGAAAAAGATGTGCCATTCAAGTTTGATGAGGCTTGTTCACATGCGTTCGAGATCTTGAAGAAGAAACTAATTTCTGCTCCAGTTATTACAGCTCCTGATTGGAGTCAACCATTTGCTTTGATGTGTGATGCTAGCGATTATGCACTTGGGGCCGTTCTAGGCCAAAGGAAAGAAAAAGTATTCCACGTTATTTACTACGCAAGCAAAACACTAACTGATGCTCAGTTGAACTACACGACCACTGAGAAGGAACTTCTTGCTATTGTCTACGGGTTTGAAAAGTTTCGCTCTTATCTGCTTGGTACAAAGGTGACAGTTTATACGGATCATGCTGCCATTCGCTATCTCCTTGCGAAGAAGGACTCTAAGCCAAGATTGATTCGTTGGGTTCTTCTGTTACAAGAATTCGATGTGGAAATCAAGGATAGAAAGGGGACGGAGAATCAGGTAGCTGACCATCTCTCTAGATTGGAAGATCATGGCAAGTCACCTAAAGACAACACGGTCATTAATGAGTTCTTCCCTGATGAGCAATTATTCAAAGTGCAAGATGATGAACCATGGTTTGCAGACTTCGTGAATTATCTAGTAAGCAACATCATTCCACCTGAGCTCTCTCATGCTCAAAGGAAGAAATTTTTGCACGATGTCAAGCAATATATTTGGGATGAACCGTTTTTGTTCAAGCAAGGAGCTGATCAGATTATTAGGCGTTGTGTTCCTTACGGTGAGACCGAGGCTATTCTAAGTGATTTTCATGCTACAGCTTATGGAGGTCATTATGCGGGTGAGAAGACAGCCACACGTATTCTTCAAGCAGGGTTCTATTGGCCAACTCTATTCAAGGATGCTCATCAGTTTGTGTTGAGGTGCGATCGATGTCAGCGAGTTGGTAATATTTCTCGTAGGGACGAGATGCCTCTGAATGTCATGATGGAGGTAGAGATCTTTGACGTGTGGGGAATCGACTTCATGGGACCGTTCATTCCGTCATGTGGTAATCAATATATTCTTCTGGCCGTGGATTATGTGTCTAAGTGGGTGGAGGTAAAAGCACTTCCGACGAATGATGCTAAGGTGGTGCTTAATTTTCTCCACAAGAACATATTTACTCGATTTGGCACTCCACGAGTTATAATCAGTGATGAGGGTACGCATTTTTGCAATCGGAAGTTTACATCTCTGATGGCACGCTACAACATCAATCATCGAGTTGCTACAGCTTATCATCCTCAAACCAATGGGCAGGCCGAGGTCTCTAATCGTGAAATTAAACGGATTCTTGAGAAGGTAGTTAGTCCTTCTAGGAAGGATTGGGCATTGAAGCTGGATGAAGCAGTGTGGGCTTATCGGACAGCCTATAAAACGCCGTTGGGAATGTCACCATTTCAACTAGTGTATGGGAAAGCTTGCCATCTTCCAGCTGAGTTAGAGCACAAGGCATATTGGGCATTGAAGAAGCTGAATTTTGATCTTACAGCAGCAGGTGAGAGGCGTATGGTTCAGTTGAATGAAATGGACGAGTTCCGTTTGCAAGCTTATGAGAACAACAAACTCTACAAAGAGAAAGTAAAAAGGTGGCATGATCGTCGGTTGGTTCTTAAGACGTTTGTACCCGGACAATTGGTTTTGTTGTATAACTCTCGGCTTCGGTTATTTCCTGGGAAGTTGAAGTCACGTTGGTCAGGCCCATTCACAGTTAAAACAGTTTTTCAACATGGGGCAGTGGAGATTTTTGACAAGTTACCGGAACAGTCGTTCAAGGTCAATGGTCAGCGGTTGAAACCATATTTTGGAGAGAAGTTGAATCGCGAAATTGAGACTGCGGTTCTAATTTGTGCAAATTAAGGAGATGGAAGTCACGTCAAGCTAATGACGTAAAAGAAGCGCTTCTTGGGAGGCAACCCAAGTATTGTTGCATACAAGAATTTTTATTCTTCTTAAAAAAAAAAAAAAAAAAAAAAAAAAAAAAAAAAAAAAAAAAAAAATATTTTAGAACAGAAGTATTCCGCGCAAACTGCGCCATTTTCAGCGCAGTCAGCGCCGTAACGCAGGAGCCATCTGCGCAAACTGCTCAGGCCCCGCGCAAATAGCGCCTGCGTGACCAGAGATTTCCCGCGCAACTTGCGCCAGTTCACGCGCACTCTGCCTGCGCATTCCAGACTTCCACCGCGCAGATTGCACTGTTCCTCGCGCACACAGCGCCCAACCCCCCTGTTCAGCCGATCTGTTGGTTATAAAAAAAAAAATTTTCTTTTCTTTCCCCCAAATTATATCTAATCTCTTATTCCATATCCTATTTCACTTACAAATCAAAAACCCTAACACCTCCTTCTCCAATTCTAAATCTAATTCCTCTCCTAAACCAATTCCATCTCACCTTATATATACATCTATATATATTCCATCATCATCCATTAAAAATTAATCCATACACTTTTCTATATACACTTCTCATTCACAAATTATACCCATCCATCAATTCCAATCTCAAGGGGAGGATATATTCAAATTTTTGGAGGCTTATTCTTGCAAGGACACCTCTTCAATTCGTATGGTATTGTTCTAATCTCATCTTTGTAATTGCTACGAATTGTGTTCTTGCCAATTAGGGTTTGGTTGTGTTCTTGAATTGGGGGTTTTGTGTTGAAATTCGAATTTGGTGAATTGGTGGTGTGTGGATTGTTGTTCTTGTTGTTATGGCTCCCAAAAGACAAAAATTGGTAGGTAGTAGTAGTAGTAGCCGTCCATCGGTGGATGAGGATGCTATTGTGGAAGAAGGGGTAGTGAAATTTGTGAATTCGGAGGCCGAGTCGGAGTACGGTCGATTAGTTCGTAAGGGAGTTATAAAGGAGAGGAGGTTTGTGCCTCGTGATAATGAGGAGATGGTGGCTATGGTGAATGTGAGGGGTTGGAAGGTATTTTGCGAATTGGCTAATGATGTGCCATTGAATGTTGTTCGGGAGTTTTACGCTAATGCTTCAGTAGAGCAGAATAACTCCACGATTGTTAGGGGACAACAGGTTGATTATTCTCCTCGAGCAATTCGGAATTTGATTGATCAGCCACCTAAACCAAGGGGTGTTGAGGATTGGGGACGGAAGACGGTGGGAGATGTTGATCTTGATGTTGTCATCGGTGAGTTGTGTGTTCCAGGGGCGGTTTGGAGGTGTAAGGCGGGTACTAACGAAAAGAGGAATTTTCCGTCCGCATCATTGACTAAGTTTGCCCGTGCATGGTTCTTATTCATATGTACTAGTATCCTTCCGTCGTCTCATGTGACGGAAGTTACTGTTGACAGGGCTATCCTTTTGTGGGGGATTTTAAAAGGTGAGTATGTCGATTTGGGTTACTTGATTAATCAAACTATTCTTCGGTTTTTGAAGATTAATTCGACAGCTAGTATTCCCTATGCTTCCATAATTACGGGATTGTGTGATGTTGCAAAAGTGCCGCCGCGTGTGGATGAGCCGGTGCAAAAGCCTGGGGCTCCTATTGCTGATTCGTCTATTGGGCGAATGAAGGAGGCCGAAGGTGGTGTTAGTGGTGCAGGTGGTCATGTAGCCGAGGGATCGGGAGTTGCTAGAGCCGGTTCACAGCAGAGTACGGGGAATATGTCCACTCTTGAGTCTTATTTGCGGCGATTGACTAGGCGGTTGGATGTTATGCATGATAGCAGTCGTCAATATTCAGAAGACATGGGCATAGCTTTGGAGGCAAAATTTCAGTCACCGAGTATTCCGGTTCAGTGGCCTATCTTTGGATCCCGGATTCCATATCCTCCAACTGATTCTTCGGATGAGGATGCGGATGGTGACGGAAGCGAGGATGAGTAGGTATGTTTCTTCTATCCCTTGTATTACTTCCATTCAATGAGGGCATTGAATATGTTAAGTTTGGGGGTGGTTTGGGGGATAGTAGTTGTATGTATTGTTGTATTTTGTGTTCATATAGGATATCATGTTGCATAGTATTGATAGTTCATGCATGATTGTTATGTTCGTATTATTTACGTTTGTTCATATAGGACATTTTGTTTTATTTTCGTATACCATGTGAGTTTCATTTAGTTGCATTTTCATGGCATGCATATTTCATGATCCCTTAGGACGAGCTATTTCTGATTGATAGGTGGATGTTGATTTGGGTGTGATGATGATGAGTAGAGGGCTGATTTATAGTTTCTATGGAATTGACTTGCATGTTACGGGAACAAAATCTATTACACAGTCTCATTGGGGTGCTTTTGGGCTAGGTTAGGGTCATGCATGAGGGATGTTTTGAGATTTAATCACTTATTTATATTTAGAATTTTCGTTATTCCCTTTATAGCATAGGAACATTAAAGTCTAAGTTTGGGGGAAACCAGGAATTTTCATGCTAGTTGTGTCAATAATGGCTAGGCGTCAATTGGCTAGTAGCCAGCTCATATTTATATGAGTAGTCTAGGGTTGGAAATGAGAAAGGCTCATTCCAGATTTAAAAAAAAACACAAAAAAAAAAAAAAAAAAAAATATATATATATAACAAAAAAAAAAAAGAAGAAAAAAAAGAAAAAAAAAGGAAAAAAAAAGAGTCATGTAATTAATTTAAATGCAAAATTAACCAGAGTGAGCTCTTTAATACTCGAGTAATTAAGTCTGAGGGGACTTAGTCCTAGTGACCTAAGGCTTGTATAGTCTGGGATCCTGCTGACCTAACACTCGCTACATGGGTATTATTGTATAAGCCTTTTGGGGTCTCACTCATTGCACGGTTAAATAAGCATGCTTATTGTATATGTAGTGTCGTAGTATAGTAATAAAGCATGAGTTTCTGTCTACCTTGGAGGAGGGTGGAGGTGTTCCTAGGCTATGGAGTGTCTACAGTCTATTCTAGTTATAAACCTGTGATTGTCTTGACGGAAAGCATGTATGATTTTTGACCTAGTTCTGGGGGTATTCTGATGAGCATTGCACACACGCACATTTCTGTTCATGTATTTGTTAGTATACGGGGATTTAGTCGAGCTCTGCTTGGATTTGTTACATTCATTGAGATATTTGCTTGTTAGTTGGTTTTGGTGAGTCTGAAGGGGATCTTGCATTTTCATAGTAGTTGCATTCATGCATTGCATTGCATTGGATTTTGTGGGTACATTCACTATAGGCCCTCACGAGACCTTACTCGTCCACTAGGGCTACCTAGGGGTTTAAAGGGCTTGTTGCATATGCCAAATGCAACCGTGATCACCTACGGAAGTGGTACTAATTAGTTAGTTAGTTGTAATTGTATATGCTTGAGGACAAGCATCAGTTTAAGTTTGGGGGTGTGATAAGTGGATTTGATATCCACTTGGAACATTCTAAATTGGCTTAAATTGATTGCTTTGGTCTCAAGATTGTGGTAGTTTTGATGTGTTTGTTTAATTGTGCAGGGTTGGAATAATGTTGATTAAGATCGTTGTTTCCGTTGCTTTTGGAGTTGGATTCGGGCTTAATAATATAGAATGGAGTCTTGTTATGGTTCACCATGAGGATTCCAAGCATAGAGAATTGAAAACGGAAGAGAATGCAAAAAGAACGGGAGCAAACGGAGCAAAAACGAAGGAGAAAAAGCTGAAAAACGAAGGAGAAAAGAACGGGATCAGATTTGTCCCGAGCAAAGTGCGCCAGTTTTGAGCAAAGTGCTCGGGATGAGCAGATTTTGGCCGAGCAAAGTGCGCCAGTTCTTGAGCAAAGTGCTCGGGGACGTGCTGATTTTCCAGTTTTGCCCTTATTTGATCTGAAATTGTATTTTAAGTGTTTTTTGACATTAAAATCGTTTCCTAGTAGTTTTTTAGGTATTTTTTATTATTGGGCAAAGGTAGGAAACGTGTTTTTTATATATCATCATCCAACCCTTGTAATTAGAATATAGATACACGCACGTTACATTAAGCTAGGGTTTGGCAAGAGGAGAAAAGGGGAGAAGGAATTCTTCCAAGCTATTCTTGAACCTTTGTATTCTTCGATTGTGGGGATTTAATTCTAAACCTTATTCTTCTTCTTCTCTATTTTATTTACTTGTTTATTTTAGAGTTATGTTTTCAGTAGAACCCATGATGATGATTAGTTCGATTATGAACTAATTCGTTGTCATGGGGGTTTAGTGGACTTATTCATGAATTCTATGTGTTGAATCTTCTCGATGCCTATAGTGTGATTGATGTGATATCCTATCATGGTTGATGTTAATTCGTTATAGGAGAGTAGCTAACTCCTGTAATTGTGTGTTAATTCTTGTTGAAGCGAAAGTGGAACAAGAGTTTAGAACTTGCCATGTTAGCGTAGGTTTATGCGTGATAATCTCATTCGTAATTAGTGTCGTAACTCTAATCGTTTTATGACGACTATGTGATCAATTGAATGCTTGCACCTCAACCATTATGTGTTATTCTTTATAGACATATGAAGACTTGGCATAATTGGGAGACTAAATGATTTCTATCTTTAATGTGGATATTGTTTAGGATGGTATTTGTTTAACGGAAGTTGGCTTATATCAGTTTCGTGTGTTCGATCAGGTGTTACTAAATCACATGAACAAGGCTAGGGATTTGGAGACTATAGATGGATTGTTTAAAGAAACTAAATTCCCATGTTTTATTCGCATAAGTAATTCGATATAAATCTCAGTTCAAGAAGTTGATAATTAGTTATAATTCTTAGATAAATATTAGTGATAACAACAATCCACTTATTTATTTGTTTTAGCATCGGATAACAATCATACATTGGTGAGTGAGTAGCTAGACAATACAACGAGTCCCTGTAGGAACGAACCTTATTTGCTATCTGTATTACTTGAGATCACGTGCACTTGCGTGTTGAGTTGGTCGTAACAATTTTCTGTACTTGGATGGGCTTCCCTTTGGATTCTGGAGACTTCTTCTCTTTTAGCTTCCACAAATCTAGGATGGCTGTTGGATATATTTAATACTTTTCCATTCCTCATGATTACAGCCATCCAATCTCTTACACTCTTATTTGTCTGTACTTTGAACTCCATGATTCTTTTTCCCATTAGCTTTTCTTCATCATTCTTGGGAAATGGGTAGTCCAACTGAAGCTTGTTCTTCCCATTTTCCTTTGGTGGTGAGTAGGCTCTGGTTTTGATGGCTGGTTCAAATTCTTTGACAAATGATGGCTCAGCATCATAGAATGTAGGAGCCACAATCTTTGGAGTGAGCACCTTCATGATTGTGGTTGATATTGTTGGAGCAGAAGATTGAGCATTAAGAAACAGAGATGATGCAATTGATTCATTGATCATCCTCTCTGTCCTTAGAATTCTTTCACTAGTCTCCTTGTTGATCTTTTCCAAAGCTTCTATTCTAGCTTGCCTTTCACCATCTGAGATTTCTTCTAAGCATTGAATCTCAGGCAAAGCCACTTGTTTCTTCACAGGGGAAGCCTTTATCTCAAACTCTGTTGGATTGACCACTACAATTGGCTGTTGCTCCCCCTCAATCTGTGCTATCTCACTACTGGTAGCTTGAAATTGGCCAGTAGATGTTGCAGCCTCTTCTGTGCTTGTTCCCATTTTCATTTTCTCCCCCTTTTTGTTAGCATCAAGGGTTGGGGTTGAAGCTGCAAGTAGCATTTCCAGTAATTGAGTCTGTTTTGATTGATTGGCAATGATAGTGTGCATTTGAGATTCCATACTATCCACTCTGGAGGAAAGAAGCTGAACAGACTTAGCCAGGCTATCTTCTTTGAGAAGTTTGCTAGAAAGCACCTTCTGAGTGGTAGTAGGAGCGAGTGCCTCAATCCTGGCATCTAGTGCTATCTTCATATCTCTAATTGCAGACTTGACCTCCTCCTGTTGTGTTCTTTGAATAACAGATTGCATCTTTTGTAATTTCAAGGAGGCCATGACTTGCTCAAGAACAGTCTTTCTCTGTGGGTCTGCAGTTTGGTGCTCAGCCTTAGCAGATTGATATTGCTTCATGATTTCCACATTGAGATCCCCAAGTTCAGTGGCATTTGTAAACATCCATGCTGGAGTTTCTTCTTCATTGATTTCTTCACCATCTGAACTTTGACTGTCATCACTGCCAAACTCTTCACTTCCAGCACTTGGAGACAGGGTTTGTAAAGCTTCTTTTGCTCTTTGAAGAGATTCTGAGGTGTGCACTAGGTGCATTTCCTTCTCTGCCTCCATATTGTCCTGTTGTACCATGACTTGATAGGCAGAAACAGGATGAGTAAAGGCTTCAGGATCCAAAGAGATGGAGTCAATAATTGACTGATATTCTTGTCTAAATTCCATCTCTTTGGAAGCTTCATTAACCTCCATTAACTCACTTGCAATGGCTGAATCTTCCTGCCTTATTTCTTCTGTAGTCCCTTTTCTCCTCTCATCTCTCTTTTCTTGCATCAGGGGCTCCCCCTGGCTCACACCCTCACCTTCACCTACTAAGGTGGAACTCTCTAGCTCTCCTTTTGCCTGACCGGAAGAAATGGTCAGCCTCTCATTGTTTTTCTCTCCTTTTGCCTGCTCACAAGGCAGCCCCTCACTCCCTTCCCTCATTCCTAAAAGTGTTTCAACTACTACAAACTCCTCCATAGTTGACATGGGAATGTCACATTTTGCATTGGTAGAGAGAGTTGTCAACGGATAAAGTGTATCCGTTGATGTAGTAGCTATTGCTGTCAACGGATAATTAGTTATAGACATATCCGTTGATGGAGAAACACTTGTCAACGAATGAAGGATATCCGTTGATGAAGGAAAACGAGTATCCGTTGAAGTGAAAACCAACACTGAATCTGTGGTGATTGATTTTAATGAAGAGGCCACAGATAGTGTTGTGAATTCAGGAATGGAAGATTGATGGCCCAACAAATCATCTAAAAGATGATGACCACCAATTGTTGAGTGGGGCTTCTCCAAGAATTTTAAAGATGGAGAATCAGGAATTGATGTAGATATCATATCCACATCCAGAGATGGGGTTGGTGATGGTGGATCAAAATATGTATCGATTTGAAGGTTAAGATCAAGGGGCTGTGACTCCACATATATTGAAGTCACATCAAACTGAGTTTGAGAAGGTACAATTTCCTATACAGTGTGTGCACCCTATGATTCCCCAATGGTTTTGGACTTTACTCTTCTACCATAGGTTTTTGAGAGAGAGTTGTCTGTGTCTCTTGCCCTTTTGTGTAGTGTTCCTGGTATGGAACTTAAATCAGTAGTCACACCCTGTTGAGAGGATGTAACTAGAATTTGGCTTGATGGTTCATTAACAGTCTTTTGAGAGACTGAAATGTTGGTTGCACCTGCCTCACCTTCCTTATCCTTAGGGCTTCTTTGATGTTCACCCTATCCCTCACCACTCACTACCACCTTCACACTCCCCTCAAGAGTTTTGGTAGTTTTTGCAACAGGTGCCTTTTGAGAGACACCTGAGGTTTGTCTTTTAGATTGTGGTTTTGGAATTTTGGATTTAGTCACTTGGGTAGGAGCTTGTTTGGTCACAACTACAGACTCCATTGTGACAGTGGAAGGCAAAGAAATTTGAGTAGAGATAGGAGTAATAAGATTAGAAGCTACCTGAACAATTGGTGGATAAACCAATTGCACTCCTGCATTCAGATTCATTCGAATCAAGTCACTGAGGACTCTCTTCTCCTGAACAAAACAATTGAACTTGCTATCCGGGTTAGCAATGAATAGCTCATTCTCAGATACATGCAGTGCTAGGAGCATAAAAAATCTAGCAAAATAAACATTCTTGCTCCTAGTTTCCTTTTTACCTAATTTAGCTGCTATCTCATACATGACTAGTGTGCCAAAATTATAGAATTTATCAGTCAAAAGCATACATAGCATAACTAGCATGGAATTGGTAACAGCATCAAAGTTACTAATCTTGCCAGAAAAAGTTTTAATGAAGGCATCACAAAGATAACTCCATTCTTTAACCATACCTTTCCTAACAATTTTCCCTAAGTTCTCAGTACTAAGGGTATAATTCATGGAATTAAGCATGATAACAATTTCAGCATTACTGGGTACACTCAGACAGTTATTCTCAGGCAATTTTAAACAAGCGGTTAACACATTAGAATTAACTACATAATTTTTACCCTTCAAAGAAAAAGCAAGTGTACCGTCTGTGCCATTGTACTCAGCAGATGCCCACACCTCTTCAATTACCTCATGGATTAGAGGAGTGGTTGCAGTCATAGCATATGACAGTTTGCATTTCTTCACGAAATTTATCATGATGTGATATACTTCTGGAGCGTTCGCTGTGTCAACAAAGGCTGCGAAATTGTTCTTCTCATAGGTAAACCCAGTGGAAGACATCATCTTGACAATAGGCGCCATTGAAGTGTTTGAACTTTTGTTGCAGAGAGAGAGTTTTAGTGAAGAAGATGCAGTTAACTTATGAGATTCTTGAAAATGAATAAAGGTGAGATGTGAGAGCACAAGACAGCCTTTTATATTTTCCAAGAATTAAAAATGAAATAATTAAAAGTAATTACCCAGTGGACAAAAGTAACTGTCAGATAATAAATGAAAAGAAAAGAAGTACAGCCATGACTAATTATACACGTTTACCAACGGCTATAAAAAGAAATATGTATATCAACGGATAAAGATTGGACGGTTGAGAAAATAGTTTATCCATCGATGACGTGGACAACCTGTTATCCGTTGACATACGAAAATCTAGTAATGTGTTTATACTACCAACGGATAAAAGGATATCCGTTGATAAGCAAATTTTGCCTTAAACAAAATTTCTGATAAGAGTTATTCTGAGAGTTTTTAATTCTCAAGTAAATCAAAACACATTTCTAGCTGCAATACAGTATGATTAGATATCACTAGGAATTATGAAAAATTAAGCATACCTAGTTCACCTACCAACCTTGTGAATGAGGATTCATCAAGAGGCTTGGTGAAGATATCTGCAAGCTGCATTTCACTTGGCACAAAGTGCATTTCTACTGTACCATTCATCACATGCTCTCTAATGAAGTGGTATTTGATGTCAATATGCTTGGTTCTCGAATGTTGCACTGGATTCTCTGTGATGGCAATAACACTATTGTTGTCACAGAAAATTGGAATCTTCTCAATTTTTAGACCATAGTCAATAAGTTGATTTTTCATCCAAAGAATCTGTGCACAACAACTTCCAGCTGCAATGTACTCAGCTTCAGCTGTAGAAGTGGAGACTGAGTTCTGTTTCTTACTGAACCATGACAGAAGCCTGTTCCCTAGAAATTGACAGGAGCCTGTAGTACTTTTCCTATCAATTCTGCAACCTGCATAGTCTGCATCTGAATAGCCAATTAGATCAAAGCCAGAATCTCTTGGGTACCAAATGCCAAGGTTTGGTGTTCCCTTGAGATACCTGAAAATTCTCTTAATAGCAATCAAGTGAGACTCTCTAGGGTCAGCTTGAAATCTAGCACAAAGACATGTGGAAAACATTATATCAGGTCTACTAGCTGTTAGATATAGAAGTGAGCCTACCATGCCTCTATAGCTTGAGATGTCCACAGATTTTTCCTTAGTATTCAACTCAAGCTTAGTTGCAGTGGCCATAGGTGTTTTTGCAGAGGCACAATCCATTAAGTCAAATTTCTTTAAAAGATCATAAATATATTTTGTTTGACTTATGAAAATTCCCTCATTGACTTGCTTTACTTGTAAACCAAGAAAGTAAGTTAATTCACCCATCATGCTCATTTCATACCTACTTTGCATAAGTTTGGCAAACCTTTTGCAAAGCTTCTCATCTGTAGACCCAAAAATAATATCATCTACATAGATTTGAACAAGTATTGAAGAACCATTGACATTTCTATGAAACAAGGTTTTATCTACTGTACCTCTAGTGAAGTAATTCTCCAAAAGAAATTGAGATAAAGTGTCATACCAGGTTCTTGGTGCTTGCTTCAAACCATAAAGTGCTTTCAAGAGAAGATATACATAATCTGGAAATTCTGGATCTTCAAAGCCAGGAGGTTGATGGACATATACCTCTTCTTCCAGTTCCCCATTTAGAAAGGCACTTTTAACATCCATCTGATAGACTTTGAAGTTGGCATGTGCTGCATAGGCTAGGAAAATTCTGATGGCCTCAAGTCTTGCCACTGGAGCAAAAGTTTCATCAAAACCTATTCCTTCTTCTTGAGAATAGCCCTTTGCCACTAATCTAGCTTTATTCCTCACAATTATGCCATTTTCATCAGTCTTATTCTTGAGAACCCATTTGGTACCTGTGATACCTCTATCATCAGGTTTGGGCACAAGCTTCCATACTTCATTTCTCTCAAATTGGTTTAGCTCTTCTTGCATTGCTAAGACCCAATCTGGATCTAGAAGGGCATCCTCCACTTTCTTAGGTTCCTCTTGAGACAGGAAGCTACTGTATAGGCATTCTTCTTGTGTGGCCCTCCTAGTTTGGACTCTTGAGTTTGAGTCACCAATGATTAACTCAAAAGGATGATCTCTGGTCCATTTTCTTGAAGGTGGAAGGTTTGATCTAGATGAGGTTGCTTCATCTACGTGAGCATGATCTTGTTGATTGGATATTGAGTTTTGACTTTGAGAAACTCCCCCTGAGTTTGTTGTCCTTGAGGAGTTATGAAGTTGACTGTCAACAGATGCATCATTTTGTCTATCAACGGATGCTCCATTTTGCCTGTCGACGGATACATGAGAATGCCTGTCAACGGATGCATCTGATGATCTAGTATGACTGTCAACGGATGCTTCATTTCCAGTGTTAGCATCACTTCTAGTTGGACCAACAACTCTAGGTGAATTTCCAAGGCCATGATCTTCATTTTCCTCATCATCATCAACGTACATTCTTCCTTCTACCTCATTCTCAAATCTCAACTTTTCATGGAAGCCTTCATCATTTAGACCTAGAATCTTTTGATCATCAAACACAACATGTACAGATTCCATAACAATGTTGGTTCTTAGATTGTAGACTCTATAGGCTTTCCCTGCTGCATATCCAACAAAGATAGCTTCATCTGCCTTTGCTTCAAATTTGCCCAAGTTATCTCCATGATTTATTAGCACAAAACACTTACATCCAAAGACATGAAGAAAAGCTAACGTTGGTTTCTTGTTGGTGAATAATTGATAAGGAGTTATTCCTCTAGCTTGATTGATCAAGGAAATATTCTGAGTGAAGCAGGCAGTGTTGACAGCTTCAGCCCAGAAATATGTTGGCAATCTTGATTCACTTAACATTGTTCTAGCTGCTTCAATGAGATTTCTGTTTTTCCTTTCAACAACCCCATTTTGTTGAGGTGTTCTAGCAGCAGAAAACTCATGGACAATTCCATTCTCTTCACAGAAAATCTTCATTGTGGAATTTTTGAATTCAGTGCCATTGTCACTCCTGATTCTTTGTACTTTTACTTCAGAACCATTGTTTACTAGTCTGAGATGATTGATGATGATTTCACTTGCACAATCTTTAGAGTGCAGAAAGAAGGTCCATGAAAACTTAGAAAAATCATCCACAATCACCAGGCAGTATTTCTTCTTTGAAATGGACATGACATTTACTGGACCAAATAAGTCCATATGTAGCAATTGAAGGGGCTTAACAATGGATGACTCTGTCTTGCTCTTGAAGGATGATTTCTTTTGCTTCCCTAATTGGCAGGCATCACACAATCCATCTTTGATGAACTCCAATTGAGGGATTCCTCTAGCAAGATCCTTTCTTACCAAATCATTCATGACTTTAAAATTCAAATGAGACAGCTTTTTATGCCATAGCCAACTCTCATCCTTGCTTGCTTTGCTGAAGAGACAAGTAATGGATTCTGAGCATACTGAGTTGAAATCAGCTATGTAAACATTTCCTTTTCTAAAGCCTGTCAGAACCACATTGTTGTTTTCCTTGGTAGAAACAACACAGGCTTCTTTAGTGAACTTTACTTCATAGTCTTTGTCACAAATCTGACTGACACTCAGCAAATTATGCTTCAAACCTTCAACTAAAACCACTTCTTCAATGATGACATTGTCCTTTGTAATCAATCCATATCCCTTAGTATATCCTTTGTTGTCATCTCCAAAGGTAATTCTAGGGCCAGCTTCCTCCTTGAACTCTGTGAGCAGGGTTGAATCTCCTGTCATATGCCTAGAACATCCACTGTCTAGGTACCATAGATTCCTCTTATTTCCCTGAACACAATCCAAAATACAAATCAAGTTGATTTTGGTACCCAAGTTTCCTTGGGTCCTTTCTTGTTAGCCTTTGGTTTTACACTCTTAGCAATCTTCACTTTGGGTGTAGATGCTTGAGTGATAGGTTTTGACAGATGCTCATTTGCATAAATATTTGATGCATGCATTTGTGAAAAATTGGCATACATATTATCCATGCTAGGAATGCTCCATGACATTTGTGGCATATTCACAGATTGAAAATAAGGATTAGGCACATATGGCATGTTCACATATGGATTTGAAAAACTAGCATTCTGATACAAACCAGGCATAACAGGCATTGCAGGCATACTTGGCATAGATTGAGGTACATGAACAGGAGTCTTTTTAACAGACTTGCAATTAGAAGATAGGTGATTGACACTATTGCAATTACCACAAGTTTTCCTAGGAGCAAACTTGTCAGGAGAATAATTGTTTTTCTTGTTAATGCCTATCTTACCATTCCTGTTCTTTTTCTTTTTACCCTCAGTCTCTACCTTTTCATTAACTGATTTACCAACAGCCTTTTTGTTAAGTAAATCACCTGCCTTAGCCTTCTCACTTGATTTGGCTTGGCTACTTTCACCAGAAACAAAGTTCTTGGCTACTGGACCATACTGATTATTCAGTTTCTTGAGTTCCTTCTTACTAACAGACTTTTTGCTAGTCGACGGATACCTCTCATCCGTTGATGGTTCATCTGTCAACGGATGATCACTATCCGTTGATTCACAATTAGTCTCTAGATCCTCAAGGCAAGGTTCTAGCTCCTTTTTCTTTTGAGTCTAGGTATCCCTCACAAATGATTCTATTCCCTGGACTTCTATTATGTTTTGGGAAATATTCCTACAACTTTGAAATTTAGCAATTATTCCTTGTTCTTTTTCAAGCTGGTCTCTTAAAATCAGTTCTCTTTTTAACACAGCTTCAAGTTCACTTTTAGCATCATTGCAATCAACTCTCATTTTCTCAAATTCTAGAATTTGAATTTCTAGGATTGCATTTCTATCACTTAAGAACTGATTAGTTTCTTTAATCCTATTGTTCTCTTTAGTAAGTAATTTAAGAGTAACACTCAAGTGATATAGTTCAGTAGACATATCATCTATAACACTATTACATTCCTCTTTGGTGAGCTCAGAGAGACTAGTAGAAAATACCTGATTGCTAGCTGAACTTGCTTCCTGCTCAGAATCAGCCATTAATGCAAGGTTGACAAACTCAGCATCATCATCAGAATGATTTCCATCAGCAGCCCAGTCATACTCTTGGGTCATGAATGCCTTTCCTTTCTGTCTGAGAAGATCAAAATATTTCTTCTTGTAGTCAACAGTTTCAGTTGGCTTTCCCTTGTTCTCAGATCTAGGCTTCCTGCATTCACTTATCATGTGACCAGCAATTCCACAATTGTAGCATTTAATTTTGGATTTATCCACATAATTGCTTGTAGAAAAATCCTTGTTAAATGGCTTGGCCACCCCAGAGTTTCTTCTGAATTTTAGTTTAGAGAATCTCCTAGATAGAAAGGTTAAATGCTCATCTATCTCATCCAATTCATCCTGCTGTAGGACACTCATTTCTTCAGACACCTTTTCCTTGCTTTTGCTTGATTCTGCTCTACCTTCACAAACCTCCCTGTTTGGTGTAGATTTAGCAGCTTTAGTCCTCTTCTCCTCCTTCTGCTCCAAGTTGGCAACAAGTGCAACTGACCCACTTTTCTTTTGGGCCTTCTCAATTTCTTCATCCTGCTCCATTTCTAGTTCATATGTCTTTAAAGTTCCATAGAGCCTTTCAAGAGTAAATGACTTGTACTCTTGAGTGTTTCTTAGAGAAACAGTCATAGGCTTCCACTCTTTGGGCAGTGATCTTAGAAATTTGAGATTAGAATCTTTCACTTGGTAGATTCTTCCATACTGTTTCAAGCCATTCAGTAGCTTTTGAAATCTACTAAATGTGTCATTCAATGTCTCTCCATTCTTGAAATGGAAGTGTTCATACTGTTGGATCAGTAGCTGCATCTTGTTTTCCCTTACATGTTCTGTACCTTCACAAAGGGTTTGAACAATGTCCCATACTTCCTTGGCGGTAGTACAGTTGATAACATTGTCAACCATGTCTGTTTCTAAACCATTAAACAGAATATTCATGGTCTTTTTATCTTTGTGAACCTCTGCAACATCCTCAGTACTCCACTCAGAAACAGGTTTTGGGATGTACGTGTCTGGTGCATCTGCAGCAAGACCAACTCTCGAAGCAGCCTTCATTGGAACATGAGGACCCTTCTCAATGCAATCTACAAAGCCTACATCAATAGACATGAGATGTAGACGCATTTTTACTTTCCAGTGAAAGTAATTTTCCCTATCAAGAACCGGTATCTTCACTCCATAATCCTTTTTAGACATGTTGGAAGTGTGTTGATCTTTAAACTTCAGATATATTAGAAGCTTGCTCTGATACCAATTGTTATTCCCAGATTACACACTTGTATAATTGTAGAAGGGGGGGGGGTTGAATACAATTCTTGATAGTTATAAATTTCTGATAAAAACCACAGAAATCTATAAAGAAATAATTGCTGAATAGAAATGGTTCACAAACACATAAAAAATCAGGTGGTTAAATGTACCACCTGAGACTTTTATTTGAAGAAAACCCTGTGATACAAATGTACACAACTTCTGTTTTACAACTCTTTGCTTCTAAGAATATTCAAGAAACCCTAAGCAAATATGTCTGTTTTCTTACAGTCTAACGAGTTGCTACACTTGGTTATATATCCCAAGTTTACAAGTGCTACAGGAATAAGATAATATTAATCTAATTCAAGTTGACTTGCTACTCCACTCCAAATCCACATGTAGCCGAAAGGTTGTCCTTGTGAACAGATATGTCCCCTTTACCTTTCTTGTATGTACTGTGTAAATGGAATGCTTCTTTCTTCTGTGTTTCCAAAGCATGGCTGCCATACTGCTTTTTATACCTACTATCAACCCATGTGATCTGTCAGTCAAACCTGTCCTTATCAACTGCTAATTCCCAGCTAGCATAGGATAAAGTGACAATGATTATCCGTTGATGTTGTGCACAATTATCCGTTGACGGTAGTTTGAGCTTTATCCGTTGATCGAGTAGATTTGAGTTGTATCCGTTGATAGAGCCCTGTTCTTATCCGTTGATACACTTTCACTTAGACAGAATTACATAGCATAGCTTATTTACAATTGGCTACCCTATTCTGCCTATCCATTGATGGTCAACATGACTCTGAACAAAAACACTATCAACTGATAAATAGAGATATTGCAGTATGCTACAAAACCTCATCCGTTGATGAGCTACCTGTCAACGAATAGTTATAAAGTCTTATCCGTTGACAGTTACAAAACTTGACTTATACAATTTTGCTTGAATGTTAAGTTATCATCAACTACAACATATTCCTAACAGACTAAGTACTTGATTCGAGAACTATCTTTGAATGGCTAGAGATGCCTGAGTTCTGAATCAAGTCTTTTTGAGATATCGAATGTGATTCTCGAATGAGTTTTTTTACTTCTGAAATCCCTGAATGAGTATTTTAATTTGTGGAATCCTTGAAATATCGAATAGAGTGTTTTCATATCGAATAGAGTAGTTTCTACTTATGAAATCCTTGACATATCGAATAGAGTATTTATCAACATTTTTAGTTCTGTAGTTCTTGAGATGTCGAATACTTGACTTCTGTAATAAACTAATTTCACTTCTCGAATTTGTACTTGGACAAATTTTCCTTACTCTTCAAACTTCAACCATTCTTATTATATAACATTCTTCTTTAACCTAGAGTCATGATTTAAGTATCTTTGTTCAGGCATTATTACAAAACTGATTTATACATAACTTACAGATTAATTTGATGACTAATGTTAAGTATAATTACACAATAGAAAACTGGATTAAAGAGTTCCCCTGTAAAATTATACAATAGACTTATTATATAGATGTGTACAAGCATGCTTACGTGAATAACAAATTATTGAATGAGAACTTACCCATAAAAAATGATGTGCATGAATTAATACAGGTACTTGGAAGGTTTATGAATGGTACAGTAGAGTAAGAAAAGGTGGTACAGTAGAGCAAGAAAAAATGGTCTTATTGATTCGGGAGGATATAATACTTTTACAGTTGCATAGTGAAGAATAACAAGAAAACACTAGAGAGAACTTTTGGTAATTGTATTGATTCAATAATTGTAAGAACCCAGATTTTTGGGTAGAATTAAAACTTTTATTATGCATTGATGTAAGAGTGAACAGTGGTTACAACTACATTGTAATACTGGCTTTAAAGAATGAATAATGACAGGATATATATATTCCAAGGTTATATGGCCTGAAGGATGTTATTGGGTGATAACTTAGATTAGAATAATCTATCTCCTAGAAAGTTAAGATAAGATTCCCTAGAGAGAAATAGATACCCTCATGTCATCCAAATCAATATCTATTATAAGCCCAGCGGTTCCGTAAAAAGGTTAAGGAACACTCGAAGGTGAACCAGGTTCATTTTCCTAATTATAGGAATTAAATAAAAATAAGTGATGAATAGTGATTTTGGTGGAATTTGGAATATTATTATAATAATGTTATACCCGGTATTCGGAACGGATTTCTGAGTTCGTATTAGTGATCCAGGAGGAAAATAAGTGTATGTAAAAGCTGTCGGATTCAGAAAAAGAGCACTTTTATTTTCTCCGAGATTTCCCTAGACACTGCAAGACTTAAGGATTTATAAAAGGGAATTAGGGAATTTAAATTCGAGAAGTATTAAGAAAGATGAAGAATAGTATTAGAATTATTAAGAAGGTTTTCGGTAAAACCCTAACTAGAAACGAATGAGTTATTCCCTCGAACGATCAACGAATTACGCAATAAACGGACAAAGAAACAAGCAGAGGACCAAGATACATACATGTGCTAGTGGATAAAGGCAAGTAACCAAGTAGTTACTTAAGCAACTAGCATACTTAAGGAACTAAACTAGTACTTAGCACCACTTGATCATCTCACCACATATAATCAACACATGTCTCTCCTAAAACCTCATCCACTACATCACACCTTTAATAAAGGTGCTTTATGCTAGATATTATCTTAAAACACTACAATAATTCATTTATCACACAAACCAAGCAAAAGATCAAGCAACCAACTCCAAACTCTCTCCATTTTAGCCATTCGGCTTTCTTGAAATTCAAGAATCAAAATCCAACTTCCACCCCTTGGTTGATCTTGAAACTTTTTATGTGAGTCCTATAATTCATAAAAATGATCTCCTAAAAATTTCAAGCCCAAACTCCTTTGTTTCCATTTTCAAACAAATCATCAAAGCCTAGGGTGAATAGTGATTTTCAAGAACAAAACTTTTGGATCTTGATTTTGGGTGATGATCCAAGCTTCATGGAGGCTATACAAGGACCATACAAGGCTTAGTAAGGCTATATCACTCTCCAAGGAAGGTATAAACCTCATGAACCCTTAGTTGACTTTGAGTTTTAAGCATGTTCTTGAGTGATCTATGTTTAGTGGTGTTGTTAGTAAGTTATAAGCAAGATTATAAGCATGATTAAGATTGGGTTTTGATAAATGTTAAAAATAGCTTAGATGAACGGAAAGGCATTGCTTGGCCTCAGTTCATGGTTATAAATCATGTATATGTTGTTTGGAGTAGATATCATGA
Organism: Kitagawia praeruptora; assembly: GCA_037693485.1. Lineage (NCBI taxonomy): Eukaryota > Viridiplantae > Streptophyta > Magnoliopsida > Apiales > Apiaceae > Kitagawia > Kitagawia praeruptora. The sequence goes on along the minus strand of CM075352.1, from coordinate 26,257,347 downwards.
TTATTGGGAGTTTTGGAATTTGGTAAATATCCGATTTATAGCCGTCGTAATGCCGAAATTTCGTTAACCTTAAGAACACGAGTTTGACAGTAGGTATAAACCACTGATTAACTTCGATTTCTTCCATGATAAGCTAGATTATGTTATAAGCTTCGTTTTGATATAAAGATCGTATGAAATGGACTTACGGTTTAGGAGTTATGATTAAATTCGTAAAAGAGGTTCGAAACCGTAATCGAAAGTTCGTAACTGAAATTGGAATCCCTTAACATGACTAAGTCAGTGACGAATCATGGTAATTAAATATTAGAGGTCATAAGGAAGGCGTGAGAGAAAACCACAAGTAAAATGGATCGTTTTCCGATTTTATAAAAATGTTCGAATCGAGGTTAAATGCGAAGAAACCACTTTTCGGAGGTAACACTATTCACTAGAAGCTCCTGCCCTGTTTTAGTGAAATCTGTAAAAATTAATCTTCTGATCTAAGTCCAATTTTGAGTTAGCTACCTTCTAGATATTCTCTAGATCATGTACGCGAAAACGGTGCGTCATTTGAGTTAACGGTTACCGAGTTATGAACGTTTTAGTGAAAGAGGTGTGAATAGTAAAGATCCGTAGTCGACCGAACTTCAAAAATACATTTCACCTATCTAGACCCGTGGCTTCGAATTGGAAATTTTATGATAAATATTACAAATACCAAAGATGATTTTATAAGTGGTTTCGTAATTAAATACGTTTCCAGTGATTTATTAAAAGTGTTGAAGTGCGAGTCACGGAATAGTGATTCTCAGAAAAGTCACCTCTAGGGATACTACTTTGGCCACCCTTTTTGGCTAAGTTAAAAAGGGAATTTCGAGTCGACTAAAACACGAAACTTGTTAAGAATTATCAAGACCACATATTGGTGCAAAGAACGAGGTTATAATTGATTAAGTAAGATATACGAAAAATCCGACATTAAGGATGGGTTCGAGGGTGTTTTGGACTAAACTTACATGACTTAAGTTAAGTTATACTTAACCTTCGAAATGTTAAGTGATTGACCTCGGTTATTGTGACTATTTATAGATCATTGGATTGACACGAGGCACACTACCCCTACAGGATTACCAGGCAAGTTTCCAATACTTGGAACTGTTGTTGTGATAGTATATATGATGATTGTTTTATACATATGCCATAGCATGCATGCCTACTTTCAAGTTAATATTGAATTACTTGTTCCCTGAATTGATATCGGCTTATAGACTATATATGAAATATCAGTTATAAGCCGGATTGTTTGGTTAAGACCCTTAGCGAAGGGCGTATGATATTCATACCTCAAATATAGACCGGGAATCGATATTTTGTAATATATATATAGTCGTGGAAACCCGGAGGGATCCCAGCGACAAATTTATTATTTCGAGGATTTTTATTCGATTACGAATCTTTCGAGGAACGTTATTTGAGTATTACCTCAGTGAAGGAATATTTAATGAATATTATTTTAATATTCATTTAGAATGTCATTTATTTAATGAATATTATTTTGATCATTCATTGGAGTTATTTAGTTAATGAATATTATTTTGAATATTCATTAGAGTTATTTGGTGGACGAATATCATTCCCAAATATTCATTTGGCTTACTTATTATTATTTGGAATATTCATTTGATCTTTATTTATTTAATGAATATTACTTTCGAATATTCATTTAAGGTTTGATTTACTTAATGAATATTATTTAAAATATTCATGGGAAGTTCTATTTACTCAAGGCATATTACTTCGAATATTCCTTTAAAGTTTTGATTACTAAATGAATATTATTCTGATATTCATTTAGAATATTATTTGTTTAATGAATATTATTTGGATATTCATTTGGAATGTTATTTGTTAAATGAATATTATTTTCAAATATTCATTTAAGGTTTGATTTATTCAGTAAATATTATTTTAAATATTTAGTTAAGTTTAATTATTCAATGAATATTATTTTAAATATTCATTTAAGAAGAGATTTATTTAATAAATAATTCTATATATTCTTTCGAGGATTACTTACGAGTAATATTATGATTTAAAAATAGTCCTTAATTATTATTGATTTAATAAATATTCTTGGAATATTTATGTAAATTCTTTTAAATTCTCTTTATAATGATTTACATCATACAAAGATTATCTTTTACCTTCAGATATGGCGTAAAATATTTCGGAATATCTTATGACTATTTATATCAAGGGGAGGTTCCTAAACTTTAATTTCATTTAAATCTATCTTAAAGAAGATTTAAATACTCGCTCAACTTCCAAATGTATATAAGGGGACCTCACTTGAGCGATGTTATTTATTGGACTGCCCGGTCCTATACTTGCTAAAACTATCTTGTCACTCACATCTTGATTCTTTCAAGCATCGATATGAGTCTTTTGGTTACCTCCTCAATGCTCGAGGGGTATGATTGATGTAACAAGTTTATATCCATTAACAAGCATCAGCTTGGGAAATATTGGTGAATTTTCCTTTCCAATTAGATACGACTACTTTGTGGAGTCCTATCAACAAGTGTTACACTTGGGGAAAAAGGGGAACGAACTTTACGTTTCAGAGTCATGGATGATATTCGAACTAGGAGACGCGTAAGTGACCGAGTGGCGCCGGTCCAGCAATAGCCCCACCGTTGGATGAGGAGTTCCAGAGGGCGGTAGATAAGTAATTCCGTCGGAGCTACCTTCTACATGTAGAGAACGACTGATGAGATGCATGACATACGACTGATCATCGTAAACGTCAGGGCATCTGGCGCGGCAATGCTCCCGTATTAGTTCATCTTCTAAAAGTAAGAAATTTCTGCAACACTGTTGGTGTTGGCAAGGTGAAAAAGTGTTGAAACCGGAATTGCAATATTTTTCCTGCAAGTTCCTCTTTTATGATAATTGAGAATATCTTGCTTATCTTTTGCATAGCAGATATTTATTCAAAACAAATATATTTTTGAGTTACCTTGTAACTTCATCTCATACCTTATATTGGTACTACATCGTTAATGCATGGCATATGGTTTCAAAGATATTTTGGACTGTTATATATTATCACTGTTCAATTATATTTCTGGTGGGCTATTGCTCACCCTTGCTTTATTTATTTATATCACAACAACAGCTAGATCAGATGGCCGCGCAAGGCGCACACAGCGTAAGCAGGTGTCAACCGTCAGAAGTTTGCCGCTAAGGTCTTGGCTACCTTTGTTGAGGATGCAACTACTGGTAGGCTAGTTGTTAGCAATTGAGCCTCAAATGTATTTATATAATGGTATCTATTAATGGATGGCAAAGAGTATGTAATTGTACAATTGTAATTCTTTGGGTTGTAAGAACTCAAACTTGTGATTAATAATATTGTTGGTTACTCTGAATTTATCTCTGGGACTATAACGGGTGTGTTTTATGTTGTTGTTTTGGGTCACAAGGTTGTAATTTAAATTATGTTGGTTTTGTGGTTGGATATTGAGACCGTAACGACCAGATCCCTGACCCTGGATCTGGGGGTGTTACAGAAATGGTATCAGAGAGAGCGTTATATATCCCAGAGATGATGCGATGTTAAAACAATAAATTCATTAAGATAATAAGAACTCTTGCCAAGTTCATAGTCAGACTACTTAAGGTAGTATTGACATATAAAACCCTTATGGGAACTATTAAGTATCATGGTAGTAACTTAGCTCGTTCTTGTACCAACTAGTAAGGCGACAGACCTTGAGGCATACGAGCAGCAGCACGATGATGCCTGATTATATGTTGACGATCGGATGGTGGATTCGATAGAGTACCCTACTGAGGACCCGGAAGAGGTTCCAGCAGAGAGGGAGAATCCTGTTAGAGACAGGGAAGTTTACCTTGAGGAGATGAGGGCTGCAGCCAGAGAGACTGTAAGAATCTAGATATAGTGCTCAGAGATGTGAGCGTAAAGAACTGATGTATTATGAAGAGAATTAAAGAGGTATATTGGATCTATAGCTGGACTGCCGGATAAAGTGCCAGCAAGTTAGATGGATTTGAGGAATTACTCAAGATCTTAGGTAAGGATAGATAAGAATCCTTGGAGACTTTCAGATTAATGAGAAAGGAATTAGAATGATGCATGATTATCAAAGACATTGATAGAGGACGGGGAGCAGAGTCCCTAGGAACAGTTAAGACATAGGTGGCAAGTGCCATATCTTCAGATAAATGAATTGGTGTGAATGTTATTAAGGACAATTCGCCATGAGAAGGCAGATTTCATAAGTGATAATTTGTAAAGTCCTACTTAGATTGATGAGGTGGTTGGGTTCAAGGAAATGTCCATTTTATGAATGGATCAACTTAGAAAATAAAGGCATTGAAAGGTGATGGCATGATTGAATAAAGTATATAAGGAAATAGTAAGCAAGACAATGATCTCAGAACCTACAAGACTAAAAGACCAGTGAGTCTATGATAAACTAGTAATGAGGCTATCATCAAGAAACCAAGTATAAGTTCAGTTCAATTCAGTGAAATGATGAACCAGAAACATTAGTTGCATGTGATTCAGAAGAATATTAAATTCTTTCTTTTCCCTGAATGGATTATGGTAGTTACCTTAAGTTTATTCTGACACTGAATCATAAATGGATTAGGCAAGGCGAGCAGTGGTCGAGATGTAATTGAGAATGCTTCTAGATGCAACCTGAAAGAACAGGCGTAGGACATGTTCTCGAAATAAGAGTTTTGGCAAAATGAAGTCCAACAATAGGACACATGATCAATAAGAGTAGTGTTGGTCGGCCCTACCAAGTTAAAGACAGTTTCAAATAGAGATTGGCCAACCACACTAGCAAAGGTGAGAAATTTCATAAAATTCACAAGGTATTACCAAAGATTTGCTCAGGACTTTACAGAAAGTGTAGTCCCGTAACCCGACTTATTATAAGAATAAAAGTTTGAATGGACAAGATAAACGTGAGAAGATCTTCCTGGAGCTAAAGGTAAAGTTGGTGATGACCAGGGTTGGCGTTGCCTAATGGAAGAAGGAAACTTTGGGAGATATTATGATGCAACTCATACAGGTATAGGTCTGCGCTTATGCAGCACGACAGCGTAATTTCGAATACATTTAGACAGCGCAGTTCATCGGATTCGGATGGCCTTGGTAGTGCCAATGTTGAGGAACGACTAACCCCGACGGTAGTGTTCCTTCTGAGACTAGTTGTTAAGCAGACTGGTATTTGGTAGTATCGACTAATAGGACGAAAATGTACTGGGAAGATGTGGCATGTTACTAGTGGGTGAATAGATTAACTGAAATTTCCCTAATCCTGGAAAGGAATTCGACGAATTCTGGCAAACCTTGTCTTTCTGATTATCTGAATACGTCACCGAAGAGAATGGAAACTGGAGCGAACCCTATGGATTGGGTAGGATAGCCGCTATGCAGGCTGGTAGACAGACCCCGATTATTATGACTGATTATAGGGATAAAATTATGAAGTTGAGATTTGAAGGAAAAAGGGAAATGTAATTAAGAAACAAGCCGGACTGAGAAATTCCGGGATTGACTGAAATGAAAAGGTTGTTATGCTAGAAGTGTTAAGCTTACGTGGTACGTGAAATTGATAAGAGAAGTTGAAATGATAAAAATAAAGGAAAGGTGACCGGAGACGGTACCGAGAAGTCAAGTGAGACTTATATGGAGTAAAATTTTGAAAAGATCAAAAGGTATCAAAGTAGAAGGCACTATGCCAGCAATTGCTAGAAAAGTAATGCTATTAGCCGACCCCTAAGCTCACATATTTAGCATGGCCAGATGGGGGCCAAGTCACTAAGGATTATCAAGTGACTGAACCAGCAACGTAAGGACAAAGCGGGGTGCTTCTAATCAAGTGCCAACCGCGAGGGCTTTTGATATAAATTGAATTGAGATACAGGATGATGGATTTTATATATACCATGGACGTATCAGGATTAAGGGTAGTGACCACTGAAAAGTTACGAAAATTACCAAAGTTAGTGCACTGTGATGCATAAATGTTATCTGAAGCTTAGTGTCCTCAAAAAGAGCATTAGGCATTAAGAGATTCACGTTGAACACGACCAATATCTTCCAGAACATCCTTGCTACCATTACCAAGTTCTGTAAGAAAGAGCAGATAGACATGTGTTGTCATTTGGAAGGTCATATAGACTAACATTCGTTGGAAAGAAGAGGTTAGCATTAGTCTACCTATAGACTATCAAGATGAGAATGATTAAAAGAGACCCTTATTAAGGATATATGATTGAATTGCCAAGTACAGGATATAAGTATTCCTTGAAACTAGAATTGAGCATAGAATGTCCATATATTAAGACGAACCCTGGGGGATGCACAAAGGATAGCATCACCCCTAACAATAGGCACTGTGAAATCAGACGATATAAGTTGAATCGACCAAGGTATCAATAACCTGTAAGGATTTGTGGAAAGGAATCTCAAAAAGTACATAGACAGAATTGTTATAAAATTGACTAATGATGTTTGATATACCCTGTAACCGGAAGATACAGGAGGAATGATGAGGATGACCTAAGAAACCTTATAAGGGAAGAGGTAATACTCTGAGTTTCAAAAGGGAAGTTTGGTAGAGAATGTATGATATAATAATAATGAGGTCGGATGAGGCATGTAAGAAACCATGAGAAGGTATGGATTGAACCAATAAGGTTGAGATTATCCTAAAAACAAGAAGGGAGTTAAGTAAGGAAATTTCCTAGGTATGATTTGGAGTACCTGTAGTCAAGATCGCACTAGAAAGGTGGGAGCAATGACTTTTGGGAAAGACTGATAGATGCTTTCTCTCATTCAGCAGAATTTAAGGGAGAATACTTCCACCCTGAGTTGGAATAGATCCAGAAAATATTGATTCCAAGAAAATATTATATTCAGGAAAGGCCAATGAGGTGGCCGACCCTTTAAGTATAAGAGAGTAAGTATATATGCTCATACTAGAGAGATAGAATGATAGTGTAAAGGACCTTGATGGTCATAATGTGGTAGAGGAAGTTACATTCCGTCTAATGATTTTGCCAGGATCAACTATAAGAATAGTTTAAGTAAAGATTCGATTCCTGATGTTGCCAGTAGCACATTTCCGACATTAGGAGGCTCTACGATAGACCAGACCAAATTCCCCAAGAGACTCGCCTTTTCTTTGGAAAGAGAGGGGGGAGGTTAAGTAACAATGAATTGGTAGTAAATGACCAGAAGTAGAGAAGGTGCAAATACTGATAAGCCAAATGGCACGATGATGAATGACAAGCAAGTTTATGTTGGTGTATTTCTGTGCAAACAAGATAGAGAATTATGAGGTTGGCAAGCGATTAAGCAAACCGCTAAGCTTTCAGTCTTCTACCGGAGATATATGATTAATAATCTCACCAGCCTGTTCCAACTGCGATGCTGGAAGCTTTCCGGCAATTTTATCTGCTTCATGTAATATCTACGTCAAGTTCAGGAAGCACTTCCTATGGATAGGGAATAGTGATTATTTTGTTTTCCTAGAGGATCTTGAATTGATAATTATGATGCTTAGTTATTAAAGCACTGCGTAAACAATAAGCGATGGTGATCCTTCTGAGAGATTAGGTGGTAACGACTGTGGAAATGTCGAAGTAAATCTAAGTTAGAGAAATCATCCAGGTTAATTTCGGATGGTGTAATTTCTGGAACGACGGGTTATTTGAAATGAAGAATTAGGTTATGATGGTTCATAAAATGATTATAGTAGAAATAAAGACAAGAAACTGATAGAGATGGAAATAGAATTGGGAATTAATAAGAGAGTCAGATAGGCAGACTCATGAGAAGCTCCAGTAATGAAGCGAGAAGAGTATGGAATTGGCAAGGTAAGGGTATTGGCCAAAGCGGAAAGTTGGGATTAGGAGCATGAATGACATACAAATTGACTCCTTTTAAGTTTGGAAAATCCGAGGAAATATGGAATAGTTTGATTGAGTAATAAAAAGAGACTCATGGAATGAGAAAGTGAAATCTAGAGGGTTGAACAAAGGAAAGTTTGACCACAAACGTGCCACGTATATTGAATAAAGGTAACACGCGTTCCCCTAATAAGGTGACGGTGGAGTTCAATAACAGAAGTGAATGAGAACTAGAAGATAAGATGGATGTGATTGATAAAGAAAAGAATGGGAAATAATTATGGAATGAGAAGCAAGAAATGTTATGAATGGATTGATGAATGGGTTTTTCCTAACGAGCACTCGGAATGACAACCTGATAGTGTTAGAATTATGAGTATGAAAGAGCCAGTGTCGGGGCGTGAAATGTGAGTAATACTAATGTCAAGCGGGAAATCCAAGATTTAACCTGAGAGGTTGAAGGATTTTCCAAAAAGTAAGTGGTGCTAATATCAAGCAAGAGTATAGGTCCATAGAATGATGGACAGAATAGCAGGGACATGTGATATGTGAGATTACGAAAAAGTGGAATTTGATACGAATATGATTATTTCTCTTCTCTAATAAACCTCTATAGTTCAGAGGTAAATTCTAAGTATGATATTTTTACAATCATGAAAACTTTCATATATGATTCTTTGAAATTCGTTCTTTTCTTCTCCCTTATTTATCTTCTTCTAAATTGAGAAGAACAACCCTTTAAGGAGGGGAGGTAATACTACGTGACTCTCTGTCTGTGTGATAGGAGTCTAAGTGGAATGCCATTAATTGTTTAATTGCTTGTCAAGTACTAGAGGCTGGCCCCCTTCTGTACTAGCTATGCAATATAACAAATGTTCATTGATCACAGTGATCTCTCGATAAATTCTTTTTCACCTAAATATATATACATCGAGATTGCGAAGATTAAAGCGATCAGGAAATTGCAAAAAATCACGAGTGAGGTTATCTCCGGAATTCGTAGCGCCTTAGTGATACCGAAGTCACTGCATGTACCAATAAGGTTAATAGTATAAGAACGGACAAGAGCGTATACCGGATGATGTGTTATGCGAAAGTATCAAAGAACTGGTAGAACGGATAAAGGGTGTGTTGTAACACCAGTACGATGTGCTTTAGAAAGATTGGAATGTGTAAGGATCGACCAGAGAATTGGAAAGCGAAATGACCAACAAGTACCCCATTTGTCTTCTACCTGATTCCGGGACGGAATCCTTTTAAGGAGGGGAGACTGTAAGAACCCAGATTTTTGGGTAGAATTAAAACTTTTATTATGCATTGATGTAAGAGTGAACAGTGGTTACAACTACATTGTAATACTGGCTTTAAAGAATGAATAATGACAGGATATATATATTCCAAGGTTATATGGCCTGAAGGATGTTATTGGGTGATAACTTAGATTAGAATAATCTATCTCCTAGAAAGTTAAGATAAGATTCCCTAGAGAGAAATAGATACCCTCATGTCATCCAAATCAATATCTATTATAAGCCCAGCGGTTCCGTAAAAAGGTTAAGGAACACTCGAAGGTGAACCAGGTTCATTTTCCTAATTATAGGAATTAAATAAAAATAAGTGATGAATAGTGATTTTGGTGGAATTTGGAATATTATTATAATAATGTTATACCCGGTATTCGGAACGGATTTCTGAGTTCGTATTAGTGATCCAGGAGGAAAATAAGTGTATGTAAAAGCTGTCGGATTCAGAAAAAGAGCACTTTTATTTTCTCCGAGATTTCCCTAGACACTGCAAGACTTAAGGATTTATAAAAGGGAATTAGGGAATTTAAATTCGAGAAGTATTAAGAAAGATGAAGAATAGTATTAGAATTATTAAGAAGGTTTTCGGTAAAACCCTAACTAGAAACGAATGAGTTATTCCCTCGAACGATCAACGAATTACGCAATAAACGGACAAAGAAACAAGCAGAGGACCAAGATACATACATGTGCTAGTGGATAAAGGCAAGTAACCAAGTAGTTACTTAAGCAACTAGCATACTTAAGGAACTAAACTAGTACTTAGCACCACTTGATCATCTCACCACATATAATCAACACATGTCTCTCCTAAAACCTCATCCACTACATCACACCTTTAATAAAGGTGCTTTATGCTAGATATTATCTTAAAACACTACAATAATTCATTTATCACACAAACCAAGCAAAAGATCAAGCAACCAACTCCAAACTCTCTCCATTTTAGCCATTCGGCTTTCTTGAAATTCAAGAATCAAAATCCAACTTCCACCCCTTGGTTGATCTTGAAACTTTTTATGTGAGTCCTATAATTCATAAAAATGATCTCCTAAAAATTTCAAGCCCAAACTCCTTTGTTTCCATTTTCAAACAAATCATCAAAGCCTAGGGTGAATAGTGATTTTCAAGAACAAAACTTTTGGATCTTGATTTTGGGTGATGATCCAAGCTTCATGGAGGCTATACAAGGACCATACAAGGCTTAGTAAGGCTATATCACTCTCCAAGGAAGGTATAAACCTCATGAACCCTTAGTTGACTTTGAGTTTTAAGCATGTTCTTGAGTGATCTATGTTTAGTGGTGTTGTTAGTAAGTTATAAGCATGATTATAAGCATGATTAAGATTGGGTTTTGATAAATGTTAAAAATAGCTTAGATGAACGGAAAGGCATTGCTTGGCCTCAGTTCATGGTTATAAATCATGTATATGTTGTTTGGAGTAGATATCATGATTATTGGGAGTTTTGGAATTTGGTAAATATCCGATTTATAGCCGTCGTAATGCCGAAATTTCGTTAACCTTAAGAACACGAGTTTGACAGTAGGTATAAACCACTGATTAACTTCGGTTTCTTCCATGATAAGCTAGATTATGTTATAAGCTTCGTTTTGATATAAAGATCGTATGAAATGGACTTACGGTTTAGGAGTTATGATTAAATTCGTAAAAGAGGTTCGAAACCGTAATGGAAAGTTCGTAACTGAAATTGGAATCCCTTAACATGACTAAGTCAGTGACGAATCATGGTAATTAAATATTAGAGGTCATAAGGAAGGCGTGAGAGAAAACCACAAGTAAAATGGATCGTTTTCCGATTTTATAAAAATGTTCGAATCGAGGTTAAATGCGAAGAAACCACTTTTCGGAGGTAACACTATTCACTAGAAGCTCCTGCCCTGTTTTAGTGAAATCTGTAAAAATTAATCTTCTGATCTAAGTCCAATTTTGAGTTAGCTACCTTCTAGATATTCTCTAGATCATGTACGCGAAAACGGTGCGTCATTTGAGTTAACGGTTACCGAGTTATGAACGTTTTAGTGAAAGAGGTGTGAATAGTAAAGATCCGTAGTCGACCGAACTTCAAAAATACATTTCACCTATCTAGACCCGTGGCTTCGAATTGGAAATTTTATGATAAATATTAAAAATACCAAAGATGATTTTATAAGTGGTTTCGTAATTAAATACGTTTCCAGTGATTTATTAAAAGTGTTGAAGTGCGAGTCACGGAATAGTGATTCTCAGAAAAGTCACCTCTAGGGATACTACTTTGGCCACCCTTTTTGGCTAAGTTAAAAAGGGAATTTCGAGTCGACTAAAACACGAAACTTGTTAAGAATTATCAAGACCACATATTGGTGCAAAGAACGAGGTTATAATTGATTAAGTAAGATATACGAAAAATCTGACATTAAGGATGGGTTCGAGGGTGTTTTGGACTAAACTTACATGACTTAAGTTAAGTTATACTTAACCTTCGAAATGTTAAGTGATTGACCTCGGTTATTGTGACTATTTATAGATCATTGGATTGACACGAGGCACACTACCCCTACAGGATTACCAGGCAAGTTTCCAATACTTGGAACTGTTGTTGTGATAGTATATATGATGATTGTTTTATACATATGCCATAGCATGCATGCCTACTTTCAAGTTAATATTGAATTACTTGTTCCCTGAATTGATATCGGCTTATAGACTATATATGAAATATCAGTTATAAGCCGGATTGTTTGGTTAAGACCCTTAGCGAAGGGCGTATGATATTCATACCTCAAATATAGACCGGGAATCGATATTTTGTAATATATATATAGTCGTGGAAACCCGGAGGGATCCCAGCGACAAATTTATTATTTCGAGGATTTTTATTCGATTACGAATCTTTCGAGGAACGTTATTTGAGTATTACCTCAGTGAAGGAATATTTAATGAATATTATTTTAATATTCATTTAGAATGTCATTTATTTAATGAATATTATTTTGATCATTCATTGGAGTTATTTAGTTAATGAATATTATTTTGAATATTCATTAGAGTTATTTGGTGGACGAATATCATTCCCAAATATTCATTTGGCTTACTTATTATTATTTGGAATATTCATTTGATCTTTATTTATTTAATGAATATTACTTTCGAATATTCATTTAAGGTTTGATTTACTTAATGAATATTATTTAAAATATTCATGGGAAGTTCTATTTACTCAAGGCATATTACTTCGAATATTCCTTTAAAGTTTTGATTACTAAATGAATATTATTCTGATATTCATTTAGAATATTATTTGTTTAATGAATATTATTTGGATATTCATTTGGAATGTTATTTGTTAAATGAATATTATTTTCAAATATTCATTTAAGGTTTGATTTATTCAGTAAATATTATTTTAAATATTTAGTTAAGTTTAATTATTCAATGAATATTATTTTAAATATTCATTTAAGAAGAGATTTATTTAATAAATAATTCTATATATTCTTTCGAGGATTACTTACGAGTAATATTATGATTTAAAAATAGTCCTTAATTATTATTGATTTAATAAATATTCTTGGAATATTTATGTAAATTCTTTTAAATTCTCTTTATAATGATTTACATCATACAAAGATTATCTTTTACCTTCAGATATGGCGTAAAATATTTCGGAATATCTTATGACTATTTATATCAAGGGGAGGTTCCTAAACTTTAATTTCATTTAAATCTATCTTAAAGAAGATTTAAATACTCGCTCAACTTCCAAATGTATATAAGGGGACCTCACTTGAGCGATGTTATTTATTGGACTGCCCGGTCCTATACTTGCTAAAACTATCTTGTCACTCACATCTTGATTCTTTCAAGCATCGATATGAGTCTTTTGGTTACCTCCTCAACGCTCGAGGGGTATGATTGATGTAACAAGTTTATATCCATTAACAAGCATCAGCTTGGGAAATATTGGTGAATTTTCCTTTCCAATTAGATACGACTACTTTGTGGAGTCCTATCAACAAGTGTTACACTTGGGGAAAAAGGGGAACGAACTTTACGTTTCAGAGTCATGGATGATATTCGAACTAGGAGACGCGTAAGTGGCCGAGTGGCGCCGGTCCAGCAATAGCCCCACCGTTGGATGAGGAGTTCCAGAGGGCGGTAGATAAGTAATTCCGTCGGAGCTACCTTCTACATGTAGAGAACGACTGATGAGATGCATGACATACGACTGATCATCGTAAACGTCAGGGCATCTGGCGCGGCAATGCTCCCGTATTAGTTCATCTTCTAAAAGTAAGAAATTTCTGCAACACTGTTGGTGTTGGCAAGGTGAAAAAGTGTTGAAACCGGAATTGCAATATTTTTCCTGCAAGTTCCTCTTTTATGATAATTGAGAATATCTTGCTTATCTTTTGCATAGCAGATATTTATTCAAAACAAATATATTTTTGAGTTACCTTGTAACTTCATCTCATACCTTATATTGGTACTACATCGTTAATGCATGGCATATGGTTTCAAAGATATTTTGGACTGTTATATATTATCACTGTTCAATTATATTTCTGTTGGGCTATTGCTCACCCTTGCTTTATTTATTTATATCACAACAACAGCTAGATCAGATGGCCGCGCAAGGCGCACACAGCGTAAGCAGGTGTCAACCGTCAGAAGTTTGCCGCTAAGGTCTTGGCTACCTTTGTTGAGGATGCAACTACTGGTAGGCTAGTTGTTAGCAATTGAGCCTCAAATGTATTTATATTATGGTATCTATTAATGGATGGCAAAGAGTATGTAATTGTACAATTGTAATTCTTTGGGTTGTAAGAACTCAAACTTGTGATTAATAATATTGTTGGTTACTCTGAATTTATCTCTGGGACTATAACGGGTGTGTTTTATGTTGTTGTTTTGGGTCACAAGGTTGTAATTTAAATTATGTTGGTTTTGTGGTTGGATATTGAGACCGTAACGACCAGATCCCTGACCCTGGATCTGGGGGTGTTACAATAATGATCTGTTGACAACCTCTCAGACCTATCCTCTCTTTATCACTACTCCAGGACATCAGCTCTTACAGGACAAGAGACTGGTTAACAACTAACTAGAAACAAGGGCCGGCAACTAACAACCTTGAACAAGACAAACACTGGAAAAGACAAGATAAATAAAGACTACATAGCTAAGAAGACTGAACTGCCCTTAACAAACAATGCAAGGGAACAAAAGTGATGTCTTTTGTTGCTTCCATATTACTCCCCCTCAAGCTTAGTGATTTGATGTTGTGACTGAACTCCAAGCTTAGACAAAAGATAGAAATGTTGCTTAGCTGAAAGCCCTTTGGTGAAGACATCTGCGAGTTGAGAGTGAGTTGGAGTGTGGATAGTAGTAATTGTTCCTGAATTGATTTTGTCCCGAATATAATGACAATCAACTTCAATGTGCTTGATCCTCTCATGTAGCACATGATTGGCAACGATGGAAATTTCTGATTTGTTGTCACAGTGTAACACAGCAGGAGGAAGGTTAGTGATGCCCAGATCTTTTAACAAGGCCTGCAACCAAGTAATTTCGCAGGAGGTTAACGCCATTGCACGATACTCTGCTTCGGCAGATAATCCAGCAACTACAGTTTGCTTATTTTTTTTCCAGGAGATTGGACTAGAACCAAGTAGAACACAGAACCCAGTAGTAGAACGTCTATCACTGTACGCGTGCAATTCTGCAGCAGAGTTGAATGCCAACAAGATGCCTTGAGCAGTAGTTCCACGTAAATACTTAAGTAAATGCAGGGCAGCTTGCATATGAGCTTCACATGGGTGTTGCATAAACTGAGTTAGGATGTGCACAGTGAATACAATATCAGGCCGAGTGACTGTGAGATAGATTAATTTTCCCAAGAGACGTTGATAAGGATGTGGATCCCTCAATGGATTGCCCATTTCTTTGGTGAGTCTAAGATGAATATCAATAGGAATCTTCATTGGTGTAGCAGTGTGCATGTTGAACTCTTTGAGAATCTCAATAAGATTATGTGTTGAGACACAAAGAAACCTGCTGCACTTCGATCCACTTCGAGATCCAAAAAATAGCAAAGTTTACCCAAATCTTTCATGTGAAACTTGCTAGAAAGCATCTTCTTGAGATCATCAATTTCAGTTCCAGAATTTCCAGCTATCAAGAGATCATCCACATAGGCCAGAATAAGAGTGATGGAGTCAGAATTCGTAAGAGTGAACAAGCTATAATCAGCTTTGGATTGCACAAAGCCAAGACTAATCAGAGTACTTGACAACTTGGAGAACCAATTTCTTGGTGCTTGTTTCAGATCGTACAAGGATTTTTTAAGATGACATACCATCACAGATGTTGTGTTGTGTGTGAATTGAGTGGTTTCTTTCGAAATTCTGCATCCGAAGTGAGTGTACCCCAATGGCAACTTCATATAGACCGTCTCTTCCAAATCACCATGCAAGAATGTATTAGTAACATCCATTTGCACCACCATCCAGTCATTGACAGCTGCTACTGCCAAGAGAGCTCGAATAGTAGCCATTTTAGATGCTGAAGCAAAAGTGTTTTCATAGTCAATTCCATACACTTGCTTGCATCCCAAGATCACTAGCCTTGCTTTGTACCTTTCAATGCTCCCATCTGCCTTAAATTTTGTTTTATACAACCATCTTCTCCCTATTGCCTTTTTATTAGGAGGCAATGTTGTTATTTCCCAAGTATCATTCGCCTCTAATGCTTCTAACTCCATGTTCATAGCATCGATCCAGCACTGCTGTTCAACAGCTTGATAAAAAGTCTTTGGATCTTCAACAGATGTAATAGAGTGAGTAAGCACTGGAATGTAGATGGCACTGGTTGATCGACCACAGTTGTGCACAAAGCAGTAGGTGTGGGATATGGTTGAGTGACATAAGCTTCCATCCAAGCAGGTGCTTGCTTTCGCCTCTGTGACCTTCTGACCCCCATGTTTGATGCATCATTTTCAGGAACCTGTGCTGTCTCAGTTTAATTAGGTGGTTCTGTTTCATCAGGAGATTGATCACTAACAGGTGTTTTAGAGTCTTGTTGATCATCAAGTGACTGTCGAGGGAACTCATCCCAATCATAAACTGGAGCCTTTGCAGGCACCCCAACTGCTGGAATGGGATTCATATAGACATCAGTTTTGCCACCATTGAGGGGAAATATTTGCTCGTAGAATTTGACATCTCTATACACAAAGGGCACCATTGTGCTTAGATGTATAAGTTTAAATCCTTTCTTAGTAGCTGGATATCCCACAAATATGCATGGCACAGCTCGTGGCTTGAATTTATCAGTGACTGGGCAAGGAAGAGAAGCCACAGCTAGGCAACCAAATGCCTTTAGCTCATTGTAGTGAAAGGGTTTTTTGAACAACATTTCATAAGGACTCAAATGGTTCAAAACAGAAGAAGGTGTTCTGTTTATGATGTACGCAGCAACTAGAACGTAATCTCCCCAGTGAGATGCAGGTAAGTTTGACTAAAATTTCAAGGCTCGTGCAACCTCTAGAACATGTCTGTGCTTCCTCTCTGCTCGGGCGTTTTGCTGTGGCCTGTGAGCATAGGAGGTTTGATGTATGATTCCATGATCAATCATAAACTTCTTTCAGGTCTGATCACTGAATTCAGGTGCATTGTCACTTCGAATAGTTTTGATGGAGTTGTGGAAATGTTTGACAATGTAATTGTAGAAGTTTTGAATGGTTTGACTATAATCAGACTTATGTGCCATCAAGTAAAGCCAAGTCATTCGAGAATGATCATCTACCAAGGTCAAAAAATATTTATATTTTTGCTTGGTATACACCTTGTACGGTCCCCAGGTATCGATATGAATCAAATCAAAAGGTTTTGAAGCATGAGAATGACTCAAGGTGTAGGGTAGCTTTGTGAACTTTGACATAGGACAAATCAAGCAGATTTTAGGTTGGTGAGGGATAAAAGGTTTAACACACTTGACATGTTTGAGGACTGAATCTGAGGCATGTCCAAACCTATTGTGCCAAGTGGTGTACATGTCATCAACAGTTGCATTTGAGTTGGACTGAGAAGTGACATTACACACTTTACTATCGGCTGGTATTGAGGTCTGGTTACTCAAATAATATAGGTTATTTCTAAGTGGACCAAAACATACTGTCTCCTTCGAAACAGAATTGACTACCAGGCACTTCTTTGTGCCAAACAAAACATCATATTTGTTATCTTTGCTGAGTTTAGTGGCCGACAATAGGTTATGTGTGAACTGAGGCACAAACAAGACATTTAGCAATACAAGACCACAATTTAAGACAGTATCACCAATGTGAGTTATGTGTGCAGTGGCGCCAGTAGGTAATTTAGTCGTGAGATGTGAGGGTGTAGACATAACATTGTGTAACAGACTCAAAGAACATGCCATGTGATCAGATGCACCAGAATCCACTATCCATTCTTGTGTTACAGATCGAATGTAATTGTTTGTAATCATACCTGAAAAAGGGGTGTCAAATTCTTCTTGAACATTTTGTGCACCAGCGTTTCCAGGTATAAGCTTAAGAAGTTGTTCGAACTGTTGATGTGTAATGACCATGTTAGAGTTGTCTCCTCTATCACCTCCAGTACAGTTTACATTGTTAGCCAATGGTGCATTTCCAAATCTGTTTCCTGGGCTTCTCTGTCCACTCCATCTACCAGCATTGCCTCCTCCTCTTGCTGTTGATTTACCCGGTTTACTGTACCATTTTGGGTAACCCACCACTGTGTAACACTTGTCAGCCAGGTGACCTTGACGTTTGCACACAGTGCACACCACTTGTTTGGGTGTGTTCATGTTCACTCCCCTACTAAACATGACTTATATTTCTTTTTCGCCAGAAATTTGCAGAGTGTTTCTTTGTGACTCTGTTAACACAAAATCACGCAAGCGTACGTGGTCACAAGTAATACAGATATATATAAGTCAAGTTCGTTCCCATAGAGATATGGTTTTGGTTTTAATTCAGTTATTGTACCTATCCAACAATGTATTGTTTTAATTCAATGCTAAGACAATTAACAAGATTGGGTTTTGATTAACTAAATTTAACTAAGAAGCAAATTAACAAACTAAGAATTAATTAATCAATGCGAATTAAAATCGAATTCTTATATGAGAATAAACATGGGATCCTAACTTCATTAAATACTTCGCTTAGATCCGACACCTTTAATCACTATATGCAATGGTTATGATATTTGATCAGACAACACAGAACAAGTATAGGTTACCTATCAGTATACGAATACCAAACTACTCAGACATCCACAAAAGAGATAGAAGATGGGTAGACACCAATTATGTTTAGACCCTATATCTCTATAAGATTTGAAAACATAATGGTTTAAGCACAAGTTATCCATATTGATCACATAGGACAACATAATATATCTTTATTTATGCTACAAATCACGATGTCAAAACATACATAATCCTATGCTAGCATGGCAAGTTCTAAATCTTAAGATCCACTCTCGCTTCACAAAAGATTAACACGCATCTAACAATTAAGCATAACCATACGAGGATATCAAGAATTCACCACACATAAATATTTTAAGCAATAAAACTACTAAGCTACATAGATAAATCCGTTAGAATCCCATGACAACGATTAGTTCATAATCGAACCGCTCGTCATCATGGTATCTGATGAAACCATGATAATAAACAAAGTCTGAATGAAAATAATTATGATTGAGTAATAAGGTTTAGAAAATAAATCCAAATCTGAAGATCCAAATTATCCTAATAGAAGAAAACGAAAGATGAAGTAGATCTAGATCTCCGTTGCTTGTCACGAGCTTTGTAAAATCCTTCTCCAACTTTTCTCCCTTGCTTCTCTGACAAAACGTGATTTTCTTGATGCCTAGATGTGTTTATATAGCCCCCATGTCTTGTTCAGCAAGAAATTCCTCAAAACAGAGTTAAAATAGAATTTCTGTAGTTCGGCACAAAATACGTTTCCTAAACTGATTCTGTTTTGAAGGAAAATTCGTAACTGACTTTTCTTCAGTATTTCTGGATTGTTCCAGTTGTAATTGGACATCTGAACCACTTTAGAATGAAAGATAATTCCGTTATCTTCGCGTGAACTGTAAGATCGTCCAAAACGGACTTGTAGAACTCAAGATATGGCCAAAACAGCGAATCAGAATTTTTAGGACAAAATTTCCGATTTTTCAGAACAGCCCCGGGCCGCAGCGCACCATTGCAACTGCCCAGCCAGGCCGTAGCGCGCCCCTGCGCCTACCCGGTGCAATTTCTTCGCCATTTCGTCGTTTTTCTACTATTTACTCCTGTTCTTTCAGCACTAACTTCCTATCCACACCAAAATCACGAAAAAGCAAACCTTAACCAAATGCTTTACAAACCTATACAACTAACCAAAACACATCAAAAATACGACAAACTTGAGGCCAAGTAAATCAATTTAAGCCGAAACGAAGCGTTCCAAGTGGATATAAAATCCACTTATCAGACTCTTCTTGCTGAATGGCTGCAAAAGCCATTTCAACACTTGGTAATGAAGATGACATCAGCAGTTGGCTCCTTTGTGGTCCAAAATTATCATCCAATCCATTCAAGAACTGGAACAAGTGAGATTCATCTCTTTTTACCTGAATAGCTTTCATCAGGTCGTTGATGTCATCTGTTGAGGCAACAATGGTAGGTAAACCACTCATTGTCTCCAATTCATCCCACAATGCAGTCAGTGCAGTGTAGTATTCAACCAGAGGTTTGCCATTCTGTTTGAGACTATACAAATCTTTACAAAGTTTGTACTTTCTTGGCCCATTAGTCAAATTGAATCTCTTTTCAAGCTGCTTCCAGATCTCTGCAACAGAGTTGATGAACAATACCGATGTCTTTATTGCATCACTGATATTGTTGTGTATCCAGGACAACACCATATTGTTGCAAGTATCCCATTGAATGCCTTCTGTGACATCAGTGGTGCTCTTGAGTTCAGTACCTTCAACAAACCCTAATTTTCTCTTCGAAGCTAACTGAATCTCCATGGCTCGTTTCCATGTGCGATAATCAGCTGCTCCTTGAAGTTTTGTCACACTAATGGACGTAGGCCCATCAGAAGGGTGAATAAATAAAGGGTTTTGGAGGTCTGCAAAAGAGAATTTACTACCGGTTGCCATGATTAAATCAATGAACAGCCTTGGTGATAATGAACAGATGAAAAGTGATTTTCTTTATGTTATCAACACTTGCAGCTCTGATACCATAATACTTTTGAAGTTGCATAGTGAAGAATAACAAGAAAACACTAGAGATAACTTTTGGGAATTGTATTGATTCAATAATGATCTGTTGGAATATGCTTCAATATTTATTGAAGACTGATTTGGTGGCAAGAATCAAGTCAAGAATAAATTTCAATAATGTTTCTATTTATTTCTAAATTTCAGTTTTTATTTTGTAAGCCTATATAAAGGACTTGATCCTTAGGTAATAAGATGTACAAAACCTATATCAAATATATATCCATCTTCATGCACATGTCTTCTCCTACTATGTCTCTCTACTTACTTATCTATAAACCATAAAAAGCAACATGGTATCAGAGCTCTCTTCTTAAGGGACCTATGCTTTTGATAAAAACACCATGACCCATAACCATATGCAAAAACAATGCCCATAACCATAACCATAACCATATCCACAACCATAACCATATATAACCATAACCATAAACATAAAGCTTGTCTATATTCTAAGTCATGGAAGCCGATTCTAAAAAAATTAGAGTTTGCTCCTGAAGTATATGATGGAGACGACTATAATTCGTGGTCGGTATACATGAAAAGAATCTACAAGGAAACAAGAAAAAAACAAAAACAAAAGCAATGCATTATAGTATGAAGATGATATTTCTAATATTGATTTGAACATGGCAATAAAGAAATATTGAAGCAAGGAGGAGTGTTGGAATATGCTTCAATATTTATTGAAGACTGATTTGGTGGCAAGAATCAAGTCAAGAATAAATTTCAATAATGTTTCTATTTATTTCTAAATTTCAGTTTTTATTTTGTAAGCCTATATAAAGGACTTGATCCTTAATTAGGTAATAAGATGTACAAAACCTATATCAAATATATATCCATCTTCATGCACATGTCTTCTCCTACTATGGCTCTCTACTTACTTATCTATAAACCATAAAAAGCAACAGATCTGTTGACAACCTCTCAGACCTATCCTCTCTTTATCACTACTCAAGGACATCAGCTCTTACATGACAAGAGACTGGTTGGCAATTAACTAGAAACAAGGGCAGGCAACTAACAACCTTGAACAAGACAAACACTGGAACAGACAAGATAAATAAAACTAGCTAAGAAGACTGAACTGCCCTTAACAAACATTGCAAGGGAACAAAAGTGATTTCTTTTGTTGCTTCCATATTAGGATTCATGCCACTATCCAGTTATTGACAACAATTCTGACTCTGTGACTCAATACATTTCAATATCCATCCAAGTCGACCATGCAGTCCTGGAGTACTAGTCATGAGATTCATCATCAGGAGGAGGCTTAACCATTTCAAGATCAATTTTGTCAAAATCAAAACCGTTAAGCAACCAATCCCAATCATGGAAATGGCCTTCGTCTGAACAACCAGTGTGTCCATTGTAGTCTTTGCACGGATCGTTGCTGTGCCAAAATGGCAAAGACTTCAACTTTTTACATACTAGGTAAATAGTTGAAGAAGAAAAATTCTTGGTTGATGTACTTGGAGTAGGAAAAGAGGATGGAGAACAATTATTAGATGGTAGATGATCGGACAGAGGTGGGATGACAATTTCATGGGGTTGAATCATGGGGATTTGGTCTACCGAAAACGCAGTGTCTATTGTTAAGTTTCCCCCGGCCGGATTAAGGTTATCACTGTTTGGGATGATCGGTTCCTCCAATAATGGAGTCTCATCAATTCCTCTAATTTTATGTTGATCACGCAGTTCTTCTCTACTTTTCCTCACTTTTTTTCGGGATTTGTTACGATGATCATCAGTAGGAGAACGAGGGAGAAGTGGGTTGTGAGTGATAGAATCAATTCTCATGTTGTGGAAATTTTTCTTGATGTGGTTATGCCAGTAGTTCTTGATGTAATTATCAGTTCTTCCTGGCAAGTGAGAAGCAATCTTGGACCATCTGCGGAAATCACAAACATTCTTGAGAGTATAAAGGAAACATACATGTAATGTAAATATATATAAACACAACTTGGCAGTCGCAGAATATAAAGGAAACACGTACGTACTTATTGCCTAATTGAGAGTGAAGATGAATGACAAGGTTCTCCTCTTTTTTAGATAATTGGTCATTCTTGAGATCAGGTCTTAAATAATTAGCCCATCGAAGTCTGCAACTCTTACCACACCTTAGTAGTCCTGCAGTACGTAATTAATTATTATGCAATCAGTACTCATTGGCGAGATTCTATAATTTCCTATCTCACTCGGACATTTTTCATACATGTTAATAGTTTCTAATCTACCTGCACGTTGTGGAACTGTTCTCCAGCAGTATTTAGTACCATTGATTTGAATAAAATCCCGGAGCTTCTGGTCCTCGTCTACAGTCCATGGACCTTTCTTTAACCCAATCTTGTCACAGCATGGTCTCCTTCCCATTTTATATAATAATTAGGTGCAGGTAAAGGGCCAGAAGAGGTGAGAAAAATCTGGCTAGCTAATTGAGCTACGTACCAGTGCATAATATTTCTACAAGAGGTAAAGGCAGGCGCACATCATTAAAACAACAAACCAGCTCCTGTTATATATAGGGACGGGGAGACGGTTGGAAAATTATATATTTTATGAACATAAATACATAATCAACTAGTATTATATGTTGGTAACAGGTCAGCGGCAAGCGTTTTTTACAAATATTCTGTACTGCAAAAATTCCTATTGTACACCTAATTTATGATACGATAAATTTTAACATTAGCGATTCTCTTATATGTTTACCAATTCTTTGTTGATTGACATGTTTTTATATGTTTTCTGACCTAAAATCTTTTAAGAGATTAAGGTTCAAACTTTTCCTGAAATTAAAAAAATTTACATACAAATATAGAAGATCATTATTGTAATTACAGAAGATTATATGCATTTACAAAAATGCCATTAGTATTTTATATGAAAATACACTAGTGCCTCAGGTAAAGTTCCTGAGGTAATCTCAAGAACCTTTTTCTCATCTTTTAATATACATATTATTTCATTTATACTCTTGTACTATAGAAACATATAATTATAATTTTTTCTTATATTTGGTTGCTTTAGTTCAGAAAATTAAATCTACGTAATTTTAAAAAATTTATTCCCGAAAGTAAATTATTTTGAAGAAACGGAGTAATCTTATTAATTATTGATATTTTGATACCTGATTGTTGCCTCATTATTGCAACCCTACTGTATTTACCTGTCAGTCAATAATTGATCTATTATTAGTCTTTACAAAGTCTTCGTTCATGACCTACTTTTTCCACAGTTATGTTAATTAAAATAGGGTTCGTGTTGTGTGTTCAAGGACACATGCTAAGAATTCGTGCTTGATGAATTGTCAAATTTTGATTGGTGAATATTTATGTGAATGCAGGGGACTCATCATTAGCTCCATCAATTAAAATTTAACAGCTAATTAAACTAGCACGGATTCTTAGCATACGCTAAAAAATTCGTAATTAAAATGACTATTGACTACAATTATGTCCGGATAAACCAGCATTAATGTTATTCTTTCATGAACGTACACCACCTACGTACGTATATTCGTGTCTAAATTATTACTAACAATATTTATAAGAGAAAAAGGATTCTGAGATGTATTTCAGGTAATTTTTCCCGAGATACATGTAAAATACTTTTAAATTCTGTTGGGCTCGCAGAGAAAAATGATTCTGAGATGTATTTCAGGTAATTTTTCCTGAGATACATGTAAAATACCTTTAAATTCTGTTGGGCTCGCAGGGCCAATTAAAAAATCCTGAATTTACTAGAATGCCCATCTTATTTTTACATATAAAAGATGTGTATCTCAGGAAAGTTACCTGAGATATATCTCAGGTTCCCTACTCACTATTTATAAATCATCATGAAACTATATAAAATATTGAAGGTAAACGGGTCGAACATGCAGAACTTTAAGTAAATTACTAAATTTACACGTACTGTAAAGTTTCTTTCGGTAAGTCAGTAACTAGAATTGAAATAGTACTGTAAATTTACACGCGCGTCAGTCTATTATGGAATTTGTGGTAGAATAATTGGAGTAAGTTTTACTAAATAGGGAAATTTTCAATGGTGCCCTTCTGTTATTGACTTTTCCAAGTGGTGCCATTTCGTGTTTTTGACTTATAAGTGGTACCCTTATAGTTTTGACTTTTTCATGAAATACTATTCTATCAATCAAAATGTTAGTATCTGAAATTCTCAATGGTACCCTTGTCAGTTGAATAATGAAGGGTACCAACAAAAAAAGGGTACCATTGGCAAAAACCAAAAGTACAAGGATACCATTGAGAATTTCCTACTAAATATACAAATTGGTGTGCTGCACATACATCACATGTAAATCTTTTTTGTGTCAATTTCGAGTACCCCGCAAATATGTGTGATGTATATTGTTCTACGACTAAATTGCAAAATGCATTTTTTTTGGCACAATTCAAAATTATTTTAGTATTTATATTTTTGGTAATTGCATGTTTTGGTGATGCATTATGCATCTTTTTTGTTTTTTTTTATCATTGCTGTTAAAAATTTTGAGGAATAATTTAATAAATTAACAATATTTAATTACATTATAAATACACGTCAGAATCAAGTTTTAACGAATTGAGAATTTTTTAAAACATATGCTGAATGAAATGTTATGAACATTTTTTATTATTTCGAAAATAGTTCGAAATATAATATGAGGAACACCGGTAACGAAAGTTATGGGCAATTGAAAAGACAATCTGAATCATAAAAAATCTTCAAACTTTATTGTGAATAGAATGTATTAAGAAATTTACAAAAAATTTCAATCTCTAACTTTTATTCTAAATATTTGGGAGAATCATGCTATTTTTTTATATAATAATCTATATTTTTTTGTTAATTTTATTATATTTTAAAAATTCTAAAATTCTGAAATATTAATATAGGAAAATAATTATAATAAAAGGGTTAAATTTTACAATTTTTTTAGTCCAAAAGAAAAAATGTAAGGCATTTTTATTCAAGAATTCATGTGTACAGCATTTCATACTTTAAAAATTAAAATATAATTAAATATTATTATTTTATTAAATTATCCTTTGTTTTTAAAATGTAGCAATAAAAATTAAAAAAAATAATGCATATTATAGCACCAAGTCTAAAGATGTTAACTGCAATTAATTATCTAATTTATATACCAAATAATTCTGATCAAAAACACATGTATGCAATTTACTATTTATGGGTCATTTGGCAAATCTGAATGTATATTTCTGAATCATTAAAATTTTGAATCATTAATAATCTGAATTCTGAATAAATAATACTATTTGATGAAAATTTGTTGAAATATTTGAATGATACACATTTACCTTTTTACAATTATAAACGTGCAGTTTTATTTTACAAGTACCTTTAATATTCCATTTGAATGAACTAATTATAAATTCAATTCATATTTTAAATTAATAAACTAGACAATTTATACTTGCAATTTCCACACTTCTTTGTAAATTATTTTTCATTCTAATAGTGTTTGGATGTACACTACTTGCAACCTTTTATATCAAACACATAACTAAGGCAGAGTGAACATTATTCTACCCCCATTTTATCTTTATAACGCTCCAGCATGATTTTTTTGTTTGAATTATTAAGAAGTTTTTTAACGATTAAGAAGAAAAAAAGAAAACCCAAACAATCTTAACAAATCTTAAGCGTTAAAATAAGCTCATTAAGAATGATTAATATGAAAACAAATGACTTGTCCTATATATAGGTAGATCCTTTCAGCTTGGTCTAGTCTAGACTTTCGTGTTTTGTCCTGTGAAAAAGATCAGCCGGTGTACGTTAACTTGATGGCCCAACATTTTTGACTAAAAATGGTTGAGTAGGGGTTCCTTGAAAGTTAAAAAAAGTACAAATATTTATAGTGTCCAGTTAGGGAATATATGCACGTGAGAATCAGTCATTGTAATATTTAGATAGGAAATGCTAGAGTTTTAAAATTAATCCTAAATTATTTTTAAATATTTATTTGTTATATTATAATTGATAATATGAATTTCATATATAAAAAAATTTCATATCTATTTGAAAACAAATTTGAGATCCTTTTCAGGTATGTAATATTACTCATTTACAATTCAAAATTTTAAACACTTTCGGTTGTTCTGTGATAACTTCTACGACTGATTAGAGGCTTCCGACTACTGTTGTGTGACGTTTCACCTGAGTTTGGGTATCTGCAAAACAATGCTCGTCCGGGGGTGGTGGCCGTCAAGCACCTCCGGTGCAAGAATCAGTAATCGAAAATAATAATAATCAAGCTGGTAAGAGTGTATCCGATGTGAAGGGAGAGAATATGTAGAGAGCTTTTATATTGCTAAAACTCCCTTTTTACCTTATGTGCAGAATGGAGGTATTTATAGGCTAGGCCTTCCAGTTACTGTAGGCCACTTGGTAGCCGCAAAAGCTACAGTGAGCCCCACTTGGTAACCGCAAAAGCTACAGTGATTGGTGTGATCCTTCCTGACACGCCACCATTCTGCAACTGCTCGCTGTGCTGTTCAGAATCTGTCTGCTACGACTGGATGTCCTTGTGTTCCCTTGAATATTTTATTGTCCCCTGTCTTGTAGAGCAAGATATTTTGTACAAGAGTATTTTTCTAATAATATTTGTTGTCAAGTTGAGTAATTTAGGAAAATAAATATCTTATGACACGTGTATGGGAGTGACAAATGCTGTGTTGTAGGCGGGCACCTACTCGCGAGCGCGTGCTCGGCGAGTAGACCGTTTCTACAGCGGGTACCTATCATTCTACGACCATGGTGATTACTCAATGACTACGCCTATGGCCAGTGACGGACCTAGAGCATAATGCGAGGGGTCCAAAAATTCTTAAAAATTTCGAATCGCGCGTAGTGCGAATTTTTTTCCCACTAAATCATGCAAAAAATGAAATTTTTTCACTAAATCATACAAAAAATGGATATTTTTCACTAAATCATACAAAAATAAATACAAAAGAAGACAAATAAACCTAGAAGGGACCAGGAACAAGTAAATGATAGGGCATACATACATTTTTCATTTTTTTTTAATTTCCCCGGCCTAGGAGGGGCCAGGGATCCCCTCCCAGGTCCGTCCCCCCTCCCCAGGTCCGTCCCCGGCTATGGCTGTGTTACAACCAGTTTCCGTCAGCGTATCCGTTCGGTCGGACCTGCAAGTGAAGAAGAATGCGAGGGCGTTGCCCCCCGATTCACCTCCGGTGTGAGAATAAGTTAACTGGTTTTTGAAAATGAGTAATATTGAACGTAGAGTGTTTGTTCTGTGTAAATTGTGTGCCAGTGATTGAATGAATGATCTCAAACCTCTGTTAACCTTTTATTCTCTATTCTGGCAGCTATCGGAGAGTGGGACGAGTGGAGAACGTGTCCCACGTTCCCACGTTCCCAGGGATACATAACTGAATGGACCGTTGCAAATAACTGGGCCGAATGATATGGGCCTTCGCCAGTCTAGAGCCTCTCCAAACCAACACTCCTCATTCGGTGACTGGGCCTTCGGTCTAGCCCAGTAAGAAGTTGGGCCTCTAACATGTCCCTAGGCTTCGTTCGGAGTTATCCTCAGGACGAAGGCTAAAGCCCAAACCCATCTTCGGAATTCTGTCTTCGTACGTTTCCTTCGGATAAGGATGGCGATGGACAAGGCTGAGACGTCTCCTGGGAAGCCGTGTCCCTTTATGGCTGACAGCTGTCTGTCCTCGAGATATACGCCTCAATCCCAGCCGTTGAATTTAAAACGCCCACTGTCCAAACGTCGCGTCTTCTCTATTTTAATTCCACAGTTTCTTTCTTTCTTTCTCTTAAGCACATATCATTTCTTTAACATTCAAAGCAAAAACTCCCTCCAGAGATATTTCAACAGCAATTGGGAGCGTCGTTTCGTCACCGGAGGCCCCCAAATTGCCGATTCCAGTCGACGTTCACGTTCAAGAAGTCTATCCCCACGAACTCGATCTTATCAGAGATCTCAAACAAACCAGTAAGTTCCCATTATTTCTCTTCCTTTTTCGATTAATCGCGCACTTGTATCACTTTCATTCCTGCTTCTGTATATATATCTGCATTTCGTATCCATACACACATGTATGTATTTGTGTGTACACATATGCATAGTTACCTATGCAGTTTATTTTTATCATTTTGAGTAGAACACGCGCACGCCTTTTCCTTTTAATTTCTGTTGTGTTGCTCTGGTATAACCCTTTACTTGAATCTTGGGACTTGCTTGGAAGTTGTCTGGGTAGAGACGTCCTTCGGGATCTTCAAACCCTGAGAACTCCCTTCGGTCTGTCCCAATCCCTCGTAATTTTTAGACGATCCTTAATTTGCTTTGCCTTAGATTTTAGGATTCCCCCGACCGATCTTTGGCCTGCTGTACTCGGGCTTTTGCTTTCCCCTTTTTTTTTTCTTTTGTCCGAGTACAAGGCTAACGTCTCTTCATTTCCGAATGCAGGGACATGGATCGGTCAGCCGAAGGCACTGGTCCTTCGGAGGTCTCCCCTTTCAATGATAGTGAATTGTTCCCAGCCGCTAATCTCCGATCGACGCTGACCGAAGGAGACATTGAGCATTTTAATGCCGATTATCACGTAGAGCATAATGTCTGGTACTTCTTCGCTCCGAGGAAGAAGGACCGCATCTGGCACAATCCTGAAGTTCCACCCCTCTATGGGGGAGGTCGAGCTACAGGAATATCTGAAATGTCATTCAAGTGCGGCTTTCGGTTGCCTATGCTACATCTCCTGAAGAGCATCCTGAAGCAGACGGGGATTGCCATCGGTCAGCTGGACCCAAATAGCTTCTTCCATATAAACGCCTTCCAGGCTCGGTGTCGGGCGTTGGAGATGACTCCCAGGACGATCCTGTTTTGGCATCATTATGAGCTCCGAAAGAACCCGAAAAGTCAGGGTTATTACACCATCGCCCGCCGGACTGGTAGAGCTGACTGGGCTCAGACAAACTCCAGCAATAAAGGGGCTCATGAAAAGTGGGTCTTCCTTGCGGGACCCCGAATAGAGAAGTTTGGCCGCTGGCGAGAGATCGATCCGGCCATGCTGCAATATCCCGAACTCCTAGACGCAGACAAGCTGGAGTATCATCTTTTGTGCGATCTTAAGATGGATAGGGTCCCTCTGTCGGACGGTAGAAACAACGATTGGCTAATTACCCTTTGGGGTAGTGGTAACCCCCCATTTTTATCTCTGTTAATTGTTTACTCGTGGTTTGATTTTTGTTTCCTGCATATTTAACTTTTCTGATGCTTTGTGCAGTGTCTACCTTTCAAGAAATCGTGGACCGTAAGCGTAAAAAGGTGGCCGCAGCTGCAGCGGCTGCTTTGGTCACCGCTGAAGGCTCCACTCAGGTGCCCGAAGGAGCGAAGAAGTCCGTTTCTGACCGAACTCTGGTCACCACAACGCCAGCTCCTTCTCCTCCTCGGGAAGTGGAGCAAAGGGGAGCGAAGCCGAAAGTCCTGGCTGACCCAAGAAAGAGGGTTCGGTCGGACGAGGAGGTCCCGAAAGTGTACTCGCCCCAATGGGGAGTCTTGGAGAGCGACCAAATCATAGTTCCTGCTCCGGCTTCGTCTTCAGTTGTGGGTCCCGATCTGTGTCGGGGCCTCGTCCTTCCGGCCGATCGGCCGACGATGGCCAAGGCGAATGACCTTGAGACGTGTACGGAGATGCTAGCCCTCCTCTCCATGGTAAGCCTTCTTCCTTTATGCCATTACTTTATTCGCCTTTAGGTTTTTTGACCTTTTCCCTTGTTTATTTTCAGAGAGTTTCCTGGGCTGCTGTAGTCGCCGAACGGGTGGAGGGGATACAGGACAGGCTGGCCGAAGTTGACCAGCTGAAAGTTCGGGCTGTCAAGGCTGAAGGGGACCTTCGGAACTCCGACATTGAACTGGAGAGGGTCACCGGTCAAGCCAAGGCTTTGTCTGCCGATAATGAGGCTCTCAAGGAGCAGCTGAAGGAGTTGGACACCCTTCAGAAGCGTATCGAATGGAGAAACAAGCAGCTCAAGGCTACAAGGAAGAATGTGCAGAAGCTACAGAAGACCCTCGATCTGACTGAGGAGAGGTGCTTTCAGATGGGTTATGACGCTGCCATGGTGAAGGCGAATTCCCTTGGCTTTGATCATACTCAGATGATTGATGCTGAGGCTGGTATGACCGATCCGGTTGGCAGGGAGACAGCCGATGGTCCCTTGGTGGTCTCCTCAGGTGAAGATGAGGATCTTTCTGACTAGATATTTACTTTTCGCTATTTTGGTGGCCTTCGGGCTTTGTAATTTCTAGCAATTTTTGGGCCTTGTAAACTCTTACTTTGCCTTCGGGCTTGATGTTCTCGCCTTCGGGCTATTTGAATTATCCTTATTTTATGCTTCTTTTGGCTTTATTTTACCTTGGCATAGTCTGTATTCCATGCATCTTCGGTCATTTATTGCCTTGGCATAATTTTTGGACAATTTCATTTTCATGCATCTTTGGTATAACTCTACCTTAGCATAATTGTTCGTGTTTTATGCGTCTTCGGCTTAATTCTGCCTTTGGCATAATTACTTATATTTTTATGCCTCTTCGGTTGTTTTTGCCTTAGCATAATTTCTTGCCTTTTTATGCGTCTTCGGCCATTTTTGCCTTAGCATAATTACTTATATTTTTATGCCTCTTCGGTTGTTTTTACCTTAGCATAATTTCTTTCATTTTTATGCGTCTTCGGCCATTTTTGCCTTAGCATAATTCTTGCCTTTTTGTGCATCTTCGGTCGTAACCTAGCTGCCCCCAAGTATTTAAGGGGTTTTGTAAATGATTAAGGTCCCGTTCGGTCGGTGAAAAATATGTCTTCCCGGCCTTAATTGATGTCGAAGCAACTTAAATACTAAGACTTTTACAAGGACTCATATTTCATTCGGTCGGCCCCAAATATGGGTCCGTTAGGCCTTTATGATGTATTAAAATATTAAGCAAGATAAAGGTCGCATGTTTTATTTGGTCGGCCCCAAACATGGGTCCATTTAGCTTGATTTTGTGTACTTAACCGTTCGGTTATCAGTGTACTTGGCTAATAATGAATATGGAAATGGGGCAAACAATCTTTCATTAATTATGCATGCAAAGAGCTTGTACATAGTTTTAGATTACAGATTGATGCTCACTTAGGGAATTCGAAATTAACTTGCACAAAGCAAAATACTGAATGAAAAAGCTTAAAGAATACGTCCAGTAAGCTTATTGGTAAAAGCGACGAAGGCGAGTGGCGTGCCATGTGTTCTTAATTGGGCTGCCGTCCGAATGTGTTAATTTGTAGGTGCCCGGTCGAATTACTTCGGTCACCACGTATGGACCTTCCTAGTTGGGCATAAGTTTTCCTTGCTTGGTTGGCATGGAAGTTGCCAATTCCCGAAGGACTAAGTCCCCCACTTGGAAAGATCTCTTCTTGACCCCAGAATCATAGTGCTGCGCTGCCTGAAGCTGGTACCTTAGATTCCTTTGGTGAGCTGCTGCCCTTTCTTCCTCCAGTAAATCCACATTCGCCCGGAGTCCCCATTCATTCGTTTCTACGTTGAAGATCTGTGTTCGGTAGGATTCCAGGCCGACTTCAACAGGTAGAAGGGCATCCGTTCCAAAAGCTACCTTGAAAGGTGTTTCCCCGGTTGATGACCTGGCTGTCGTTCGGTAGGCCCACAAAACCCAAGGCAGTTCTTCGGCCCAAAGTCCTTTAGCTTCGCCCAGTCTCTTCTTGATCCCATCGAAGATAATTTTGTTGGCTGCTTCAATCGCCCCGTTCCCTTGGGGATGCCCGACTGAGCTGAATTTCTGCTGAATTCCAAACTTGGCAAAAAACTTCCTAAATTTGCTTCCGATGAACTGGGTTCCATTATCTGATACACATACCATAGGGATGCCAAACCTTAGGATTACTTGCTCCAACATGAATTTCTTTGCTGCTTCTTCGGTGATGACTGATAGTGGTCTGGCTTCTATCCACTTTGTCATGTAGTCGATCGCCACGATACAGTACTTGGCTTGTTTGGTGCTGGTAGGCAAGATTCCCACGATATCAACTGCCCACATAGCAAATGGAATAGGGCTGAGGACCGAAGACATCTCTTCGGGAGGTTGCTTCGGAATCGTGCTGAATAGCTGGCATTGCTTGCATTTCTTTGCATACTCTGTTGCGTCTTCTTTCATTTTTGGCCAGAAAAATCCCTGCCTAAGGATCTTGAAGGCTAAGGATTGTCCTGCCAAATGTTCTCCACAAATCCCCTCGTGAACTGTTTCGAGAGCTAACTGCTGTTCTTCTGAATCTAGACATCGAAGGAGTGGCTGGGTTGCTGATCTTCGGAACATGCGGCCTCCAACCAGGGTATAGCTTGCCGAACGATGTCTAACCTTTTGTGCTTCCCTTCGGTCGAGCGGCAAAGTCCCTTTATCCAAAAATGCTCTGATTGGGGTCATCCAGTTTACCCCTTGGTGGATTTCCATACACTGCTTTTTGTCTATCGAAGGCGTCTTCACTTCGGTCAGGTAAATTGATCCTTTAAGGTTCTGAGTCTCGGCCGAAGCTAGCCTTGATAGTGCATCTGCTCTACTATTGTTTTCTCTTGCTATTTGACTTAGCTCAAAGGATTCAAAAATCGTAATACTTTCGCGTACCTTTGCAGCATAAGCCTTCGTGCGGGGGTCTTTCTGCCCATACTCCCCAGTAAATTGCTTAACCACCAACATTGAGTCGCTGAATGCCCTCAAATGTTTTACCTCCAAGTTTCTTGCCAAGTCCAAACCCGCCAGTAGTGCTTCATATTCGGCTTCGTTGTTGGTTAAAGGAAAAGCGAATCTGATGGCTTGGCATATCTCGAATCCGTCCGGGCTGCTTAGAATTAAACCTGCTCCGCATTTTGATCCTGCAACCGAACCATCGACAAAGAGTTTCCATTTTCCTGGCGAACGGATGAGTTTCTCTTCGGGGGCTAAATCCTTCGGCCCCAAGAATGAACATTCCACTATAAAGTCTGCTAGAGCTTGTGCCTTGATCGAGGTCCTTGGAACGTACTCCAAATCATATTCCCCCAATTCGATCGACCAGGCAACAACTCTGCCCGAAGCCTCAGGTCTTTGCAAAATTTTCTTCAAGGGCTGATCAGTAATGACCTGTATCGTTCTCCCTTGGAAATAGTGTCGTAGCTTCCTTGCTGCCATGATCAGGCCGTAGGCAAGTTTTTCTGCATTGGGATACCTTGTTTCAGCATCCTTCAGTATGTGGGAGACATAGAATACTGGATGTTGGTTCCTTTCATGTTCCTTGACTAGAACGGCCCCGAGCGTTCGGTCGTTCACCGCCAAATACAACTGCAGGGTTTCCTTCGGGTCAGGTCTCATTAAGAGTGGGGCCTTCACTAGGTATTCTTTGACTTCCTCAAATGCTTTCTGACAATTTGGCCCCCACTTAAAATTCTTGGACCCCCGAAGCACTTCGAAAAACGGTAAGGCCTTTTCAGCCGACCTGGAGATGAACCTCCTCAGGGCTGCTAACCGTCCGGTCAGCCTTTGAACGTCCCTGATCATCTTCGGTGCCTCCATATCGATTACGGCCTTGATCTTTTCGGGGTTCGCCTCAATTCCTCGGGAGCTGACCATGTATCCTAGGAACTTCCCACTGCTCACTCCGAACGTACACTTGTTCGGGTTGATTCTCATGTTGTTTCTTCTGAGTGTTTCAAAACACTCCCTCAAATCTTCTGCATGATCCCTAAGGGAGGACTTGACAATCATGTCATCGACGTAGCATTCCATGTTTCGGTATTTGCGCCCTGAATACTCTGTTGATCATCTTTTGAAATGTTGCCCCCGCGTTCTTCAGTCCGAAGGGCATCTTGATGTAGGCATAGGTGCCATTTGGAGTGATGAATGCTGTCTTTGGGATGTCCTCGGCATTCATGGCGATCTGATGGTATCCGGAGAAGGCGTCTAAGAAGCTGAGTATTTGATGCCCCGAAGTAGCATCTATCAACTGATCAATGTTCGGTAAAGGGTAATGATCCTTCGGACAATGTTTGTTTAAATCAGTGTAATCTACGCACATTCTCCATTTGCCATTTGATTTCTTCACCACAACCACGTTCGCCAGCCAGTCGGGGTAATCTATTTCCTCAATGAATTTTGCCTCCAGTAGCTTTTCAACTTCTGCCCGAATAACCTCCTGCCTTTCCATGGCGAAGTTTCTCTTTTTCTGTTTTACGGGCTGGGCGTCGGTCTTGACATTAAGGCAATGTTTCGCGACCGAAGGATCCAGTCCCGGCATATTTTCGGGACCCCAAGCAAACACATCATGGAATTCCCTAATGACTTCAATAACCTTCTTTTTCAGCTCAGGCTCCATGTTTTTCCCAATTTGTATCATTTTCCTGGACTGGCCTGCATACAATTCTATGTCTTCGGTTTCAGCTGCTGGTTCGGCGATCGGACTAGACAAATCAGCTCCAAATTTCTCCAATTCAATATTCAGCAGTTGGTGGCTGCCCCCAGTTTCGGTCTCATTTCTTTTCCTCTTTCCAGCTTCGGTCATCTCGACGTCTTTGTCTTTTTCCAAATCTTCCAACATGATTATTCTGGCGGCTTTCTGATCGCCTCTCATTTCTCCGACTCCATGTTCTGTTGGGAATTTCAACTTCAGATGGGGGACAGAGGATACAGCCTGGAACAAAGATAAGGCTGGCCTTCCCAGAATTCCGTTGTACGGACTATCGACCCGAACGACATAGAACTTTGCTTCCTTCGCCACAGTGTATGGCACTTTTCCCATCATGACAGACAAGGTAATGGTCCCTTCTATCGGTACGGGCTGATTACCGAAGCCATATAAAGGTGCCTCGTGGCATGGTTCCAGTTGTTCGCCTCCCAAATTCATCTTACAATATGTTCGGTGATATAGAATGTTGACTGAACTCCCTTCGTCCACCAGCACTCTCCATATCTTGTTTTCCCCGATTACTGGGTTTATAACAAGTGGGTCTTCGTGCGGCCATATCACATCCTCATAGTCATCCTCTGTGAAGGAGATAGGCAATGGTTGCTTGGCTGAACTTGACTGGTACAGGTTATAGATCTGTCTGGCATACTTTTTCCTTGCTGTCTTACTATCTCGATCAAGCACTGTTCCTCCGGAAATTGTTCTGACCTCCCCTCGGTACTTCTCGGAACTTTCAGCTTCCTTCCTTTTCTCCTTGGACTCGAGTTTGTCCCTCAAGTCGCCCACAAATTGGGTCAGTTCCCCATCCTTGATCATCCTTTCAATTAACTTCTTCAAATGATAGCACTCATCGGTGTTGTGACCTTTGTCCCGATGGTAGTCACAATATTTGCTGTCGCTTCTTCTATTCTCAGGGGTCTTTAACTTGGGTGGTCTGACAAACCCAGGTTTACCCTTTATCTCATGGAGAATCTTCGAGATAGGTGTGTTTAGTGGTGTGAACACAGTACTATCCCTATCTCTTCTTCGTTCGGCCCCTTTGTCGGGCCTCGTATCATTCAGTCTGCTCTTAATGTCTCCTCGACCCCTTCGGTCGTCCCTTCTGTCATATCTGTCATTTTTCTTGTTCTCCTTGTACCCCCCAATTGATTCTAATTTTCTTCTAATAGCCTCTCCTCTCACATATATATCATTCAAAGATTTGGGAGGCATATCATAAAGAGAAGATCGAAGCTTCTTACCTTTAACAGGGTCGAGGCCTGCTGCGAGGAATCCAGCCGCCTTGACTTTGTCCAAGTTGGTAACCATACCGGCTTCCTCTTTGAACCTTGCTAAGTAATCACCCAAATCTTCGTTCGGTCCCTGCCTGCAGTGGATCAGGGCTTCCGTATCCTTCTCTCTTCGGCACAAATGTGAGTAGTGCCTCAAGAATTTTTTCTTCACTTGTTCATACGAGCCTATCGACCTAGGTCTTAATGACCTGTACCACATGGATGCATTCCCCTTTAGGTAGGTCTTGAACATCTTGCAGAGCATCACATCACAGTGCCCCATCCCAGTCATAAGTGATTCATATTTCTCACAGTGGTCTTCGGGGTCACCCTTTCCGTTAAATTCGTTCATCTTCGGGAACTGCCTTCCGGGAGGCGGTCGAAAATGTTCAACATCCTCGGTCACCACTGGCTCGTGGCTGACCTTTCTCTCTCCAAACATGGCCTTCTCGATCCTTCGGATGCGATCGTCCGTATGTGGACCCTCCTCCTCCGAATCGGAGGAATAAACTACCCTTGACCGGGTTCTCCTCGAGTTTGATTCAGAGTCCCCTGACACATCTTCATCATTTCTGGTTCTTGGCCTCTTGTCTCTTCGGTCATCCAACCCCGTGTCTTCGGCTTCTAGAGCCTCGCGGAGTGCCTTCTCCTGTAACTCGATCTCCTCCCTTTGGAGCCTTAGGGCTTCTAGCCTTAAACGGTCAGCCTCCCTCTTTTTGGCCAGACGTTCGGCCTCTCTGCTGCTCTTCTCTTTCTCTATTTCTTTCCGTTTCCCCTTGGCCTTTTGTTCCTCTCGCCACTTCATGAGAATCTCCCGTTGCTCTTCGGGAGACGGTATGTCCCCCTCTTCATCAAAAATCAAAAGCCTTGGGGTGATGGGAGGAGTGATACGATTATTTCCGGCCATAGTGCTATCGTCAGCTGTTGGTATCTCGGTTTCATTCGCCATTATTAACT
The DNA here is from genome assembly GCA_037693485.1 of Kitagawia praeruptora. NCBI lineage: Eukaryota > Viridiplantae > Streptophyta > Magnoliopsida > Apiales > Apiaceae > Kitagawia > Kitagawia praeruptora. The sequence continues at coordinate 26,220,056 of CM075352.1, read as the reverse complement.
GTATAATTCAACACAAACGTATCTCTACGTTCCCACAGACGGTGCCAAATGTTACAACCAGTTTCCGTCAGCGTATCCGTTCGGTCGGACCTGCAAGTGAAGAAGAATGCGAGGGCATTGCCCCCCGATTCACCTCCGGTATGAGAATAAGTTAACTGGTTTTTGAAAATGAGTAATATTGAACGTAGAGTGTTTGTTCTGTGTAAATTGTGTGCCAGTGATTGAATGAATGATCTCAAACCTCTGTTAACCTTTTATTCTCTATTCTGGCAGCTATCGGAGAGTGGGACGAGTGGAGAATGTGTCCCACGTTCCCACGTTCCCAGGGATACATAACTAAATGGACCGTTGCAAATAACTGGGCCGAATGATATGGGCCTTCGCCAGTCTAGAGCCTCTCCAAACCAACACTCCTCATTCGGTGACTGGGCCTTCGGTCCAACCCAGTAAGAAGTTGGGCCTCTAACAGGCTGATTGCATAATAGTACAAAAATCGTAGTCAAGGAATCCAGAGAACACGAAATGTATCAGTTCTGTATATACATTTTATTTGATACATGAAAACACCAATATAGATTTGCGCACAAATTTTTCTCGGTCACCGAAATAGAAAAAAGGCACATGCAATAACGGAGCAATCAAACACTAGGCAAGTGTGCAAGTTCACACTTGACAGTGTCGATCTGTTACAGCTGCTATCCGATCATGCAGTAAGGGTACGTTTGTGTATGCTTAGGCTGTGCCCTAAAAATTAAACCCTGAATGATGGGATCAGTCCTTCATTAATATGGGCGTAGGAAGATAGGAAAATTATACTCCCTCCGTCCCAATGAGATGTTAATATTTGTTTTTTGCACAGAAACCAAGATAGTGGGTATAATATTATTAAAATAAATGAAGTAGTGGATATAATAGTGATTTTATTGTTAAAATAAGTTAATGTTACGCCATATTTTCGGTTGCCTCTAATATCTCCGAAATTTCCAAAATACGAATCTAATAATAATTAACTTAATCCCCAAGTTAATTATTTCCTCTCTCTGAAACGAGGAATTATCTCCAATTTATGCTAGAAAATATTTCCAAACGATATCCTTCAAATCAGGAAGGTATCCCAACGCGAATATAATTCAAAGAGATAAAATCTACTAATTCCCAGAATACATCCCTTAACAATCATAGGGATTAAAAACCAATCCTTTAACAGAACTGCGTTGGCTTGATCCTTATAAATATAAGGTACGCAGGCATCTTGAAAAAGAATCCGACACATCTAACAAGTCGAGACACCTCTCAAGTCCAGCCCCAAACATCCAAAATCCCAAATACCCTATTTTCATAGTTTCGTTATTCCAGCAACCTCCGAAATTTGTTATCACCAAATTCCTCCGTTAACAATTGGCGCTAGAAAGAGGGCATATATTTTTTGATTGTGGAGGACAATCAATTCATACGCATGGGAGGTTATTATGGATCTGGAGCTATTTTAATGGAGGAGCAGAACGGTGGAGGCGGTGGATTTTTATTTTTAAATTATATATATTGTATCAGAGTAAAGTTCTATGGAGTACTGTTTAACTGGAGTACTTGGAGTACATATACGTTCAACATTCAAAATATTTTAAAATTTAGTATTTTGCAATCCTTGTTACATGAATATCATAATTTCATTGATAATCTTGAAAATCATGTATGTTTTGCAATAAGTTCATCTTGAAAATTCTTTATGTTTTGCAATCGGAACATATATGTTTTGCAACACAAATGTGTTTCGCAGAACAATTCGTTTTGCAATATTTTGTTAGCAAAACATACAAAATTTTCAAGATTTTCAATGAAATAATGATATTCACGTAATAAACTTTGCAAAATAATAAAGTTTGCAAAATTTCGAATGCAGAACATATATGTACTCCAAGTACTCCAATTAAAAAAGTACTCCATAAAACTTTACTCTATTGTATCATACGCATCATAGCATATATTGAGAAAAAGTGTGGCGCTATGAGAGCAGTTCGACATCCGGTGCAGCGACAAGATAATACAAATTCTTTTTTTTTTTGTGATAATGGCCAAGTGGCCACAGTGAAATTCTCATTCATGAATTGTAACCAAATACAATAAACGTACAAGGGGATTTATTCATTCAAGAAAATTCATCATCTAACCGAAAAGCACGCATGTTGCTTTCGGACGTTTAGACAATAAAATCTTCAAGTCTGAAAGGAAGAACCCCACGATAGAAAGGCCTCGTTAAAAAACCCTAAAGAGCAAAACCCTGTGGGAAAAAACTCAAGGGGGGAAAAAGAGTGCCCTCAAAATATAAAATACATCATTTTACAAATTTTCAAAAAATCAAAACTAATTGTTCCTTATGAGAGTCTCCATTGCCATCAGTTATTGTCGTATACTTGGTTTAATTTCCTTTTCATCTTAACTGCTCCATTACTACAAGTCACCACCTCTGCCTTATTAGCATACTATTTAGAATAAGACTTTAAAGTCTTATAATAGAAAGTCCATAAAATCCTGAAAAACACGAAACAAAGAGAACATAAGTCAATATATAAAAAGATTATATATTTTATAAAAATAATAAAGGAAAGTATATCCAAGAATAAATTATTATCGAACAACGTGTGTGTATATAATTTATAAAAAATGAAATAAAATAAAGTCTAACCAATGAAATCTTTGGTTAAACACTAAAGTAAATCATAAAAATATGACTTGAATATATAAAATAAAATATTAATAAAATAATATATAGATTACTTTGAATATATATATAATTATATAAATGTAGAAAAGTAAAACATAACTAGAATTTAAAAAGAAAAATCTGGAAAGAACACTTAAAACTAGATAGAGTTCCCTTCTAGAGAGAATTTGTTATATAGAGAATATGAGAAAATCACTTAAAATGCATTAAAATTGCCCTTTATATAAGGCCCCTGGCGGGGCCCTTTTACAAAATAATCTTATAATTCTATCCTCTATCCATTTATCAAAAAAAAAATTAATTTTTTTTTTAAAAATTAAAAAAACTGCTGCCTTGTCATCATTTTTTTTATAAAAAAAAATATTTTTTTTAATTTTTTTTTTTGGAATTTTTTTTATAAATAGATAGAGAGTAGAATTATAAGACTTTTTTGTAAAGGTGCCCCTGGCGGAGCCCTAAGAAATAAATGATTTAGATTGATTCTCTCATATTCTCTATATAATGAGGTCCTCTCTAGAATAATGGTCATATTAGTAATATACAATAATCTAACCAAAGGAAATCCTTTGGTTAGATCCATAATTAAATAATAAAATGAATAATAAGGTATTATTATTAATATAAAATACAAAAGTATCTAATTATAAAACTCTATTCTTTAATATGAATATGAGTAACAACAACGAATACATAATTATAAAGATGAAAAATTAGATAATAACTATCTAATATATAATAAATGATAGTAAATAAATTCAATAAAATAAATGACAATGCCTATTAAAAGCAATATAAGCCATCAAATATGGCCCCCAAAAATGGTACGACAATGCCAACTTTATGGTCACCAATAAAGGTACAAGATTGAGCATAAAAAGCACAAAATAAAGGACAATTCATCACCACATTTACCCTGTAGCTAAAATTATACTTTATTTGACTTCTTTTAGGAACATTACAAAATATATTCGGCTAAATATTTATAATTATTAAAAGATCATGTATTCATATAAAATTGATATTTAATCATGCGAGGGAGTTACAACAACCATTCAAGTCAGCATTATTAAAAATCATTAATACATATGAAGACTACGAGTTACAAGAACTTTAAAACACTAGCTTTAATCATGGGAGGGAAATACAACTATTCAGGATCAAGTCAACATTTTTAATTGTAAAAATCATTAATGCATATAAAGAATTAGGAGTTACAAAAACTTTGAAACACTAGCTTAAATTAAGCAAATCAGCATTTATAATTATTAAACCATTAATGTATATAAAGACCAAAAGAATTTACAAGAACTTTCAAACACTAGCTTAAACTAAGCAACAATACTTAATTTTTGTCTTGATTAAAGATTTTCATCAAATTAAACATAACAATTAAGCATATATCAAATAATTCAATTAAACACTAAAATTACAACCTATCGTAAAAATATTAAAATAATTAACAGATGCATGATAAACTTATGTGTAAAGTTTAGAATTACTATTACATCAAAGAGAATACCTGGACTAAAGTGTGTTTAGTAGTTCAGTTGGGAACAATTTAGAGGCACGCAAATCTCAATCATGTAATATTTAAAATGCAATCAATCATAGTTTAACCAAATGCTTGTACAAGATAATCAGTCTACATAAGCAAAACTAATTAGTGGAAGGAAAATATAGAGAACAATTATTACGCCAATTGGACAAATCGGGCAATCTCTCCCTTTCACATACACATCATGCAAATTCATATACAGAAAAACAAATTAAAAGATCATTACACAAATTAAACCCTAATTTTCCAACTAAGATAAACAGCTTATCAATTAAAATCATCTAAGATATGAAAATAAGAAAGAAAATACAAACAATTATAATACCGGACTCAAGAAACCGTGAATTCATCCAAAAAATTACGTAGACCTACTTTGTTACAAAGAGAGATTGATAGGGTACCATACTAAGGACAGATGAATTTGACGTAAGCATACAGATCGAGTGTAACGGATCGACTCAACCAAAGAATCGCCAGAGATCCATCTGCGTACAATCATAAAAGACACACATACATGATACATAATATGTAAAATATACAAGTACATAACAAACCTGAAAATTATAAGCACCGGGTGCAGCAGAATCGATAGGTTTTTTCCCATTTTCTGTATTTTGAATCCAGTAAACAAGAGCGATCCGTTTTGCTGATAGAAAGGTAGCCTCGATACAATGATAAACAATAAATCAAAATTCCTTAGATTTCCCAAGATTTTAATCTGATTTTAGATTTTAAAGACACCAACTTGAACAATATAAAAACTCTTTCAATTAGGAAAAACTGTTTGAGTATATATACCAGCAAGAATAATACTAATTTGATTTCTAAACACAGACACACAAAGAGATCTAATTAGTAATTACCCAACAAGTGTATCCACATATCTAGCTAATGCTCCAAGAACACCCATCCTGAATGTAACTGAATTTTTGATCTCTCGCTTTGTGAAATTGGGTTGAATAGAATGATTTGGTAGTCTGAAGATTATGTACATATAGAATGTGGAAGAAGCTCAGGTTTAGGAAAAGCAGGAAAGAATAATACAAGTTCTTTAAAGATAATACAAATTGGTGGGATCTACTACAAGTCTACAACACACAGGTTTGTACGTGAACAAGACAAAAGTGAGTCCAGCAAAATAACATGTATGTGGGGCCGCGCGTGAAGATGGAAGATGAGCCAAAGGAAAAAAAACAAGCAATTACGGAAGAGGAAGTCAAGATTAGGCTTCACAAAAACATGTTGCAAGTTGGATCTGCAAAAAAAAAAACAATTGGAAAAAACAAGTAAAGGTAGAATAGATGGTGACAGCAGAAGAACAAAAAAAAAATTGGCAGCGTTCGAAAATCACTCCGGCTCCTTCTTAAAAAATCGAGATAAGTTTTTTTTATTTATTTTAATTTTATGCAATTATATAAATATTTTATGTCATGCGTATTATATTTTTTTTATTAAAATATTTGCGAGATATGAATTATTTTCGATTAAATATTTTAGACATACTTAAATTAACATGTTTATTATGCATGAATTATGCCTTAAATTTATTTTATTTTGCATATACTACTGCATCATGTATATATGTCAGAAAATTATTTTCAAGATTTACGGATTAAATTTGTCAAAAAAGAAGACTTTCCTTCATAATATTTTGGAAGACCATTTTCTAAGGAGGGTTATATTTTTGAAGACCCTCTGTGATGAGGGTATTTTTTGATATTTTTTAGAAGACCTTTTGGGTGTTGTTGATATTTTTTAGAAGACCTTTGGGTGTTGCTGATATTTTTTAGAAGACCTTTGGGTATTGCTGATATTTTTTAGAAGACCCTTTGTGTGTTACTGATATTTTTTAGAAGACCCTTTGGGTGTTACTGATATTTTTTAAAAGACCCTTCGGGTGTTGCTGATATTTTTTAGAAGACATTTGGGTGTTGCTGATATTTTTTAGAAGCCCCTTTGGGTGTTGCAGATATTTTTTAGAAGCCCCTTTGGGTGTTGTTGATATTTTTTAGAAGACATTTGGATGTTGCTGATATTTTTTAGAAGACATTTGGGTGTTGCTGATATTTTTAGAAGACCCTTTGAGTGTTGCTAATATTTTTTAGAAGACCTTTGGGTGTTGTTGATATTTTTAGAAGATCCTTTGGGTGTTACTGATATTTTTTACAAGACCTTTGGGTGTTGTTGATAATTTTTAGAAGACCCTTTGGGTGTTGATATTTTTTAGTCTTTGGGTATTGCTTATATTTTTTGAAAGACCCTTCAAGTGTTGATGTTATCTTTTTTGAAAGAATCTTGGGATATTGATATGGCTTTGGGAAGATGACCTCCTCTAAGGAGGGTCTCCTTTATTTTTATTTTTTTTGTGTTAGACGACCTCCTCTAATTAGGAGGGTCTTCATAATTTATTTAAAAGACGATCTCCTCTAAGGAGAGTCTTAGTGAAAATGAAGAGAACTTCGGAAAATCCACCTCCTGTGAGGAGGGATATTTCTGAAATGGGGAACGACCTCCTTTGAGGAGGGTATCCCAAATTATTAAAGTCCTTGCAAAAACCGTACTTTCGGGGGGGATGTCCGTACTTCCGGCGCCTAATCAAGGCACGAGCTTCGGAAAATCCACCTCCTGTGAGGAGGGATATTTATGATATGGGGAACGACTTCCTTTGAGGAGGGTATCCCGAATTATAAAATCCTTGCAAAAACCGTACTTCCGGGGGGATGTCCGTACTTCCGGCGCCTCATCAAGGTACGATCTTCGGAAAATCCACCTCCTGTGAGGAGGGTATTTATGATATGGGGAACGACCTCCTTTGAGGAGGGTATCCCAAATTTATAAAATTTTGATGAAAATGACCCCCTTTGAGGGGGATACCCTCGAGAAGACACGGTAGATATGACCTTCTTCGACTGGATGATGATATTGCTCAAAATGCTTTGGATGACTTTATGGAATAATGTTTGGATGACCTACAGGATACATTCTCTCACACCTACAAAACTTATTATTTACATATCACATAATGTCTTATTTACATCTACATGCATATTACGGGCACCTAGGTGATCCATATTTTTTACTTATCTTCCTCTCATAGCTGTTTTAGTGACTCAGGAAATTTGGAAGATCGAAGCATTCTTAGTTCTCCATTGCAGCAAGCTACACTGAAGAACTGGGGGGTAGTTGTTACGCCATATTTTCGGTTGCCTCTAATATCTCCCAAATTTCCAAAATACGAATCTAATAATAATTAACTTAATCCCCAAGTTAATTATTTCCTCTCTCTGAAACGAGGAATTATCTCCAATTTATAATAGAAAATATTTCCAAACGATATCCTTCAAATCAGGAAGGTATCCCAACGCGAATATAATTCAAAGAGATAAAATCTACTAATTTCCAAAATACATCACTTAACAATCATAGGGATTAAAAACCAATCCTTTAACAGAACTGCGTTGGCTTGATCCTTATAAATATAAGGTACGCAGGCATCTTGAAAAAGGATCCGACACATCTAACAAGTCGAGACACCTCTCAAGTCCAGCCCCAAACATCCAAAATCCCAAATCCCCTATTTTCATAGTTTCGTTATTCCAACAACCTCCGAAATTTGTTATCACCAAATTCCTTCGTTAATAGTTAAGTAGTGGGTGTAATATTGATTTTATAGTTAAAATAAGTTAAGTAGTGGGTGTAAAAGTGTAAAGTATTGTTAAAATAAGTGAAGTAGTGGGTGTAATAGTGTTAAAACTTAATATTTTAGGAAATGTTAACAATCTATTGGGACATTCTAAAATAGAAAGTGTTAACAATCTATTGGGACGGAGGGAGTAACTACTATTATCTCCATATATAATAGCAGTTCTGGGTATTGATTAGTAGAAACTAGAAAAAAATGTGTTTACATATATTACAATCATTCAGGGACGAGAAGGATATTTTGGGGTTAATTTTGCATCAAAATTTTAAAAATTTAAAATAATTTTAATTTTTATTAATAAAATAAATTATAAAACAAAAAAATTATATATTGTGTTATCAACATTTAAGTATAGAATAATGGTTGGAAGCTTTTAAAATCTTTAAAAACATGTCAAAATATCAAAGCAAAAAACTAAAAAATTAAAGAATTAGAAAAGATTATAATGTTAGAGTTGGAAATAAAAAAAATGTAACTAATTAAGGGTTCTAGTGAAGAATACATAGACATTAATAAACATAATTAAGAACACAATACATATATAGGCCATTATTCCATAGAGAACCAAATTATATAGAGTCCAGAAGAGAACCCTCTCCATTAATATCACCCCTAGGATTAAAATAAATCCGACGGTTAGAATATTTTAACAATTAAAGGAAAATAAATCTGTATGTAAAGGTCAGTATATACACTCGATCAATTCTCTCTGTAATCTCTCCGACTATTCTCTCCGACGATGCAATCTCTCTGAAGATCTCTCTATCTATTGTATCTCTCTCACTCTCTACAATTTTAATCGAATTTATCTCTTTTCGGCGACCTCTCTTTGTCAATCTCTCTCACACTCTGTTATTTTCAATGAAAAGGATGAATTTTTCTTCAAATCAAGCTCAAAACTGTGAATCTACTGTTGATATTGAGTCTTCATCAGGTATCACTCTTCATCTTTCTTTTATTTTTATCATCTTTCTTTTTTTATCCTATTTAATCCGTAAATTTATGTACTGACATTGCTATTCTTGAGATTTAGTTTTGTACACATTACTTTTAATGAGATTTTTTCTTTTTGATTCCGTGATAAAATCAAAATAGTATGTTCATTAAATAATCAGTTGAAGTCCTAAAGTATATCCTACAGTTTCTGGTGCTACTATAGAATTTTAATTTAACGCTCAATCACTTAGTACCTTTTCATATTAGTTTTCTTTGTTTATTTTCGACAAAAGTTCATACCTATGCTTAATTTTAGTTGGATCGAATGTAGTTGACTTATTTTAACATCGAGTTCTGTTTGTTTTTTAAATTATGCGTCTTTGTCTTTAATATTTTCGTTGTTATATATATTTTTATGGCTCATAATAAGCAAATCTTATACTTAAAATTTTAGGTAGTCTTTTTAATTCTAGTATTCTACTATAGAACCAGAACAACAATTAGTTGATTTTATTGTAGAATTTTAGATGGAGCTTTTGATTCTATAGTGGAATCAAAATAGAAGTTCTGTAATATATTTTGTATATTTAGTTTATGAGAATGTTTTTTTTTGTGTTCTAGAATCGAATCAAAATTTAACTTAATTATATTTTATGTTAAAAATTTTACATTAGAATTGTTATCTATTTGTCCTAAGTTTGATCTTTTTAATTTGAAGTGAACGTTTGTTATTTTGCTTTATAATGTTACGATTTATTTAGTTTGTTATCTTGCTTTATATCACTTTCTTACTCATTTTGTTGGGATTAATTATCACAACCTACTAAAAGTATTATTAATATTATTCTGTCTAATATGAAGTGTTTTCAAGACATCATGAAAATTAGAAATTGGATAATGAATCTTTTTACCTGTGCATGGTCAGGTAGCTGGCCAGGGAGCTCGTCCTGGTAGGGGCCGCACACTCCCATTACGGAGATAACTATACGACTTAACTGAAGGTCTATACACTACTCACTCGAACGAAGCTTTACTGTAGCTATTTGAGTTGTATTCCTAATTTTTTGATGTAAGAATTGGTGTTTAGCGATGACGACAGTGTATTTAATTGGTGGATATGAAGATTCGTAAATATCTCTATTGACAGCGTAATATTATTTTTCACTACTCTTATGTGATATTTGTTGCATTGATTCTGATATCCTACATTGTCTTGCTATAAACCGAGTGACATTTCGTATGTAATTGCCTCTTTTGGCTTTGAAATGCTACAAATTGGCATTGATTTAGTTCTGTGAATAACAAACATACAAGTTCAGAGTTCGAGCTATAAAGAACCATAATTCCTATATTTATCAGTACGCTATAATTCCTATATTTTAAATCCATAATGTACGCTGCTGAAAAATACTTGACTTCATCTAGAATAATATAATATTCCTATACTTATCAGTTGCATAGAAAAAACTAATTCGTCAAAAACTGCTATTGACCTCTAAGGTTAATTCCAACATTTTAAATTGCAAGTAACTAATAAATTCATAGCCTGTAAAATATATTACACAAACCTTATCACAGATGTGAACTTACTGTGTTGAGAATAAGTTGTTTCTTTTTCTCAGCAATATGTCATATGTATACATAGTTTCAATATTATTGCCTTTGTGTCCCATACAGGATAAGGATCGCTGTTGTCATTAATTTCATACAAATTGTGAAGTTATGATGTTGTATATAGAGAACTGTTAAATTGTCTTTGTGCTATGAAGAATCTAGCATACATCAGATTGTTATGAAGCTTGACTTCTGTAATGTATGTTTGTTTGGAAGAAATATGTGCTTACTTATTATGTTTGAATACACAGCAAGCTTTTACAGAGACCGGTGACAATGTTACCTTAAAAATGTTACAAGAAAAGGCAATAAGAAGAAAGAAAACAATTAACCACAATTGAGGTGAATTACAAGAAGCAGAGGCTGAGATGGAGAAGCTATGTAAAATGAAGGACAATCTAGAAAAAGTTCAGCAGGTTTAAAAGGCACTTCCAAATCGCAGAAATGTGGAAGCAAATAAATGTAGCGCGAGTAAATCATCTGTTATCTTTGTTTCTGTAGCTGAAGTAAGATGTTGGATATTTTAGTGTAATTGGATTGACTAGTTGATCAATGTAATCGTAATGTTACATCGAACAAGTCGGGAGAGTGCGGAGTGCATGCTCTGTTCGAGTTCGTTATGATTTCAGTATTATTGCTTATGAGACATGTCTGTTGACATCAAACACATCTGTTAGAATGAGATGAATGAGATGTGTCTGTTGGGAAAAGACATATCTTGAGATGTGTCTGTTGGTATTAGACATGACTATTGGAATGAGATGTGTCTATTGGGAAAAGACACATCTTGAGATGTGTCTATTGGCAAAAGACACACCTGTTGACATCTATATATAGGTGTTGCATTGATCATTTTTAGTGAGTTGGTTCATTTGAAATTCACAACAAAACACATTCTCTTTTCTTGCAGAATTTCTGACTTTATCTGATTGAATTATTTGGGTGAACCACAAATAACTTCAATCTGAAAGTGTTCACACGACTTCAGAAAAATCCAAGTAATTACCCATATTCTCCAACAAAGATTGAAGTTATCTATTTTCTGAAGATGACGAATGCAGAATCTGCAAAAGATATGACAAGCAAGTTTGCAAAGTTGGACAAGTTTGAGGGTCAGGATTTTAGAAGATGGCAGAAGAATATGCATTTTCTATTGACGACGCTGAAGGTTGTATATGTTTTGAGTACCCCCATTCCAGAAGTGGTTGCGGATGAAACCGCTGAACAAACAAGGAAGCGTTGCAAATGGGAAAACGCTGATTACATCTGCCGCGGTCACATCTTAAACGGTATGTCTGATTCCCTCTTCGATGTATATCAAAATGTTGAGTCAGCGAAAGAATTATGGGATTCTCTTGAATCCAAGTACATGGCAGAAGACGCTTCTAGTAAGAAGTTTCTGGTCAGTAATTTTATGAATTACAAAATGGTCGATTCTAGACCGGTGATGGAACAATACAATGAATTTTTAAGGATTCTGGGACAGTTTACCCAACACAATCTGAAGATGGATGAATCTATCTCAGTTTCTGGTGTTATAGACAAACTACCACCATCATGGAAGGATTTTAAACACTCCTTGAAATATAATAAAGATGATATGACTCTGGTTCAACTTGGAAGTCACTTCAGAATTGAAGAGGCTTTGAGGACTCAAGAAATTGAGAATAATCCTAAGGGAAAGAACCAAGTCGGTAACTCTTCTGTGAATATGGTTGAAGATGGTGGATCTTCCAAGAATTCTAAGAATGGCAAGGGTGATAAACGAAAGTTTAAAGGAAACAACAACAATTCTTCCAACAAAAGGCCTAAGATGGCTTGTTGGAAGTGTGGCAAACCTGGACATTTCAAGAAGGATTGTCGGGTTGGTAAAGGCAAGCAAGAAAAGCAAAATGCTGGTCCAAGTGGATCCAAGGATCCAGAAAAGCAACAAGGTCAGATTTTAATGCAAAATTGTAATTCGGGTCAGAATTATGTATCACTAATATCTGAGGCATTTTACGTGCAGGATGACAATGTTGCTTGGTGGATTGATTCAGGAGCAACGAGTCATGTATGCAAAGATCTTCGTTGGTTCATAGACTTTCAACCAATCGAAGATGGATCTATCTTAAAGATGGGAAATGTTGCAACTGAACCGATCAAAGGACTAGGAAATGTCAAGATAGTTTTTACTTCTGGCAAATGTATATTGTTAAATAAAGTGTTGTATGTTCCTGGGATTCGGAAAAATCTCTTGTCTGGTGTTGTATTGAACAATTGTGGATATAAACAAGTTTATGAAAGTGACAAATATATATTGTCAAAACATGGCTCTTTTGTTGGCTTTGGCTATTTATGTAATGGTATGTTTATGTTGAATGTAAATACTCCATTTATTGATGAATCTGCTTGCATGGCTTCTACTAGTACTAGCAATAATTTGAATAAATCAGAATTATGGCATGCTAGACTAGGACATGTACATTACAAAAGAATAAAGGATATATCAAAAATGAGTCTCATACATGCTATTGATTTAGACAATGAAAAATGTAAAACATGCATGGTAACAAAGATAACAAGAAAGCTCTTTAAGGAGGTTAATAGGGTGTCTGATGTTTTAGAACTAATACATAGTGATTTGTGTGATTTCCACTCTATAGGCATATCAATTTAGGTTCACTTCTTCTCTGTTTGGGCTTCTCTTTTATTATAACAGCGGCTTGTATTTATGCAGGTAAATACATTGATGATTTGCTAGCATAAAATCCTTTGTAACTTATCTTTTCTGCCAATATTGTAGCATGAAATCTATGTGCCAGTATCAAATATACTAAAAGTCTATATTTGTCCCTTAATTAATTTATATTATCTGAAATCTCAAATAAAAGCGCGTCTACATTTTGTCCATTTATTATTTTTAGCAATGCACTTTTATATATTAAGTTTAATATATTAATCAAACCTAAATTAATTCTGGTTACAGGCAAAGAAAAAAATGGTAAAGTTAATGCATATGATCATTGAAGCTAAAAAGAAAGACGGGTCTTGTAAAGTGGCAAAAGATGTAGCTGAAGTTCTGTTAAGTGAAAATATATCAGATGATATTATATCTGATAATATGATTGATTTGATAATATTATATCTGATATTACTCTTTTTTTATCTGTTTTCTAGTGTGCTTGGAGGTGGTTTGATGAACCGAGTGAATCTTGGTAAATATGTATCTGCGATGTTATCGACAGGAGCAAAATTAGTGGCCTATGAGAAAGAAAGGACTATTGGATGGGTTTGTGTAGTTGTAATCAGGATGATTTTTTTGGACAGGTACAAAGAATGCTTTTGGAGATACCTGAAGTAACAGAATTACACCCCATACCTGATGCTCATGTTCCGGTGCTGGGATTCAAGTTTAAAGGGGTTTCTATACATCTTTTATATACTAGCCTCTCTCTTTGTTTTGTGGATGGGTACTTTGCTCTGTGTAGTTGATTTGTGGATATGTAGTCATGTTTACTTGTAACATAACCTATAGGTAAATTGTAATTGTAACACTGTATCATCAAGAAAAACTGCTAAAATTATAGAGTTGTATATGATATATTAATGAAGATATAGCTTTGATTACTTATTGACATCCACAAATAGAAATCACTTTTTATTTATAAAATCTGGTGTCTAAAACCAAAACAGACATCAGAACAAGTAATGTCTAAGAGATGAATATAAATTAGTTATTTTTTGTAAAAACTGATGTTTATAAGTTAATTAGACATCATTGCATGATGATGTCTAAGATGACGATAAACATCAATTTATTTGCTAGAAAATTGATGTCTAAGAGCTAAATAGACATCAGTTATAGAAAATTATTCGATTTCATACAGCATGTTATACATCACTTTCAAAGAAAGAAAGTGATGTGTATGTGAAAAATCACTCAGTGTGTTATATGTTTTCTAGAATATAAGGATGCAAGTTGTTTATAAAATTAACTATATCCAACTCATTTTGTAGAACAACTGATATGTATTGAATGAAATATCGATGTCTATGTTAGCACAGACATCAGTTTCTAGCCGATGTCTAGAATAGACATCTCCGACAAAGACATCACTTGCAAAATAACATAAACATTGGCCAGAAACCGATGTCTATTGACCCTTTTCTTGTAGTTAAAGTCTGATCCCTATAACTGATATGCAATGCCTTAAGATAAATTTTCAATTCAGATATATTATCAGTATTATAAGCATAGGTAGTTAAGGGTACCTTGTTTTCAGAATCTTCAGATTCATTCTCAATAGAAGCCATGAGAGCATAGTTGACATCCTCATCTGAGTCTGAAGTGTCTGTCCAATCTCTGCCTTTTGTGATGAGTGCTTTTTCAGTTTTACCCTTCTTGCACTCAGGAGCATAGTGACCCATCCCCTTACACTTGTAGCATTGAATCTCAGACTTGTTTTTCTTCCCAGATTTGGTATCCTTTCTCTCAGACTTTCTGAAACTCTTCCTGTCTGAATTTGAATCTTTAGAGAACCTGTTTCCCTTTTTGAATTTCTTGAAACCCATCTTCTTGAAAGTTTTCACCATCAAGATAGCCATTTTCCTCATTTCTTCTTCATCATCCTCAGAGTCAGAAGATTCATCAGTGTTTGAGTCAACATCAGAGTTTGATGACTCATTTTCAGATTGTATGACTAAAGCTTTTCCCTTAGCTTTATTCCTTGATTCTACCTTCTTCAAGGATTTTTCTTCAATCTTAAGAGCAACAGACTTGTCTTCTTGCTTGATCTCCTATTTCTCTGCTCCATTTCCAGTTCATAAATTTTGAGCAGCCCATAGATTTCATCAATCTCAGTATCAGCAAGATCATAATTGTCTCTAATAGTGTGGTTGTCTTCACATCCCACTTTTCAGGTATAGCAAGAAGAAATTTTAGATTTGAGTCTTCTAGATCATACTATTTATTTACCAATGATAAATCATTGAGCAGTTTATAGAATCTGTCAAATGTTTCTGTCATGATTTCTTCAGATTTAACCTCAAAATATTCATACTCCTGTGTGAGTATGTTCCTTCTATTCTTCTTGATAGCAGCAGTTCCTTGACATCTTACTTCAAGGGCATCCCAGATTTCTTTGGCAGTTGTGTAATTAATCACTTTGTTAGACATAACATTATCTAAGGCACTATAAAGTAGATGTCTAACCTTTGCATCCTTAGCAATAGATGAAATATCCTCAGGAGTCAGATCTTTCTTCTCCTTTGGAACTGATTTAGCTTCTTGACCAGCAGTAGCAACAGATAGCTTTGTAGGCTTATGAGGACCTTAATAAATTCTGTCAAGATATTTTGGATCTGTAGCCTCCATAAACATAGTCATCTTCACCTTCCAGATTGCATAATCTGCTGGCCTTAGAATAGGAACCCTAATTGTCTCATAACGACTCACAGTAGTAGGAGCCTTCTCAGAACCTGATGGAGGAGGACTCTCTGCCATTGATTATAGTTGTGTGTGGATCTTTAACTGTATTAAAGTAACAGATATGCTCTTATACCACTTGTCAGGCCGAATACACAATTATAATCAAAGTTCGTATGAGAGAATAACAAGTAAGACACGTTCGAACAATTAAAAACTATTTGGAATTAAAAACTCCTCTCTCAGTGATGTAAAATATCACAGAGAGCTGCTTAGGTTATAATGAATAATAATTCGTTTCACGATACCCTTCTAGGGTTAACCTAATTGTATTTATAAAGATATACAGCTATGATACAATCGATAATTGATACTCCTATAAATCAGCTATACAAATGCTATCAATTATGATTGTTACACGTCTCCTTAGTCAACACGATCTCTTTGACAGCTATCCGATCTTCAAAGATATCGCTTCCATAATTATCTTCATTAATCCTTCAAAGTCTGATGACCAGTAGACGCTTCCTCTTGACAGAGTTTAGCAAACTCTGTCGAGCTTCCAACCGTCAAAGTTTAATTTATCTCTGATCGCTTCCAACTTCCAGTTAAACTCTGATGAATCACTGTAACACTTAAACACTGATATTATTCACATCAATTATATTTAACAAAAAAATTTACCGAACTTAAAATTTATTTTGAAGTACGATTTATTAACACGACACCCTTTCAAAATCTAGAATTTCACAAAAAAATATATAAAAAATATGTAAGTTATTATTGTTAATCGATCAATTCTATTACATATAGATGTAACTTCGTAACTCAATGTATTAGCACGACCCTTCAATCCTATAAAACATATATATATTCAATTAATTTTCTTCTCATGATATGTTAGATATTAACATAGATATGATTTTCAAGCTCATCAAAATATTTGTATGTCATTAATCAATAAAAAGATTAAAATATAGATTTTAATCAAATATAAAAATTATATATAATATTCAGCAATCTTCAAACTATTTTTTTTAAAAAATAATCTTAGAAGTAAAAAAATATTACAAATACTAGGACACATAATAGCAGATAACTATGCTTGTCATATATATCTTACCTTTCCAAATGCAACAACACCACCAAAAGTCTGGATTTAAACCATAAAGTACTTGACATATTCTTGTGTATGTTCTGATGACCTTCCAATTAAAAAATAGTATTTACTAAAAAATTAAAAATGAAATTCATCTCTTTTCTTATTGACAGTAACAATCAATAATTCTGATATGAAATTCACTCACATTTAAAATCCTCCACCAACTATTATATAGATCCATCATACATAAGAAAAGGCTAAAACCGAGCATTTTTTAGCAAGTAAGCAATGAGAGAGTTTTATTTAGGTTACATAATTTTTTGGCTTGAACTTATAGAGTACCTAAGTTAAACTTGACTAACAAAATATAGAAATGATTTTCGAGAATATAAATAGGTGTTTCTCATAAGTATTCTGGCAACAAAAAAATTGTCACAGAATATGTATTCAACACACCAACAAATATATTAACATGTACTCCCTCCGTCCCTCTAGGTATTTTACGTTGGAAATGGGCACGGAGACCAAGAAAAGGTATAAAAAATGAGTGAAGTTAGATGAAAAAAACCCTGGTATAAAAAACCCTGGGATATTTATATTTGATCATTTACAATGAAATAGATTCAACTTATTTTAATTTTATCAAATTCACGCATATGTTTCATATACATTTTTATTAAGCATGTCTCGATCGGACCATCTGCCGAAACCATAAAAAATGATAACAAAGATTAACTCAAAATAATACAAAAGTTCAGTAAACACAGAAAGTTCTGTACATTATAGTTACGATGGTTTTTTATAGACTTTGTGGAAACCATGGTTCTAAAAATCCCCGATTTAGCCGATTAATCCCCGATTAATCCTCTATAAGGTAGCTAGCCGATTCGATTTTTGAAATCCGATTAATCCTGTAAATATATTTAAAATGATAAGTTTAATTGAAAATTAGACTAATATATTAAATATTATTATAATATCCGATTAATACTCCGATTAATCCTTCCGATTAATCCCCGATTACCCGATTAATCTTAAATCGGTACCTCAACCGATTTATACCGATTACCGATTTTTACAACCATGGTGGAAACACAAGCATATATCAAGATCAGGACTGTTGTTTTTCGTATGCATTTATCATATATAGTATAAAACGTACATTCACAAACATAAACATGCATGTACAAGTGCACGTGTACATATATATACATTTGGCCGTCGCACAATATAAAATAAACACCTACTTGTTGCCAAATTGAGAGTGTAGAATCAGTAGATCAAATGACAAGCTTCTCTTCTTCTTTAAATAAGGGGTCATTCTTGAGAACAGGTCTTAAATAATTAGACTTCTAAACCTACCGCACCGGCCTTAGCATTTACTAATATGCAAGTGTGTTTGTTGGAATCATGCATCTTTCTTAATCTAATTATTATACATTTTTTCTTCCATAATTGATTGGTATAATTAGAGTCTCGGAGGTAATAATATAACTATTATACTTTAATACGTGTTTGATGAGAGTCCAACCTTAAACTTTATTTTAACTAGGTAACAAAGCCGTGTTACGCACTGCACGAAAATATTTTTAAAAATCGTATATATAATATCATTGTACGTTTAGTTTTATTATTTGAAAGTTGATATGATTAATTGAAACTTGTGTAAAATGTTTCTAAATTTGAATTTTAAAGAATTATAGAGAAAAGAATTAGCAAAAAGGAAACATGTTTCAATTAAACTCTTAAGTAATAATAATTGTTGTGGAATAAAAACAAGGTTATGATTATGACGGCTAGGGTTCGGGAGCTTCGTGCTTTAATGCCTGCTTCTGCGTTCGAGACTAAACGGTCCTCACAGAATGCCTACGTATCTCTGTATGAGAGAATCAAGCCAAGAAAACGTAGTTCTGAGAATGAGGGGTCAGACCCTTTATATAGGCTGAGAAGCCCTAAAATCGTAGTAGGGTTAGGTGACTTGGTGAGCAAGTCACCGACTAGAAGAAGGTTCCAGATCCTTGTATGTAGGAACCAGTTTCCATGTTGAAATATATATCTTGGAGGCTAAGTCAGGCAACCTTGTTTGACTCTTATTGTTGAGCTGGTTATTACCCTTAATATTAATTACGAAATTAATATTATAAATAGGGTTTGGGCCCATCTGACGGGCCCCATGTTTGGACCATTCTAGGTCTAATTAATGCCACATTAAATGTGTCTTTAGGGCTTATCTTTAGCCCATATCATTTGCCCCCCAACTTCTAGGAAAACTGATCAGGTTTTCCTTGAAGTTTTAACGGCCTTTCCGAGACTTGGGTCAGGGTTTATTGCTCTTACGCGAGTACTTTCAACAATTTCATCTTAATGTAAAGCGTGGAGCGACCGACGCATTTACGACGATGTTGAACGACACTAAACGGTGTTAATCAGCACTGCACAGCGCTAGTCAACCTTAAACAACGTTTAAACAGTGTTAAACGATGTTTAACGGCATAAAACGGCACTAACGGCACTAACCGGCGTTAATCTGTGCTAGTCGGCACTAATCTGTGCTAATCGGCACTAATCTGTGCTTAAACGGCACTAACCGGTGCTAATCGGCACTAATCTGTGCTTAAACAGCACTAATCTGTGCTTAAACAACACTAATCTGTGCTAATCGGCACTAATTTGTGCTTAAACGGCACTAATTTGTGCTTAAACGGCACTAATCTGTGCTAATCGGTACTAATCTTAATCTCGTTTCAGTACTGAAAATCATTCGAAATTCGCTGAAAAAGTCGGGATCCAGGTCTACAAACTATAACTGCTGAAAAAGTCGGGTTCTAGGACCAAAAACTACCCGTGATCGGCCGGATCAACGGGTAGCTCGTGGTCGGCTAGCCCGTGATCGGCCGGAGGGGATCGATTCACCGTGGTCGGCTACACGGTGATCGGCCGGAGGGGTTCGATTCACCGTGGTCGGCCACACGGTGATCGGCCGGAGGGGTTCGTTCCACGGAGGTCGGCTACACGGTGGTCTTCTTGTTCGTGGTCGGCTGGCACGTCCCCGGGTGCGGTGGTCGGCCGTCTCGTGGTCGGCTGCTGCTCCCTCGGGCGTGGTGGTCGGCCGCTTCATGGTTGGCCACTTCGTGGTCGGCCGAAGGCCTTCAAAATGGGGTGGTCGGCCGGTTCGTGGTCTTCCACTCCGTGGTCTTGACCTCAAGTCATTCGTCATCTTAAGGATCAAGATTCTTGATCTTGATCTCAAGTTATTTGTCATCTTAAGGATCAAGATTCTTGATCTTGATCTCAAATCGTTGTTTTGGTCCCTCGTGACTTCTAATGATATTACATCTCAATTAGCATTGCTAACTTTACACTTATGGCTGATCTCCTTGATTAACTCCTTAAGCGTAATTAGTTTTTGTATTGCAGCTTTAACAATTATATCAGTTGTTTCTCCTCAGCTCGTATGAATTATAACGATCCTTTCTGTACAAAATGAGTAGTTTCTGTCCTTTTTTTCATCTTTAAACGATAGATGACCTGTAAATGCGAATCAAGCTAAACCTTGACCTGATACAACAGGTCATGTTTCTTCTATAAAAGAAGAGTGGTAGCCTTCATTTCAATCACTTCTACATTTTCAAAGTTTTCAAGTTCTTAAGCTCTGTAGATTTTTAGTCCCAATCGGGGATCAAGATTCCAGATCAAGTTTGCAGCTTCAAGTTCAAGTTTCAAGAGCAAGATGTCAGAGAACAGCCGACCAGTTGCCCCTCCAGTCTTTATAATGGAAGCATTCGCCAAAAGGAGTAAGATGAGGACAGCAAAAGGTAAAGAAAAAATAAAACCCCCTTCATACGTTGAGCATAAATTTGAATCTTTACTAGATCTGCTAAACATCATGAGGGACGCGTTCCCAAATAGTGCAAGCTTAGATTCATTTTATAGTCCATGCAAGTTAAAGGAGATAGATGTCGAAGAGATCAGGAGAACATACTACTTTCCAGATGCTATTAAAGTTCGACTTCCCAGTCTAACTGACAGAACTTGTAACTGGCATCCTGAAAGAATTTGCGTTCCCTGGGGTGCCCTAGATGCGGGATTCAGATTTCCAGTTGATGATTTTATCATCAGATTATTGGCGGAGTATCAAATTCACCCTTGCCAATTGTATCCCAATGCCTGGAGGTACATCATTATTTTTATAATAAGATGTCGTCAGCTGGGCATCCCACTGTCTACTACAATGTTTCGGAGTATCTTCGGGGCCAGAAACTCTACTGACTGCAAAAAAGGATGGATCAGCCTTCAACACCGAGCCAAACTCCCGCATATAGTGAATCCCTTTTCTTTTCCTGATTCCCAACATTTCTGGGAAAGGGAGTTTGTAATCCTTGAGTGGGAAGGTGGTGACTGGGGCCACTACTTTGTGAAGAGATTTGGACATGTGGAAGATAGTTCACATTTCGTGTGTGAACTTACAGATTCGGAGTTACTAGACCGAGATAAGCTCCTAGCTGATGATGGTTGTACCCATTACAAAACTTTTCTGAATGAAAAGAATCTTGTTGAAACTGGCCTTAGCTTTCTTTCCATTGAGGGTAATTTTCTTACTTAACCATATTATGACCTCTGTTTGTTCTTATCCCGATGTTTTTCTCGTTGCATTTCAGCTGCAGAGGAGATTGACAGTCGTCCTCAGAATCAACCGACTGTGACTCAAAGGATGAAGAAAAAGGCTACAGAGCTACTGAATCCCACTAAGCCTAGAGTTCCTCACTTCTTGGAAAGCTGCTCCATCCCGGAATGCTGATGGGGTTATCAGGACCCCTTTTATCCCGTCATGGGGTATATGTGAGCAAGATTCGGTTTGTGGGAGTCCTGACCTAGCTCTAGACTGGTCCAGGCTTTCGATTACTCCTCCTGACAGAGTGACTTTACATACCGGGGATAAGATGAATGAAAATCAACTTCTGGGCGCTCAAGCCTTATATCAGGTATGATACTCCTTTTAGTAAGTTCGGTGTGATTTAGCTTTTACAAATTTCTTATGCCTTGTCAATTTTTCGTTGCAGGCTAATGCCTATTTTCAGGCGGTTTCCACCCAAGGCTTGGCTTTCAGGGATGAGAATATATCCTTGAAAACTGATTCAGCAAGGTTCAAGGAAGAGATTGATGATCTACATTCTCAAGTTGCCAATGCCAAAGCGAATGCTCTGTCCTCCCGAAAACAACTTGCTTCTTTAGCTCGAAAGAGGATGGATGATGCCAACAAGGTGATCAAGGCCTACCATAATTCTGAGGAATTTCTGAGTTTCATAGATGAACATGACGATGAGGTGCGCCCCTACAACATGTCAGTTGGTTGGGACAAGGCAATCAATGCTGTGAGTAACAAACATCCCTCAATAGTCATTCCTTCTGACTTTCCTTGCCCTTTCTGGACTACGGGTGGCGAGAACCGTGCAACCCTTGCTTCTGGATCGGGGACCAAGAATGTCCCTCAAGCATCAGGTTCGGGTTCTAGAGGTAGCCATAGATCCTTGGGATCCAAGAGACATCCTCCAGCTGCTAGTCAAGACTCAAGCTCTTCGGGATCCCGTGGAAAGAAGCCCCCGCCTGCCAGGAAAGTTGGAGTTGTTCGACAACCGATCCCAGGTAAGAGGATGATCCGAAATGAAGACAGTTCGAGCTCATCTTCCGGGGAGGAGGAAACCGAAGATATGGAGACTACCGTTCAGCCTATGGTGGTTGTTGATCAAGGTGGTGCCGATGAAGAGACTTCAGGTGAAGATTCCGGCGAGGACGAGGATTCAGATGAGGAGGAGTCGGGCGAGGAGAGCAGCGAGGAAGAATCCCCAGCTAAGTAGGATGGGTTTCCCTATGGCCTTGCACGGTCCTTATCTAGCCGTTTGTGGCCTTATTTTATCAGCTTTCAATCAATGTCCTTCGGGACTTAACTCTTATTTGCTTGTTGTAATTTAACTGTCGGCCCTTCGGGGTCTTTATCTCGTTTCTTTCATTCGTATGTTCATTTATTTTTCGGTACTTGATCTTTCTAGATTTGCACTCAGCAGGTGTTAGGTATTTAAACAAAACATAGACTTTTCAGAATGAAAAACAAACTTTGCATTAATAACTCAAATGGGTCCAACCCTTACATAGCTTATTATTGTCCTACTCGGGGAATTAATCCCTGGAATGGTTTCATCGAACCTTAATTCTAATCCTCTTACTAAATAAATAAAAAGCTACATCGTTGCAGAGGCAGCTTAAATATAATAAATCTTGAGGTTCAAGGCATGCCAAGTACGGGGCACCTCAACCCCGTCTAAGGTCTCAAACTTATATGATCCTCGTCCCAATGTCTTCCTAACTCGATACGGCCCTTCCCAGTTTGGGGCTAGTTTTCCCTTCTGGCCAACTCCAGAAGCCTCGATCTTCCTAAGAACCAAGTCACCTTGCTGAAAGAACCTCTCCTTAGCCCTGTGGTTGTAATAGAAGGATGCTTTCTTTTGATGCTCCACATTTCTGGCGTTTGCCTCGTCCCTGACTTCATCAATCAGATCTAGGGTGAGCCTCATGCCTTCTTCATTAGTCTCAGGTTCAAATGCCTCAACTCGAGGTGATGCATGCATGATTTCTAGTGGTACAACTGCCTCAGCTCCATAAGCCAGCAAAAACAGGGTTGCTCCTGTTGTCACCTTACAGGTGGTGCGATACGCCCAGAGTATAGGCAACAGCTCATCCACCCAAGTATTCCTCGAGCGTTCGACCCTTTTCTTTAATCCATCTAGGATGATTCGATTGGCCACCTCGGCATGTCCATTTGCTTGCGTATGTGCTACTGAGGTAAAATGAAGCTCGATAGCGTTTTCCTCACAATACTTCTTGAATTCCTCATTGTTAAACTGTGTCCCATTATCCGTCACAAGGATTCGCGGGATTCCATACCTACAAATTATGTTCTCCCAAAAGAACTGGGAAACTTGCTTGGTGGTTATCTTGGCTAAAGGCTTAGCCTCAATCCACTTAGTGAAGTAGTCAATGGCGACAATCAGAAACTTCCTTTGTGCTGAAGCCATAGGGAAAGGACCAAGAATGTCCATCCCCCACATTGCAAACGGAATGGGAGAGCTGATTGAGGTTAACCTCTCAGGTGGCTGCCTTACAACAGGGGCGTGTTTTTGACATCTGTCACACTTCTTGACATAATCCTGGGCATCTGCCATCATCTCTGGCCAATAGAATCCCAGGAGGGTAATCTTGTGGGCTAAGGCTCTGCCCCCCAAGTGTTGCCCACAGATCCCTTCATGGACTTCCTCCAATGCTTCCTTAGCCTCTTGGGGCCTTAAACACTTCAAATACGGGATGACAAACGATCTCTTGTACAGGATGCCTTCGATCAGGGCATATCTCAATGCTCTCACTGACAATTTTCGTGCCTCCAAGGCACTATCAGGGAGCCATCCGGTTTCCAAATGAGCTTTAATAGGATCTATCCAACAACTTCCAACGTCAATCGGTGCTACCAACTTAGAGTTGATGGTCGGGGCCTTCAAGACCTGAAAGTAAACACTTCCTGCATAATTCTCTATCTCAGAAGAAGCGAACTTAGAGAGGGCATCGGCCTTAACGTTCTCTTCTCTTGGGATGTGCTCTATATAGCACTCGTCAAATTGAGTCATGACAGCTTTCACAACTCGTAAATATTTCGCCATAGTATCATCCTTGGCCTCAAATTCACCATTCACTTGCGAGACTACCAATCTTGAATCTCCACACACTTTGAGGTTCTTGACCCTCATGACTCTGGCCAATCCCAATCCGGCTATTAATGCCTCATACTCAGCTTCATTGTTGGTTGTCGGAAAGTCCAACTTCAAAGCATATTCAACTGTGAACCCATCGGGGCTTTGCAAAACCAAACCTGCACCACTAGATTTTGTTTTTGATGCTCCATCAAAATAGAGCACCCAATATTCTTTCTGGTCAGCTATCAGTTCTTCATCTTTATCTTCGTTCTCAGGGGTGGTTATCATCTCCTGCCCCCCGACTTCTTGGTTGTCAATGGTGCATTCAACCACGAAGTCAGCCAATGCCTGAGCCTTGATGGCTGTCCGAGGCTTATACTTGATATCAAACTCTCCAAGCTCTATGGCCCATTTGATCAATCTTCCACTTGCTTTCGGGCTGTGCAATATGCTTCTCAATTGTTGATCTGTCAAGACTTCGATTTTGTGAGCCTGGAAGTACGGTCTTAATTTCCTTGAGGCAGTAGTCAATGCCAATGCAAACTTCTCGATGGGAGAGTAATTTTTATTCCGCCCCATGTAGCACCTTACTCACATAGTAGATGGGTTTCTGAACTTTCTTTTCTTCTTTGACAAGAACAGCACTCAATGCTTGTTCGGATACCGCCAGGTATAAGTAAAGAATCTTCCCAGGACTAGGTTTGGCCAACAACGGGGCTTCAGCCATGTATTTCTTCAACTGCTCAAAGGCCTCTTGGCTCTCTGTAGTCCACTCAAAATTTTTCACCTTCTTTAATGCCTGAAAGAAAGGCAAGCATTTGTCACCAGATTTGGAGATGAATCTCCCGAGGGCCGCAACTCGGCCAGTTAATTTCTGTACATCTCGTATTGAGCGGGGTGGCTCCATATCCAGAATAGCCTTAATCTTGTCCGGGTTGGCCTCTATGCCTCTCTTAGAAACCATCAGCCCCAAAAATTTTCCCGATCCAACACCAAAAACACACTTGGCTGGATTCAACAGCATCTTGTGGTGCCTTAGCACTTTAAATGCCTCTCTGAGGTGCCTAATGTGATCTGCCTTGAGTAGGCTCTTGACTAACATGTCATCAACATAGACCTCCATGGTTTTTCCAATTAGATGAGCGAATATCTTATTCACCAATCGTTGATAAGTAGCTCCTGCATTCTTGAGACCAAAAGCCATAACAAGATAACAGAAAACACCAAAATCAGTAATGAAAGATACCTTTGGGATGTCCTCCTTGTGCATTTTAATTTGATTGTAACCATTGAAACCATCCATGAAACTCAACATCTCGTGTCCAGCTGTGGCATCTATTAGGGTGTCAATCCTTGGCAGAGGGAAACAATCCTTTGGGCATGCATCATTTAAATCTGTGAAGTCGATACACATTCTCCACTTTCCATTCGCTTTCTTGACCATGACGGGATTAGCCAACCATTCAGGGAATTGAATCTCCTCAATAAATCCAGCTTCCAAAAGCTTGTCAACTTCTTGCTTAATGGCCTCTTGCCTTTCAGGAGCAAAATTTCTCTTTTTCTGCTTTATCTTCTTTCGTGCAGGATCGACGTTCAATCTATGAGTCATAAGTTGGGGGTCAATCCCTGGCATGTCTGCTGCTGTCCAAGCAAACACATCGCTATTCTCTTGCAAGAATGCTGTCAATTCGGCTTTCAGGGGTTCCTTCAGAGATGCTCCTATGTATGTAACCTTTTCCGGGTCGCTCAGCTCCAGAGGAACGGGTATTAAATCCTCTGCTGGCTTCCCTCGCTGTTCATCATCACTACAGACATCCATGTCTTCAATCGGGAGTACCTGCCCCCCGACTCCATCAGCTCTTAGGGCGGATACATAACAACTTCTTGCCATCTTCTGGTCGCCTTTTTGTTCTCCGACCCCATTTCGGGTTGGAAACTTAATCTTCATGTGATATGTTGAGGCAACAGCCTTGAACGCATGAAGTCCAGTCCTTCCCAGGATTGCGTTATAAGTCGAGGCTGCCTTAATTACCAGAAAATTCAACATTTGAGTAGCTTCCTTAGGTTCCTGCCCGATTGTCATGGGTAACTGGATAGTACCCTCTACCTTGGACTCAACTCCATTGAATCCATAGATGGGCATGTTAGTTGGGGTCAGCTGAGAATCGATATATCCCATCTTCACAAAAGCATCATGAAACAGAATGTCAACAGAAGCTCCATTGTCTATCAAGACTCGCTTTACCTCCGAGTTCCCAATCACAGGGGTTATAACTAACGGGTCATCATGGGGGAATTTCACCTCTTCAAGATCAGAATCATCAAAACTAATTACGATTTCAGTTCTAGCACGCTTCGGGGCCTCTCCCACGATGTGCATCACCTCCCTGGCGTATGCCTTTCGAGAGTTTCGAGTTGTACCGGCCGCTGTCGGGCCTCCCCAGATCATGTTGATAACTGGGCCTCGGGGCTGTGTGTTACGGTCACGATCATTATCCCTTCTATCATTGTTTCTCTTTTCGTAGTCCCTTCTTTGGGTTCCACGATCTTCACCCTTGGTGAAGTTACTCAGTTTCCCTTTGCGGATCAGAAATTCGATCTCATCCTTTAACTGCCTACAATTATCTGTATCATGCCCCACATCTCGGTGGAACCGACAATATTGATCCTTGTTCCTCTTTGCGGGGTCTCCCCTGAGTGGCTTCGGCCATCGGAAGTCCTTATCCTTCTCAATCTCCAACAAGATTTGACTTCTAGCACTACGCCATAAACGCACAAATGCAACGCCATGTTTACTGTTGCTTTATGCCAAAAAAGCATTGCGTTAGATCAAATGCAACACCAGGGGGCGTTGCATCCGCCACCGTCCTGTTAGACCCCCTAAGGCAACGCTTTTTGGCATCTAAGGCAACATCAATAAGCATTGCATCTGACATATAATGCAACACCAGAGCATTCAAATGCAACACCAAAAGGGCGTTGCATTTGACATTAGATAAAATTACAATTCCACGTCACTAAGTGGGTCCCACTAGCTTGCCACGTCATCAATGGGTCCAGCTGGCATGCCACGTCATCAATGGGTCCAGCTGGCATGCCACGTCAGCAACAATCCAGCTGGCATGCCACGTCAGCATGTGGGGCCCACTTGTCATGTCATCATGTGGGGCCCACGTGCCATGTCAGTGATGGGGCCTACCATGCCACGTCAGCAGTGGGTCCCACGTGCCACATCAGTACAGGGGTCCCACGTGCCACGTCAACAGTGGGTCCCACGTGCCACGTCAGCACTACAACCCACAGCTATGTAATGCAACACTTTTTTTGTTTTTTAAAACACTAGTATCTGATCAAAGGCAACACTATATATACCCTAAGGCAACACTAAAATATCTAATGCAACACTGGAATGATCAAATGCAACGCTTTTATTAAAATTTCTACAATATTCTGTTTCTTACATAAAGAAACCCAGCAAAATACATTCAAAGGCATTCAAAGCCATCCCAAACATTCAACCAACCACCAAATAGTTACAATCATCCACACCAACATCATACTAATACCTAATTAAACCATTACTAATACATCAAAAAAGAATCCAACATAATTCTAAACCAAGCACATAAGATTAAGTCTAAATTAATGTGCACAAAGGCATTAATATGTTTGCCAGTACTCTCCAGCCATGCCCACTGCAAGGACAAGACATCCTGATCCATACTAAAAAGCCGCCCAAAGTAGCATGCTCCATACCTCAAGATTGCGCCATTGCGAACTTTTCCAACGAGTGGCATCCAGATCACTGATGCCTGTGATGGTACCCATGTATGTGCGCACTCCTGACTCTTCTATCTCAAACATCATTCTAAACCTCATTCCAAGTGAAGCTTGAGCATACATTGCTTTGTTATACTTGGCTAAAGGAATCACAAACTCAGCTGGGCTAGCCCTGTGTAAATTTACTACAGTAAGTATTTGATATTTCGAAAATTCCAATGTCATAGTAGAAAGTATCAACATCTGCAGTACCTTGGATTGTAAAATATAGTGAATGGCCTGTTATTAGCAGCAGCATGAGCAGCTGCAGCCAGAATCCCGATGTGCATGCTGTCACTGGATATAACGGATGAGGAGAGAGCATGCTGCTGTCGATTAGCACGCCTTATACCCAAGAGAAGCTGTGACTTTTCATCTCTACAAGCAAATATGTACACTCAGAAAAAGCAGTAGGACTAAGTAGAACAAGAGAAGAACTGCAGTAAACACCTTTCTCGTACCATATAAATAGAACAGAATCACCAGCAAAGAGTCTTTTAGAGCTGACAAAGACGCTCCAACCTGTTGTCAACAGGTGCCTTTTTGGTTGACCTGATATACATACATTATTGTGTTAAAACTTAAAAGAGAACAAAATTCTTTCACATGCTTGATGTTTCAGCTCATACATTTGCGGGTTAATTAAAGCTTCTTTCATGCATGTTCATATCTACTAAGTAAATTATAAAAAACTTGAAGACAGAAGAGGAGGAAAGGAAGGAGCAAAAACAACAACGCATTGGTTTTTGAAGACGAGGCCAAGTGTGGTAACTATGAAGCAGAAAACATATACCCTTCCGAATGAAAGGAATTAATAAATTAACAATGTTCGAGTCTGAAGCATTGTCAAGGTCTATATATTTTCTTCTGATTGCCAAATTAGTCAATCTAAACTAATTAATAAATTAGTTTAGATTTCTTATTTTGTAGAGCCTTTAAAGGTAAAATAAGTGGACTCGATTAGCAAAAAAGCTAATGAATGGACTCAAACTAATCTATGCAGGTGGTTTAGTGTAGAAGGACTTTTAGCCACTTAAGGAAATGTGTGTGCAGCTTATAAACTCAAGGCACTTTAAGAATAAATATATTGGTACATACAACTGATATTTTAGCTTTTCATTTTAAGCAAATGTTGAGAACACAAAGTAGAATTGGAACAAATTATGAAGAGAACCATGAAAAGAGGGAAGGGCAGAAATATAGGTCGGTAAACAGGATATCAACCTTCACAAGGTATCCAACTTCAATATAAATCTTAAATATTCCAGGCTAAGCAGGTCCGTCTTCTTCTGTGATTCATCACCTTACATTTATGTTCCTATATATGCCTATTATCTAAAAGCCTCGAATCTAAATGGACAAGAAAGTTGAAGTGAGGTTATCCAACTGCACTTTTAACACTAAAATTTGTTTTTTAAAACACTTTCACTGAAACACTTTCTAAAAGCGTTGCATCTGAGCATTTATGGCGTAGTGTAGGAGCATTTAACCTTGCATAGTCAGAGAACCTTGGTCCCAAGCTCTTTTTTGGTGGAGAATCAGAGTCTTTGCTAGTTCGGGGATACTTGTTCCTAGCATCGTACTCCTGCTCTTGTTTACGCTTTTTTGTATCATTGTTCCCCCGACCATTGCCTAACGTGACTTCCTTCTTTGTGCTATCTTCGGCCTTGATGTACTTATCAGCCCTTCGCTGGAGATCAGCATATTCTCAGGGGGATGCTTTGCCAATGATCTCTTAAAGTATAGGTCGGTGGTACCATGCTCCAAGGCTACCATTGCAACCTTATTGTCCAGATCAGTGATGTTCAGAGTCTCTTTGGTGAACCTCTTAAGATAGTCTCTCAGACTTTCGTTCTTCCCTTGTACCACATACATAAGAGATGCAGAACTTTTCTCATGCGTTCTTCTGCTGATAAACTGACTAATGAAAGAAGCACTCAACTCCTTAAAGGAACCAATCGAGTTTGCAGGAAGTCGGCTATACCATCGTTGAGCCATACCTGATAAAGTTTGAGGGAATGCCCTACACTTCAAAGCGTCACTTGCAGGCTGCAACAGCAGAGCGTTTGAGAATGTTCTAACGTGGTTTGCAGGATCACCCATTCCATCATAAGCTTTAATTGTTGGCATCTTAAACTTCTTTGAGATACGGGCATTCATCACCTCCTCAGTAAACGGGGGTGTGGGATCATCAGGATCCCCAAGTGGCATCAAATCCTTGGGGTTGCTCTTGGGGGTTTCCACCCTCGTTATTCTTCCAGTTGGGGCAGTAGCCCTTCTTTGCCTTCTTGATGGCCTCTCCAGATCTATAAAGGGAATCGGTCCTGATGTTGGAGGGGGTACAGTCTGATTTGATCTGGCTTGTTCTCTGGCCATGTCTTCCTTTAATCTTAAGATCTCGGCTTCATAAGCCTTAATCCTCTCAGTAGTTGTTGAAGGGAGTCCATCGTGAGTAGTTTGAGTTCTTCCTTGAGGTTCTTTACTTGCACGTCGCCTCCTTGGAGCTTCATCACGTTCGTAATCATCGTCAGAAGATGACTCATCCGTATAAGGACCAGAAAAATCGTGATAATCTCGATCTCGAATATACAGGGCATGACCACTTGATCCAGCTCCTTGGGTAGGAGGGTAGTTAGGCAGCCCGTACATCGGATTGGTGCTTATGGGGAGATCCGTAGTGTGGATCTGAACCCCTCGTGGAGGGTTGTTGGGATCTACCATCAAGGAAGAAATCCCCACCTGGAGGGGGTTAGTCCCTTGATTTGTGTGGACTATCGGAGGTAGCGTACTCTCAACATGGGAAGTCGTCCCTAGGGGTTGAGAAACTTGATACGGAACGATAGTCCCAGATGCTGGAGGTACTTGTTCAGTAAGGGGCGGAGCAGAGCTAAGAGGTAGAGCCTCGGTTGCGATTGGCTCTGTAATTGCTGGTGTTCTTCGTGTGTTAACCATGGTTGATGTTGTCTTCCCACAGACGGTGCCAAATGTTGTGGAATAAAAACTAGGTTATGATTATGACGGCTAGGGTTCGGGAGCTTCGTGCTTTAATGGCTGCTTCTGCGTTCGAGACTAAACGGTCCTCACAGAATGCCTACGTATCTCTGTATGAGAGAATCAAGCCAAGAAAACGTAGTTCTGAGAATGAGGGGTCAGACCCTTTATATAGGCTGAGAAGCCCTAAAATCGTAGTAGGGTTAGGCGACTTGGTGAGCAAGTCACCGACTAGAAGAAGGTTCCAGATCCTTGTATGTAGGAACAAGTTTCCATGTTGAAATATATATCTTGGAGGCTAAGTCAGGCAAGAGTAGTATCCTTGTTTGACTCTTATTGTTGAGCTGGTTATTACCCTTAATATTAATTACGAAATTAATATTATAAATAGGGTTTGGGCCCATCTGATGGGCCCCATGTTTGGACCATTCTAGGTCTAATTAATGCCACATTAAATGTGTCTTTAGGGCTTATCTTTAGCCCATATCAATAATAATAATAATAATAATAATAATAATAATAATAATAATAATAATAATAATTTCGAAGACATTGACGACACCTATTTTGTTGTGTAAAAAAATACTTTTGAAATCCAATATTAATAAATATTTGTAAAGTTCAATGATGGATAAGTAAAAGTAACATTTTTGTATCACTTTTGCTGTCAATGGCATTATGAGACATGAGTACTTAATTTGTTGATAAATTTGTTTGTATGATAATAAAAAGAAGCAAAATGTAAATGTGATAAGAGGTGTGATTTACTTAACTTGTCGATAAATTTGGTTGCATGATAAACAAAACAGAATTCAAATATATTTTGTAAGTCATGCTTCATATTTCTTGGAGTGATCCGAGACCTGTATTTATTCATTTGATTAATTTTTTTTAGCATTTATAAGAACTTTTTGGTATGTAATATTAGATTTAAATTCATGGACACATATTCAAAATGGTACTCACATATTGTAATAATTTTATATTAAATCTTATAATAAATATGTACATGTAATTATTTTCTATCTCCAATAAAAATGAATTTAAAAATCATTGGAATCTCAACAAACACTAAGTCATTTAAAATTAATTATACAAACAAAATGAATATCTTCTAATATATTATCAACTTCACCAACTCCATAAAGGTCTCTTACTTTTTTCATACCAAATTACAATTTCAAAATAATTTTTATAATAAAAATTTATAAAATATTAAATATAACTAATTAACTTCTTAAACGTCGATGTCCGTCTCATAACATATATGCCTGATTAATTGATTAGTAATAGTATAAGAATTTGTGTAGTTAGAATATTAATTTAATCCAACACGGTATAATGAAACAACGAATGTATAAATTTTTTCCGTGGATTTAATCGGTAAAGAAAAAGGTTGGATTGGTTCAATTTAATCGAGTTGGTCACACCATCCTGTGTAAATTGTTCATGTGTAAAAGTAAATTATACAATTTTGCTTGTATTTAAATTGTGGATGTTAATTGAAAATTTTATATACTTGCGTATCTTGTCATGATTCTCATGGTCACTGATTACGAATTAATTGAAATATTAAAATCGTCTATTTATTATTGTCGATAAAAATTACATCAAATTTGAATAAAGATTAGAAATTGAAAATATTGATAATTTTATTTTATCGTTTTACCTTGAAATCATTGTACTTTTAGAGAGATGATTAATATTTTATATTAATATAATAATTATAAGGTTCTAATAAATATTGCTAAAATTTTATATTAAGTATAAAATAAAGTATATTTAATATAAGTTTAATAGGTACAATTAATAACTAATTAAAATGCTATTAATTGCAAGAAAATTATTTTAATAAAAAAATTAAAAAATGTGAAAAATCAAGAAAAATATTTTGAAGCTTATGAGTGAAAGTCTTTCCGATCTCCTAGTATTATAATATATATAGATATAGATCGTTTCTTATCTAAAGATATAAATGTTTATGTGTGATATGTTGTTGATTGGTTTGAATCTTAAATCATGGTATTTAAATATTGAAGTATAGTGTAGAAGGTTAGGGGGCTGAGAAGCTGTTGCTTATGTTAAATGTAGTGCATGTTTGTCAAATCTGCCAATTAACTTATAAGCTACTTATTTCGGAAAAGATTTCGTATTTACATACTTTTTTTTGAGAAAAATGTGTATCGGGAGTTTAATATTCGTTATCTTGCAAAAATAAGTTACTTATTTCAGAAAAAAGTACATATTTCCTAACTTTTTTTCAGAATAAGTAACTTATTTCTAAAAAATAAGATTTCTCAAACGGGCCCGTAATGTGATTACAAGAATCTTAAATGCATAGTATGATTAATAGAAGGAGTAATAACTATACATGTTCGTCCAAAAATGTATTTACGATTTCAAAACACTGGGTGTAATCGTAGGATGAGCCTTCAAAAGTTAGAGATTTGATTTAAAACTAGAGATTTGAGGAAAAATTAGAAATCTGATTAAATAAATTTTCTAATTCGGATTTTTGATAGTTAACGTATTGAAATAATGTTTTGGATTTATTAAGTTAATTTTCAAAAAACTATTTGAAGTAGTTTTTTCAATTAGAGAATTAAAAATATATGTAGTTAAAATATTAAAAGTAGGGATGGACATCAGGGTACTCCGGGGCCGGGGAGTGCTATCCCCACCCCATTCCCGAATTCAAACCCGATCCCCGTTCCCGGCCCGATCTCCTTTGGAGATTATTTTTCATTCCCCGTCCCCTGCCCAAACGGGTAACGGGAATCCCCGCGGGGAATCGGCAAATTTTGTTTTAAACAAAAAATAATTTTAAACACTAATTAATGAGTTTTGAAATAGTTTTTATTGCGATATATAGCGAAATTAGCAACTACAACTGGATTAGAAAAATATTACTTGAAGAAACAATTTTAAAGAACATGAAAATAAAGTTATTTAACTAATAGAAAGACAAACATGTAAGATCAAAGCATCATTTTGTTTCCAATATAAAGTATTTGAAATTCGTATATATATTAATATAGGATTATTAATATATATAATTATGTACTCCCTCAATCCCAATAGGTTCTTTACCTTTCAGAATGAGGTTTCTGGCACGCATTTTAAGGTGCATTTTAAGAGTAGTTCCATAATTTATTTTTTAAATTTTTTTTGTATAAAAATATAATATACATATTTTTATACAAAAAAAGAAAATTTTAAAAATAAATTATGGAACAACCCTTAAAATACACCTTAAAATGCGTGCTAGAAAGTGTAAAAAGAAAGGTAAAAAATTGGTAGGGACGGAGGGAGTAGTATTATAGTGTGGTGAAATCGAGTCGGGATTGAGAATCGGGCCGGGGAGATATAGAATCCCGGCCACGACCCACTCCCCGATTTTTTTTTGAAAATTATCCCCGTACCCGAAAAAATTCCTGAATCCCCGCCTCATTCGGTACGGGGATCGGGTCGGAATCGAACAGACCCAAATGAATGTCCATCCCTAATTCAAAACTAACTAAAATAGCTAATTACCAAATATTTTCATGCAAAATAATTAATTCAATCAACTAATCAAAATAACTAACGCAAATCCGTTAGTCAAAACAATTAACCCAATTCGATCCAGCTAACAACTAATTATTAATTGCCAAAAAGTGTCAATACAAAATTTTTGAATCATTGAATATCAAAATAAGAGAAAGCTAATACAAAAACAATTTCTTATTGTGTATGCTGATATTAAAAAAAAGGGATATTCCATTTGTTACTATTGTACTATTGGCTTTTTCAATGGTACCACTCAATGTTTTTGGCTTCTAAATGGTACACCTAAATTTTTGACTTCAACCATCGAATAACACTCTGTTAAACAAAAGTTAATCCTCCATTAAACAATTTTAAATAAAGATGCTTATTAGAGGAAAAATTAAATAAAG
The DNA here is from genome assembly GCA_037693485.1 of Kitagawia praeruptora. NCBI lineage: Eukaryota > Viridiplantae > Streptophyta > Magnoliopsida > Apiales > Apiaceae > Kitagawia > Kitagawia praeruptora. The sequence goes on along the minus strand of CM075352.1, from coordinate 26,184,530 downwards.
ATGCCCAACTCCGTTCCCCTCACCACCCATCTCAAGCCAACCACCCAAACACCTCTACATTCAATCTCCCTTCTCCCCATCGACTCCGCAATTCCATCAACATCACCTCCACTCTCCTCACAACTAACTCCACTGCTCCTTCTCGAACGACTCCTACCCGAGTATGCCGCCGGCCAGTTGCCTCAGCTCCGACACCCACCTGCAATTCCCTTCACCTCCAATCTCAGCCATTCACCAACAGCCCCCCATCTCCTTCATTCCGCCCAATTCATCAACAATTACCTCACCTTTTCTCTTCTCCACACCAAATCACCACCTCCCCGCTGCAACCTCTTCTCCGTCAACCCACCTACAACAATTCACCAGCCACTCCTATCTCTCCTGCTCCTCTTTGACTCCGTCCACCCTTATTTCCCCTGCTAACACAACCACATCTCCTCCCCCTTTTATCTCCGCTCACCCTTCTCCTTACACAACTACAACCTTATGCGTATTAGTATGCGTTATGCGTATTAGTATTCTATATCTAATTTTCATTTTATTTATCTGTTAAAAAATAACATTTGTATAACGTTTTTATAACAGAGTGCTATTAAACGGTTAAGTCAAAAGTTTGGGTGTACCATTTGGAAGCCAAAAACATTGAATGGTACCATTTGGAAAAACCAAATGTACAATGGTACCAAATGAAATATCCCTAAAAAAAACTGTTTTATTATTTTCAATTTACAAAAATTTATTGCAGGCACACACTTGAAAAAATTAAGCCATTGTTTAGAGACCATGGCAAACAAGGCTCTATGCCGAACATGTAAATCGTTCAAAACAACTTTCTCAATAAGGAAAACTCCGAAAAAACACATGAAATAAAAAGGGTGAAGTGCCAAAATGGCACAATTTGAGATAAAAATGCCCAAAATAGCACTTTCTGGGAAGAGTGCCCTGCACTGGCACATTGCTAACGCATGTAGCGCCTGCGTTATGGGGTAACGCATGTCATACATGCGTTACTCGTTCGTTTTACACACCTCCCAGCTGAAAAAACAAGGAAAACGCAGCCCACACTTGCGTTTTGCGTGTAACGCATGTGCGTCATGCGTTACAGGTGTAACGCATCACGCACTTGCGTTACACCCAAAACGCAAGTGTGGGTTGCGTTTTTCTTGTTTTTTCAGCTGGGAGGTAGAAAAAAACACGAGTAACGCATGTTTAACATGCGTTACCCCATAACGCAGGCGCTAAATGCGTTAGCAATGTGCCAGGCGCGGGCATGCTTTTCCAGGAGTGCTATTTTTGGACATCCAACCCCCATTTTTGTGCCATTTTGGACATTTTCTCAAATAAAAATGGTACCTATCATACATCCTGCAGGAAGATTTCCATATAGTTGCTTCCCCCCTTTTCCTTCACCCTACTGTCACTATCCAGTTATTAATTAACAACAATTCTGACTTTGTGACTCCATTCATTTCATTCTTCATCCAAGTCGACCAAGCATTCTTATAAAGTGTGCTAGTGAGATTTACCATGATCAGGAGGAGGCTGAATCATATCAAGATCAATCTTGTCAATATCAAAATCGTTGAGCAACCAATCCCAATCAGTGAAATGATCGCCTTCTTCAGAATAACCCGTGTTTCCATTGTAGTCTTTTTTCCAAGGATCAATATTGTTGTGCCGATATGGCAAAGACTTCAATTTTTCACATATTAGGTTAATATTTGATGAAGAAACATACTTGGTTGATGTACTTGGAGTAGGAAAAGAGGATGGAGAACAATTGTTATAAGATGGTAGACGATCAGACAGAGGTGGGATGACAATTTCTTGGGGTTGAATCAAGGGGAGTTCGTCTACCGAAAACCCAGTGTCTATTGTTAAGTTTCCCATGGCCTGGTCAAGATTATCATCGTTAGGGATGATTGATCCCTTCTGCATTAATGATGGAGTCTCATCAATTCCTTTACTTTTATGTTGATCATGCATTTCTTCTCTACTTTTCCTAACTTTTTTTCGGGATTTGTTACGATGATCATCAGTAGGAGGATGAGGGAGAAGTGGTTTGTGAGTGATAGAATCAATTCCCAATTTACTTAACTTTTTCTTGATGTGGTTATGCCAGTAGTTCTTGATATAATTATCAGTTCTTCCCGGTAAATGAGAAGCAATCATGGACCATCTGTCGAAATTACAAATAAGAACAACAAAAAGATTAACTCATGATAGTCCAAAAGTTTAGTAATTAAACACACAAAGTTTTGCATTGCTTGTAGCAATCGAAAATTTATATGGAGAGGGACGTTACTCGTCAGTACAGTTATTTACCGTGGTGCATTATCATGTTATATGAACGTACATTTTCCACAAACATATACATATGCACATGTACGTAACTACAAACACAACTTGGCAGTCACAAAATATTATTACATACCTGTTGCCAAGTTGAGAGTGAAGATCAATGACAAGCTTCTCTTCTTTTTGAGATAAAAGGTCATTCTTGAGATCTGGTCTTAGATAGTTTGCCCATCTCAGCCTGCAGCTCTTACCACACCTTAGTAGTCCTGCAGTACGTATATAATTAATGCAATCAGTACTATACGTACTCATCATTAGGACAAGATATTCAATAATTTCCTATCTCGCTCAGACATATTTGATACCTGCACGTAGTGGAACAGCTCTCCAGCAGTATTTAGTACCATTAATTTGGATAAAGTTACGGAGCTTCTTGTCCTCGTCTGCAGTCCACGGACCTTTCTTCAACCCAACTTTGTCACAGCATGGTCTCCTTCCCATTTTATATCAATCTTCTTTAATTAATTAAGGAGCAGATGGTATGACACAAAGCTAGATTGAGCTCCCAGTAAAACCAGCTCCACTTATTATATATGCAGGAGTTACTTTAAATACTTATAAAATTATATGATTAATAAAAATAGAGTATAATAATTTATTACGGATATAATTTAACTTTGTAATATTAATTAATAAAATTATTAGTAATAATAATAGTTATTTAATAAATATGTATTGATTATAACCAATAATATAAATCTTAATGTAAATTTGTTGACGGGATTCGAACATTGGATCTTTAGATCTTTAGAACAGTAATTTAAATATATAATATTGCTTATTATTAAATCTAACGGCTATTATCTATTTATTAAATATCTAACGGTTATTATTCTTTTAGATGGTTGAACCAAACAACCAAATTATACCCTTGTTTGTTTATTATATAATAGTATAGATAATATAGGATTATGTTCAAATAAAAACTAATTTAGAATAAAAATCAGAAACCAAACCCTAATCCAACATTTCAAGATAATGTAATAACCAAACTAGGGATACGCAATACAAAAATCCCAATACAAAATACGTATAATAATTTATACGTTGCTGAACATTGATGAGTTAATTTATGACATTTTTTGTGAAGCTGTTCTTGGCGGGGCCATTATAATATATGAAATATAATATATTTAGTGTTGATTTTTAATTTCTATTTTAACTTTGATTTCTATTTGACCACTACCATATATATATATATACCATATATATATATATATATATATATATATATATATATATATATATATATATATATATATATATATATATATAGGCCTTTGCTCCATAAAGAACACTCTTATATAAAGAACAATAAAGAACACTATAAAATCATTTATTCCAATAGATCCATTGGCCCCGCCAGGGGCACCCAATACAAAAAGTTATTATTTTTTTAGGCTCTATCCATCCAGCAAAAAAAAAAAAAAAATTTTGAATATTTTACTGTTCATGATGACGTCACTGATGACGTCATCGATGAACAGTAAAATTTTCAATTTTTTTTTTTTTTTGCTGGATGGATAGAGCCTAAAAAAATAAGAACTTTTTGTATTGGGTGGCCCCGCCAGGGGCAATGGATCTATTAGATATGAGGTGTTCTTTGTTGTTCTTTATTTAAAGTGTTCTTTATGGAGTCCAACCCTATATATATATATATATATATATATATATATATATAGGCTCATGCTCAAAAGAGAACCCCCTTAAAAAGAAAACTTAGAGAACTCCCCATTTAACCTTTATATTTATGATCTAATGGCCCCGCCAGGGGCCCCCTCACATAATAAACATAGACACTCACACACATTAACAAACCCCCCAAAAAAAAACTTCAAAAAACAAAACTATGGAAATTGTATAAAAAATGTACAAAAAATGGTATATATATAAAAATATATTAAAAATATATTTTTTATATTAAAAAATAAAATAAAATTTGTGGACCCCAAAGACAAGTCAGATGAATTCTAAAATGAATTTGAAAATGAATTAATCAACAATGTAGATGAAGTTCTCTAAGTTTCCTATATAAAAAGTTCTCCCTAGATCCCTACTCATATAGGCATATATATATATATATATATATATAGGGTTAACTTCTATGGAGACCAACATTTTTAGTGGAGACCGGAGACCAATATCAATCAAAACATTACAAAAACTTATTTATTGAAAATAATGTTATATGAAAATCACTATACCATCTATTTCAATGAAGATCTTGAAGATCATATATGTTTTACATGCAAATTTCATTAAAAATCTTGAAGATCATGTATGTTCTGCAAACAAAATATTGCAGAACGTATTGTTCTCCAAAACATGTTCTGCTTGCAAATCTTATACGATTTTTAAGATTTTGAATGAAATAATAGTGTTAATTGAACATTCTTTGCAAATATATAGGTTTTGCAATGTTTTGAGTGCATAATGTATATGGTCTCCACGGTCTCCACTCAAATAGTGGTCTGCATAGAACATAACTCTATATATATATATATATATATATATATATATATATATATATAAGAATTTTAACCCTCCCCTGTCGAGTGTGGATTGTCATGTTATATATTTTTATTACTTTATTTCTTTTTTTTTGAGTAAAATTTAATTCATTAACGATAAGTCATACGACATCTACAAAAATAATAAAGTCGAAACAAACATAAACAAAAACAATATTTAAAACCAATCTTTAATTATACATATCTTTAATTATACGTAGTTTATAGTTTTTCAACTACAATTTGTTAATTAACCACCTAATCTAAAATTTTAAGATAGTAGAGAAAGGTGCCAATAGGATCTTATGCTACAACATATATTATTTAACACTCTCATTCAATTATATGATACATTTCGCTACGATTGACAGACGAGAAACAGATAATGAAGAAGTGAAGTAGACGGAATAATGAATAAAATAAATGGGGGTGTGGAGGGACACGAACATGAGACCCCTCATATGCTACAACATATATTATTTAACACTCCCCTCAATCGTACGATATGTTTCGCTACGATTGACAGACGACAAACAGATAATAAATAAGTGAACTAGACGGACAAATAATGAATTAAATAAATTGGGGTGGAGGGACTCAAATCTGAGACATTTCCTAAACCGAATTCTGATAGCATGTTAAGTAAACAGTCGTTCTAAAATCTTAATATGTTAAAGTAAGATCGCAACAGAATCTTATGCTACAACATATATTTACAACATATATTATTTAACACAATTTTCACCCATTCAGATTTACAAACATATAACTATAATTCAGAATATTTAAGGTTCTTTATTTCACTACACAATTTTCACCAATTCAGATTTACAAACATATAACTATAATTCAGAATATTTTAGGTTCCTTATTGACTTAAAAAATTTCACGGAAAGATATAAATTTTAAAAAAAAAATCATTTTCAAAACTATAAATTTTGGAAATTTAAAGTAACATAATTTGATATTTTTGGGTTATAAATGAATCGAGTAGAACCGAATTTTGACCTAAACTTGTGACTAAATTCAAAATTTGTGATAAGAATATGTAACTTGTAACAAAAATTATAACTTTTGACAAAATTTAGATTTTGTGACAAAATTTGGAACTTATGACCATATTAGAAACTTGTGACAAAACTCGTAATTTGTGGCTAAATTAGAAACTTGTGACCGTATTTTGAACTTTCAATGACCAAAAATGATAGAAATTTTCTGTCTTCCGTCGTAAATGTCATAAATGAAGCATTTACGATGGATTTAGTGTAAATATTTCGGCTTAAAAGATCTTTTGTGTTATAGTGACATTAGGGCTATTTATTTATTATCTAAATATTAAAAATTTATTTGGATGGGCCTCTCTATTTTCTTAGTTTTAAAACCTATTTTACTAAGTTTAAATATTATTAAAAAATTTGTTAGACTTAAAATATTCATAACCAAAACAATTAAAATTAAAACAGATAAAAATATTAAAAAACAAACTATGCATCACGGAGTAAAGGTAGAATATATTAATAAATAAAAGTTAATAAAAAAATAATAAATTGAATTTATATTAAATTATAATATCTGAAACATTAAAAATTTGGTACGATGCCTATTTTTTAATATTTCATATTTTTACTTAATTAATCTTACCTAATATATTATATTAGTACATTTTTACTTAATTATCCTTACTTATATCTACCTATGTTATCATCTTTTCTATTTTTTCTAAATTCTCTTCTTTACCATGGATTGTTCTTTTAAAAAATTATTTTTTTATTTTTTTCTAAATAAAATAAACGATACAAAGCGCTAACATCTCTAGCAAGAAAAATGCTAGAGGTACCAAAATTAGGTACCAAAAATTGTCACCAAATGATGTGGCTTTGTTTTAATTGGTTATAGTTATACTGGGCCCGCCAGAGCCATCCAATCAAAAAATTTGAAAATGACAAGTGTTTGTTGCCATGTCATTTGATACCTAATTTTGGTACCCAATTTGGTACCTGTAGCACTACTCAGCTAGCAAAGACATGCATCAATTTGAGCTTTGAGGGATTTGCAACATCCAGCACTCCGCTACTCTCCATAGCGGAATGTCGGAGTACACTGAATACTAAAGTATAAACAACCACATGGGTTAACATTCTTAAACTTCTTTTCTGATAGAAGCAAACACCATTGCAACAAATAATTTAAATCTATAATTTATAATCACCATGAGGCATAGACGTAGAAATTGATTCTGACCTGTCTCAGAGAATAAATGCAAATTTCATAATCTAAATATGAATTTTGAAAAAATGTAGATGACCAATGCTTAACACTTTTTTATCAGAACTGACACGAATAATCTGTCTGAGCAAAGTTTGATCATATACAATGCTTGAGGTTCTCGGCTGAGTAGCAGGAGCAACTTTAATTCATTATGATTCGAACCCAGTAATATATTACAATAATCGATATTATATTATAATAACTAAGATACTAAAAGTTCGGTACTGGTATTGGTAATTCTCTTTTTTTTTATAATAATAATACGGACAATTCTTTTTAATAAAATAATTTTTATATTTTTTTAAATAAAATTTTTTCTTTTCTAAAAACACTACAACAATTATTATTAATAGTATAAAATAAAAATAATATAATTACTAATAAATAACCAATTACTTTCTTTTAACTAAAATACGTTAGCTTTTCTATTTTTCTAACCAAAGCTTTTCTTTTCCAATAATATCATAGTTCTTTTTAATAAAATAAGATATTAATATTATATTTAATAATACTTAATCGGTTATCTTTTTCAAATGCAATATAAAATGCTGATGAATGTATGCAGAATAAAGGTCATGACTCCCAAAAAAACATGGTCTCCAATAAAACAACTCTCTCTCTATATCTCTCTCTCTCTATATATATATATATATATATATTCTCACTTGATCGAGCAAAAACCTATATATATATATATATATATATATATATGAGAAAAAGGATCCTGAGATTGATCTCAGGGAACTTTTCCTAAGATACTTAGAAATTATACTAAAAATCTGATTGGGCCCGCAGGGCTAATTAAAAATTTCTGATTTTACAAAAATACCCATCCCTGATTTGCTTATAATTCTCATATATCTCAGAGAATTTACTTGAGATGCATCTCAGGCTCCCTAATCTCCATATATATATATATATTATAATCAGATTATCAAAATATTTTTATAACAAAAAATAAATTCTGTAAAAATTAAACATCTAGACCAGTATAAATATCATATAAATTTTTCGTGCATGTATATGTCCAGTAATATTTAAAAAAATATAGTAAACTAAATACTTGGCTGTATAAACATGATAATGTTTAGGGTTTGTAGATATCGCTACAGCTAGCGTATGTGACCACGTTGGGCACTACGAGCCCGTTTGGCCCCCCTTTAATTTTTTTTTTATCTACTTAAAGTGATTTCGTGCTGTTTGTCTAACCTTAAATTTTTCCACTTAAAGTTAGTTTTAGTTCAAAAAAAAAAAGTACCTTGAAGGTACTTTTTTTCCACTTATTTTTTTTCTCATATCAATTTTTATGTATTTGAGTCACCTTTTAACTTGTATTGTATTCTTTGCATATATTTGTATTTTATACTTTCAAAAAAATATAAATTTCTTTTTTTTTTAATTAATTTTTTAAAAATAAATTTACTTTAAGTGGAATTAGCCAAACAGATACACCTAACTTTAAGTGAAAAATATCACTTTTCACTTAAAGTGAGTAAGTAGCACTTTAAGTGATAAGTAACAATTTTTAAGTTAAGCCAAACACCCTCTACATGTCAACTTAGCTGTATAAAAAGAAAAGGTGAGTCAAGCCGTCAAGGAACATGAAAATCAACTTCTGTAGATTAAATATATTTGATGAAAATAAACATGTTAAACACTTATATATATATATAGGGTTGGACTCCATAACAAACACCTTATATAACAAACAATAAAGAACACCTTAGATCTAATTGATCCAATGCCCCTGGCGGGGCCACCCAATATAAAAAGTTCTTAATTTTTTAGGCTCTATCCATCCAGCAAAAAAAAAATTGAAAATTTACTGTTCATCGATGACGTCATGATGACGTCATCAGTGACGTCATCGATGAACAGTAAATTTTCATTTTTTTTTCTGGATGGATAGAGCCTAAAAAAATAAGAACTTTTTGTATTGGGTGCCCCTGGCAGGGCCAATGGATCTATTGGAATAAATGATTTTATAGTGTTCTTTATTGTTTGTTATATAAGAGTGTTCTGTATATATATATATATAGGCAGGTGCTCAAATGAGACCCTCCTTATGGTGAGAATTGAGACCTTTCCATTTTATACTATATTATCCCACAATCTAATCTAATTATAGACTTATAGTACGTACTGTTCTTACCCCCTGATCCCGACCCTTTCCCACCCCACCCCCACCCCCCACCCCCACCCCCCACCCTACCCCACCCCACCCCATCGGCATCGGCATCGGAGCCGGTCATCTTCTCCGACATCATATATACATATCGTATCTATATATATACACATGTATACATACGTATATATCATTGCCATTTTCATCTCTCCTCCATCATTGACGGCCACAAATGCATCGATAATCGAATTCTTTTCAAAAACAATCAATGATTTGCGATCTTTCCATGGAAATAATATATAGATCTGAAAGTTTTTAAGGAATTGCTTTCAACAAATTTAGTGATTTGCGCTAAAAGAATTAGTGATTTGCTTATAAATTTCAGTAATTTGAGTTTAATTTACGACTGGCCCCGCAGGGGCACCATCTCTATCGTCTTCCTCCGGCGAGCTCCATGGTTCGATCTCCATCCGGTGAGCACGTGATTTATGATGAAGAAGAAAGTGGGGACTTGACTGAAAACGTCACAAATCTGAAATGAGTAGGTAGTTAGTGGTGGTGGTGGTTGGGACAGGAGATGGTGGTGTTGTGACTTTGTCTTGTCTCAGATCTGGATTTTTTTTGACGATTTATGCTTGAATATTTGATGATTTGTATTGATTTTTTTGGTGATTAACTTTAAATTTTTGGTGATTTGCTTTGAATTTTTGGTGATTCTGACCGAAAATTAGTGATTCTTGGCTGATAGGAGTGGTTGTGATTTGGTGATATGTGGTTTGTGATGTGGTGGTTGTGGAGTGATGGTGGTTATGGTGTGATGGTAGTAACGACCGGTGGTGATATGGTAGTGAGGTGATGGTGAGGGCGGTGATGTGCAGTTCCGGTGGTGGTACCATGGTCGGAGGTGAGGTTGAATATGGTGGCAGCATGGTTGATTGGAGGTGAATGTTGTTGCCGGAGGCTGGTGGTGCGGAGTGGTCGGAGGTGAGTTGATTGAGCAGAGAAGAAAGGGCAGAGAAGCAGGGGAGAGGATGCACGCATTTTAATTTATTGGGCTTTTTTTAGGTGGCCCAATGTGCAGTTCTCACTATAACAGGGGTCTCACTAGAGTAGCCCTCTATATATATATATATATACTAGCCTATAACCCGTGCGATGCACGGTTGCTTTTAAATTTTTTAATTATATTTTATTATTAAAGTTTTAAGTTGTATATATATTTTTATTAATAAAATAATTTATAACTTTATAATCCCATGTATATAAATATTATTAAAATTATTTATTTTGAATTATTATATTTGTATTTTGAATTATTATATTTGTGTATGTGGTGCATATTAATACTAATACATATTATTTAGGCTATGTGTGTTTTTTTTTTAATTTTATTAATAATAGTGATTTAACCAAACCAAAGAGTGACCAAAAAAAGAGTACAAAAATAGAGTGATCAAAAAAAGAGTACCAAACCAAATATACCCTGTTTTGCTTATATTTTGAATTATTATAATTGTATTTTGAATTATTATATTTGTGTATGTGGTGCATATTAATATTAATACATATTATTTAGGCTATGTGTGTTTTTTTTAAAATTTTATTAATAATAGAGATTTAACCAAACCAAAGAGTGACCAAAAAAAGAGTACCAAAAAAGAGTGAACAAAAAAAGAGTACCAAACCAAATATACTCTGTTTTGCTTATAATAGTATAGTATAGATAGATAGGCTAGCGTTCAAATAAAAACCAACCTTAGAATAGAAACTAGAAACCTACACTAAATAAATTATATTTCATTTATTTTAATGGTCCCGCTAGGGGCACCTTCACAAAAAACTTATAAAATTTTTGGCTCTATTCAACAAAAATATAAAAAAAAAGTTACTGTTCACGTGCCACGTCATCACGTGAACAGTAACTTTTTAAAATTTTTTAATTTTTTTATATTTTTGTTGAATAGAGCCAATAATTTTAAACGTTTTTTGTATTGGGGTACCCCTAATTTGGTCATTAGATTAGCTTGAAATATTTAATTTAGGGTTAGTTTCTAGTTTCTATTCTAAGTTAGTTTCTATTAGAACAAAACCCTATATATATATATATATATAGAGTAGGGATCTAGAGAAAACCCCTTTAAAAGGAGAACTTAGAAAACTAAATTAAAATATAGCACATATGGTATTCAAACTGATCGTTGGGAGATGGAGAAAAATGTGGTGAAATTAGATTTTAAAAAAATATCACCGATTGACGGGAAAAATCAAATTAAAAACGGAGGGGATTAGGTGGGATTGTGTGTGTGAGGGTGTATTTGATTAGTGTGTGGGTGCCCCTGGCGGGGCCATTGATTATAATACATCCAATGGTTAGGATTAGTACCTTAGTTTTCTTCAAAAAAAGAGTTCTCTTTTGATCATTAGCCTATATATATATATATATATATATATAGGCAAGTGCTCAAATACAAACCATTCTTAAAATGAGAACCTACAAACCAACACTAAATTAATTATATTTCATCTATTCTAAGGTTCCCGCCAAGGGTACCTTCACAAAAGTTGCTTAAAATAATTGGCTCTATCCAACACAAAAAAAAAAAAAAAAACTTGTCGTGGAAATGCGAAGCATTTAAGACAGTAAACGGATGAGTTAGGTAGTCATGAGGGCCGAAGGCTCTCGACACACCCGTCATTCGTCTATTGTCTTTACCATTGATTGCCATTCCTTACAACTTTAGAATGATAAAGGCGCGAAGCGCCGTACAAGAAGGTGCGAAGCACCGTTAACCAGTGAAATCCACTGCCACGTCATCACGTGAACAGTGATTTTTTTTAAAATTTTTTATTTTTAAATTTTTTTTGTTGGATAGAGCCAAGTATTTTAAACGTTTTTTGTATTGGGGTACCCCTAGTTTGGTCATTAGATTAGATTGAAATATTAGATTATGCTTGGTTTGTAGGTTTGTATATTAAGGAGGTTTGTATTGGAGTAGCCCCCTATATATATATATATAGGGGGCTACTCCAATACAAACCTCCTTAGAATACAAACCTAAAAACTAAATTCAAATACAACATTTAAGCTAATCTAATGACCAAACTAGGGATACCCCAATACGAAAAAGTCTTATAATTCTACCCTCTATCCATTTATCGAAAAAAAAATTGAAAAATAATTTTAAAAAAATGATGACGTGGCGGCATTTTTTTTCACTAGTTAACGGTGCTTCGCACCTTCTTGTACGGCGCTTTGCGCCTTTATCATTCTAAAGTTGTAAAGAATGGCAATCAATGGTAAAGGCAATAGAAGATTGATGGGTGTGTCGAGAGCCTTCGGCCCTCATGACTACCTAACTCATCCGTTTACTGTCTTAAATGCTTCGCATTTGCACGGCAAGAAAATTTTTTTTTATTATTTTTTTTTGTTGGATAGAGTCAATTATTTTAAGCATTTATTTGTTAAGGTACCCTTGACGGGAACCTTAGAATAGATGAAATATAATTAATTTAGTGTTGGTTTGTAGGTTTGTATTTTAAAAGTGGTTTGTATTTGTATTTTAAATATGAGTTTGGGAAAATGCTGAAGTCTCCAAAAATTTTCCCAAAACTTTACCGGTATGTCATACATATATTTGATAAATTCCTCAAAATAAAATAGAACCCCGCATGTGTTCATTTGGTAAAAAATTAGATAAATATTTTACTATACTCCCTCCGTCCCAAAATACATGTTCCTTTTGAAAAATGAATTTGTACCATTTTACATATCTCTTTTCTTTTTTAAATACAAATTTATGGTAATTTTCCAAAACTATCCCTATTGTATCTAAAATTTGACTTTTTTCAAAATTAACACTATTCTCATTTTCCAATGTAGGGTATTAGTTTGAAAATATTATTCAAACTAACCTTTACCTACCTTTTTAATATGTGTGTTTTTTAGAAAAGGGACATGTATTTTGGGACGGAGGAGTACTTAACACTACTCCACGAGTTTGTAACAATAAATTTAGCGAAAGAGACGTTAATTAACGTGCGCGAGGGTTAAAAAAAAAAAAAAAAGAAAGTCAAGACTGCATGACCTACAATATCGATTATTCAATGACTTTGCCGCTAGCTGATTGCATGTAACAACAAAAAGAAATCAAAAGAACATGAAAAATGCAACTTATATCATGTTAAACACCAATAAGATATGCGCGAGCGCCCAAACACATATACATTTCTCAGTGTTACTAAGACAGGAACATTCAATAAGTGAGCAGACAGTACTACTATATATAATTCAGCAAGTAGGCCAGTTGAAAGAGTCTGTAACAGCTGCTATCGGATCATGCTATAAGGGTGGGTGCGTTGTGTGTGCTAAGGGATGAGACAAATAGCTAGCGACTCCGCAGACACCTGTTTCATTCCTACTCTAACACCTAGAAGACCCTGCACAATACGACACAATGAGGAAATGGGTCCTTTATTGCAAGAAGATGGATTTTTCATCTTATCTTCAAATATAGTATCCTCTATATGTATAACATTTCAGTACATTATTGGTAATGGACCTTCATAGAAAGAATGTGCTGCAAACAATATTGTACAAGTCCCCTGTTCTGGTCTAATTTACAGTACACCCAGATCGATACTAGGGAAGAGCAGGAACAGAATCAAAAATTGCACCCCAAAAAATCGAACCAGTGGTTTGCTTTTGACTAATACATGCATGCAAAATAAGGATGCTAAATGCTTTGTCCTGTTATGGGATGAGACAATGACGCCTCTGCTTGCACTCAAGCGTCCAACTTCAACACCTAAACCCTCAATGACGACATTATATATGTGGTCCTATATAAGATGTAGAAAGAAGAATTATTAATTGTTATATTCAAATCTTTTCACTTCACTGCATGATTAGACGGATAAAGAAGAATTATTAATAGCTACACTTTTGCAATAGTTATCTTCATAACAAATTTTGGATTATTAAATTATAGTATTACATTTTAGTTTTGAATTTAAAAGTTTAGTTTCAAAAGTCTGGCTGTTAAACCAAGACAAAGAATGTGTTCATATATATTTATATACATACATATATACATATAGGTCATTGCTCCATACAGAACACTTTTATATAACAAATAACAAACAACACCTTAATCTATTAAATCCTTTGACCCCGCCAGGGGCACCCAATACAAAATGTTTTTTATTTTTTACCCTCTATCAAGCCAGCAAAAAAAAAAAAAAAAAATTACTGTTCATGATGATGTCATCATCATGAACAGTAACTTTTAATTTTTTTTATTTTTTTTTTGAGATGATGGATGGATAAAGGGTAAAAAAAATAAGAACTTTTTGTATTGGGTTATCTCAGGAGCTTTTTTTTCTAACAGTATTTTGGAGATTGTCAGGTTGATGGTCAGAATTAAGGTCAAATGTGGTGTTTAGTGTCGGAGAAAGGTTTTTGTGGGTGGTGATTGAGCTTGAATGATGACTCCTCAAGTATTAAACAGAGAATGGGTTCTTTCTCTTACTTTTACGGAATGTCGATTTCTTCATCATATAAACCCTTTTACGGAATGTCGATTTCTTCATCATATAAACCGCAATCTGAATTTGATCTCCTTTGTATTGGTTAGGGTTGTAAATGAACCGAGTCAAGTTTTTGCATATCGAGTTCGAGCTTTTTCTTAACGAGTCGTGCAAACTCGATTATCTTATCGATCAATTTCTGTTGTTCGAACTCGAGATCGTTAACAAACAAGTCGAGTTCGAGTTTTTCATGAACATTTCGAGTCGAGTCGAACCGAGTCGAGTTCGAGTTTGTCAATAAAAATTTTATTTTGTTTTCATACTTTTTTTTTCACTATTTATTGTATTTTCATGTTTAATTTTGTGGATGATGAGAAATATATGATTAGTAGTTGATATATGATCTAGATATTTTATATATTTGTACTAATGTGTTGTAATATATTATTTATGTAAATTAAATAATTTTTTTTATGTATATAGCTTATCGAGTCGAGTTCAAGTCAATCTCGAGTCGAACACTAATAAAACTCGAATCAATTTGATAAGTTAATCGAATATAATTTTTTGTTCAAACTCGAGCTCAATTTCTTATCGAGTCGAACTTAACGAGTCAAGTCGAGCATAACAAGTATCTCGGTTCGTTTACAACCCTATGCAAGGTACTTACGTTCCCCTTTATATGGGAAATAACTCACGTAATTCTTGGGGAAGAAGTTACCCATCCCGGGCTAGGGTTTTGAGGGTCCATGTACCCAAAATCCATGCTAATGTCAGGCCATCAGCCACCAAAAGCCCATTACTCGACTGATTCCCACGTTTTATGACAATATCGCGGCATCTCCCCATTTCTTCCCATGTGAACCCGAGATCCGGCTAGCAAAGTGAGGTCGGAGCTCCTCCTAACGAAGTGAGCCCGACATCTGACAAACAAAGTAAGACTGAGATCCGATTAGCAAAGTGAGCCCGAGATCCAGCTAGCAAAGTGAGGTTCTGGTTAACGAAATGAGGTCGGAGCTCCGGCTAACTAAGTGAGACCGAAGCTCCTACTAGCGAAGTGAGATTGAGATCTGGTTAGCGAAGTGAGACCGACGCTCCTACTAGGTTGAATTCAAAACTCAACCTTTTGTTAGCAAGGGTGAGGAGTGAGAATCATTAGGCTATATGTTAGAGATTTGTTCATTAGGCTAGGTGTTGGACCATGCAATGACAGTGGGACTTTATAGGACTTGGTGCTGAACTCTCGATCTCAAGTCTTAAGCGCACACAGAAAATTCCTGGAAATATCGCAAGCACAGTGCACAATTAAATCTCTACTCCAACTAAAAAAGGCAAGTTCTTCGGATTTTTTCAGTATCCAACACTAGATATCCTAACTCAATTAATAAAACCACCTCAAGTCTATATAAACACACAAAAAATCAAATATGTTGCTAGCTAGGCGCATACACATGCTATAATATTGCTTGCACCGAGAAATGTAGTGCATATAAACCATAAGAAAAATCAAGCTGAAGTCAAGTGTATCAGCCTATCAGGAAGATTTTACATGCAAATTTTCTCCCTGAGTGCAAAATGTGAGCCGCAAACATTTATAAGAGAGTTTCGCTCCAGACCCGGATTCCAGTATTTCTTGAGCACTGCCTTCCATTTCTGCAAGTAGTAGAGTGGCGCATTTTGCATCTCCAACCACACAATTTAGATGCATTTGGCAATAAGGGAAGGGACAAGTGATGTCCTCGCCCTCCGAAGGTAGTAGGAAATGGTACTAACCGTATTAGGACAAGAATTTTCACCTGAAGCTAATCTGATCATATATGAATGGCACCTTTGTAACACCCCAGTCCCACATCGAGGAGATTTGGGGCTTTAGTTCAGTTTATAAGGCAAAGTACTACTACTAAGTGCACCAACAAAATCATGATCTTTTGGGGGCCTGTGGTGGGCTTGTGGATTACTCAAGTTGGCGGCATTTGGGCCAGTTTGCTTTAGGTCCGGAGGTGGGGACACGAAGCCAGCCGGTATTATCCCACAATGGCTAGGGAGGAACGATCTTGGACGTATGGGATATCTGTTCAGGCCTGACGAGGACGTCAGGAGTTTAAGTGGGGGAGTTTGTAATACCCCAGTCCCACATCGAGGAGATTTGGGGCTTTAGTTCAGTTTATAAGGCAAAGTACTACTACTAAGTGCACCAACAAAATCATGATCTTTTGGGGGCCTGTGGTGGGCTTGTGGATTACCCAAGTTGGCGGCATTTGGGCCAGTTTGCTTTGGCTTATTTCGGATTCGTGATCGGGACTTGACCCGATTTTCGAAAATACTCGGGATTTGACCCGGGTTGTCACAACCTTTGTCGAATTCAGTTTCATAATGATAGTTCAGTAGTTCTATACATTCTGTTTTTTCCACAAAATGAATTATAAAAGTGAACAAGCTTAAGAAGGTAGTCAAATTGCTTTCTAAATAAACCAAGCTGAAACACTGGAGTACAATTTGATGCAAACAATCAATTCAAATTTAAGTAGGCACAAACACTGAAATAACACTAGATTCCAAAAAATGGCACTAATCAAGGTATCTAACTGTTCTTGCAAACACTATGGACAAAAAACAGAACAGCTAAAAAGAATTATTCATTATACTCATATTTCTTTTCAGACATGTTTTTTTTTTTTGCTGTACAATTACAAAGTATAGAAAAAGAAAATTAGAAGTTAAAAAGGGCTGACCCTGCGAGCTAACTTTAACATAAATTCAGGCACAAGACGTCTACGTGGAGGTGCAGCTGCATGCTTGGCTAAGGCTTCTGCATCTCCAGCATGAATCCTACGTACCAAATCATCAAACATCTCATCGGTACCACCCCTCATAGGATCCTGCAGCATAATTGTGTTAGCACCATCCACAGCGGAACATCATCTTACATATACATGTGCACATTAACAAAAAAACTCAAGAATGCAACTTAAAGTAAAAAAGGTTAATCAAACAAAAACGGAAGGTAAACAACACACTAACCAATAATCAATAAGACTGCTGCTTAGTTGCTGAATCTTTAACACAACTCTTTCTACTAATATATTACATGAACTTCTAAACTGTGTCAATTACATAAGAAAATTTTAAATAGTATCCAAGTGATTCTCAATTCATTGGATCTGAGAAAAGAAAATATTTAGGTATGCAAAAACTGGTAGACCTGCTTACTATTGGGAGAAAATAAATTCCACAGGAACTGAGTGCTTGTACTATTTTCAAAAGACTAAATACTCGCATACTTTCCAGGTTAATAATTTGTGCTGACTCTAGTATTCCTCCGACGAACCAAAAGAAATTTAGCTTTCTGTTGTGATGTTTCGTAAACTGGATCATCATCATCATCATCATCATAATGATATTATAGAATAAAAAATTAAAAAAATCAAACATATGTTACACGGTCATCTTATTAGCATTAAGTAGCACAAGGCATACGAGGATATCAAACTACTCTACCTGGTTATAAAGTTTGATTTGAGCATGGAAAGATTTCAGTAGTCTAAGCTTAACCCAGACAAAGTACTCTAGTGCTACTCAATATTCGCAGACAAATAGAGCAACCATGTACAAAAATAGATAAAGACAGCTATCAGTCACCTGCAGAAACAAATCTGTATGAGTTTTTCCTTCGTACAAAATTGACTCAGCTTTTACTCCAGCTCTTTGGAGTGTGTCAGCAAAAGTTGTACTGCAGAGAGCAAACCCATGAATGATTAATTCTAGGAAGGCTAGAGCACAATGAATAAAGATGCTGATTAGCAGTTAGCACACACGAGTTGCCAGTGCTACTGGAGGAATGTGCACCTAAGAAATCTTTAAATTTGTGCCAGTACCAAGTAGAATTCTATATATATATGGGCAACAGAAAAATATTGCAGTAGACAACTAAAGTAAGCCAACTTTCCAACTGATATAATTAAAATGTAGCTCCAAGTAACAATTGCTTTGCAGTAAAATTATTGAATCTGTTTTTTATTTAATTAAACAGCAGAAGGAAAATGATAGTTATTTTCTTCACTATCAGTGAGGTTTCTAACCTGGCATCGCATGGTATGGAATAATCTGCAGTACCATGAAAAAGGACAATAGGAGGTAGGAGAGAAGCTGCACTTCTAATATTAGGATCTTGTAGCATAAGTTCAGGAGAAAACCGTCGCAAGGATAATTCACCTTCCATTATGCTGTATATATGTTTAACCACGACTTGCATGAGTTGATTAAGAGGAAAAAGCACATGAAGATCACACATGCTTAAACTAAAATATTCCCAATCTTCCAGATACGTACCTCAAAAATAATTTACGGTACAGACCCTTACTATGAAAGTAATCTACCAGATTTAACAAATTGTACCTGTTAACACATGTTAAACGGTACAGATATAAGCTTACTAGTTTTTAGTGCACAACAATAAAAAGAATGAAACATAAATTTTTGGAGAAGAGATCACATATTTAAATCATTTTTAATGGCATTTCAGGTAGGTTTAATATGTCTGACCAGGAAATATAGATAAATTATAAAGCACATGATAAACGACACTAGCCTTAAAAATGAGCATGCCTGAAACAGTTGTCGCAAAAAGAGCAGAATGTGTACAATCTATTAAGGATTACTATTTTCATACATAGCCTATAGGAGGTTCAAAACAATATGCTTTATTCTCATTCTCTTTACATGTTTTACAGTATACAATAGGAAAGAAGACTGAGTTTTAAGCTGTTGCCTATAGAATTACCCTCCAGATAAACCAAAATAAGCTTTCATTTGGGAGACACTCCAAGAAGTTTGTTCTCCACTAGACTCTTTAATTGCCTGGTCCAAGAGAGCACAAGCAGCAATATGTGCTCCAGCTGACTGTCCCATCAAAAAAATTCTAGAACAGGAAGAAAATTAAACAATTTCAGAACGCAAGAAGCTTTCTGGAAATAAAATTATATAGAAACTAATATAAAGAAAGATATTGCTACCGGTTAGGATCACCACCATATTCAGCAATATTATTGCATATAAAAGAAATCCCTTGAGAAGCATCTTTGACCATATCACTCATAGTACCCTGAGGAAAATTTCTGCATATAGACATTAACCATCAGATTGGGTGGCAGAAGTGAGTTTAGAATGCATTCAACCTATGAAATTACAACCTAAGCTTCAACAGAACTAACAAAATAAAAATCTATGTTAATGAATCCAGAACATTTTACATTTCTTTTGCAGGCTAACCTGGCTAGTCTTGGAATGGATGATGTTCATTTAATAGCTCTTACAATAAAAGATCGCGGTCTATGAATAAAATATGGCCACTAGGGTAATCCCTTTGTACTTTCTGTGTTAAAACTTCGCAAAGGGTGATGTTGGCATCATATGGATAACCTTCACATGTGTAGAATTTTTAGAAACTCTATAAACACACAGATTTTACTCTTAATTTTACAAAGATATACGATATTACAAGAATATAAATCCTGTGACTCAAAGATTAAGAGAGATCCCTATCACCTAAAACTTGGATTAAATTGGATTTCTTTGAAAATGACTACTCCTGATACAATTATAGACCGTATATACCTTTTAACTAACTTGCGTCTGTTACCAAACTTAAAATGATAAATCACAGCAGGCTTATTCTAAAAAGAATAAAATATTTTTTTCTGCAAAAATGTTATTCTTTGTCAGACACTAATGTAATTAATCAATCCATTTACCTTCAAGAAAAGTACAGTATTTTGAGTGACGAGAAGAAAACATATATATGTCACCAAGATGGAATAATTCGTTCCAGTTTATTTTGAAGAGATCAATGCACGGGTACAGTAATTACTGAATATTTGGTTTTGCGGATTGTGGGATTTATATACATGTGTATCAGGAAAATATAAGTACAGTCACTAGGAAAGTATATAGATTGAAGTTTATAATATAAGGATAAATTAGGATTTACCTATAGTCTATGCATGCCACTACGACATCTCTTTCTGACAATTGTTGTCCTAACAGAGAACCCCAAGCCTTGTAACTGCATTGCCACAGGGAACAAGAAATTATTAAGCAAGTGAATATTAGACACTCTCATACTAACTTCACTGTACAAAGAAACCTCAAACCTCCGAATATACAATTGTGTTTTGCATGTTTCTTTATTTCACAATAATTTCTAAAACAAATATATTATTAAAAGTTCTACACACGTTTTTCGAAACCAAAGTTTCAGAAAACTCCAACTTATCTGGCAAGCAATGACTTAATAGCATGAACATGACTACTTGACTTCAACAATACCTCATTTTTTAAAGAAACTCCTCCTCGACTTGGGAAAAAAAAAAAAAAAGACCAGTACATTATTGAGCTGAACTATGTCTACAGAAAGGATATACGCTACCCCACTACTCACCCAATAATCCATGCACCACCAGTTACAAATGCAACAACTGGCTTAGGTCCCTTGGTATCTTTTGGCAGGTACAAATCAAGCCTGTAAATTTCAACCATTAAGAAATTTAATTAGAAAGGTAACATGGTATGCTCTTTGTTTAGCAAAAGAAAGGTTATGTCATCGTATGACATTTCAACATACAAGAAAATAGATAGAACAAGTGGTACCTATTTCTTGGTTCATCCCCATAAACTACACCTCTGCGAATCTGATGTGAGAAAAAATAATAGTACCCAACTGCAATAGACATGAACCGAAATTCTTATGCACCACAAGCAACATGATAACACTATAAATAGTAGCATCAAAATAAAAATAGTAAAATAAATTGTTATCAAAGACTATTAATTAACTGGATATTGATACGTGAAATAAAATGGAGCAGGATCCAAACCTTGCACAAAACCAGGAAAAAGTAGGAAGGCATAACAGCCAAGAGCAAGAAATTTAACCACCCATCTGTAGCCTACCCTGAACAAAATAAATGGTCAGAAAGAATCCAACAGTTCATATGACAACATATCACTACAGCCCACAATTAGCAACGAAAATGAACTTCTGCCCAGTTTCAGACAACAGTCAACAATGGAGAATGAACTTCTGCCCAATTTCCAATTCTCCTAAAACCAGAAGAACTTATAAGATTATAATATATCTTTAACAGTCCCCCCTCACTCGTGTCCATCTTTTTGGGGCAATATTTGCCTTAGTGTTCAAATTCATTAATTGAGAATATTAAAATTGGGAATACTGAGTGAGGAGGGAATTGAACTCGAAGAGTGGTACCATGTTAAGTTCCCGGCGGACCAATCTTTTTAGGGAAATATTTGTGTTATTGTCCATATTTAATAACCGAGAATATTGGGGTAGAAGGGAATCGAAGTCGAAGAGTGATACCATGTAAAGTTGGCGGTTCTCATAAAGCCTCCTCACTTACGCCCATCTTTTTGGAGAAATGTTTGCATTGGTGTCCAAATTTAATAGTTGAGAATATTGTTATATTACATCTTTAACACACCCTCTCACCCGCGCCCATCTTTTTAGATTTGCCTTTAGTGCCCAAATTTAAAAATTAAGAATATTTTGTGATTGGAGGGAATCGAACTCAAAGAGTGATACCTTGTTAATTATCAGGTCTCATTAAACCTACTCACTCGCACCCACCTTTTTGGGGAAATATTTGTTTTTGGTGTCTAAATTTAATATTTGAGAATTTGGAGGTAGGAAGGAATCGAACTCGAATAGTGGTACCATGGTATATTATGTGAATGAATTGATAAGATTATACTATATCGTTAACAATCCCACTCATTAGCGTCCTTTTTGGGGAATTATTTGTCTTGATGTCTAAATTTAATAACTGAGAACATCAAAAATTGGAAAATTTTGGGGAGTCGAACTAGAACCTATAAAATACATGATTACATTTAACCTAGAACCTCGTGTGAGGAGAATGAGAAGCAGTAATAAGATTACATTACATGATTAACTAGTAGGCTTTCCAAAATTAGAACAAGCAAAACAATATCTCAAGAGATTAAGAACAACAAGAAAATACATCATGGAGGTTGTATTGCAACTAGTTGATTTAGGTTAATGTAATTATCGTGACAAATGCTGGAGTTCCTAAAACTATTTCCAAATTGGGCACAAAATGCTTAATTGGTCAAATTTGATTGGATGAATATCTTAAAAATGAAGGAGTAACCCCTGCAAATGGCCGCAACGAATTAAAAATGAGACACTGGGCATTTGGGAACAGTTTTGAGATTCACTTTGGGACCCCTAGCATTGCTCGATTCACATACTAATTTTAAGAACTTGTCCAATGCTGTACAATATTCCTTGTGCAGATTCAAGATCAATATTAATTCTAACCTTTTTTATTTGGTTAGTTATATATATATATATTTGTACAAAGAAGGTAGTGAGGATTCAAACCATTAACCTTATTAGTCCTAACTTATAAGCTTCACAATTCGAAATTATGATTAGCAGCCATAAAGGAAAACGATAAGTGCAAGGATGGAATAGAAGACAACGCATAAATGATTGCTTTATAATTCTGTTCTATGTCTACACCATTTGCAATCACCAACTAACCAATTTCTACAAGGGATCAAAACACTAATAAAAGGTTGGTTTAATCTCTTACTGATTCTTACAGTTGAAATCGAGTCTGAAACAATTCCAATCACCAATTCTAACATTACATTTATCGTCGCCCTAACAAACTAAAATTGCACAATTTTATTTCCACATTCACAATAAACCATACATTAACCTATTCAAAAACCTATAAAAATAAATTTACACAACCCTTACCCAAGATAGCGCAACAAAGTAAAGCCAAGTCTCGAAATTCGATACGTATCAACAGCAACCTCCGCAACCTCATTACTCAAACTCTGCCCATCACTTCTACGGTCAGACTCGGGAGAATTATCTCCCGAGCTTCGCCTACGCCACGAACTCAAGAACTTGGAACCTTTTCGAGTAATAATTGAATTGTAACTACTAGACCTAGGCAAAAGAGGTTTAATTTCAATTTTATGTGAGTGATCCGTGTCGAGAGACGACACTGAGAGACGATTCAAAGGAACGTAGTAATCGTCGGAGGTATCGTCGGATCTGATGAACATAGTGGCCGCCATTGCTGACGACGGCGCCATTGTTGAAGAGGAGGAGGATGCTTGAGGGGGTGTTGTAATGGGCAGTATTGATGATAACATTATTAGGTTTTATATAAGGGAGCGAGAGAGAGAGAGAGAGAGAGAGAGAGATTTGATTGGGTGGGGACAGCGGAGAGGAAACAGCGAAGCAGGGGAAGAGAGGCGGAAGCGTTGAAGCGTTATGTATGAATCACACGTAACTGGAGAGAAGAACAGAACAGAGTAGTGTTGCTTTGTTTGTTTGTTTTGTCTGCTTTTGTTTTTGAGTCGTGGGAGTTTTTAATTGGACAGCACCATTTGTTTTGTTCTCATTGGATTTGGTTATTGGAGAAGTTGGGGAGGCCCAATCTTCATTGCATAAGTCCAGTTAGCAGTAAGTGTCTAACTAGTAAAAATTAGTAGCCCATTCATAGAATAATCAAAAAGCCTTGAACAATTGAGGTAACAGTCAATCTGATGAGATCATCTGATTTCCTCAACAGAGTTTGATAAAAATACCTTGTTGCATCTGTAAAATATATAATACAGATTATATTTTGGAAAAGAACCATAACATCTGCTGCTTGCTGGACTGTTGGTGTTCAACTTCTGCTACTGATGATATACTCTGATGCATCATGCATATAATGAAAAGTTCCTAGCTAGCTCCATAACTGAAGGAAATCTCATAGAATAAATATTTTGAAAAATTACTTGGAAGAGCAGCTGCTCATCACTGTATCAAATTCAATCCAGTGATCGAATTAAACATGTCACAAACCCAGTGCAAGTATGTGTTAGGCAGCCGGCCTAGTTTTTTCTTTTCAACTCTTCACCAACCCCCCACCTACTACAACCCCCTCCTATAAATACCCCCTCTCCCTTCATTACCAAAATACACCAAAAACATCTTACTCTCTTCTCTCCATCATAGCTGCTACATAGTCCGTCTAGTAGGAAACTTACCTTGTGGTAGTTTCATGCAGGTCAGAATAGAGGGCCCTCGTGCTTCTCTCTTCTTTTGTTTCGGGTGAGTTAGTGTGAGAGTTTGGTCGGGCTGTAGCCATCTGGGTCTACAGCATTAAGAGTTCGTCCAGCCATTGCAGTCGCAACAAGGGGAGTCCTCCAGATTATTCGGTCAAGTACCGAAGGGATAGTTCTGTCCAGGTTATCCGGTCCAGTACCAAAGGAGTAGTGAATCGCTGTATTTCTATTCAGTTGTGCCTCAAGTGTTACTTCGTAAACTTGAGAGAGAATATTGTAACCATTATTATCATTATAGTGGAAACATTCGGAGCAGGTCCCGTGGTTTTTAACTCTTTGGCTTAAGGGGGTTTTCCACGTATAAATCTTGGTGTTCATCTATCAATATCTATTATTATTATTGACTATTATAATCTTCATATTTAATTTACGCAAAGACAGGAAACGGGAATTCCTAACAGTTGGTATCAGAGATGGGGCCCACGTTGTTGGTGTCTAGGAAAGTGCTTTGTGCGCAGTGGTTACTTGATAAAGCGCCGTACTAATACGGAAGGCTCCCCAAACACATCCACTTTCCTGGCCAACTTGTGTGGTTCTAAGTGAGATTCCCAGAGTCTTTGGTAAATTAAAATGGATGATTCTTCCAGTGTAATGGTAAGCCTAACAGCTTCAAATTATCCGATGTGGAAAAGCAGAATAAAGGATTTGCTTTATAGTAAGGACTTGTTTGATCCGGTGGAGCTGAAAGGAGTCAAACCTGCAGCAAAGTCTGATGCTGATTGGAAGAAGATGAACATGAAAACTATCAGTCTCATTCGTCGATGGATTGATAATTCAGAGTATTATCATGTCTCTGAAGAAGAAGAAGACGCTTATACGCTTTGGACGACATTAGAGTCTACGTTCCAAGAGAAAAGTTCACAAAATGTAACTTTTCTAGTTCATCAGCTGGTGAACATGAGGTACCAGGATGGGAACAACATGTCAGAGCATATGAGCGAATTTCAAGGGTTGTTAAATCAACTATCAAATATGAAGATGGAGTTTGAACCAAAATTCCAAGCAATATTTCTTCTCAATACTTTACCATCCGGCTGGGATACGCTAGTGGTGACAGTAACTAATGTTGTACCAACTGAGCAACTAACGTTGCGATCAATTAAGCAGAGTATCCTTAGTGAATCCATGAGAAGAAAGGTACAAGGAGTCAGCCAAGATTCCCAGGCTCTTGTTACTGAGAACAGGGGTAGAAGTAACTACAGGGAGACAAACCAAGGGCGTAGTAAAAGCAGGAATTTTAGGAATTCCGGTGGCAAATCAAATGCCAATGTTGAATGTTACTATTGTAAGAAGAAGGGTCATTACAAAAAGGATTGTAGGGCCTGGCTCAAAGAGCGGAACAATGGTCAGCAAGGGAAACATGCCGAGAAAAGTACAACAGCTGCTATGATAGAAGATGTTGTGATCCTTTCTTTTGGGGAAGAAGAATGCTTACATGTTGATGATCAGAAGGTAGAATGGGTGATAGATACTGGAGCAACGTATCATGCAACACCCACTCAGGAATTCTTTACGACGTACAAGTCAGGGGACTTTGGTACTGTAAGAATGGGTAACTCAGATCAATCAAAGATCGCAGGCATTGGTGACATCTGTATTGAGACAAACACGGGTTGTTCAATGACTTTGAAAGATGTCAGGCATGTTCCGGACTTACGGCTCAACTTGATTTCCGGCATGGCGCTAGACAAGCAGGGGCACGTAAATACCTTCAGTGGTGGAAGGTGGAAGCTTACTACGGGTTCGTTGGTGGTTGCAAGAGGATCCACTTGTGGTTCTTTGTACAAGACACAAGTGACGATGTGTTCAAATGAGTTGAATACAGTTGAAGATGAAGCTTCAGCAAGTTTGTGGCACAAGAGGCTTGGTCACATGAGCGAGAAAGGGCTGCAGATTCTAGCAAAGAAATCCCTCATTCCGTTTGCTAAAGGAACTGCATTGCAGCCGTGCGAATATTGTTTATTCGGGAAACAACATAGAGTATCTTTTAGCAGTCCATTGAAGAAAAAATTGGAGCTGTTAGAAAGAGTTTATTCTGATGTATGTGGTCCGTTTGAGGTGGAGTCCTTAGGCGGAAATAGGTACTTTGTTACCTTCATTGATGAAGCATCTCGAAAGGTGTGGGTTGAGATACTCAAATCCAAAGATCAAGTGTTTGAGTACTTCCAGAAGTTTCATGTCATGGTTGAAAGATCAACAGGGAAACAACTGAAGTGCCTTCGTAGTGACAACGGGGGGGAGTACACTTCAAAAGAGTTTCAAGAGTACCTTACAAAGCATGGTATCCGACATGAAAGAACAGTTCCTGGCACCCCACAACAGAATGGCGTTGCGGAAAGAATGAACCGCACCATTGCTGAACGAGTCAGATGCATATTGAAAATGTCTAAACTGCCGAAGTCATTTTGGGGAGAAGCTGTAAGAACAGCTTGTTACTTGATCAATCGATCTCCATCTGCACCTCTGAATTTTGAGATTCCAGAGAAGATCTGGTTAGAAAAGGATGTTTCCTATTCCTACTTGCGGGTGTTTGGATGCAAGGCTTTTTCACACATCCCAAAGGAGCATAGAACAAAGCTTGAAGATAAAGCAACTCCGTGTATTCTCGTTGGCTACGGGGATCCAAAGTTTGGGTATTGGTTGTGGAATCCTGAATCGAAGAAGATATTCAGGAGCAGAGATGTGGTTTTCCATGAGTCTCAAAATTATGAGAATTTTGGGAGAACTCAACAACCAAGGCAAACTAGAAATCCAGATACATTAGAAGATGATGGAGATGATATGGCAGATGATGAGGCTGCTGAGCAGGGGGAGCTACCGCCTCAGTCTGAAGCTGAAGAAACTCAGCCACGACGTTCTACGAGAGAACGGAGACCATCAGGAAGATATCTTTCATCCGAGTATATCTTAATTGCTGATGAGGGGGAGCCCGAGACCTTTGAGGAAGTCAAGACTCATAAAGAAAGCACTTGCTGGTTGAAAGCAATGCAAGAGGAGATGGATTCTTTAAACAAGAATGAAACTTATGAGTTGACTACACTTCCGAGAGGACGGAAGGCTTTGAGGAACAAATGGGTCTTCAAAGTAAAAAGGGATGATGAAAAGCTTGTAAAGTATAAAGCACGCTTGGTGGTTAAAGGCTTTGCACAGAAGGAAGGCATTGATTTTGATGAAATCTTTTCTCCGATTGTAAAGATGACATCAATCCGAACAGTTCTCGGATTAGCGGCTAGCATGGATCTTGAACTTGAGCAGTTAGATGTAAAAACTGCATTCCTTCATGGAGATTTGAAGGAAGAGATCTACATGCACCAGCCAGAAGGATTTGAAGTGAAAGGGAAGGAGCACATGGTTTGCAAACTCAAGAAGAGTTTATACGGGCTTAAGCAAGCGCCAAGACAGTGGTACAAAAAGTTTGATTTATTCATGAGGAATCATAAGTTCAAGAGAACTGCATCCGATCACTGTGCTTATGTGCAAAGGTTTCCTAACGGTAACTTCATTATCCTGCTGCTTTATGTTGATGATATGTTAGTGGTCGGCCAAGATGCTAACATGATCCGCAAGCTGAAAGAAGATTTGTCCAAGTTCTTTGATATGAAAGACTTGGGTCCAGCAAAACAAATCCTAGGGATGAATATTGTTTGTGACAGAACAACTCGGAGGTTGTGGCTTTCACAACAGGGATATATTGAACGGGTATTGAAAAGGTTCAACATGGATGATGCTAAACCTGTTAGCATACCATTGGCGGGACATTTTAAACTGGACAAGAAAATGTGTTCGTCAACAGACAAGGAGAAGAAGAATATGGAGGAAGTTCCCTACTCATCCGCAGTGGGAAGTCTTATGTATGCATTGGTTTGTACAAGACCATATATTGCTCATGCTGTTGGAGTTGTGAGTAGATATCTTTCAAATCCAGGAAGAAAGCATTGGGAAGCAGTTAAGTGGATTCTAAGATATCTTAAGGGCACTTATGGGTTATGCTTGAAGTATGGAAATGGTGAACCAGTCTTGGAAGGTTTTACAGATGCTGACATGGCAGGACATCCAGATGGGATGAAGTCCGCGTCAGGGATGCTTTTCACTTTTGCAGGGGGAGCTGTAGCATGGCAGTCCAAGTTGCAAAAGTGTGTTGTGTTGTCAACAACAGAATCAGAGTATATTGTTGCTTGTGAAGCAGGCAAGGAGCTGGTTTGGTTAAAGCTGTTTCTCCAAGAATTGGGTCAGAAGCAAGACAACTTTGAGTTGTATTGTGATAGCCAGAGTGCTATTGACTTGAGCAAGAATGTTACTTGTCACAGTCGTACTAAGCATATTAATGTACGTTACCATTGGCTACGGGAACAAGTTGAAGATGGGGTGATACAGATAGAGAAGATACACACGGATAAGAATCCGTCTGATATGATGACAAAGGTGGTTCCGCGAGAAAAGTTGGAGCTGTGCAAACAGGGTGCAAGTATGGAGTGCAAGTGATGAGATGTGAGTTTGGAAAGAGGGGGAGATTGTTAGGCAGCCGGCCTAGTTTTTTCTTTTCAACTCTTCACCAACCCCCCCCCCCCCCACCTACTACAACCCCCCTCCTATAAATACCCCCTCTCCCTTCATTACCAAAATACACCAAAAACATCTTACTCTCTTCTCTCCATCATAGCTGCTACATAGTCCGTCTAGTAGGAAACTTACCTTGTGGTAGTTTCAGGCAGGTCAGAATAGGGGGCCCTCGTGCTTCTCTCTTCTTTCGTTTCGGGTGAGTTAGTGTGAGAGTTTGATCGGGCTGTAGCCATCTGGGTGTACAACATTAGGAGTTCGTCCAGCCATTGCAGTCGCAACAAGGGGAGTCCTCCAGATTATCCGGTCAAGTACCGAAAGGATAGTTCTATCCAGGTTATCCGTTCCAGTACCGAAGGAGTAGTGAATCGCTGTATTTCTATTCAGTTGTGCCTCAAGTGTTACTTCGTAAACTTGAGAGAGAATATTGTAACCATTATTATCATTATAGTGGAAACATTCGGAGCAGGTCCCGTGGTTTTTACCTCTTTGGCTTAAGAGGGTTTTCCACGTATAAATCTTGGTGTTCATCTATCAATATCTGTTATTATTATTGACTGTTATAATCTCCATATTTAATTTACGCAAAGACAGGAAACAGGAATTCCTAACAGTATGCATGCGAAATCAAATCATTATGATAACATCCGTCATATATATGGAATTAGTTCTTTATGCTATTTTCTTCTTGTCCATACCACTGCTACTTTGTCAGATTGAATAACTTGCTACTCCCTCCGTCTCAAAAAACACTTCCCACTTTCCTTATTGGGACATTCAAAATACTCTTCCCCTTTCCTTTTTTAGCAAAGAAAATACACTAAACAAATAATCCACCAACTTAAACAAATATTATCCCTTTTCCCCAAAAATTATTTTACTCATATTTTACTTAACCTTTAACTAAAAACAGGAGCGTGCAGTATTATTTTGTTATTGGGCCGTGTACCCGGTTAATTCATTTAGTCCGTTTCTCTCTCAAACCCTAGTTCTCTCTACCCTCTCTCTCTCGCCTCTCTCTTCCTCTCTCTCGCCGCTCTCTCTCGCCTCTCTCTTAATTCCCCTATCTCTCTTAAATCTCTCTTGTAATATGGATGCGCACCATGGTTTTTCCGATTCCGATGATGAGTTAAGTGGTTCCTATAGTTGTTCCGATCCCGAACATTGCGATAGAGGCGTCGATTGTGACGGCGACCACACCTACAGTCTTGAATATCTCCGATCAAGACTGGGACAGGGACGATCTGAGGATTCTGAAGACCGTTCGGTGGATGGAAAGCCCTGATCCGATTATAGTACCCAGTTGTGGACGACTGTGCGGACGATTATAGACCCTTCCATGACGACTGTGTATTTATCTGATTTATGTGTGTATTTATCTGATCTGATGTGCTTGTGTGTATTTATCTGCTCTGATCTGTTTGTTGTTGGATTAACTTAGCGATTTTTGTAATTTGATTGTGTTTGTTGAATTCTCTTTATGACCACTATGCACACACTATGCCCTTCCAATAAGAGCTATCTTGGGGGTCAATTGAGCCTCCTTGAATCTGCATCCCTGTTGGACACGGCCACAGTTGCATGTCCTGTTATCATACATTGTTATACAATGTTTACAAAATGTGCTTATGTAAACTGTTTATGTGGATGCCTCTCATTGTTATACATACATTGTTATACACTGTCCTACTTTCATACATTGTCCTGTTTTCGTACATTGTTATACATTGTCATCTGTGAATACATGGTTGAACATACATTGTCTTGAAAATGTGAACTTGCATCACATACATTGTTATACATACATTGTCTCCAAAATGTCTTCATTGCATCACATACATTGTTATACATACATTGTAGAGAAATGTGAACTTGCATCACATACATTGTTATACATACCTTGTTTTACATACATGTGCATCTAGTTCTGTTCAGGAGCATGTACCAAATTCCAACATTCATATACAGCCCACATTGGTGCTGTTACCTGCACTGGTAGTTGTCCTTGCATTGTTAGCTTTTTCTTGTTTACATGAGGTACTAGGTAGTCATTGCTGCCCTTTACTTTCAGAATTTCATTCATCACATACTGCAAAGTTAGCCATACATTTGCAAGTGTTCTTGGCTCTAACTCATAAAATGCTTGCCTTACTGCATCCAGCATTGCATCAACATCCTTTGGCATCTTTTTGTGCATTAGAGACTGAATACTTCTGAAAAATCCCAAGTCTAATATGTTTAGGTCAGGACTGTTTGGTGGTTGTTGTATAAGAATGAATGTGAAATCCCCTTGTTGATGAAATTGTTGCCATTCTGGATCTGATTGAGTAATGTGAGTCCTTGCATTGTCCTATTGTATATATATTACCTTTGGTCCTTCAACTCTTGGCCATTTCTCCATGATTGCTGGTACTATGTGATTGATAAGCATGTCCCTTGTTTCTTTTTTGCCTACTGACTCAACCACCTTAGTGATTATAGTACCCTTAGGTCTATTTTTAGATGCCCTCTTTGCTGGTTCTTTATATGTGAATGGAAATATGCCTATTTTGCCATCAAATATGCATTCATCTTGTGCATTAAACCATGGTCTTGCAACTGCAGCAGTGAACATCACCTTTGGTATGAACTTACTTGACTTTGCTGATCTGTACTTGCCTCTTTCATTTTGGTCTAAGTAAACTCTTACTGCTTTCTTGCTTAGGTAAAACCATTTTTCATCTATATGCACAAAATCATACATTGTCTTATACTGCCTCTTTGTTGCTGCTGTGTCTCCCATCAGTAGGTGTAGAACCCATTCCATTCTTTGCATGATATTTGCATCTTTTAATCCAGGATGTAGAGGATTTGTGTGTGGTTTTATCAGTCCCCTTTTTACCATTCTGTTAGCAGTACTATGTGATACTTTTAACTGAGTTGCCAGGTCCCTTATGCATGATCTATCTCCCATATTAATGCATGTTACTGCATTAGGTGGCAGTTGGATTCTTTTCCTTCCGGAATTGTGTCCATCTGTTGCCATGTTGTAACTCTGCATTGATGCCTTTTGTTTCTTTGCTTTGTTCCATATTGTGCTAATTGTTCTTCTTGTGACATTGAACTTGTTTGCTGCATCTCGTATGGCACCATGGTAAGGTTTACTGATAATGTGTATTTTATACACATTTTGTCATTTATTCTCTTGCATTTTTGTTAAGTTTTGAATGTTGTTTTATTGATGTTAATTATGTTTTTCATCTTTCAGTGCCTCATGCTTAATTATTGAAAAGATGGATTATTTTGGGCTTGAAAGCAACAATTATTCAAGAGGGAATTTAGAAGATGCAAGCTAGTGTTGCGGGAGATTTTTATTGTATAATCTTGAAGATGTTGTCTCGCACGACCGTTTGTAAGGCCGTTCAATGAGTTTGGAAGGAGCAGTCAACTGTACGGGCTGCTGTACGGTCGTTCAACAAGCTGTGCAAGGTGTTCCAAGTAGTGCAGAATGAGCAGAATTTTGTACGGGTTACTGCACGGCCGTGCAACAGGCCGTGCAAAAATCTGTTGTGCATAAAAGTAGTCAAACCCTTCATTTATATCTCATCTCTCATCTTCATAACATATCATATCTCCTATCTTCATATCATATCTCTAACCTAGCTTCTTCATCTCATCTTGTAAATATAATTAGAGTAGAGATAACATTTATTACTCATAATCTAGCATTGATTATGAGTAACTAACTCTATATATTTGGCTCAAGGAGGGATTCTTGTATTAAAACCCATTCAATTGAAGTAAGATTTATTTAACTCTATCTTGAATACTTGTGATGTATTGTTTATGATTTTGCTTGGAGATTTGTAAGTTGCTTCATCTTGCTCTTCTTGTAATTTCAATTGCTAATTGTTTGTGCTAATACGTAATCGTTAGTACATTCATTGTAGTAGCACAAGGTTTGGCGTGCCTAAACTTCAAGATTCAAGTACAAATACCTAGGTTGAGCTTCTCATCCTTGGGTTTGTCCTAGCCTCTCTTTGATTGATTCCTTGATTTGGTTATACTAATAGTGCTTCATTATTGGTAGCTATTTTCAAGAGAGCTAATTTATGTGCTTCACTAAATTAGTGTTTTTAGAAGAGAAATAAGTGATTGTGTGCTTCACCAATTATCTTGGTTAGGTAGAGTTGGATATATTTTGCTTGTTTGGGTTGAAGTGCTTGAGTTTCCATATTCCTTGGGTCAAATATTTCTATAACTTGCTAATTTAGTTATTGTGCCTTGTTGTGTTGGTAAAAATTGGATGATTGCCATTAACTTAGTTGTAGTTCTATAGCATTTTATTTCTTGTAGGCAAGGTGTTTGATAAAACACCTCAACCAAACTCAAAACCCCCCATTTTCCACACTTCTAGATTGTAAGAGATAATACACTCGAAATCAATATTTATAGTCCTTCCCTGTGAACGAACTTAATAAAACACTACCTTCAAATTGGCGCCGCTGCCGGGGAAGGCAACAATATTAATTTTGAGTTAATTGTTTCTTATATTTTAGATTTTATCTTTGTATATAATTTTTTTTCTTTCTTTATTTGTTTTTTTTATTGGTGTGTCTTCATGTTTATTGGATATAGACATGAACTAACTCTTTCAGGAGACGATGGATAGTTATTTTGGTTGGAATAACGCTCAAGATTTCACCCACGATCAAGAACGATATGAAGATTTTAATTCTTTTCAGAATTTTAATGCGTATCAGGTGAATTCTTTATATTCTACAAACTCATGCTATGCTCCTTACCCTCCTAGCATTGATTATTCATATGCTTTTAAAAATCAATGTCATGATTCGCAATATTCATATGCTTTTGCAAATCAATGTTATGATTCACAATATAATTCCCAAGGCCATCAAGGGTCTTCTTCATCTACATTGTCATCACTTGAAGAGATGATGAAGCAAATGGCGGCAAACAACCTCCAATTTCAAAACATCACTTTTCAAAGCATATCCAACTTGGAAAAGAACATTTCTCAAAGTATATCCAACTTAGAAGAGCAAATGAGTCAACTAGCCGAAAATGTGAATCGATTAGTGGAGGTCAATTCTCCTATTAATCATGATTCTTGTTTTGTATTTGATGAAAATGTCGTGCATGATGACTTTGCTTGTTTAGTTGACGATTGTCCTAGGCCTGATAATGATAAATTGGATGTAGTTGAGGATCTACCAAACATAGAAAATTCTTTTGTGCTTAATGAATTGGTAGATGAGATAAAAATTGATGAATGTCCAATTGAAATTGAGAAGGAATTTGAGCTTAAGATTGATGAGGTTGAAATTTTTGCTTGGGTTTATAAGGATCCAATTTGGGAAGAGTTTTTGAGTCGTAGTTATAATGATTATTCTGACAATTTTTCTAGCTATTTTGATTTTTCAGAGTCTCTTGGAGATGTGAAGATCATAAAAATATTTTTATATTTTTATGGAGCGAAGGTATATTTGCACACCTTATTCTTATTATTGATTCGTAGGTATGTGCATTTGTTTGCTTTTTCACCTCATTAGTTAGAATAGTTGTATAAATAAGTCGAGCCAACGACAATAAATAAAGCGCTTTTTGGGAGGCAACCCAAGGTACGTATGTATTTATATATTTTGTGTGTGTGTGTGTGTGTTAGATTTTAGAGTTTAAAAAAAAAAAAAAATTGTGCCCCTCTCAATAATATTTAGGGTCATTAATTCTAATTTTTATATTTATGTCACACTTGTCTTGATGTGTTTGTTTCATGTTTTCAGGTTTAATATTTTATTCAGGATTCAAGGATTTATGTGAGTGTTATTTGAAAAAAAAAAAATTTGTATAATTTTCTGCAATTTTGGAGGTGTACGGGCGTTCAAGGACCTGTTCAGCAAGCCGTGAGATTCTAGGGCCATTCTGCATAAAACAGCACTCCCCCGCATGTCTGTACATGGTTTGCACGGCCGTGCATAGTTTTATTTTTAAAAAAACAACAAAATTCAAAAACAGAGCAACAATCCATAACCCCTTCTTTCATTCACCTCAAGCCATCCCTATCACCTCTCTGCATCCTCCGTTCAGTCCATTCACTCCGCCTCCACTCATCAAATCACCATTCCATCCACCGCACATCTCCTCAACCTGCAACCACGCACTTCACCATCCTCTTCTCCATGTCAGCCGACCACCAAGCTCAACAATCGCAGCCTCCATTTTCATCTCGACCCATTTACATCCACAGCCACCACAACCACCGCCATCTCCCCTCCGTTTGCAACACCACTTCCGCCTCACTACCTCTTCTCCATTTCGTCAAACCTCACCTCCTCCTTTTTCTTCCCAAACACCAGCTGCCAATTCCCACACCCAACAGTTCGACCTCCCCTGCTTTTCTTTCACTCCTACAACATCGCAGCCTATAACCATCATCTCCTCCGTTCTCCCCAATCCCGTTCTTCATCATCCCATCTCATTCAACTTCTCATCACAGCCTTCGTTTTCCTCTCCCGCCTTTCAACTCCACTTACAACTCCTCCTCCACACTCCCAAACAATCACAGACCCCTCCCCTGTTTTAATTTTTAGTTTTCTTTCTTTAGTTTTATTTTGTTTTATTTTATTCAATTTTCATTTTGATTTTGTTTAATTTTGATTTTGTTCACTATATTCTCATTTTGATTTTGATTTTCAATTATAATTTTATAAATTATAAACTAAACAATTTGTATAAATTTAAGAATTAGTTTTGAATTTGCTTTAAATTTTATTTTTGATTTTATTATAATTAGTTAATTTAGTTTATTTTATTTTTTTTATTTTTTTTTTGCTTTAGTTTATTTTTATTTATTTAAAAAAAAAGTAATAATAAAAAAATCACAAAAATTTTTTTAATTCTTTTTAATTTTGATTTTAGCTTTTCATTTCTAAAACTAAGTAATGTATATAAATTCAAGAATCAATTTTATTTCACTTTAGAATTTGATTTTTCATTTTATTATTAATTTGTTAGTTATTTATTTTATTTATTTATTATTTTTTAAAAAAAAAAAACAAAAAAATAGTGTATTAAATTAGCTTTGAGGGTATGGATTTTGGCTTGTCGGATATTTTTGTTAGGTTGCTTGTGGTTTGTGGCATTGGTTCAATTCGTGGCTTACAATTTTTCGGAGATGAATTTTGACAAATATGAGTGGTGTTCCCGGTCCTTGATATTTATTTTCAGGGGAGTTCTCTTTCACTCATATCTCTACTTCGTTTTTATTGTCATGCATGAGGACATGCCATGTTTTAAGTGGGGGAAGGATTGTTAATAAGTATGTCCGTCTCGTTTGCATTTAGAAGCAAGTTTAGTCATAAAATTTAAGACATTGTGAGCTTGTAGCATTGTTTTCTCCTATTTCGTGTCTAGCATTACCAATTTGATGTGAATCTATAAGTTTGATGCACCTTATTGCCACGCACACGCTCACACTTTAAATGGCATGAAAAGTCTAGATTGTTGTAATTAAATTGTGAATATAACGATTATCTCTTAGAATGCATGGAATCAAATCGAGAAGATGTTATTACAACTTAAACCTTGTGAGACCTAGAACGATGAATTCTTTTGCTTGTGTGTTGCTCCCTCTTTATGTGTGTTTGTTGCTCTAGAGCTTGCATTAAACCTCTATTTATGGATGCATCATAACAAGGAAATTTTATTTAGGATAATTTTTTTTTTGCCTTTTTAACTTGTGAACCATGAAAGTAATCCCTAGTTACCCCTTTTGAAGCTTATATCCATATTTTTCTTCGTCACTCTCTCCTTTTATACATGAGTCATAGCCAAATACTTCACTCTCGACCTAGTTGAGCTAGTTGAGTCTTGGAAAGAATTGATTGATGAGCATGAGAATTTGGAGATGTTGTGAAGAGGAATAATGTTATTTATTGTAAGTGGGAACTAGTTTGATGTGTATATTTAGATGTGGTTCCAGGTTCTTTGTAGTATTTATATATGTAATGCATCCCCTTTATTAAAAAAAAAAAAAGAAAGGGGATATAAAAAAAATAAAAAGAAAAGAAAAAGAAAACAATAAATCTTTGTACTTTATTTTGTTACAATTTTCTTAGTAATTGTGGTTGTGTTTTGTAATTGTAAATGAGTGGAGATATGCTTTAGTTTGAGAATTTGGTGCATGAAGAGAGCAAGTGTCATTTTGACTCAACTAGCGAGACTTTTACACCTTCCTTGAACTTAAATTTTCCTACCTTCGCCCAAGCCTCGTTACAACCCATTTTATGAATTCCTTGTTTTTGGTGCAATCCGGAATTTAGGTGGACATGCAAGGTCAAGTAGAGCGCATGCATTTAGACTTGGAGTTGAGTGAAATCTTTAGCCCATACTTGTGTGATCCATAATTGAGAGATGTGAGATTTTTCACCGTACAATTTCATCTTCTTAATGCGAAGCCATGTATGCTTTGTGATAATCTTGTCTAGTGTTCACGATTGAAGTGCATTCATTCTAGCTTTAATGTCATGGTTACATTTTGCACAAGGTGTGTTATCTTGATTCTTGAATTGGTTGTTAGCTCGTTAGAGTGGATGACAAGGTGAATAGCTCTATATGTTTGATTTAAGTTACAAGTAGACACCATGCTTGGCTTGTTTCCTATTTGTATGACGATTCGGACTTGTGAGTGTAGTAGTTAGTTTAATTAGTAGGTATTGTTAGTTTTTTGTTTATTGGTGATTTTTGTGATTTTGTGGGTACATCATCTATAAACCCTCACGAGACCTCACTCGTCCACTAGGGCTACCTAGGGGTTCCAAGGGCTTGTTGCATATGCCAAATGCAACCGTGATCACCTACGGAAGTGGTACTAGTTAGAAGTATATGGTTATGTTAAGTTTAGTTTGCTCGGGACTAGCAAGTTCAAGTGGGGGAAGATTTGATAATGTGTATTTTATACACATTTTGTCATTTATTCTCTTGCATTTTTGTTAAGTTTTGAATGTTGTTTTATTGATGTTAATTATGTTTTTCATCTTTCAGTGCCTCATGCTTAATTATTGAAAAGATGGATTATTTTGGGCTTGAAAGCAACAATTATTCAAGAGGGAATTTAGAAGATGCAAGCTAGTGTTGCGGGAGATTTTTATTGTATAATCTTGAAGATGTTGTCTCGCACGACCGTTTGTAAGGCCGTTCAATGAGTTTGGAAGGAGCAGTCAACTGTACGGGCTGCTGTACGGCCGTTCAACAAGCTGTGCAAGGTGTTCCAAGTAGTGCAGAATGAGCAGAATTTTGTACGGGTTACTGCACGGCCGTGCAACAGGCCGTGCAAAAATCTGCTGTGCATAAAAGTAGTCAAACCCTTCATTTATATCTCATCTCTCATCTTCATAACATATCATATCTCCTATCTTCATATCATATCTCTAACCTAGCTTCTTCATCTCATCTTGTAAATATAATTAGAGTAGAGATAACATTTATTACTCATAATCTAGCATTGATTATGAGTAACTAACTCTATATATTTGGCTCAAGGAGGGATTCTTGTATTAAAACCCATTCAATTGAAGTAAGATTTATTTAACTCTATCTTGAATACTTGTGATGTATTGTTTATGATTTTGCTTGGAGATTTGTAAGTTGCTTCATCTTGCTCTT
The DNA here is from genome assembly GCA_037693485.1 of Kitagawia praeruptora. NCBI lineage: Eukaryota > Viridiplantae > Streptophyta > Magnoliopsida > Apiales > Apiaceae > Kitagawia > Kitagawia praeruptora. Next base: position 26,145,350 of record CM075352.1, on the reverse strand, counting down.
CTTGTAATTTCAATTGCTAATTGTTTGTGCTAATACGTAATCGTTAGTACATTCATTGTAGTAGCACAAGGTTTGGCGTGCCTAAACTTCAAGATTCAAGTACAAATACCTAGGTTGAGCTTCTCATCCTTGGGTTTGTCCTAGCCTCTCTTTGATTGATTCCTTGATTTGGTTATACTAATAGTGCTTCATTATTGGTAGCTATTTTCAAGAGAGCTAATTTATGTGCTTCACTAAATTAGTGTTTTTAGAAGAGAAATAAGTGATTGTGTGCTTCACCAATTATCTTGGTTAGGTAGAGTTGGATATATTTTGCTTGTTTGGGTTGAAGTGCTTGAGTTTCCATATTCCTTGGGTCAAATATTTCTATAACTTGCTAATTTAGTTATTGTGCCTTGTTGTGTTGGTAAAAATTGGATGATTGCCATTAACTTAGTTGTAGTTCTATAGCATTTTATTTCTTGTAGGCAAGGTGTTTGATAAAACACCTCAACCAAACTCAAAACCCCCCATTTTCCACACTTCTAGATTGTAAGAGATAATACACTCGAAATCAATATTTATAGTCCTTCCCTGTGAACGAACTTAATAAAACACTACCTTCATTTACCTTCTAATTCTGTTGATGGATTGCTTAGCAAGTAAATCAGAACTTGTAATCTTGCATCAGAGCTGAGCTTGGTCCATTTTCTGCAATGATGATTACCATCCTGTTGTTGATGTTGTGCATGCCCTTGTGTGTCTCCTTCTGGTGGTTCATTTAAATCAAACTGGTGGACAAAACCTTCGTTACCTCCTGTTGATGATGGTTGATTGAGATCGAAAGGGAAGCCTCCACCACTCATCTTCTTTCTGAGCAGAGACAAGCAGTGATGCTTTTTTTCTTTGTAATCTGTTTTGTATGTAGTGTAATCTGTTTTGTATCTATGTAATCTGTTTTGTAATGTGCTTATGTAATCTTCTTTTGCTTACATAATCTGTGTATGTGGATGCCTCTCATTGGCCAGTTTGAATTGTTAAGAAAAGTGGGGGGAAAGTTTATCAACTTTTTCCCCCATAAACCATGTATGTCAGAGCTAATCTCCCACCCAAATGATTTGTAAACATTTTTTAGTATATTTCTTAAAACTTGTGTTTTTGTCCAAATGGGAAGATCATATTAAGACAGAGGGAGTAGCTAGTATTCAAAATGGACAACAGATTGACAATGTACTGATTTGCCTTGTTTCTGGATTAGCATGTGAGGGGTCTAAAGTATTATCGGAATCTTGCACGATTACAAATTCATTCAACATACGTGCACCTTGATTCGATTTTTGAAATTTGGGCTTCTTTATAAGTTTTCTTCCCCCCAAAACCTTATTTTATCCAAATAATGTAGAATAATTTACAGAATCAGATTTTTGCTAAGCATATACCTGGAAAATTAAAATCAAATATAAAAAACTGAGCCTAATTCAGTTACTATATGAGAATAAAAAAGTATACTATTTGTGAATAGGTCACGGGCGAATACAATTGACTTGTTTTGGACGACTGGACTGATAAAACAAAATTCTAATTCAGTTCTACAGAACTAAACACGAATCTGACTAAATTGACTGCTTTTTGGCTTTAATGTCAAGACAATGGATCCTGCTGCCAGCACTTTTCAAGAAGCTTAAACTAGACATTTATGTCTTTACAAGCTGTTCAAATTCGAAAATACAGTAATACTAGGACAGTAAATTAAGAACGGCATCTTATTCAAAAACATAAAAATGCTCTCTTTGGAGGCTTCATGACAGTATAGACTACTGATTTGCCGTTCCATTACCACTCCAATTAATATTCTCCTACTGACCTAGCTTTTCTTTTCTGCAGTATTCTGGAACATCTCTATAAAAAACAAAGATTCATCCGCCAAAATTTTGAAAAATAAAAGGTGCCTCGTAGAGAAATTAATTGTTGTATTTAGCAATTGAACTTTTCATACATATATATTGTACTGAACGCTAATTGATTTTTGATTTTTCACTCCGTTTAATTGGGAATAATGGGTTGAAATGCAATGAAACGATAACTCGTGAATAAATTTATGAGATTTAATCTGAAGTCGAATATGAACACAGTAACTGAGGACAAAATCTGAAGATGACTAGAGCTGGTTTGAAGCCTTAGTAGTCATCTTTTCTTTTTTCATCCGAAAGGAAACCTTTTTTCAGGATTGATTTGAAGTAGGGGAAAGCATTACATGCATAATCCTAAGATCAACACGATAATACCTAATTAAGTGTTCACTCATAACAATCTTTCAATGACTTTTCTATGTATTTCCTTTTTGAACTTTTAAACAAAGCTATCACATGACACAATTGGTCATAGCTGGAATATCACAAAAACATGGCGCATGCATGATGATCCAGGTGTGAACTAATAAGTAGTTGCATTTATATGTTGCCAATTAAAGTTGAACATATACAGCTGATGAATCTATTAAGTTTCGTGCTAGTTTCAGAGTATCAGTTTAAGTTACAAAGAAACTACAGAGAACATGCGAGGAAAGAAAAGAACTACGTACGAAGATCTCTCTGTAGACTACAAAAGTTCAAATTTTAAACGACGAATGTGTGGTAACCATTACGGCTATCACACAGAACATGAGTATGTTAATTTCACAGACATGTAATTTATAGGTCAGGGACGAAGCCAGCAAACATTCACAAGAGGGGCAAAAAAAAAAAAAAATTCTCATCAACACAATAAAGTATCCAATAAATCAAATACACAAAAGTCCTAGTCAAACAATTAGTTCGTTCAAATCATAAGACCCATCTAGAATTTTATTTTGTAAGGAGCGCTCTACGTTCGTTCAAATCACAAAACCCATCTAAAATTTTATTTTGTAAGAACCAAGATTTTAATTCAATAGGGGCCAAATTTATTTTTACATAAACATATAATATAAAGTAAAAATATAAATTTATATAAAATTTTAACATACATCACTAGTATTATGACAACCCTAGGGGCCATGACCCCTTCTAGCCCCTATGAAACTTCGTCCCTGTTATTGGTGTTGTGAAATCAGAAGGGTTTTATATATGATGTTAAATTGTTCTGCATCTCGAAAATTTGCAGAAAAACATGGTCGACCTCCGCTGGGTACCATCCATGATATATATTTAAAATTGCAATTTAGAGGCAAATTTGTAATTCAGTAATGCCGTCCTAGTCAGACCATATAGATTGCACGTCGTCTCGATGACTGGTTCCGTAAGTAAGATTTCAGTTTGTACCAAACAAAAAATCTTTGTAGCTAGCTAGATATTCTAGAGACTTAAAGTGTGGAGGTACCTGTACATTTTAATTACTTAATCTGAATTAGTGTGTCTATGGCAAGTTAGTATCAATATTTCATCGAAGGAGAACATTAAGAGCCAAGCTGAGTTTATACAATCGAGACAATGAATTGTGGCCATATGATACAAAGTTTTGTGCGTTCCATGTAATCCTGCCTAAATCTTTTTGTAGATATCTGATCTGATCCCTCTACTTTCTCTATAAGCAAATTTTATATGCAAAGTTAATATTGGAAATAACAAACACTTCATTGGTGTACGTGGAGTTGTTTCTAATCCAATTTATGTATTTTAATATAATTTTTATTATTAAAAATTCATTCTTACTACCAAATTAAAATTTCTAAACTCACGTGGCACCCATCACATAACATAATAATTATATAAATCGGACTTCGTTACATGTCTCAATCCCAGAATGAGCTATTAGACCATGACAAAGACGATTTTATTAACAAGTACGCTACCTTATTATCTTGTCTTTTAACATGAGAAATTGATCGAGCTGACTCAACACGTACAATGATGAAGAAGAGAACGGAACTCACTAATGACCCTATCATTAGAAAAGAAAGTATCCAGACAACGAACTGCCCTAGATTTTTAGCTCTAACAACTACACGTTTTTTTATATGTTTTGCTCCTAGCTAGCTAACTAGGAAAAGATGTAGTGATCCGTCGCATAGTGGAACTCAATACGGTCCGTACTCCTCGTCTCGATTTTACGTTTGCACGTATTGTTCCACTAAAAAACAAAGGAACACAGCATTTGCTCTAATATACGAGATGAATTGTATGAAACTAAGTTTTCAAGATATATAAAGCTCTCAAAATTGATAGACACGAGTTGGCGCCTGACACGGGCCGGGAGGGCGATTTTAGTTCTCTACAAATGTTTCTGTCAATTGATGTTTGCTTTCCCTTGTCATTTGTCAAACATTAGCATCTCTTTCAAAAGAGTAGAGCTAGAAAACAATTGTGAGCTTAGAGCAACTCCAATAGGCCTCTTAAGTTTTTTTCTAAAACTAATATAATTAAATAGCCTCTTAACTATTTAAGATAAAAAAAAAACATACCGTCTCTCCAACAAGTCTTCTTAAACTCGTTCTCTATATATTTTTTTTATTAACTCAATTGAATTCAAGATGCTATATATGGTAGATTCTGGTACATGAATGAAGAGGAAATGAATATTTGATAATATAAAATTGAATGAAGAAGGGAGAGGAGAGGAGAGAGGTTCCTAAAATTGAGGAAGAAAAAGAAGCTCTTAAACATTTGAGGAAGACTTGGGAGTTTCTTGGAGGCAATTTCAAGCAAAAAATCTTCAAAAATTGACTTAGGAATCTCATTGAAGAGCTCTTGGAGTTGCTCTTAGTAATTGGATATGGAAATTCGACAAGAATTTACAGTTGTACCGTGGAGGGTCTCCAAGTTGGTAAGTGGGGGAGAGGAGAGAGTATATTGAACCATTTATAGACAAATGTGCAAATGTAGTATGCAGACTATTTAGGAGATGTAGGAACATTACACTGAATTATGGAACATTCTTCTCTATAATCAGCTACTAGCTCTACTAGCCTATACTCCCATACTACATACTAATGCCATGCTAATATATGGGGTAAAAGGACATTTTCACCACTGTACTATTTCCGGAATTGCAATTGCACTACTGTACTACAAACAAATTAAACATGTCATTCAATATGTTTCTGTGTCTTTAACACAATCCTTAAATAAGCAGTTAGCTGCTTAGTCTGTAGCGTGACAAATCTTCTTTCAGTATTGGTGGGAGAGTACCAAAATTATTGTAAACTTTCTGGGATCCTCAATCTAGTGGAAATCACTCTGGTCTAATTAGAGCCATGCTTTGTGTTTTTGTACACTACTTTCCCATAAACCCCTATTCTATACCAACGATTATTTTAAGGTTTGGCTGGATAGTTTTTTTACTTTTTAAGTTTTATATATCATTTTAAGAATGATGAAAAAATTAAATTTCTCTTTAAATCTTCGATTCATAAAATTTAAATGCTCACGCTCACCACAATTTAGTTCCACGTCTTATCACGAAAAATAAGAGAGCATTCAAATATATGTATGGGTCAATCCTCTATTACTTTAAATACATGAACTTTCATAGTTTTGGTGAGGGCATTTTCATAGCTCAAAGTCATCAGTCATCACATCTGGTGGCATTTTTCCCATTTCTCAGCGAATCAAAACACTGTGCATGACCCTCCTAGTTGATACAAATGTTACAGAGCCACAGAGGATATATTGGAATGTGCTGTGATTCAAATTCCTTTTTCTGTCCATAAATAATGTGTTCCTAACCTACTACCAAAACACTCTCAAGTCACTTGGCTCAAACGCCATCTTATTCTTTAGCTCTCTATTTCTCTGAGAATTCAAGTAGAGATTATAAAGTTTTCTTCAAGATGGTAAAGTTTTCCAAGCAGTTTCAGGGTCAGCTTGTTCCTGAATGGAAAGATGCCTTTGTTGATTATGGACAACTGAAGAAAGATCTCAAGAAAATTCATCTTTTGAACGTCGAAAATGCACCATCCAACAACCAAGAGAGCTCTCTAAGAAAAACCATCTTCTCCTCGATAAGAAAAATATCGTTATATGGACACAAGCGTCGAGACCATGGGATAATTCATGTACTTTATCTCTACCTCTACCTAAAATTGTTTACAACTTCCTCATATATGCCAACAAATAAGATAATTCTTTACTCGCTTTGATACAATGTTACGTATGTAATATGTCGAACTAATGAGGCTAATATTGTGGTGTTGTTCTAATAATCAGGTTCATAAGAAACTTGAATCATCAGAAAGCAAAGGGGACATGTACGAGACTGAACTGCTAGAGCAGTTTGCTGATGACAGTGAAGCAGCTCTAAGATTTTTTTCATGTTTGGACCTCCAACTTAATAAAGTAAATCAATTTTTCAGAAATAAAGAAAAAGAGTTCTTGGAGAGAGGGGAATCTTTGAAGAAACAAATGGAGATTCTCCTTGAGCTCAAGATTGCGATAAAATCACAAAGTGCAACTGAAGCTTCTTCCAATGATTTCAAAGAAGATGACTCCATTTCGGGCACCATTTCATGTGGTAAATAGAGCACGACACTCTGTCAATGCAGTAGTATTTAAAGTTCATAAAATGTACCCCAAGTTTCTAAAATTTTGCTCTTTTACTCACAGATGAAGATTCCCCTCGGTACATAACAGAGCAAGAACAAGAACAGGGTAATGAAAAAGATGATCAGTTAGATAAGAATAATATAAAATTCTCTGGCTCTTCAAAATTTGACGAGACTGTGAAATTTTCAAAAATGAAAAGTGTGGACTCAAATTCAAGAACTCCCTCAGGCCGATTTTTCAGTTCTCAAGGAAAAAATCTAAAGATACATATTCCTCTCACCAATCCAACCCGCGCATTTTCATATCTACTGTGGGATGATTTAATTAAGCAATCGTCTAAAAAAGGTGCCATGGAAGGAAGGAAGGTGCACATCAACAAAACAAAAATACACCATGCTGAAAAAATGATCAGAGGAGCTTTCATTGAGCTCTATAAAGGTCTCGGCTATCTCAAAACTTACAGGTATCCTAGTGAAGAAATGCCTTCAAATTAGTATCCGTGCTTATTTTTTTTTTGCTAAATATTTGATTGAATGTGACATAATCTTATTATAACCATGATTTTCAGGAATTTAAACATGCTAGCTTTTGCAAAGATTTTGAAGAAATTTGACAAAGTAAGTTATATGGGTAAATCTTTTGTTGCTTCCAGCTATCCCAATATCACCCTTTCTTTTCCCTTTTTAGTTAATCATCTTTTTAACTTTTTAATTGCGCTTTCCTCAGGTCACTAACAAACAAGTCCTTCCCATCTATTTAAAAGTAGTTGAAAGCTCGTACTTCAACAGTTCAGACAAGGTAAAATCATTGGTCAAATGCAGTATAAGAATAAGTGAAAAAAGGTTCATGGTGGACAATGAACCATTGTCATGTAGTGGGGAAAATAATGTTGCACCATGTTTTGTTTCAAAGATGATTGGATGTGTGTATGTCATCGTATGTAATTCTTGTTCCAACTCAAATTGCTGCTTTAAACAAAAAATGAGCTTCGAGTTAGATAGATAATCCTCAGATATGCTTGTCAAACATTGCTCTAAAAATCTAAGAGTTGGATTAAACTTATGAGTTTGTTTCATATAACAGGTTATGAGATTAGCAGATGAAGTTGAGGAAATTTTTGTCAAATACTTTGCTGAAGATGATAAAAGGAAGGCCATGAAGTACCTTAAACCAACTCAAAGAAAGGAATCTCATGCAGTCACCTTTTTCATTGGTAACTTCTTCTTTTTTTTAGTCTTAAAGCTACTAAAGTTAATGTATGTAATTTCCACATTCTTGATCAGATATGTTATGACATACATAATCAAGTTTAGAAAGTAGGTTCTAAACAGTAGTTCAAGTCTAACTACTACTGTCTACTTTAAATAACAGATAACATAATATTCTCCTAATACCACTAGCTTTAGTGGAGATTATTGAGTTGATTTATGCTTTATAATCTTATAGAAAAAATTCAGAGAAATATGATTGGACATAGTTATAAGATCCATTCAACTAGCACTCTGTCATATGAATCAAAGGGTGAAGAAGGGCCACAACTTATGAGTGGAACCATCACAACTGACTAATTTCATAAATTTAATCAAAGATGGATTTGTACATTAAATTATAGAAATACTAGCTATTCATTCGCTCATAACAAAGGTCTGATGATTTCATAAATAAATAATTTCTCTTTATTAAAAAAACAGTTTTCTGGTGTAATCTATGTAAATTTAGTACCTTTGATTTGATTGTGCTTTATTAAGTATTCATAATCTGTTTATCATTGTTCAACAGGGTTATTTACAGGGTGCTTCATAGTGTTCTTTGTTGGCTATGGCATTATGGCTCATATAGCAGGCATGTATAGACCTCAGTCAGATACAGTGTACATGGAAACTGTTTATCCGGTTCTCAGGCAAGCACACTATTTCAGAATGACAAATGTCACTTCCATAATTTAAATCAAAAAATTCTTCTGTAAGCATTTGATGGTATTAACAAAAGTGTTTTACAAATTTCAGCATGTTCAGCCTGCTGTTTCTACATTTCTTTCTATATGGATGCAATATTTTCGCATGGAAGAAGACTCGTATAAATTATAGTTTCATCTTCGAACTTTCCCCAACAAAAGACCTTAAATACAGGGATGTGTTCTTGATCTGTACTATGGCAATGACGGCTGTGGTTGGCGTCTTGTTTGTCCATATATCTCTTATCGCAAAAGGATATTCTTATGCTCAAGTACAAGTTATACCTGGCCTACTACTACTGGTAATTTGTCGCTTACCATTTTACTGCAACATTATATAATCTAAATATTAAAAGAAAAAATAAGTTACATGATCTTGCCTCTTCAAATGTACACAGATTTCTTTTCTACTACTAGTCTGCCCTGTTGACATAGTCTACAAATCAACCCGCTATCGCTTACTTCGTGTAATAAGAAATATTGTTCTATCCCCTCTGTACAAGGTAACCTTTCTTTCACTGTGTACTTTAATATTTCAGCAAGTAATATGTATTACACATCGAATAGATTAATGATTATTTTATTACATTAAAACCAAATTTCAGGTAGTCATGCTGGACTTCTTCATGGCTGATCAACTTTGTAGCCAGGTAATTTCGGTTATACAAAGAAGTTGAATGTGTAGACCTGTGACACAAGAATGCAAGTGTGGTCTGGCTTTTTTACAGACTGAAAGACTAATCATGCTTACTCTTAATGTGACTGTCAATCAGGTACCAATGCTTAGAAACCTCGAGTATGTCAGCTGCTACTATATAACAAGAAGCTACAAAACTCAGGATTATGGATACTGCATGAGGACAAAAAATTACAGAGATCTTTCTTATGCAGTATCATTCCTTCCATATTATTGGAGGGCTATGCAGGTTAAGCTTGTAAAATTGCTGAAAATGTGTTTATATCTAAGAAATTTAATCAAAATTGTGTTCTTTTTCTTAATTACTCTTTGTTTTTATCTGTGTTTCTAGTGTGCTAGGAGGTGGTTTGATGAAGGGGAAACTAGCCACCTAGTGAATCTTGGTAAATATGTATCTGCGATGTTAGCAGCTGGAGCAAAAGTGGCCTATGAGAAAGAAAGGACTATTGGATGGCTTTGTGTAGTTGTAATCATATCCAGTATTGCAACTGTTTACCAATTATACTGGGATTTTGTAAAAGATTGGGGCTTACTGCAGAAGGGTTCTAAGAACCCCTGGTTAAGAAATGATTTGATACTTCGTCGAAAATTCATTTACTTCCTGTCCATGGTATTATAAGCTTTATGTAATTAGTTCTTGATGCATGATCAATTAAACTATAGATCGTTAAATTAAATTAAACGGGAAATGTGGTGCATGTATCTTTCAGGGACTAAACCTTGTCCTCAGGCTAGCTTGGTTACAAACAGTGCTCCACTACAATTTTGGCAGCATTGATCACAGAATCACAGGGCTGATTTTAGCAGCCCTTGAAGTCATTAGAAGAGGACAGTGGAATTTTTACAGGTATATTAGGCATATTCGAACTCAATCATCATTCTTCATTATCGATATGGTCTTGAAGCATAATTATGGTATTATTATCGGATCCGAATATAGTCATAATGAAGTATTTGACTGGAATGGTCCTGCAGATTGGAGAATGAGCATCTAAATAATGCTGGCAAGTTTAGGGCAGTTAAGATAGTGCCACTTCCTTTTCATGAAGTTGATGAAGAAGACTGATGATAATGGAAACACTTGGTTAGAGAATAGGAAATGTGGCTTATTTGTTGCAAAGAAATCTCATAATCACTAATCAAGTTGATGGAACAAGATACAAAAGTACATCAACTTCTTTAGCATTATTTGAACACTGGTTAAGCAAACCAGTCCATACTTGTACACACATCTTTTTGCAACTTATTTCTACATACAAATTGTGATTTAGAATCCTCAATTATCAACCCCTTTTGCCTATAGACTTTGTAATTAATAATCAGAACGAAAACAGAATTACAGCAGAGCACAAATAAACTTGTTATCATCAATGAGAGTCGACCTCCCTTAAACACCATAATCCCTGCCCTTTTCTCCATCTTCATCTCTTTCCCCCATCCATCCATTCTCCATTCCTCCCCCAATCATCTAATCCCTTCTACTTTGCTTTTGTTCCTTTTCTTTCAATAAAAATCGAACCAAAACCAAAAATCTTAGAATTTATTTCTCAGATCTATCTTGGTTTTGAGACCGATTCCAAAAATAAAAAATACCTTGAGATTCAAACTCTCCTCCTTAACATCATATCAAAATTTGGTGTTATTCCGAGGACTTTGATTTTGGATCTTCGTCTCGCTTTTTGGCGTGTTCTTCGTCTCGTCTGTGTGCGAGTTTTGTTTGTCTCGTCTGTGTGGCGAGTTTTGTTTTTGTTTGGGTGTGTTTTTTGCTATCATGTTTGGTGTGTTGGCTGCAGCTCAGGATCGGAAGGAAGATGGAGTTAGCTGTTGTCAGATAGAAGGTAATTGGCAATCACGAGATGTTGAAGCCATTAGCCTTCGGAAAGTCATTTCTTGGACTAAATCACTAAAGCACATTGATCAAGTGCTAGGAGTTTTCGATTTTCGTTCTGCGAATCGTGTGGTTCTTTTGCTTGCAAATGCTGCACATATTCTATGTCAGGCTATGGAGAGTGGTCTGTCACTCATCCTTTTATTAATCTTGTACTCGAAAGTGATCATTTCTAATTAATGCAAGTACGATTTATGTCAAAAAAAAAAACAGAATTACAGCATGCATTTTATTGACATTTCCTATAAGCTTATAAATTAAAGGACAATGCAGTCTATTAACCAGTGTTCTTAAAATTGGCCTAGGCGGCCGATTAATCGCCGCCTAGGCACTAGGCGGCCTTAAAACACCTGAATTCTGCAAAAATCGGTTATTCGGCGTTTTTTTATTAGGCGGCGCCTAGGCGGGATTAGGCGGTTTAATTAGTTAGGCGAGAATAATCGATTAGGCGGCGATTAATCGGTCCTAGGCGGTATTAGGCGGCGATTAATCGGTCAAATTTTTAAAAAAAAATGAAAAATTAAGAATAAAACTTTAAAAATATAAATTTTTTTAAATAAAATATATATTTTACACATGAAAGGGTAAATTCACTCATTATATTTAATATTAAAATGAAGATATTTATATTTTACTTATATAAAATATATTTTTAAATATTAAAATTAAATTAATAAAAAATAATATTTTAATACATCCGATTAATGTTCCGATTAATCATTCCAATTAATCGCAACCTAGCCGATTAATCGCTAGAAAGTAGGCTCACCGCCTAGACCCGCCTAACGATTTTTTGAACATTGCTATTAACACAGTAATAAGGCTGTAGCTGACTAGTTGATGCCTTTTTTATGATACATTTTTAATTATTTCGAACAATTCAAATTCTAAATCAAAAATAAGTTAAAAAATCACATATCGCACGTCGTAAACACTTGATTTTATAACAGTTGTAAACACCTAAATTAAAAGTACCGTGCCATTCAAAAAAAAAAAAAAAAAGTACGTAAGTATGAAATTTGGAAACAAAAAATTTTGCATGGTAATATTTTCAGACCAAATATATTCGTCATTCGAAATATTAAAAACAAATTGGGAAAAAAAATTGGAGGGCAATTTCGGAAAATCAAAAATAATGATCGGAAAATCAAGATTATTTACAAAAGAATGACCCGGCCCGATAATAGGGCAAAGCTTAGAAGTAAATTCCCAATTGTCAATGGCTACTACTACTAATTTGCTCACCAATTTTCCCGCCTTTTCTTCATTTTCCCCCAATTCTCATAAACCCATTTCTTCAATTTCATGCCCTAATTCATTCAGACCCAATTTGGGCAATTCCAGTAAAATCTTTAAATCTTGCAGGTACTTGTTCTGTATTTAGGGTTTTTTAATTGATTCATATTTGCTTCAGTTTTTTTAATAAATTTCATTGAACCACATATATGTATGTGTATGTGTGATGATGTGTTTCTTTAGAGCTAACCTGTGTGTAGATATGTTGTGTTTGTGTATGTGTGTATGTTCCTGATTTTGATTTACAGGCTGAAAATTTCACAGAAGCAAACATGGGCAGCAAGATGTGTAATGCCGGTTTCGGTTGTTTCGGGTTTTGATGAAGTGGTTCCTGAGTCAGAACACTCGGTTGATTCGAATAATTCTGCACAGGTATATTTCTGTGGTGATAAAAGTTGATATTTGTTGTGTTAATGGCTTTAAGATGTGATCTTTGTGCTAATGAGTTAAATCGTTGATCTACGTTAGTGATTAAGCTTTATTAACTTATGCAGAATACGGTGTGTTGTAGACTTGTAGTTGGAAATGGTTTTAAAGATTTTCTATGGTTTGGACATTAGCATCAATTAGCATTTAGTCTGGTATCATAGTTGTCGTGTAAGTAATAGCAAGCACCTGCATGAATTTTTTAATGAGTAGAAGATGTTTATCTATATTTTAGAAGTAGGCAAATTTCTGCAATTATATGTGAAGAGTGAAAAGATATATACTCTATGGGCGCGGAAATATATTTATATGTGAACATTAGTATTATGCAGTGAGAGGTGAGCCCATACTTTCTTGTATTTAAGCATATTGGATATGTAGATGCATCTAAATCTTTATACTGTTAGCACGGATGTGAGCACGATTTATAAGGTGTATATATTAGTTTGTTGAACAAACAGAAATGGATCCTGTGTAATTGTATCTAAGGAGTTGATTTAATGTGTCTTTCTTCTTACTTTTTGCATTAATAAACTTGCCTCGGTACCTTATTTTGCAGGAAGCAAGTATTGACTTAAAACTCCCAAGAAGAAGTTTGTTAGTCCAGTTTACTTGTAACATATGTGGTGAAAGATCGCAAAGGCTCATAAACAGGCTGGCATATGAAAAAGGAACTGTTTATGTTAAGGTATATTTTATTATAATTCAGCATGGTTGCTAGAGAAAAGTTGACCTTTTACATATTTTAGGAGCTCTATTTTTTACATTTTTTAGAAGCTACTGTTATATATCTTAGAAATTTCATTGTTCCGGCAATCTGGATCATTTTTTCGTAACTGCAAGTTAATCTTTTCTCTTTCTGATGTCTACAAATCTTATTGTTATCAGATCTAAATAATTTTGTTAACTTTTTCAACTTTTGTATATAGTGGTAAGGTCGTATTGGTTGCTTACTGAGTTAGTTCCAGTGGGAGTTAAAAGCCTGATACATGTAGGGTGGCAATTTGCAACTTAAATGTTTTAAATCTCTAATTTTATTCTTACTAGCTGCTGACATTTCTTTGCAGTGTGCAGGGTGTACACAATATCATAAATTGGTAGACAATCTTAATTTGGTGGTTGAGTATGACTTTCGAGAGGATGATAATGTGGACCTTGATGCTGCTCAAATTTAATATAGTTCGATATGTTAGCCTGTATTATATTGTTAAACATTGGCAGTATTGTAACTGATTATTGTATAATCACAATGCTGATTGCGAAGGAGAATTTATTTAAGGAAAAAGGTTGATGTCATCTTTATAATTATTCAATACATGCTTTGGACCAATTGAATCAATCTCATGGTGAAAACCATCTCTATGCTACACAGTTACTCTTTATAATATCTGACTTTTATCAGTGCTATTCAGTAAAGCCAGCACATTGACAGCCATCAATGCAGTAATCACCCACATTCCAGTTTTTCCTGCTTGTTGCTTGAGTGTCTTTTCACCCTGTCTGTGATCATTTGGTGCAAAAATAAGTACTTTTGCAGAGAAAATATGGATATTATTTTTATTTTTTTTACAGAGGGAAGTAATTTAGTTGGGATACATATCAGTAGTGATGTAACCAAATTTAGAGTTGGTGCTGGTACTGGCATTGTTTGTTCTAAGTTTGCACATGTGGGTGCATGAGGTCCCTGGATTGTTGGTGTTGCGTGATTAGAAATTTAAAGGTAAAGAATTGAACGAGTGCAAGACAGACCTGTTGTGCTTTTGCTCCATGTAGTTATCTCTTGAGCAGGTGCTGGTAGAAGTACCTGATGCGGTCCGTGTGGAAACATAATTTTAGTTTGTTATGTGGAGGTGCAGAAGCTTATACAGTTAAACCTCGATTAAGTAATATCCGATAAAGTAATAACCTCGCTTAAGTAATAAATTTCGTCGGTCCCAACTTGGGCCAGTGTTGTAAAGTAATATTCTCGCTAAAAGCATAAGATAATAAAAAATTAGAAAGTCATTAAGGGCCCAAGTAATATGTAAAGTAATAATTTCAGAATTATATATATATATATATATATATATATATATATATATATAGGGAGCTATTCTAATGAGACCCTACTATAATGAGAACTGAGACCCCGGTGGCAATTTTGTAAATAAACTGAACTATAAGGATAGTTATAAATTAGGATACATATAAGAAAATAACGCTTCTGAACACTCTTCTTCCTCGCTCTTGCATCCAATACCCCTAATCAGTGTTTCAAACCTCTTTGAAACTCCATTGACGGTATGAAACTACTAATTTAAAGCTATATATTGTGTCCCTATCATTTTCCCCAATTCTGATCGTCGAGTTTTGAAGATATCAATCACCAAAAATCAGGTACTTTCAATATTTTCCATCGGAAATTGGATGAATTGATACACTAATATCCCTAAATCTTTAACGAAATTGATTATGTTAACCTAAAATTTATAATATGTGATAAAGGATTCATGTATACGTGTTTTCTATACTGATTCTATGGTTTTTTTGTATCACTTTATGATTTTTGTATAGATTTTAGAATTTCAGGACTTAATAATCGCAACATTCTAAATATATGATTCAAAGGGAGAACATAATATATCTCACTTTTTGTCGAAAGAAATATGTCATCGAGAATGTTCTCTTTTAGGTGACTTAGTTGGATTATAATGAAATGGTTTTGATAATCAATTTTATTTGTTCAGGGAGGATGTAATTGTAGGTTATGATATATATTTTCCGGTGATTTAGTCATGTAAAATGGTAATTTGCCTTTAGAGAATATATCTTTGGATGATATGTCACTCTCATCTTATAATCCTTCTTTTTGGTGATTTAGTTGTAAATTGGGTGCTTTGTTATAATAGCGGGATTCACTTGTTCAATGAAAGGTATAACTGTAGGCTTGTAATACATATTATTTTTTGTTGATTCAGTGATGAAAAAAATGGTGATTTAGCTTCATAATGATATATAATTTTAGATAATTTGGTAACTTGCCCTTATGATACGTTTTTGATGATTTCATAGTGGAAAAGATGATTCCTTTTTGGTAATTTAAAAGTGATATAGAACAGTGATTTGTGATTATAATAAGTGACTTGTAATTTGTGATTAAATAGTAAATTTTGATGTGTAGTGATATAAAAACAGTGATTCCTTATAATAAAAGGTGACTTGTGAGTTGTGATTATATTGTGCTTTTTTATATATAGTGTACTGATTTGTTTAGAGGCGCTAGTTCTTTTTAAAAGTGATATAAAAACAGTGATTCCTTATAATAAAAGGTGACTTGTGATTATAGAACAGTGATTTGTGATTGTAATAAGTGACTTGTAATTTGTGATTTGTAATTTTTGATTAAATAGTAATTTTTAATATGTAATGATATAAAAATGGTGATTTCTTATAATAAAAGGTGACTTGTGAGTTGTGATTATATTGTGCTTTTTTGTATATAGTGTACTGATTTGTTTAGAGTCGCTAGTTCTTTTTAAAAGTGATATAAAAACAGTGATTCTTTATAATAAAAGGTGACTTGTGAGTTGTGATTATATTATGCTTTTTTGTATATAGTGTAGTTATTTGTTCAGAGGTGCTAGTTCTTTTTAAAATGATATAAAACAGTTATTAGTGTAGCTCAAAAAGGATTGTGCCAACTATATTGTTCTGCCATAACAACAAGCTCTGAAGCTTCTTGAGCTCCCCAATTCGCCTCGGAATTGGACCGGATATAGAATTCTGATACAAATAGAGGTTCTGCAGTTCACTGCAGTTACCAATCTCTTCTGGGATTGGTCCAGATAACAGAGATGTGTATACAGCTAGTGTTTGTATT
This sequence comes from Kitagawia praeruptora, assembly GCA_037693485.1. NCBI lineage: Eukaryota > Viridiplantae > Streptophyta > Magnoliopsida > Apiales > Apiaceae > Kitagawia > Kitagawia praeruptora. The sequence goes on along the minus strand of CM075352.1, from coordinate 26,128,733 downwards.
TTTTTTCAGGTTTCCAATCGACAGAGGAAGACTTCCAGAAATGCTGGTTTCAGCAAGGCCTAGCACAAGCAAATTACTACAATTCCCAATTTCCCATGGAAGCTCACCTTTAAGATTTTGATTCCCACCAGCTCGAAAAACTTCAAGATTCTTAATGTTTCCAATACTCTTTGGAATTTCACCACTGAGTTGATTGTCGAAGAGAAAAAGATTGACAAGACTGGACAAATTTCCAATTTCAGATGGAATATCACCTTCAAGAAAATTAGTATTTAGTGCTAAAGTTTTCAGCTTGCTCACCCTGCAAATCTCCACCGGAATTTCTCCCACGATATAGTTGCTACTAACGTCTAATACGCTCAATTCAGGAAACTCTCCGAGCTGTTTCGGAATAGGTCCAGTGAGATTGTTTGATGAGAGGATGAGGGTGGTTAAAGACTTTAGTGGTTGAAGAGTTGAAGGCAATGGTCCTTGTAAACTCACTGATTTCAAGATTATTTCAATCACATGGCCTTTGGAATTGCAATGTATTCCAACCAATGACAAGGACTTGTATCTGTTGAGTTCCATGAAGTTAGTGCATCTGAAGAGCTGTTTAAGCTGGCTTTCCATGCTAAAAGAGCTTGACTTTGTACATCAGCAGAGAAACAAGAAGATAAGAAAATAGAGGAACTAAGTTAAAGAAGAAAAATATATTACAAGGAGAAAGAATGGGAGAATATTTTGTATGTGCATGCATTGCTGCAAGTAAGAGGAGATTGTGTGTATTGGGATTGTTGAGGGGGAGAACCCCATGTTTCGTTTATAGAGTAATAGCAGAAGATCTGGATCCAAGACCACCTTCAATTTTCTATTAATTATCTTTTTTGGTTATTTTGGGTTGTTTTTAATTCTAAAGATGGTGCTACTGATGCATATTGATTTCTTTAGATTTATTAAAATCTCTATCTTTTATAAAAATGTGTAAAAGCATAGAATGTGAATCCATCCATTCAGTAATCAGGGGAAGACAGTTTCTGTACTTGGCTTTCTAAATGAAATTTATGGATGTAACTTTATAGCATGGTTTTGGTAGTTTTCACTTGGAAGCAGCAGCTTGTCACAAACCAAAAGAATTGTTGTCAAGTGGCCTTCCTGCCCATGTTCAAAGTCACTAATTTTTCTCTTTTTTTCATAAAATTTTTTATTAATGCTCCTCTCTTTGATTAAATATTTTACATATATGTACATCTTTTCAATTATGACCAATATTGTAAAAACCAGTAATCAGGATTGATTGATGAGTCGCTTTTGTATAAATTAATCGATAATCTGATGTATTTAAATTATATATAATGATGAATCATATTTTAAACTTATTACATTAATTTGAAAAAATATGCAGCAAGTATTCGTATTTTATCACCATACCAAATTACTTTTCCATTTCCCTAATATCAAGTTTCATCACACACCAAAATCACTGTTTAAGTTAATTCATTCTCTAGTTACAATAATTATCACCATCATCATCATCAGTAGATTAAGTAAATATAATATCCAAGTACACCATTATATATAAGTATTAGCTCTCGTTTACACCCCAAATCGGCTACTTAAACAGTAATAATCAGCAAATATATGATATTTTAGCTTGGAGTTATAGAGATGGTAGAGATGGAACTACTTCTCCTCAGGGTGGAGATAATGCCTGATATCCTTTTTCAAATCCTGGCGCCCGGCCTCAATCTTTCAATAAATAAGGCCACTGACAGCTAGGAAGCCAGCACGCCTCAACCATACCTGAAACTAAAACCAGTATTTGTAGTACCCAACACCAGGATACACTGCCCTTAGTTCTCTCCATCTTCTCAATGTCTCCCAGAACACCCCCATTGTTATTTTCCGTTCTCTCTCCCCCTTTCTCTCTATTAGTACTATAGTGTCCAGTAGGGTCAAGACTTGGGGGAAAATAAGAAACACCTAAAACGACCGATAGGGTTCTCATGTCTTAAGTCCAGCTACACCATTGTAAAGGGAGGCTTGCAAGACTACAAAATCACTAAATTGAAACTCAGAATCACCAAAGTTTAAACCACCATATTACAACACACCACCACCACCTCCATATTGCCACCTCCACGTCGCCATAGAATCACTAAAATTTATCTCAAATCACCAAAATTTAAAAACAACTCAATAAAAATTTCAAATGACAATCACAAAAACCAGAAAAGAGAATTTCTCCCACTGATTTTTATTCAACACGACGAATTCCCACCCATCGCCTTGTTTATTCATTATCGTCAATTACACCTCTACGACATTTACAACGATGACCACCACCTCCTTTGTAATCATCCATCTCAATAAACATTGCATTGTAATTTAAATAATTCCACGGAAGCATATTCACCGGAGACTTTATTATCTTCGGTGTTACATAGAGATTTCAGATCTAGATGAAAAAAAGTGAACATTATTAACACCAATAGAGCGAACAAGAAGATAACAATCGAATGAGATAGCATAGAAGATGTAAAATTCATCCAAAATAGATGTAAATAGAAATTAAAAATAAACAAATATCAACGGAGAGTGTGATAGATGAGAAAGAATAGAGAGATTAAAGATGAAATAGATGAGAGAGAAGAGAGCGAGAACAGGGAAGTGAGAGAGATGAGAGAGGTGAGAATTGAAAGAATATACGTACGTATATTAATATTTTGTGTATCTTTGTCTGTAGTTGATGTTAATAATTATCAACAGACTAGATTAGAAGCTGATAAAGGAAAAGGGAGGGCTGAGATTAATTCTCAGTTCTCACTATAAGAGGGGGTCTCATTTGAGCATCTGCCTATATATATATATATAATGTATATGAGTTACAAAATTTAATTCTTTTTAAAATATGAATCGATAGCAGCTTGTTTCTTCTTTCCACCAAAGCCAAAATTAACCTCATCCTTGACTTTATGTAAAGCATATATAATTCCTGGTATGTTTTTCTCGTGTTATAACAAGTAATTGTACAAAGTATTGATGAAATTCTATCATGTTAATATATTATCATTTAATATTATGTTGTATGTTCATGAATTTATATTTTAGAATTACAATAAACTTTAGATGATTGAGTTTCTATACAATGTACACAACACATGTTACATGTATCTGATGCAATTTTTTATATACATGAATCTAGTTTTTAGATATAATTAATCATAACAAAAGTAATTTTAGATCAAATACATTGCATGTGATTGATTCTTGTTTTTAAGCATAAAGTATTGTTATACATAAGCATAAAAATTCGGTAAAGTAATAAAATATTACTTTATCGATAAAACAATAATATATTATTATATCGATAAAGTAATAAATTTGGTAAAGTAATATTTTTCCCGGTCCCAAGAGTATTACTTTAAAGAGGTTTAACTGTAGATTGTAAACAAGTGTAGTTACAGAAGCATTATAGTTTTGTAATAATACCAGAAAAGGTTTATAAATAGGATAACTGGTATCAATTGCCCTTGTGAGGTTTCCCGCTATGTAAGTGTAACCATGGACAATTTGTCCTCTTTGTTTTAAAATGCTTTCAGTTTCAAAAAAAAAAAATGCTACATTACAATCTTGAATAATTTGTCAAAAACAATTCTACAAACCACAGAATAGACCTTAGTATCCAACATTCAAGGTATTGCAGATCCTAATCTTCAAATATTGCTGGTAAAACATCTCCTTTTAAGATATCAAAGAAAAATCTCTATTTTTTTGCTGTGTTGTTTTGTATATTTGTCCGGAATCCTAATATTTTTTTTTCCTAATGTTCATATTGTCTTGTCTTTTAGGTATTTTCGTAGCAATAGACAGTTCAAATCTGTTTTAGACTGGAACTTGCTTGCAATTTCAGAGTGCTTGTTTGGTTAGCATCGGTTTTATGAGGAACCTTAACTTCCTGGTTTCTGATACTTGATTACTTGTACTAGTGTTTTGTTGAAAGTTGAAACTTATTTTTACCCACAAGTTGATCTGGGCTCATCAAAAGCTTCTCCGCCGGATTGGGTATTAGAGCATGTACAATGCAGTCCCAACTCCTGCATTAGGACACTAAAAGAGGGACCTGCATTATTATTATTGCACAATGTAACACCATGTAGTTGGGACTCAAAGGGGAATGTTGCATTGCACTTGTTCTGATGGCTTCAACCAATTTCTTAAACTCAACGAAACCATTGCCATTTTTCATTCATTTTCTCTAATTAAAGCATGAAGTTGGTTATCCTTAGGTTTGAGGCCAAGGGGCCGGAGACGGCCGCCAGCTCAAGTTGGGTGATGCACGGATGCTCCCATCTCTGTCCATGTCAAAGCGTTGGAAGATTTCTTTAAGCTGTTGATGCTGATCAGATTTAAGTTGAGGTAATTGCATTTTGCACCCTCTAACTTTCGTTCAAAATCAATTTTGTACCAGAACTTTACAATAAACAGTTTGCTACCCTTAACTTGTAATTTGAATGCAAATTGCACCCCTTTGTAATTTTCTGTTAAATTAAGTAAGGGTAAAATCGGAATTTTGGTATCAAATATAAATAATATTTATGGTTAGAATTTCAAATAAGTTAAAAATTTATGCTAAAAAATTCTTTTATATTAAAAATTCATATTAAAATAAATTTCTTACTAAAATAATATTAACTTAAAATAATTGTAAAGAATTAGTGAATCAAATTCTATATTTAATTTAATATCTAATCAAAATTAATGCTAAAATATATTTAAAATTTAATATTAGTAAAATTATAAATTTTGGAATAAATTTTTTGTAATAAGAAATGTATTTATAATTATTAGCATGATTTGGAGATAAAAAAATTAAAATTTAATTATAAATTTTATAATATGATTCCAATTTTTAAAATAATTTGGAAAATATGAAATTTATATTACATAAAATTTATTCCAAAATTCCTATTTTACCCTTCCTTAATTTAACAGAAAATTACAAAGGGGTGCAATTTGCATTCAAATTACAAGTTAAGGGTAGCAAACTGTTTATTGTAAAGTTCTGGTACAAAATTGATTTTGAACGAAAGTTAGAGGGTGCAAAATGCAATTACCTCATTTAAGTTTAGATTAGGTTGGGTGATGTGTTGTAGGTACCCAGGAAAAAAAAAAGATTTTGTGATGGTTTTTTGTTAATTATTTGAGGACTAACACTTTTCTCTTAAGAAAGCATGTGACATGTGGCACTTCTTGTTTTCTTGCTCTTAGACACACCAAGCCATAGTGTTTGCACCTTTACCCTACTAAGGGAAATTACACTCAATTTTTCAGTAGGTAAATGAGATTTTGATATGAATTTTTTTGCTGAACATATTAGATTACAGAAAATATTTTATACATTTGCGACGGAACCTACTTACAAAATTGTATTCCAAGCTTTAAGTCTACTTTTTATCTAATGCAGTCCAAAACTGAGGCAATTTGTACCTCTCTCAGGCCTCAGCTGAGCGGCCAATCTGCTGCTGCTCTTTTAAAGCTCTTTGAATATATGTAAAGAATTGAGCTATACAAGAAATGGACATCAGGGCAATTGATTATTTTTACTACCTTGACTAAAATAATCTGTACTGTAATTTCGACTACCAAATGCCATTCTCCGAAACAATCTGATTTCTGCAGATTGTTCTGCAGAGTTAAATTCCTCACTTTCACCAACTCTCATCCCGTTAGTTAAGTCTGCAGTGACCATGCTATCAAATGCTCTCACAACCTGAAATTTACAAATTGAGTTGACATCCAGTAAACATTTAGTATGTCAATCATAAAAAATTAAAAAAAAAAAATAAAACTGCTCTGAAAAACAATACCTGCCCCATTTGTGGTCTCTTCACAGCTGAATGTCGCACGCAAGCTGCAGCAGCTTCAATCAGTCTAAACATTTCAATGTCGACATAGTTATTGCCAAGCCCTGGATCTGCCAATGCTGTAAAATCCTCAGTCTCGAGTGCATGACCAAGCAAAGGTCGAGCCTAATGAAATATCATAGTTTCCAGTAAGGAGAGTAGAGTGATATGAGGATAATGACTTTGTATAACTTGATCATTTACAGATGAGTACCAAACCTTCTAATGATTCTAACAATATTCAGTCGACCTAATATTTACATTAAAAAGCTATATAATTTGTTAAAATATTTTCAAAAAAGAATCTTAAAACTACCTAATGCCAATGCTCAGGGTTTTTGAACTTTTGTAGAGATTATTATGCAGACTAAATTTTGTCCACACTGCAGACTAAAAATTTTAAATAGGAGTGGTAAATAAAGCAACAAACCAACAAGGTTATATTAAAAATGTTCAACAAGTATAAGTCCTCCGTAAATTTTCATTTTGTACGTAAAAACGGATGGAAACAAAAAACTTCATCCAGTAAAAGTGTGAAAGCCAAGCAGGCAAGCATCACAGCAACCTTATATCTAAAATTTAAACAAAAAGCAACATAATCATGATGTGACCCACTTATACTAACAATGGACAAGTCCTATGGAAAAAACAATAAACATATAGATTCGAGACACTGAATAATACGGCACAAAGAGAATGCATAAGATTTAGAGGCACTGAATTTGGCCAGCAGATGCAAAAAAACCATTAATTGGCTAGCACTAAACTTACCCATTCAACTAAACTTTCATCTCCCAAGGGTTGAGAAGAATCCACAGGTTTGCGTCCAGTAATCAGTTCCAGAAGCACAACACCATAAGAATAAACATCTGATTTTTCAGTCAATTTGCCGCTAGCTGCATATTCAGGAGCCATGTATCTGAAAAAGAAATTGATCTCAAGTCTCATTAACCATTTAAAAATGTATGCATTACTAGAACAGTTACAGACTGTTTCTATCTTAAGAATTTTATTCTGTAATAGTCAGATTATGACTAACCCGAAGGTTCCCATAACACGAGTTGTTATATGTGTATTCGCATCCAAAGCTAGTTTAGCAAGCCCAAAATCGGAAACCTGTAAACGGGAAAGAAAAGTACTCAAAAATTTCAAGCATGTGAAAAAGATTAGCTGAGAGAAGTCTATGAAGAATTGGCATACCCGTGCTTCAAAGTTGTTATCTAAAAGAATATTTGATGACTTGATATCTCGATGAATTATGCGAGGATGGCCTGTAATAAAAATTGAACAGAATAATGGCAGGTCAGCTGCTGATCCAGGGACTTTCACATGTTTATGTAATTCTGGGTTTTTGACTGTTGACACAATAATAAGTACATAATTTGTTCCTATCTAGACGATAGCATGACTATCATATGCTTTAATCGCATAAAAGAATTATTTATTTAGATTGAGAAGCTTTGGAAATATAGAGTCCTAGGTGATGTCATGACACGATACTGGAAGTATAAAACCCTCTTACTGTCTCAAATAGTGTTCGCTGTAGTCAGCATAATGGACACCTCTACTTCATTGTTTTGCCATTGTACTAAAAAAATTGTGAGTTTTGTCACAAGATTAATGACAGTGTTCCCAAACAATGCAGCAATATGTCAGTATGATACTGATAACTCATCACTAATAACGCACTTGTATCAGAAAGACCAGAAAGTTAACATGCAACCGTGTATGCAGGATGTAAAATGTTGATTGATATACTCTTTAAAATGCAGAAACAGAAAAGGAACAGGATTTTACAATCTTCATGGAGATAAGCAATTCCACGAGCTGCACCAATAGCTACCTTAACACGTGTATCCCACTTCATTATTGGCATGCCTTCCCCTACAAAAGAGAATGAGTATAACCAAGTTACGCAAAGAAGCCAATAAAATTAGGTCTTATTACTTTTACTTGAATAAAATCTACCATGAAGATGGAAGTACAAGTTGTTGTTGGGGACATAGTCGTAGACAAGCATCCTTTGATTTTCAAAAATGCAGTAACCGACTAAGGAAACCAAATGGCGGTGGTGTACACGGCTAATTGTCTCAACTTCTGCTTTAAACTCTCGTTCTCCTTGCCCACCTCCAATCTTTAGTTGCTTTACTGCTATCTCTCTTCCATCTGGTAGGTTGCCTTTGTACACACAGCCAAATCCACCTTCACCCAGTAGATTTTGCTCCGAAAATCCATTAGTAGCATTCAAAAGTTCTTCGTAAGTAATCCATGATTTCGAATTACCCAATGCACCTGGCTCTCTTGGTGAATGTACAAATCCTCTGCCACTACCACTCTCACCATGGGGTACTGATGCCTGTACTTTTAGTAAGCCTGAATCTACATATCACAAATTAAACTTCATTTACTTCATATCCTATAGTACACTAAAATCTTATCTCTTGTTTCTTGCTATTCCTCCTTAATATAGGATGGTAATCCGGCTAAATGTCGAAAGTCTGTAATGAAGGCAGTGATAAATATATATATGCAATTGTAATTTTGTAACCGTTTTTTTTTTAATTAAGCTTATCAAATTATCTAGATGCAAATGCCCACTTATATATACTCTACTTTACATATAGCAATGCTGAAAGAAACAAATGAATCCTATAAAGCACTACCTGATTTCGGAGAAGTGCTTTGTGAGGTTGGTAAAACATGACCACCATTCACTGCAGCAAATTTCTTCTTTCGCTTTCTGATACACCAAATAACTGTGCCAGATAGACCAAGTAGTATGAGACCTAATATTAAAACAATGGCTACTGTCCCTCCAATACCAATGCCACCATTATCTTTGGATTCCGAGGTTGAGGGTGTATTAGAGTTGTTGTTTGATGGATTAGCTGATGGGGGTACTGGTACTTGAGAAGATGGAGGAGAAGGTATTGATGGAGGGACAATCGATGGAGGTGGAGGGGAGAGTCTTTTTCCTGGGGGCGGTGAAGGCAAATTAGGCGGAGAATTCAATGGTGGAGCTGCAGGATTTTTTGGTGGACCCGAGGGTGGTATTGCTGGAGGACGTGCTGGTGGCTTAGGTGGACTTGCCGGTGGCGTAGGAGGACTTGGCAATGGCTTAGGTAGGTTTGCTGAGGGTGTAGGAGGACTTGCTGGTGGCGTAGGAGGAGGTGCTGGGGGTGTAGGAGGACTTGCTGATGGTGTCGATGGAGGTACTAAAGGTGGGGATGGACTTGCTGGTGGTTTAGGTGGAGGTACTGAAGGCGGGGATGGACTTGCTGGTGGTTTAGGTGGAGGTACTGAAGGCGGGGATGGACTTGCTGGTGGTTTAGGTGGAGGTACTGAAGGTGGGGATGGACTTGCTGGTGGTTTAGGTGGAGGCACTGAAGGCGGGGACGGACTTGCTGGTGGCGGAGTACTAGTTTGGGGTGTAGGTGGACTTTTTGGGGGCACTGGTGTAGGTGGAATTGCCGGTGGCGTACGAGTAGGGGGACTTGCCAGTGGTGTAGGTGGAGGAGCACTTATTGGTGGTGTAAGTGTAGGTGGACTTAATGGAATCGGTGTCGATGGAGGAGGACTAGAGGAAGGGGGTGGGGCATTAGCCGGAGGAGAAGCCGATGGTAAATTGGTAGAAATAGAAGGAGCTTGAGATGGAGGTGTAGTAGTATTAGAAGGGGTAGTAATAGTAGTTGCATTAGGCTGAGAAGTAGAATTAAAATTTGGAGCAGGAGAAAATGGCTGAGGCTGTGGAGCAGGAGAAAATGGCTGAGGCTGTGGAGCAGAAGTGGTAGCTAGTGGTGGGTCAGCAGAAGAAGAAGGTGATGATGAGTTTGGAGATGGTGATGTTGCCATCAAAATCAGTAGTAGTGTTATACAGAAATCACAGAAAAGTGCCCTGTAGTAAGTAGTAACATTACCAAAAATTCACAAACTTCCACTATAACTATTATCACCCTTTATCAAGATTCATCAACAACAAAACTCTAAATCACTATAATTCTTAACATAGCTTTAATCAAAATTCAGAAAATCCATCACCTAATCATCTAAAGCCACTTCAACCCATTCCCCAGTTTCACTCTAAAAATCAAGATCATCAATCAAGATTCAATTTTTTCAGCTTAAACCCGAATCAAGAAAATTTTAATTTTAAGCTCCCAAAGCCCTCAGTCCAGCTAATAAATAACTCATAAAAATCCAATGATTCAAGAAATCAAGATTATAATTTGTACAGAAAAACTTAAATAAAATAATAAAACTATGCAAAGCCCAAGTTCAGTCCAGCTGAAGTACTCAAATAAATCCAAAACTACTGAAATATAAAACACAAAATGCCACAAAACAACACATCATCAAAATAGACCCATTAAAGAAAAGAAAAATCAAGTCCAAGAAATGTGTTACCTCAACTTATATCCCTTTAAAATAAAGAAGCCAAAGTTACAAATATTCCCAGAAACAAAGAGTTGGTCTTGGTCAGCCAGGGAAGCTCAGTCTTTAAACACGTTTACTGGGGTCTCAAATCCAACCTGATAGCAACCTCGTTCGAGACTCGACAGAATATATGTATGTATTTGTTTAAAGATGAAATAAATAACATAGAACTTGGTAACCATATGTTGTTTAGTAGCAGTTGAAGTGAGTTCTGTGACAAAAAGGTGGTTGTAAAAAAGAGAATCAAGATTTTGCTTAATACTAATAGGCTCCCGGCATACGTATACACATGACTGTTTACAGAATATATGACTTTTACACCGTTGATCAACTATCCAACCATCCAAATTTAAAGAAAAATTAATACCATACCACGGAAAGTTTCCATGGTACGGGGCAATTACCAAAATGCCCCATGTTTTCATATCAAAAATTTACTGTTCACCATATCGCAGAAACTTTCTGCGTATGAGAACATTTTTGTAATTTCTACGTACCGCGGAAATTTTCTGCGGTATGATGTTAATTTTTTTTTTAATCCAGGTCGTTGGATGATTAATCCAACGGTGTAAAAATCGTATGTTCTATAAACAGTCCGGTACATACATATACTCTATATATAATGTGAAATCAAAAAGAAGCTACAGTGGGTGTGTTAAATAACGAGTTGACTCGGGGCAAACAACGTAACGTAACACCTGTTCTCTCAACTCATGATTGTCAGCGCTTTTGTATTTTGGTGATTCATATTTCCACTTTTCCGCACTCTCTGGTATCGTCTACCACACCGCGTCTGTTTTTCATGCATATCGTCTATCACAAATTATGACTTAATTAAGCTGACCGGGAGTTTTTTTTTTTAATAGTTGAACATATGTTAGGAGTCGAACTTTTTTTTTTTTTTTTTTTTTTGAAATAAGGAGTCGAACTTTTATCACTATTAAAGAAACCAAGACATGGAGTTAAGTACTCTCTCCTACCTTTCTCGCCTATAAATAAAATCTTAAATTTTTAGAATATTTTGATTTAGATTTTTTTTAATGCAAATTTTGATCAAACAAAACAAATCACAATATTTTAGATCATAATCGTAATTTTGAATAAACATGTCAATTCACATAAACTTGATAAATTCATATTTTTTTAGTTGAGCATCATTAACATTTCTCGTAGTGAATCAATAGTTTTATCTATCAAATTCGTACACAAACTTTGTAATTAAGTGCATAATTTTTCATCACCATCCTCTATGTATCACTTTAAAAAAAATCCTCTAACAACCAATTTAAAATTAAAATTATCACTTTTTATTTAAAATAAATATATTAAACTAAATTATAAATAATATTTTTAAAATTAAACCAAATGGCCTCTTAGATTTTAGTAAAAACATCTGTTTTCAAAATCAAGCTGCTACCGTATATTTTATTACACGCATGCGTCGCGTGATTTTAAATTAAGTTGTAAAGCTCTATAATAAACAACATGTATTGTTGTAAAGTTGTAAAATGGAAAAACATTACTCCTTCGTTTTTCTCATTTGTTTACAAATAAGTTGGGTACGGAGATTAAAAAATACTAGAATTTTGCCCGTACTTCGTACACGGCTTGATTATTTTGTTAGAAAGATATTCTATTCATTTATATAAATAATGAGCTATATAAGTATTTAATAAAATAGTGATATGGTAAATTTCATATAAAAGAGCATCATGCAATTCTATTTTGACAATGGTGTAAATTTATTTAATCAATCAAAATATGCAATAAAAGTAATAAATATTTTTACAAATATTGTTCTCCAATTGAAGAAAATAATATATTGTCTTCATTATTCAAATGGTTAAATGATAATCCATTCACCCGCAATGGTTCCAAATCATTAAAACCGAAACAGAATTTTAAAAAGAAATTGGGAAAAAGAAGAAAATAATAATAGTCTATTGAAATTATAAAAAATTTTATATTAAACCTGTTTTTGTTTTTGCTTTGGTTGCCTGGTGATGAATTACTTGATGATTTCCATGTTCCCGGTCTGTCGGTAATCATTTTACTCGAATACTTTGAAATGATGGTGTAGCCTCAGTCTCTTGTGAATTGATCCCCTGTAAAAAAACAATAATACATAATTAAGATAATTAAATGAGAATATTATAGATTATATTTTCCATTACGTTTATACATGAGTAACATACATCATCTAGATTGATCGTGGTATGAATTTGGCAGTGTAATCAATGATATCAAGAGTTGGGTGTGTAACAATCATACTATCATATTTTCACATGTGAGAAGAGACGGAAATACTTTAGCTCATAAATTAGCAAAGATAGATTCAAATTTAAAAGGCACATCTGTTTGGAGGAGTATGCCCCCTTGTGTTCAAGCAGATTTATGTACTGATGAACGTAATCCAATGTAGCTAGCTCGTTTTCGTAGAGGTTTAAATTCAAATAAAAAATACCAATGTAAAATGAAAGTTAATAATCAAAGAAACTATAGATGTACTTTACAGCTAAAGTCGTCAATTTTCTTCCAAAGAGGAAGAGTTTGGTCTTGAATTGAATATGTTTATTGATCAAAATTATTCATTTGATAAATGCTTCTCGTCCATTAAATCACTCTAATGTTCACTTTTATCCGAAATTAAACACCACCACATAAGTATGAATGTAATTTATCAATGTGTATATATAATTTATAAATAATTTATAAGAAATAATTACGTTATAGTTTATACTACATAATTTCTCAATATACATAAGCTATATAAATGTTATAATGTGTGTGTGATTTATAAAATATTTGGAAGATCTCTTACAAACCTAAAAGAAAACTTTATATTCTACCTATAATATGTAAAGACGATATCAGAATTTGAGTATTAGACTATGTCTAGTAAATGTGTTAAACGTTGGTGTAAACATTAGTAATCACTTAGACTTTAAGCGTGGCATTTTGGCCTAGATAATTTGATTGAACTTTCGTTAAAGCGTATTTGGTCTTAATAGAGAACAACACACGATTCTCTTCCACTATTTTATAATATCACAAATTCAGCTTGTGTACATTGACTTTTTATAGAAATTGGCATTGGCTTGGTTGAAACAAACCCAACTACTTACGTATAATTATTATTTCAAACACAAAAAGGAAACATGAAAAATCAGTGACCAAAAATATTCATTGTGAATCTTATATATTATGCAGTAATTAGACCTAACAATACTGTACATGCAGATACTGAAATAAAATGCCAAACACCAAAGACTTATTTATACTGCACAATTGACACTAAAAAGTTAATACCAAACACTAAAACAATGGATCTCAGATTTACAGAAACAAAGTTAACAACTTTGGTGAAAGGTGCCAAAGGTAATTACTGAAAAGAAGTTCCGATTACTATTCTTTTTTTTTGTCACATCCGATTACTATTCTAATGCACATAAAAATAAGGCAACTTACAGTAGATGGGAAAGGATAACTATATTACTTCCTGCTGCATTCTTCTAGAGGAACCAGTGATTTCATTCTAGCTCTGTCCCAATTTAGTGTTATGTTAAAAAAGGTCTTTGCGTGTTGGAGTTATAAACCGATACATATTGGTGCTCTAAGTGAAGATTTTCTCATGTAAGCTGGATCAATATTCGAACTTGTGTATTGAAATAGATTATAAGTCCTATATCTTCTTTTTCTTTCTATTCTTGTACACCCTTTTTTGCATGTGCAGTCATCATTCATGTGTATGTGTACTTATATAAGGAAGGGATTGTCATTAGACATTAACAGTAATGGTCCAGATCAGTTGTTGTAACCCTGCGATGCATGATTTTATAGGATGGATCAGTGTTTGAACTTAAGCATAATGAGATGTATTTGATTTTTTTTTTGACGAAATGCATAGAATTATATTACTGAACCAAACCAATACAATATAAAACAGCAGGACAAACCCCCAACTGTCGATACGACCAGGTTGAAAAACAAATAAATTGTTTCAAGATCGTTTAACATAATGAACTTATTAGTTCTTGAAACTAAAAACGAAATCGAAGACTTCCCAAGCGATCCAAATTGCGCAAACATCCCTGAAAGCGGCTGTATCACAATTGACCACATCACATAACATCCATTGATACCCCAGTGTTCAGAAGCCTCAACTGCGTAAAATGAGGTTAGAGGAATGACACTCCAGCTATCTACATGCCGGATACCAGCTATAGACATGCCTAACATGGAAACCCCCAAAGGGTGAGCACCCCAGCTATCTACATGCCGGATACCAGCTATAGACATGCCGAAAGTGAAAACTCCCAAAATATGATGAACAATCTTTGGTTGTGAGTGGTGAGCTCTTGCAATAATCATCACCGTCCCAGCTTCGATGCGGATTTTCCAGATCCCCCAAGACATCAGCAAAATCATTCTCAGTAGATCCAACACCGAACAGAACAAAACAGAATTAATCGAAAACATAACAAACACTCCAAAAGGAGAGACAAACAACCACTCCAAATGGAGGGACATATACAATTCGAAAAGTCAAAGATCTCGGATTGACACCAAATTTTGATATGATGTTAAGCAGGAGATTTTGAGTCTAAGCATAATGAGATGTATTTGATTACTTACTAAGAAGAAGGATTATAAGTTGTGTTGATCAGTTCACCTCAAGTTTGAATAGGTCGTGAATAAAAAACCAACATAATAAAATGAATAAGAAATAAATTTAGATTGGATGGACCAGAGTAAGTAAAAGCCAACAAAATATTTTGATAAAAAAAATCATAAAAAGAATAGAAAAATAAATACTCTCTCCGCCCCGATTTAATTGTCCAGTTTACTTTTTGCATGCATTTTAAGTTACAAATAAAAAATAGCTTCATAATTTTTTTAAAAAAGTTTATTTTTCTAAAAAAAATAGATACACTTAATAAATACTGAATAAAAATGGTGCAGTGCTGCCGAGTTCTCTATTCACTTTTTAAGTGTTAAGGTTCTGGTTCCTAGGTAACTCAATTTAAAATTTTACAATTTGTTTATATTTACTGAATATTTATATGCTATTTTTTTATTTTTTTTATGAATGGTTTCGTATTAGGTCCCCCTGGCGGGGCCCTTTAGAATAGATAAAATATGAGGTGAGACTCATTATAAGGGAGGGTATTTATAATTTGTTTATTTTTACTGAATATTTATATGCTATTTTTTTATTAATGGTTTCGTATTGGGTGCCCACATTTGAATAATGAATACAATTTATTATTGTTTTCAATTAGAAAACAATATTTGTAAAAATATTTATTACTTTTATTGGAGATTTTGATGGATTAAATAAATTTTCAACATTGTTAAAATAGAATTGTATGCTACTTTTTTATATAAATTTTAGCATATCATTATTTTATTAAATACTTATATAACTGTATATAATATCTTTCTAAGAATTGATTATTTATATAATTGCATACAATATCTTTTTAAGAAATCAATCAAATTTGTTAAAATTTTGGTATTGTCAATTTAAATTAAATAAGATGTTTTAAGAAATCAATCAAATTTGTTAAATTTTTGGTATTATCATTTTAAATTAAATAAGATGCCGTGTACGAAGTACGGGCAAAATTTCTTTATAATGAAGGGTAAATAAGTAAATTCACTACGTACCAAAAAAACTGGTATCAAAACTTTTAATGTTTCGACTTTTATATAATAGTATAGATTATTTAGACGAAACAAACGGGCCCAAAATTATTGATGGTATGTAGGGATGTACAATGAAATTTTAACTACCGAATTCATTCGAATTGGATTTATAAATTTTTTGCTTGATCGTTAAAAAATAAATTCATAATCGAACCTTTTTAATATATTTTCGTTTAGATTAGAATGATCGGGTTAATATAGGGTTTTACATCAAAGTGGCCACTCATTTCACTCGAATGTATCAAATAAATCACCCTTTCAAAAATGATATTAATTATTTGAAACATTAAATTCATAATAATATCCAACTAATATCTTTAAAATGTACTCGAGAATCCAATTAATCTCCTAATTCTACTGATGCAAGGTTGTAATTCAAAATTTAACATCCTGATTCTATAATTTTGTTTCATTTTTTAGGTGTAATTTTGTCAAGAACCATCGCAAGACCGTGGTTGGGATGCGGGAGAATCCAATTTTTAGCAGTGGTAGCAGCAGCAATGAGCATGGTCATGAGAGGAGTGACATTGGAAATGGGCATGGTTTTAGTCCGTCAACACCACTTGCAACGGCGGTCAATTTCAAAAGTCTATGTAAAAATCTATCAAAAATTAAAAAGACTAAAAAGCCTATGTAAAAAATGGGATAATATTGATTTCAAAGGGTAATTGATGTAATTTAAAAGTAAAATGACTAAAAAACCTATGTAAAAAAATTGGGTAATATTGATTTCAAAGGGTAATTGATGTAATTTGATTAAATCCTTCACTAAGCATCATTAAGAATATATTGATAAGATTATTATAAAAAATTAAAAATAGTGAATAAAATGATAGGACCAATCATATTTTATGTAATACTCCGTAAAGGCGTAAAGTGAGTTTAGTGAAGAAAAGTAGTGGATGTATTTATTTTTTATAATATAAAATTTTACTATTTTGAGTAAATTTTGGAATGTAAAGAGTTGAGAGACATTCCAAAAAGGAAAGTGTAAAGAAATAAGATAAACTGATAATTTATTATAAAAAGTGTAAGTACTCCTAATATTAATCTATACAAAACTAACAAATAACAAGTATTTCTTAGGTTCCTCTCTGTAAGAACCCGGATTTTTGATAGAATTAAAACTTTTTATTATGTAATAACATAGGAGTGAATAGTGGTTATGACTGCGATGTAACGACTATTTATTAAATGAATGGGATGGATTTAGATTCAAATATTTATATGTCATGAAGAATGCTTTTGGTTGACAGCATAGATAAGAATAATCTATCTCCTAGGGATATAAGTTATAATATTAATTCCAAATAGGAAGATTATTCTTATGTCATCCAAATCAATATCTGTTATTAGTCCAGTGGTTCCGTAAAAGGGTTAAGGAACGCCCGAAAGAGGACCAGGGTATTTTTATTAAATATAAGGAATAAAAGAAAGAATAAAGTATGAATAGTGTTTTTCAATGAAACAAGAATATTATTAGACGACGCTATATGGGAGTATTCAGAATGGATTTCTGAGTTCGTATTCATGATCCAGAGATAAGTGTATGTAAACGATATCGGATTAGGAAAATAACACTTTTATTTTCTCCGAGATTTCCCTGGACACTGCAAGACTTAAGGATTTATTAAAGGGATTTAAGGAATTTAAATTCGAGAAGTATTAAGTAAGATGGAGAATGGTATTATAATTATTAAGAAGGTTTCCAGTAAAACCTTAACTAGAAATCCTTGAGATATTCCTACGAACGATCAATCAAAATGAGCAATAACCGGACAAAAGAGCAAGCAGAGAGCAAGATGCATGCATGTGCTAGTAGAAAATATCTAAGTAACCAAGTGCTGACTCAAGTAACTAGGATACTTAGCAAGAAACCAAACACTTAGCAAATCAACTACTAGTTAGCATGAAATCAACCAATGATCAACACATGTCTTGCTAAATACATCATCTAGTACATCATCACTTTATTAAAGCTACTTTAACACAAGATATTATCTATTCTCATCACAATAATGCATTTTAGATGAGACTAAGGCAAGAAGAACAAAAACAAACACCACCACTCTCCAAAACATTACATTCGGCTTCTTCAAGAATTCAAGAATCAAAATCCAACTTCCAACCATTTGTTGATCTTGAAACTTTTATGGTGTGACCTATATTTCATACAAATGATCTCCTAAAAATCCTAGCTTCAATCTCTTCTTTTTCCATTTTCAAAAAAATCATCAAAGTAGATGATGAATAGTGTTTTTCAAGAACTAACTTTGTTTTTCATGTTTCTTTGGTTGATCTAAGGCTTAATAAGCACTCCTAAGGACCATACAAAGCTTATTAAAGAGAGTAAACACTCTAAAGAAGATACACACTCATGAAACCCTAGATCTACTTTAAGTATATGCATGTTCTTGAGTGATTTAAGTTTAGTATGTTGTTAGTAGGTTATAAGCATTATTATAAGCATGATTATGATTGGGTTTTGATAAAGGTTAAAAATAGTTTAGATGAACGGAAAGGCATTGCTTGGCCTTAGTTCATGGTTAAATATCATGTATATGTTGGTTGGAATGGAAGCTATGATTATTGGAAGGTTTGGAATTTGGAAATATTCGATTTATAGCTGTCGTAATACCCGATTTTCGTTAAACCTTAAGAGACCGTGCATCACAGTAGCTTTAACTCACTGTTAAGCTTCTATTTCTGCCATGATAAGCTAGATTATGTTACAAGCTTCGTTTTGATATAAAGTTCGTATGAAATGGACTTACGGTTTAGGAGTTATGATTAAATTCGTAAAAATGGTTCGGAACCGTAAACAAAAATTCGTAACTGAAATTGGATTCCTCTAATATTACGAAATCAGTGGCGAATCTTAATAATTAAATATTAGAGGTAAAAAGTAAGGTGTGGGAGAAAACCACATGTTGAATGGATCGTTTTCCGATTTTATATAAATGTTCGAATCAAGGTTAAACGCGAACGAACCCCTAAAAGCATGCTTGGTTATGACTTTGGTAAATAACTTAGAAAACGGGCGATAAAACTCGTAGTACAATCTTGATTCGTAAATGATCGACCTTAAAAACTTACATGGCTTAAGTTTGTATCAAGTGTGGGTATGATGACATGTCATAATAGCGAACATATGTCGAATCGCATCGGTGATAAAAAGAGTTACACTAAGAGGTGTATAACGAGATAATTCGAAAACGTGTTTCGACTTAAGTAGAGTTTATACTTAACCTTTATAAAGTGTTAAGTGATTAATCCTGAATGCCTTGGCTATTTATAGATCACCAGGCTGACCCGGGACACGCTACCACTTCCTCGACCCGCACTCGATTTCCAGGCAAGTTTCAAATCCTTCTTAAAGGCTATTGTTGTGAATATATATATGTTTTCGGTTATACATATGCCATAGCATGCATGCCTACTTCAAAGTTATATTGTGATACTTGTTCCCTGATTTAAATGTTGGCTTGTAAGCTAGATAGATAATATATCGGATATAAACCGGATAATTGTTAAGACCCTTAGCGAAGGGCAGTTGAATCTCATCCTTTGATTATAAGACCGGGAGTCGTTATTCCTTGATATATTTTTATTATTTTCAGAGGAAAATAATTAAGTAAATATTTTCCATTTATTATCTGGCGAATATTATTGGAATATTCCTTGGAGATTATTTGACAAATATTATTTGGAATATTCATCCGATATTTATTTATTCGATGAATATTATCTTTAATATTCATCTAAGGTTGATGTAATATTCGAATATTATTTCGAACCCTCGTTTAAGTTATTTACTTAAAAAATATTCATTCAAGCTTATTTACTCAATAAATATTATTTTGAATATTCATTCGAGTTTATTTATTTAATGAATATTATTTTTAATATTCATTCGAGCCTTATTTATTTAAATGAATATTATTTCGAATATTCATTCAAACTCTATTTATTTTATAAATAGTAGTTTGAACATTGATTCGAACTCAAGTTATTCGATAAATATTATTTTAAATATTCCCTGTAGACAATGAATATTATCTTCAACAGTCGTTCAAAGTCGATTCAATTATTGAATATTATTTCAACTATTCATTCGATAATCATTTCTTCCATAAATATTATTAAGTTGAATATTCATTAGTTGTTCAGTGAATATTATCTCAAATATCCATTTGATGATTATTTCATCTATAAATATTATTATTCACTCGAATATTCATTATTCGTTCAATGAATATTATTATGAATATTTATTCAAAGATCATTTCGAGCAATGCTCTTCCAATAATTATGACTTAATAAATATTCTTGGAATATTTATTTAATTCTTCTAATTCGATTCAAAGACGATTTACTTCATTCACATAGTATCATCGACCTTCGAACATTATATAAATTATTTTAGAATCTTATTATTATTATTATTATTATTATTATTATTATATCAAGAAGGGTTCTCAAACTCTATTCTTCGTCCAATCCTGTTTCTCAAATAATAAGGGAACCCTACTTGAAAAATGTTATTTATCTTGTGACTGCCCGGTCATAAATTATTCGTTTCACTCGAAACTTGGTTGCTATTATTCATGAAATCTTGTGTACCCTCTCATCATTAGAGGGGTAAAATTGTTGGAACAAGTTGGTATCCATTAACAAGCCTCGGCTTGGGAAATATTGGTGAATTTTCCTTTCCAACTAGATACGACTGCCTTATGGAGTCCTATCAACAAGTGTTATGCTTGGGGAAAGAGGGACGAACTTTACATTGTAGGAAGTATAGTAAAAGATTGTACCTGAAATCAAGATTATAACAAGAATACCGACAAAATATTCGAGGCACGTGAAAACCACGCTGTCCTTAAAACAGATAAGCCCCTTCAGTATGTGCTTGAAGGTGTTGTGGCTTCCGTCTCCCAGGATACAACGAATAGAGGTAGTTGTAAGCACCTTAGACCCGCCTCCTACGAACCGAACAAATACCGCAACTATCTCACAGAATACTGACCCTAGAGCTCTAAGAATTATGCAATGAAAACTTGTATGTCTTTTTGTCTCACCAACCAAGATACAAAAGTCTACTTATATAGTAGTAGAAAAGTGTAACTCCCTCATATCATAACTTTGTAACCCCTAAGCCAATAAATTTTGTAACCTCCATCTAATAATCAACACATGAGTTACAAAATTAAGAGCATAAGTTACAAAATTAAAACCATGAGTTTGAAAACAAATAAAATAAAATGCTTTTAATTTTTATTCAAAAAATAGTCTAACAATCCCCCACATGAATAAAAATTGACATTGCAAAAAGACGTTTTGACACGGAGATAGAGCGCGCGGTAGAAACCAGCATAGGATAGGTAGGCGTACACCATTGAACCTTCCCTTGTAAGAACATATTTACATTTCTAAAATTTAATTAGTCACGTTGACCTTGAACTGCCCTTCTTTTTTATGAAATGATGATACATCCCCCACTGGAGTCTTTCCCTATATTTGTTCAGTTCTCACTGTTAAGCCCATTTTGGTCCTGAGTTTTAGCCTGGTTCTTTGAGTTTTTCCCAGAATTGGCCCCACAATTCCTTCTTGAAGCGACCCCACTTCACTCACATAGGTGATCTCTTAAACAATACAAAGTATTATTTGTTCGACATATCGACACATAAGGATCATTAAAAGCATAGCTTAGCCTTATCCAAATTTTATCACTGTTTTTCATCATAGGAATGGACCCGGGAGTAAAACCCCCACAGTGATCTCACACTAAGTCTTTACAGTTAGGTTGTCCCATTGAACCAAGATCTTGGGATCTCCAGTCAACAAGGTTGGTTTTCCTTTGTATCGACTTTTATTATGGGCTTTAGTCCCATTCCTTTTGATGATTTCTCAACTAACTCTCTTGTTAACCCTTTGGTTAGCGGATCCGCAGTGTTATCTTTTTGACCTAATATGATCAATAGTGATAACTCCAGTTGAGAGTAGTTGTCTAACGGAATTGTGTCGCCGACAAATATGCCTCGACATTCCATTACAAACACTTTCACTACACTTGTGTATCTTCACTTTGGCATATGTCACATTTTGGTAATCACTTTACCAACCATCAACCAAGGCTTCAATTAGTTATTGACATTACCAATATTTAGCGTCCCAAAAAATAATAACGTCAAATTATCTTATTATCAAGTTTAAGCGTCCCTAAACTGACAATACTCATTCACCTAACTACCAAATTTGAGCGTCCTCAAAATGGCAGCTATTATTTATTATGAAGTCATTGCATTTCGCAACAATATCAGGATTTCATATGCCATTTTTCGTGTTTATGTTGTTTCACTCAACATAATCACCAAATCGCAGTCTTTCTACATTTGCCTTAGCAAATAAACTCTAAGGTTATCTCACGTAGATTTCCTTCAATTCTTCATTAAGAAAGACTGTCTCAATGTTCATTGATGTACTTCAAATTTCGCAATGTCGATAATTTAAGTAACATCTTGATGAACCATATTCTTGTAACTCAAGAATAATCATAAAGTACGTTAAATCTTTACTTTTGGCTGTAATCTCTATTTATCAGTCTATTTTTAGACTTTTTTGGATTAACAAATTTTCCAAGTCTTTTGCTCTTTCTAGGTTCAACCTCATTTCATCCAATAACTCATAAGTTTATTCGGATAAATTTTTAATTACAGATTTACATGGAACTACTAGCTCATCAAAGAAGCATTCCTAGATTCCGTAATTACATTTTAATGATCTCACAAATTAGATTCATCTGCATACTACAAGATATCATTAGACTCAAACGTTGTCTATATATCCATCCCAAACACCGCAATTGGTTTTTGGATCTCTTTTTACCTTAATAGGTATAGGTATCAAGAAATCTTCAAGATACCCCCACATTTCGAATATTTCTAAGAAATTCAAAATGCATTCCAAAATTAATAGGAACCAATTATTTTCTTTCATAAGAAAGACCACTCCATTCTTCTAATGCGAGTAAAGTGCAGTGTCCTCACAAAATTTACCACTAAAATCACTAATTACCATCTTAATTTTCTATATTAAGTTGGTTTTCAACCTCAAGCTTATAGAATATTTCTTTACTATAATGCTTCATCTAATTATATTCTTTAACGAGTATTGTATTACTATCAAGTAATCACACAACTTGATACCACCTCTTACTAGAGCAGGTTTCACGTTAATATCATGTTCACAGAACTTTCTTTATTCTTGAAAAATTCAATTATTGAATTGTTTTTTTTTTCAAATTTCAATTTGGTTCACATGAGAACCTAATTTTATGGCTCACCAACCAGTACAACCAGAAGAGGTCCGAGGAAGAACATAAACTTCCAATAAACCCACATTCAATGATCCTTGATCAACTGATGCGTTAGGGTTAACAACATTCTGGATCTCTCCAAATTTCAGCATATGGAGCTGACCGCAATGCCGTATTAGGTATCACAAGGATCACCATAATAGGCTCGTGTGTCATTGTCTCAACAGACCGACACCAACATGAGAATTAACAATTTAACTAGAGGAACAAACCCAACCAGAAAAATATAAATCTCATGTTGACCCATGACCTGTACTTTATAGGTACCAGGCCGTTAGGTTTTTAACGCAATGAACTTTCGCAACAATAACGGCTAATAAATCCGAGTGGTTCCATCAGACTCATCTTTTTTCAGCTTAGGTGCATCCTCGGTCAAGAACCTCACAAAATCCAGCCCACTAAATCTCTCCGGTTTTTCGCTTGAACGATTACCGATACGACTATATTTGGCACTGAAAGGATCGCCGCATTAGGCACATTCACTACCTTTGCAGTCACATGCCCGTCACAAGACAAATATAGAACAAATATAGAATTTGTACTTTGCAAAATTCCACAAAAATATAGAATTTTTTTTTCCAACAAAAACAATTTGCCATGTACAATTATCAAACATATCAAAGCTAATATTTTTTTTCCAAGAAAAAAAAACCAAAAACCACTAGCTTAATATTAAAATATGGATTACATTTTGTCTGAATTAAATACATCAAATTTGATACCTCCATAAATAATTCCCAGGGGTTGGAGGGGTCACAGCGGTCCCACTTAATAACCAACTCCTAGACAGAATTATCTTCTATCAATATCAAAAAATAGTATGTTCTTCCAGAAAAACATTTCCAAAATAATATATATACTCATATATTTGTCCAAATTTTTATTTTTTTAAAAAAAATAAAAATAAAAACCAAAATCAAATTAGCACATTTGATTCACATAAATATATTCATAATCTCCATATGAAAGAAAATATTACGCCGGCATTTAAAAATTTTAATGCCAAAATAATTTCATAATATCCATATAATGAATCAAATCACATTGACAATCATGCAATTATGACAAGACATGCATTTTTTTTTAAACAAAAATGAAGAAGCAACAGATATCTTAACATGCTTGACCTCAAAATTTTTTAACAAGCTCCACACACATATTGCTAGAAACACAAATTATCTAAAACCCATTTTAGACAATTAAGATTTTCTATGCATGCTTACCGTAAAACCCGTGTAAAAAAAAATCGTAAGTTTTTTTTTTCTAATATAATCAATGTAATACAAGAACTAGATCACTGGTAAAAGATTTAAGCATTTAAACAGTATTAAAATAATAGCTCACAAATCTTTATCGATCTGACGTTACAAACTATTGTGACCAATTAAAACTACGGTCATAAAATCATTCAATAAATTACCTACTAACAAGTCAGTTACAAAACGTAACAATATGACAACCAAAACTGATTAAATAAAATCAGAACCTATAATTTATTAAAACAAAACATATCATACTGATCAAGCTAAGCATGCTCACATTGTTCATTAAACAAATTAACATGTTCTCATTTACAAATAAATGACTCAAATTGGTGCTAGAGACCACGTACACTGGCAAAGAAAATTTGGCAGAGACTAAAATCCATGTGACCATAAAAAAAACCATTTTTTTTTACTAAATGATACCATCACGCTTAAAACAATATATCATTTTGGAATCACCGAAAAAAAAATCAGTTCATGGAGTTCCAAATATTATTAAACCAAGATGACAAGAATCTTGTACATAATCCCGAGCAGAGAAATAAGTATGATAGGATTCCAATACAAACTTAATTAAACAATATATTTCATGTAGTATCCAAAAGTAGCCATATTATGACATGGAAACCAAAATCACATCTCATGCATGCTATCTGACACAACAACCAATGCATAACTAATTTAAGCTAAACAGACCAACATGCATTGATAAATAAATCACACTAGTAACAAAACTTTATAACAGTTGCAAATCAATATATACACTATCTTCCCAAAAATCCAAACAAATCAGTTTATGGATTAAATCAATTCATAATTTATGTTATCTGTTTTAAGCTTGTAGGAAGTATAGTAAAAGATTGTACCTGAAATCAAGATTATAACAAGAATATCGACAAAATATTCGAGGCACGTGAAAACCACGCTGTCCTTAAAACAGATAAGCCCCTTCAGTATGTGCTTGAAGGTGTTGTGGCTTCCGTCTCCCAGGATGCAACGAATAGAGGTAGTTGTAAGCACCTTAGACCCGCCTCCTACGAACCGAAGAAATACCGCAACTATCTCACAGAATACTGACCCTAGAGATCTAAGAATTATGCAATGAAAACTTGTATGTCTTTTTGTCTCACCAACCAAGATACAAAAGTCTACTTATATAGTAGTAGAAAAGTGTAACTCCCTCATATCATAAATTTGTAACCCCTAAGCCAATAAATTTTGTAACCTCCATCTAATAATCAATACATGAGTTACAAAATTAAGAGCATAAGTTACAAAATTAAAACCATGAGTTTGAAAACAAATAAAATAAAATGCTTTTAATTTTTATTCAAAAAATAGTCTAACATACATTTCAAAGTTATGAATGTTAATTGAACTAGGAGACGCGTAAGTGGCCGAGTGGCGCCGGTCCAGCAATGGCCCAACCGTTGGCCGGGGGGTTCCAGAGGGCGGGCGATCCGTCGGTACTTCCTTCTACATGTAGAGAACAAATGATGGGGAGCATGACATGTGACTGATCATCGTAGATGTTGTGGATCCTGGCGCGGCAAGCTCCCGTATTAGTTCATCATCCAAAATTGGGGAATATTCTGCAACATTACCATTGTGGGCAGTGCTGAAAAGTGTTTGAACTGGAATTGCAGTATTCTTCCTGCAAGTTCCTCTATCCTGAAAAATTGATAATCTGGCTTATCTTTGACATAGCAGATATTTCCACAAAATATATATATGTTTTGAGTTACCATGTAACTTCATCCTTTATACTAATCTGGCACTATTTTCATTCATGCATGGCATATGGTTTCAAAATATTCTTTTGAACTGTCATAGATATCATTGTTTAGTTATATTATTGTTGGTGGGCTATTGCTCACCCTTGCTTATTATTATGTCACAACAACAGCTAGGTCACATGGCTCGCGTAAGGCGCACTCGGCGCAAACATGTTACCCGACCCACAGGACTCCCCGCTGATATTGTTGCTGCCATTGCTGAGGTAACATAGATAGTCAGCTTTTGCTTCCAGTTTAATTATATGTATCAATAATATTAATCAACGGCAAGAACTTTAAACTTATGTTGTTACCCCGTTTGGGATTGTAATAACTTTTATTCGTAAACCCTTTTATGTAAGACTTATTTTAATTTCATCTCTGGGACTATAACTGTATGTGAGTGGATATTATTGTGGGGTCACAGCATGTTACTTGTCTATTTTAAACTCAAGAAAAGTGTTAATCATGGAAAATGAGACTGGAACAACCCGATACCTGACCCCGGATCTGGGGGTGTTACACTCTCATTCTTTTATACTTACTTTTTTGGATGTCTTTATCAATTTTTTATATTCCAAATTTTATTTAAAATAATAAAATTAAAAAATAACTATACATTACTTTTCTTCATTAAATTTATTTTTCCTTAATTTTTATACATAACTTATTTTTCCTTAATTTTTATACATAACTTATTTTTAAATAAATGAGAAAGATGAACAGCCAGTTTGGCTACACCTCATTTAAGGAGCTTTTGACTTTCCGGAGAAAATGCTCTGTTTGGGTACACGGATTTTAAGTCGATTTTAAGTTAAAAAACTGCTTTAAGTCATAAGTTCTATCTAGGTACTTTTGACTTATGACTTATGGAGAGTTTTTTTCACAATTCTTGTAAAGTTTAAATATTATGAATTTAATTTTTTTTTAATCAAATTTTACTTTAAGTCAAAATTATTAAATCCCCATTTAATTTTAAGTAAAATTACACAAATACATTCATTCAACTTAAAGTAAACAACTTTACTTTCTTTTTTAAATTAAAAAAAACTCTATTAAATTAAAAATAATTTATTTTAAACAATCCCAAACCGCCTCGAAATTGGGAGTAACAATACTATGTAAAGTGCCCCGGGCAGTTTCTATTTTGTGCGTGGATCTCCTGAAAAAGCAAGAAGTCACGAGCTGATTGCACGTGTCTATTAATAATTGCAAACCCAAAGGACAAAAATGGGAATGGAACCTTTGTTTTTCCCTTTCGTAATTTTTTTAATAATTAAATTTATATATATTGAATATCTGTTTTAATAAATTTCAAAATGAATATACTTAACCAAAATATCAAAGGTAAATAATATGAATTATTTTACCAACCAAATACAACCTAAGTGTGTACAAAAAGGGGTGTAAGAATTTTAATTTTGTACCCCTACGGGGTGTTTCAGATGATCGAACAATGACGATTAAGGCTTGCTACCTTGAGATCACGAGTTCGATTCTCTGGGCGTTCCGGGATTAAGTGGGTTACCATGCTCGGGGATATGAGTATGCTAGTATGCTCTCCGGATTAGTCGAGGTGCGCGCAAGCTAGCTCGAACACCGAATTATCAAAAAAAAATTAAAAAATTTAATTTTGTTTCATATAAATTATTTTATCGTCTCCTAGTTATGTGCATAGAAAATTATTTTATTATATCATATGAATATTTTATTTAGGAAAATGTTAAAATTTTCAAATTAGTTCCCAAAACGGATCCCAAATGTGTCGATTAGTTATCATGCAAATAATAGTTGTGCACCCGGTACGTTCACATGAATTCTCACCAATAAAAACATTTCAAATTATCAAATAATTATTTGAAAACAAATTTTGATACCTAATTTAGTACCACTAACACTACTATTCTATTTATCCAATGACCGTATATAGAGGCAACAATCTATCAAATTGCTTGAGAACGAGCTCTTTGATAATCAAATCTTGAAGTGGGGTTCAACGTAGCCCAAATATCGGCCACAATAAACCCCAAGCCCATGAAACAAACAAGATGCAACGTACGAGGATAAAGTATATGTAGCAGTCTAGCAGATAAGGCAGATAGAGATTGAAAAAAAAAAATAATTCGAAGTTAGTTAAAAAAAAAAGGTGATTAATGATTATTGCCGTTTGAAGAGAAAAACCGATCAGTTAAACAAGTGGCAGACGGCTGCATGAGACAGATAAGTTGCCCAACGTCATGACACATAAATGCATTTGGACCATAAATATAACATTAGGCACAGAACAATCAACTTTCTGTATGCAATTTTTCATCACAAACCATGACTCTGTTAGCAATATCTTTCACAAACTTTCTCTTTATTGTATGGGTATTGCTCATCTGCGTTCGCCATAACCTTGTGCCAAAATTTGATGGTCATTTTGTCAACCGAAACTACTTGGCTTTGAAGGGCTTCCTCATGAGCTTGCAATTTTCCAGCACTTTTCACGAAAATATTGATCAAGAACTCGGCACACGGAAGCACTTCGAAGCGAAAATAAGATCGGTAGACGGGTGTGTTGCGGAATGTGCAGTGTGTTTATGTGAGTTGAAGGAAGAGGATGAGATTAGAGAGCTCCGGTGCCAACATTATTTTCATGGAGATTGCTTAGATAAGTGGATTGCGTTTAGACACTTGACTTGTCCTGTGTGTAGAAGTTTTCTTGCTGCTCCTTGTAATAATAATAATGAACGGTTGTTCTTCAAGTTTTCATAACTATACATTGGTCTGCGGCCATCCAATAACACAACTACTCAAGATTCATAACTAGCACTCTAGCAGCAAGTCCATGTCCAAATAGTCATGCGTGCACCGTTGGCGGTTGAACATTCTAGCACAAATTAATGCAGAGAAGCGACGGCACGCCTAAGTTGAACCGTTGAAGCCATCCTTGAAATTTCCTTGTCAACTAAACTGTGTTTGTCGACGTTTAAATTTGTATTTACTCAAACCTAACTGTCGTACATATATCTACTCCCGTAATATGTTATTTTGACTTTTGACCAAATCGGCCGATTTCTGAAAAATCGTCGATAAATTGGCCAAAAATTGGTCAAAATTTTGGAACCGATTCGGCCGATTTTGCAAAAATTACCGATAAATAGCCGATTTTTCAACCGAATCACCCGATAAATTGTAAATCGGTACCTCAACCCAATAGTTCCGATTTCCGAAATCTGGAACACTGCTTTTGACACACATTTTTAGGAACTTTTATCATATAGTAAAAATAATAATTTTTAAAATTTCTTTTTTGTGAATTAAAATATATAATTTAAATTTTTATTCACAAAAATGATTTTTTTTTAAAAAATATTTTAACGATATGATCATGTTGAGTTAAGTTCTATGGAGAGCAACAATTGAGTGGAGACCATATGCATTATGCATTCAAAACATTGCAAAACATATATATTTGCAAAAAAATGTTCAATTAATATTATTATTTCATTCAAAATATTAAAAATCATATATGAATTGCAAGCAGAACATGTTTTGGAGAACAGTAGGTTCTGCAATATTTTGTTTGCAGAACATACATGATTTTCAAGATTTTTAAAGAAATTTGCATGTAAAACATTTATGATTTTCAAGATTTTTAATAAAATAAATGATTTAGTAATTTTCATAAAACTTGATTTTCAATGAATAAATTTTTGTAATATTTTGATTAATATTGATCTCCAATCTCCACTGAAAATATTAATCTTTAATTTATACTACGTAGAACTTAACCCTGATCATATATTTTAAAAGTGTGTGTCAGAAATTCCAACGTCAAGCATTTTTTTTTTTTTTTGCTAAAAACGTCAAGCATTTTTAAACAAAGCCAAAGGGAGTATTTTGTAGTGGCATATTTCTTTCTCTTTTTTCTCTTGCAACTGACCAGCTCTCTAATTTTTTCGATTATCTTTGATGGCTCCCGGTCACTGGCAAATATTTGCCGGTAACCTGTTACACAACATATGATTTGAGGACCACTGGATCAACGGTTTGAGTACCGTTGGATCGTTGATCCAACGGTTCTGATTTAAAAAAAATTACACCGTATCGCAGAAACTTTCCGCGGTACGGAGTAATTACAAAAATGCCCCATGTTTTCACATAAAAAATCTACTGTTCACCGTACCGCGGAAAGTTTCTACGATACGTGAACCGTGGGGGTATTTATGTAATTTCTCCGTACCGCGAAAAATTTCTGCGATACGGTGTAATTTCTTTTTTTAAATCAGGACCGTTGGATCGACGATCCAACGGTCCTGGAACCATATGTTATGAAACAATTCTATGACAAACATTTGCCATAGAACGGACCCCATCTTTGATTACAACCAAAAAAAATCATTTGTTTTTTTAAACTTTGCATATGTTATAGGATGATTTTAAAAAAATCTACCTTGTCCTTAGAACCTTTACTCCTCATCTTTGTCTTATGTTCATATTTTTGCTGTAGTAGTAATTTTTTTGCGTACTTAAGAGCCAATAATTTATTATTTATGAAAAGTGAACTAAGAGAGTGGTAGAGATGTTCCAAGAGCATTTCCAACAGACTCCTACATTTACTCTTGAAAATAATATAAATAAATGGCTCTTAAGAGCAAGTGCAACAATGTCTTAAATATTGTCCTAAATCAATATTTAAAACATTTAGTTACTTTTTGTGCTCCAACAATATCATAGGGGTGCTTTAAAACACTAAAGCATTCATCTCATGCCCTTTTTGTAAGGCACCTTCATACTTGTCCTAAATCTTTTTTAACAATCAAAAGTAAATTTCCCTCCTTTTCTACATTTCTCTCTCCTCTCTTTTTTCCCTTCCCTCCAATTCTAATTCAAATATATTATTATTTTAATTTATAAGGCACAAGTATAAGAGAAAGTCCAACAATGTTCTAAATATTGTCATAAACCAATATTTAGGACATTTAGTCACTTTTTGTGCTCCAACAATGTCCTAGTGATGCCTTAAAATACTAGGACATCCATCTCATGCCTTTTTTTTAAGGCACTTCTATACTTGTCCTAAATCATTTTTAACAATCAAAAATTAACTTCCCTCCTTTTCTATACTTTTCTCTCCTCTCTTTTTTCTTTTCCCTCCAATTCTAATTCAAATATATTATTATTTTAATTTATAAGGCACAAGTATAAGGCATGTTATTGGAATTGATACACAAAAAATCATGACTTAAATCACTAGGATATTATATTTTATTATATTTATAGGGCACCAACTAGGACATTGTTGGACTTGCTCTAAAGCATGTTGTTGGAATTTATACATAAAAATCAAGACTTAAATTACTAGGACACTATATTTTATTATATTTATAGGACACCAACTAGGACATTGTTGGACTTGCTCTAACAAGTTATTACATTGGTTTATGTGTCAAACTCCAACAATGCTCTTTATATTAGCTCCTTATATATAATTTATTCATAAATCAATCCCACTATAATCAAAAGTTGTGAAAGGATTGGTTGGCATGAATATTTTATTATTAAAATATAAGTTAAGAGCTACTAGCGGCTCTTAGAAATGAGCAGAGAGAGGAGACTTTTAGTGTTTTTAAGAGCCACTAAAAGTCTCTTGGAGCAATATTTTTTTCCCTCTCCTCATTTTTTGAGTTAAGAGTTAGAGTAGAGAGTCTCTTGAAGATGCTCTAAGTGCTCTTAAAAGTGAGGAAATAGAATATGCTCTTAACCTTTTAGACGAACTCCAAAAGAATAGTTAAATGGCCTCCTAAATGAAAATATAAGGATTTTGATAAAATATATCACTCCAACAACGTCTTTGTCGTCCCTTAAAAATTTAGCTTGCTCCTCTTCCTCCTTATTTATAAGGTATCTAGTACCATTCCTTATTTCATTTTACATGAATAAAATATTAATTTCCCTCTTTTCTCATTCTCTTTTTCCCCTCTTTCACTTTTTTTCCTCCCAAGAATATTGTTGGAATTGTTATGTCTTATAAATCCTAAATCACTAGGATCATAATTATTTATCTATACTATTATATTAAAGTCGAAACACTGTAAGTTTTGGTTTTCGGTTTGGTTATTCTATTTATTAAAATAAAAATTTTGGTTTTCGGTTTGATTATCTTATTTATTAAATTTTTAATTAATTTTAAATAAAAAAATTCAAATACAAAATCTGCATTAAGTCTTCTAATCAACTTCAAATTAAAAGTCATCATTAATTCTCTGCAATTTTCTCCAGTCCGAACACTATCCATCAGCTCCATCCATATCATCATTCAAATGACTTAAAATGGTTACCATAAAAATTGTTATCCTGATATGACTGCCCCTTAATTATTCGATATTGTCTTCTGTGAAACACGAGTATTATGTATTATTATATCAAAGCCGAAACATTAAAACTTTTGGAAGTTTTAGTTTTCGGTTTGGTTATCCTAATTATTAAAATAAATAATTAAATTACAAAAACAACCCAAAAAGCTAATTACTAATGTTAACGTAATTATATTCTGATTAAAATTCTTTCATCCACATTGAGTTTCTACTTGGATTTTTTTTTCTGCTCCAACAACTCAATGACCCATTTTTTCTAAAGATTTTACTTCTAATTAAAATATTTTACCATTTAATTTAAAACTAATATTACAATAATTAATATATATATATCCAAAATATCACACCATATCTATCCGTAATTATTTTTAGTAGTAATTTTTGTAATTAAAACACGTTACTTTTTAATTTAAAATTAATCTTGCGATCATAAATATACACTCAAAAATATCTCACCATATATTCAAATCATTATTTTTAGTATAATAAGATATATTATATCAGTAAATTAATTTACTAAAAATTCAAAGTTCGAACCCGTCAACGACATTTTTAATTTATAATTTTACAAAATAAATTTTAAACCATGCATATTATTATATAAATTTATATTAAATTAAAATTTAAAAATTATTAAAAATAAGGATTATATAAAAAACATAATTATAATGTTAAATAAATTTTATAACCTTTCAAAAGAAACCCATATTTTGCGCGAGTTATAAATTAGTAATATTTATAAGGAAAATGCTAAGAGATTGTTGGAGTTCCTCACTTGCTCTTAGAGAATTAGTAAGAGCCTCTTGTAATTCATGTTCTTTATTTTTTGAATTAAAAACTTGTATAAAGAGATTCTTGGACATGGTCACGTCACATGGTCATAGAATAAAGCATCGTAAGCGAGAGGAAACAGGTAATTCGGAAATGCTACGGAGAGCACTGAAGGACTGCAAAACTGCAAAGGCAATGTTGGAAGACATTCATGGTTAATTTTGATCTCTAAGTTTCGTAGGATAATAGTACAATATAACAATACACACCGACTTAAAATATTTTCATTTAGGAACCAAAATATTTTAGGGGTTAAATATTAAAGTGATCATTGAAGTGAAACCCATATATCATTTTATTCATTAATCTTAATGGGGTATCATTCGAATCACTAAGGTCATAATAAATATCAAATAGATAATTCTAAATATGTGTTCGAAAACTAAAAATAATCTTCTGTTAATTCTGCCTATTTTTCTTGAATACTACCACAACTAAATGAAAAGTTGTTCAATTCTAGTATTTCAGATAATATATTTAGAATTTAAAAACTTTATTTACTATTTATTTTTAATTAAAATAATAAAAATGAATATAAAATTAAAAATAAATAGTAAAGGGTTTGATGTTCCTGAGGTTACCTCAGGAAAATTCCCTGAGTTAACTAAAATTCTCCATATTAATATACGAGGGTACAATTGTAATTTCAGGATTTTTTTAAGAAAATTACCAATATTTACAATAATGCCATAACTATTTACACTATGACCTTAGTTAAGTCTCCTGAGGTAACCTCAGGAACAGTTTTCTCAATAGTAAATAAATTTTTAAATTTAAATATATTATCAAAAATACTAGAATTTTAACAACTTTTCATTTGGTTGTACTAGGATTCAAAACCTGAGTCTACCACACGTCAGTTAACCAATAAGAATCGAGGAATTATTTTAGGACCAATCAGATCTAATTCCTAAAATTTAGATCTTTCCTTATTTACAATCTCACCCTACCTCTTTAACCATGGTCCATGGTTAGTTAACACTTCTAATTTAAATAAAATAATGATTTTATTAAACATATCCATAAATACCTATTTTTTAAATAAAAAAATATTTATTAGAAAATCACAATTTTAATTTGAAATCAATCATAATATACCACTATATATTTTAAATTAAATTTCATAATTAATCATTCATTAATCAGCCACTCTTTTACTATAAAGCCAGTCACAATCATATTATCAGACATTATAAATTGATTTTTATAATATATATCGTACAAATATAATCAACATTAATCAACCACTTTTTTAATATAAAGTCAATCACAATCATATTATCATATGATTTTTATAATATATATTGTACAGTTATAATCGATATTAAATAATTATAATCTAACTTAACTAAAAATCTGAAAAAATCGAATTTGAAATCAGATTTTAAATAACTTGGATAAAATCCATATCTTCAAAATTTTGATTTTTTTTATCAGCTCAAAAATATATTTATTCATAATTTGTTAATAAAATTAATTAATAAATACATATAAGCCAACACTACAAAATCGGATTTGAACAAATTTTTAATAGCTTGGATAAAATTCATATCTTCAAAAACTCGATTTTTTAAAAGCTGCAAAATATATTTATTCACAATTTATTAATAAAATAATTAATAAGTTCATCTAAACGAACACTACATATTTAGCAAAAAAAAAACGAACACTACATATATTTTAATTATTAAATATATATCTTTAAAATTTTGATTTTTTTATCAGCTCAAAAATATATTTATTCATAATTTGTTAATAAAATTAATTAATAAATGCATATAAGCCAACACTACAAAATCGGATTTGAACAAATTTTTAATAGCTTGGATAAAATCCATATCTTCAAAAGCTCGATTTTTTAAAAGGTTCAAAATATATTTATTCACAATTTATTAATAAAATAATTAATAAGTTCATCTAAGCGAACACTACATATATTTTAATTATTAAATATACTCTATAGGAGTATTATTATTGGTTGGTGAATAAATTATCAGTCAAAAAATTAAAATTATTTTAGAGGTAATCTTAATTTACTTCTAAACTTTAAATCAATCAATCATATACAAATTTTTATCATTTACCATGCTTATTCTAATTTACTAATCGCGGCTAAATTAAATTTAAATATAAAATATCTTTATTTAATAACTTCGCATATCACATGATTTTTAATTTTAAAAAATTTCTACGAACCGTAAATATTATTTTCTATAAATC
This sequence comes from Kitagawia praeruptora, assembly GCA_037693485.1. NCBI lineage: Eukaryota > Viridiplantae > Streptophyta > Magnoliopsida > Apiales > Apiaceae > Kitagawia > Kitagawia praeruptora. The sequence goes on along the minus strand of CM075352.1, from coordinate 26,092,877 downwards.
CACATAACAGTATATTACATATGGTTATATATCTTTTAGTTATAAATTGTTTTTTAACATCACTTATTATAATAAAGGATATCCGAATCTAACATGTATTAGTTAACCAATCACAAGATTGTGAATTATTTTAACATTAATCAGAATCTATTAAATTTAAATCAATTAAACTTAATGTAACATGTTTCTCTATTAGATCTAGATTCTACGTTTCAGCCAAGACTAAACTCAAATCAAGTTACACTCAATAACAATTAATTTTTATTTTTTCATATAAATTAACTAAACATAATAACTACTAATTTTTATTTTAGCGGGTAACTAATAAACAATTTATATAAAATAAAATTCTTACAACTAAAAAATATAATTATTATATCAATTTAAACATTACAGGAAATCTAAGCCTCTTATTCCCTATTCCCCATCAGACTTAGCCAACTTTGATAAACTAAGTATATGCAGCTAAATCATTCAATTTCGGTTAAGGTACTACTTTATATCTTTTATTTATATGGCATTCTATACTTGGACATATTATCTTTTTATTTCGATTGTATATATGCATTATATGTGTCGTGTTTTAATTGTCCAATAAATTCAACAGAATAAAATTTTTGACAAAAAAAATAGAAAACGATTTAGGTTATCATCATTCCCAGTCCGAATTCTCTCAGAGTTACTTTCCATTAGAATATTCAGTAGCAAACTTCAATAATTCAGCGACTTACTAAATTGTAGACATCAATCCTAATCATATTACACTGATTTGTTTACATTATTAGGTGTGCCTATAGATAAATGTTTTTTTACATTGTTGGGTTGTCAATGTTATTTAGTGATTACTTAACAATTTTATTCTAAATGCAATAATTATTTAATTTAAAAATTTATTCATTAATACATGAATCTATTATATTTATAATAGATATTTCGATATCTCAAACTTCCAATTCAAAATCATACGATACAATTAAAATCATGAATTAAAAATTATTAACAATATAAAACTATTTACCACACTATTCTTTTTTGAAATCAAACCAAATGCATTCAACTTAGAAGATCAAACGAGAGAGCCTTCAACAAACACATAGGAGGGGACGTGAAAATAATTTGGGAATTAGCTAAACACGGGGTTCTAGCAATAACATCATGAGCTACCCTGTTAGCATCTTTCCGAATGAAACGAACAGAAACTAATGACATACTAAGAAGTTCACAGTCTTCAACCACCTCACCCACTTCCAGTAGTTTTATCTTATCTTCCATGATAGCTTTGACACTGAGTAGCGAATCTGAATCCACTAAAACCTGAGCACATTGAGATGTTTTTCCTTAATCCAAGATAAAGATACACATTCAAAATTTAAGTTATGTTAAGTATTAAATAATTCAATCATAAAAAAAGCTAATTAACGAATTAAAATGTTAGAATGAATTTTAAACCAATCATCTTTTAACATTTTAATATGAATTTTTTTAACTATGCAATAAATAATGGGGAAAAAATTTAACCTGACAATATATTTGAATTATTCAAAATATTAAATATACTCTTAAATAGTACTTTACATTATTTGGTATATAAATTATCAATCAAAAAATAAAAAATATTACAGAGTCAATGAAAATATTGTTAGTGAATATTTTCATAATAAATTGTTCAATTTAGCACAAATTTTCTTAGAAATCACTATTTATTTATTGATAATTAATTCATCAATAAAAGGACATATGTCATACATAAAAATAATAAAACCTGCAAAAATCATCAATAAAAGGGCATACAACATCTACAAAAATAATTAAAATTGAACAAACACATAGTAAATTATATCACTAATTTCCTTTATCCAAACATTGAACAGATCTTCAATTATGGTACATCTCTAGCTTATGTCACTAAATTATACAGTCTTTTCGACGAGATAATCTAACAATTTGTTATAAACGTGAGGAATATGTATATCTGATTTGTCATAACGTATTCAAACAACCGACCAGAACTATGATTCTATACTATCCAAATCAATGAACTAATATAACAAAATCTAATATATGGGTAGACAAAATCCACAAACAGGATATTAGGCTCTCAATAAAAAGAGATATTTAGTGAAAGCCAAAGTAAGATCAAGGAAAGAAAATAAGGCTCATCATTTGCAAGGGGTTAGTACAAAATTTGATATTTTGGTAGATAAAATCCACTAACGGCCAACGGGGTACTAGACTCTTAATGATATTTTTATTGAAAAATAAAGAAAAATCAATATAAAAATTTTAATAAAAAACTTAAAAAACTGATAGCAGTTCCTAAACTTTAGTTTAGCATCTTTTGGGAAAGGTGGAGAGAGAGAGAGAGAGAGAGAGAGAGAGATCAGCTACGATGTTTGCTATAAAAATTATTAATAATGAAAAATAAAAAGGTTGATACACTTAAAATTATATATTGTTTTTAATAAAAGGGTGCTTTTTTTAATTTTGTATTCTTGAATTAAAGTAATAGTATCAATTCTCATATCCTAACCTAAGAGCATATATTGAATTTTCTTGGTTGGTTGACTATATTTTTTTAATATCAACAAAGCATAAAAAATGGCTAAGAAAACTAAATAACTTGGTAGAAAGATTCTACACAAAGAGAGATATTTGTTAACGAGAAATAAGAAAAAATAAAAAGGAGTGTTTCATTTTGTTTGAGAGACTTTACACCATTCATGTTACTCTTAGTTTTGTTTTGTAACATCTCAATATTGTTCTAAGACATATAATTATATATTTACATAACTTGGAATCTTGGATACATTGTAATATTTCATATAATTGTTATATTTTTTCTATTCGCGTATTTCATTTAATTTCGTGTACACGAAAAAATTTGTGTAATTTAGTGTCATTTTGTGTTCTAATTTCTGGTACACGATTTAATATCATGTCATTATCGTTCAAGACCCTAAAGTACTTGACATGAATGTACAAAACGATTTGTCAGGTCTACATAAGCTATTTCTTCTTATATATGTAGAAAAAATATACTCATTGTTAAAAGAAATGAATTTCATGTTATTTAACCCAAAATCTGAATTACAAGGACACGTATATAACAATGTGATTATGTGTTTATATCTTACACACTTGATTTCAATTTTATGGACAGTAGCTTATTTTCACAAGTTAGTCAAATTAAAAAAATATAGGTAATACTCATTTTCATATGTCTTATTTTAAGAATAAAAGAAAACTAAAATTTATTATTACATGTTTTACTAGAAAAGAATAAAAAAACCAAAATACAAACTTCCAAACTGAAAATGCACATGTTAAGTTGTCTTTACAAATAAGCTAAGGGCAATAACCATAAAATCTAACAATTATATGTTATTCCAAGATCGCGATATATTGAATTTCTTTGGTTAGTTGATATTTTTTTTTATAGTAAATCAATTCATTAATAAAAGGACATATAATTTGTAAAAATGATATTGAAGAATCACATAACAAACTAGATTAGATGAAAGTTTCTATTGTTATAATTACGTTCGTTTCGTATATCTTGCACATTAGATATCATTTTTCATATCGCTGAAACATGCAACCTTTTTTGAAAAAAAAACAATAAAGAGGGATTTTGAACTTTTCAACGGGGATTGTATTTGTTTTGATGATTGGTTCATAATATTAATATTAATTCAATTGTTATGAATTCATGGATAAGTAATTTTGTACTTACATTAATTAACATTCCAATAAAATTATAAATTTTTCTAAATTAAAATTAAAATAATATATTTATATTAATTTATTAATACAATTTATTGATCGGTGCGTAGCACGGATAGAACGCTAGTGATCATAGAATAAAGCATCGTAAGCGAGAGGAAACAGGTAATTCGGAAATGCTACGGAGAGCACTGAAGGACTGCAAAGGCAATGTTGGAAGACATTCATGGTTAATTTTGATCTCTAAGTTTCGTAAGACAATAGTACAATATAACAATACACACCGACTTAAAATATTTTCATTTAGGAACCAAAATATTTTAGGGATTAAATATTAAAGTGATCACTGAAGTGAAACTCATATATCATTTTATTCATTGATTTTAATGGGGTATCATTCGAATCACTAAGGTCATAATAAATATCAAATAGATAATTCTAAATATGTGTTCGAAAACTAAAAATAATCTTCTGTTAATTCTGCCTATTTTTCTTGAATACTACCACAACTAAATGAAAAAATGTTCAATTCTAGTATTTCAGATAATATATTTAGAATTTAAAAACTTTATTCACTATTTATTTTTAATTAAAATAATAAAAATGACTATAAAATTAAAAATAAATAGTAAAGGGTTTGATGTTTCTGAGGTTATCTCAGGAAAATTCCCTGAGTTAACTAAAATTCTCCATATTAATACACGAGGGTACAATTGTAATTTCAGGATTTTTTTTAGAAAATTACCAATATTTACAATAATGCCATAACTATTTACACTATAACCTTAGTTAAGTCTCCTGAGGTAACCTCAGGAACAGTTTTCTCAATAGTAAATAAATTTTTAAAATTTTAAATATATTATCAAAAATACTAGAATTTAACAACTTTTCATTTGGTTGTGCTAGGATTCAAAAAAAAATGTGCATAATTAACAAAAGATTATTTTTAGTTTTCGAGCACATATTTAGAGTTATATGTTTGATATTTATTATGACTTAAGTGATTGGAATGATACCCAGTTGAGATCGGTGAGTAAAATGATATATGAGCTTCAATTCAGTGATCACTTTGATATTTAACCCAATATTTTAGTGACTGAGTAGTTCCATTTTAGTGATTGAGTAACTCCAGCACATTCGTTATATTAAAACGTTATATTAAATTTCACAAAAAAAACGTTATATTAAAAGATTTGAACACGATCATCTTATTAATGTACACATTTTTTTTTTGAAACAGTAAATCATTTTCATTACTCAACTAGGAATACTGCCTAAGAAAATAGGCATAAACACAGAGGGAACATTTCTCCCACTGAATTGACATTCTGGAAAAGAACAGGAAGCTCTAGCCAAGTTATGAGCCATCTTGTTAGCAGAACGATACATAAATAGAAATGAGATATCACTCATAGCAAAACGAGACTCTCTACACTCATTAACCACTAACCCAAACGGAGATTACATAGCTATATCACTCCTTATTGCATTAACTACCACCAAGCAATCCGTTTCCAAAATAACGTTCCTCCATTGACTTCATTTAATCCAACTCAATGCCTCCCGAATACCCATTATCTCTGCTAACTCTGGACTAACTAATCCTTCATGAACCCATGTTTTCGCTTCCACCAGCATCCATGTATGATCCCGAACGACCATTCCACCGCCATACTTCCCCTTATCATCAAAAATTGCAGCATCCACATTGATCTTAAGCTGATTCTGTTTAGGTTTTACCCAGGTTACGGCGCCATCCATCTCCAAGTCAGATGGCAAGGGCATAAGTTTTTCCCTTCTCTAGGTAATCTTCCATTGCTCAAGATAAGCCATAGTTGTAGAAACTACCTCTTGAACTCTAGGAGTCATATTCTTCCAGACACGATCATTCCTGGCTCGCCAAATCCCCCAACACATAGCTGCAATTTCACCAAGTTTCTCCTTATCTACTCGTCTAGCTACCTCTTCAAACCAGTCAGCAAAATGATTTACCTGGATTCCATGAGTTGCTGTCGAAACCATGTCCAGGCAATAACTTGCAAACTGACATTTTACCAGACAATGTAAAATAGTTTCTGTTGGGATTTATGGGTGATAGCATAGTGACAACTTAACTATATTTCCCTGTACTTAGTTTTTACTAAGTTGAACATACTGTCACAGCCAGAGTATGTCTTCGTATTCGAATAATTGCTGTCATGTAATAAATGTATGATTTGGAAGAAGTTCATATGTTTGTTCAAGTCTCAAGGAATGCATCCAGAAGACAGCAAGAATAAAAGTTACTGTCATGTCCCTGACAGTAATGTTACAAGAAGACAAATGTTGCAAAGTCACGACAAAGCTACATTTGACAGCAACATTGGCCGAAGCAAGAGACAGTAACATTCTCACACTTGACAGCAAGTATGGAGCTCCGACAGCAACATTGGCGGGAGCTAGTACTGTCAACCTCTGAATATTTCTTTGACAACAGACTCTGCGGTTAAGGTTACTGTCACCTTGAATTATTTGAATTGGGTATTTTCTCAGTCAAAGCCCGTGACAGGTTACATGTTCAAGAAACAGATTTGCTGCAACACACTATTGTTTGTAGCAGACCTGCAAGACTACGACAGAAGCTTAAGAGATTCACAAGACAAGGCTGGTCAATTCGAGGAGCATGTGATATCCACATCTACTAGAATTGTATTAGCTAGAAATAGAAAGAATCTAGGTTGCTTTACTTATAAGGTTTATCCTGTCTGTATAGCAATTAGGGAAAGTCACATGGGTGTGCAAATTGTAATGAGCTGCCACTTGAAAACGACAGCAGCTCAACACCCCATGCGACAGGGACAACAGAGTATCTTAGTCTACTTAGATACATCTTAGATTCTTTTCTATTCATGTACGCACACGATGCAATCTGTATCTCTTGAGATATCGAAGCTGGAGAAACTCTCTCCAGGTTGTAGCAACACTTCACACAAAATAAATAAAACTTTTATTTTGTGAGAAATCTTGTTTCACTTATTGCTTGCATACATCTACTGATAATCTATAATCTTTATTTTTGTTGTTGATTTAAAGATTCGATTTTATCAGTATTGCATTCAACCCCCCCTTCTGCAATACTCCGGGACCAACAACTGGTATCAGAACGTACAGATTGATACACAAATCTGAAGATCATGACGAGTATTCAGAAGTCAAGTAGAATCAAGATTCCAGTCTTTGATAAAGAGAACTACAATTTCTGGAAAAGAAAGATCTTGTTATTTATCAAAGCTGCCCATCCACTGTATTTGGAAATTCTTGAGAACGACCCCTTCATACCTCAGAAGGAAGTAGCTGCTGCTACTATGAATGATGAAGTCATTCCAGCCCATTGGGTTGCAAAGAAGCCTTCAGAGTACACAGAGTTCGAAAAGGAAAAAGTAGTCTTGGATGACTATTTACAACTCATCTTGCTCGACTCACTTACATTAGACAAAGCCATGTGTGGTAATGTCATGGGATGCAGATCTGCAAAAGAAATGTGGAGCAAGATAGAGCTGCTGTGTGATGGAAGTGAAGAAGTTCGCGAGAACCAAAAACAAATTCTTGTATCACAATATGAAGCCTTCATGGAGAAACCAGGCGAAGAACTTACACACATGTTTGAAAGGTTCAGTAAGCTGATAGCTGAGTTGCAAATTCATGGAAAGTTCTATGATAGAAAGGAGATTAACATCAAATTTCTGCTCACTCTCCCTGAGCATCTTGAGCACAAAGTCACAGCCATAAGAGATGGAAGAAACTTGAGTGATGTCTCTCTTGAAACTCTCTATGGTGTGCTCAAATCATACGAACTCGAGCTTTTTCAAAAGAGAGCTATTCAAACTGGAACCAAAGGAAAGTTAGCAAACATGTCAGGAGCCCTCATAGCGCATGAGCCACAGGTAGCTTGTCCAAGTGAACCATCACAAAGTTCACAACCAACACAGATGCCATCTTTGAAGATTGAAGAAGTGTTGGATGACGAGGAGAAGGTGGTTCTGTAGCTGAAAGATGTTGAAGATGAAGACTTCTACACCGTAAAAGAGATTGAAAGCATGGATAATCCAACCATGGCTTATATGGCTAAGAGATTCAAGAATATCAAGTTCAGAAGGGACAAGTCATACAAGCCACAGGGTCAATCATCTAAATTCAACAAGGGAAGTTTTTCAAGGCCCACTGGTGGAACCACAAGAGGAGGATATAAGACAGGGTTGGTGGATAGGTCGAAGTTCAGATGTTACAACTGCAATGAGCTAGGTCATTTTGCTACTGAGTGCAGAAGACCAAGACAGAATCATGGAAAGGGATCTGGAAATCAGTTTAAGAGGAATCAAGGGAAAGCCTATGTGGTTGAAGGAAAATGTTGGGATGATTCTGAAGATGAAGAAGAAGAGGAGTTTGTGAACTTAGCCCTCATGGCTAAATCTGATGAAGAAGCTTCAAGTTCATCAAATCAGGTACCATCTCTTGTCTTACTTGATATGTCTAAAACTGAGTATAAGCATACCATTGAGGATTTAAGTGCTGAGATGTTTAACATTCATGTTAGTTTATCGCCTGCTCATGAAGAAATTGCTAAGTTAACTAAACAGAATGAAACTCTCAAATCTGAAAATGAAATGTTGTTGCTAAGAACCAGTCCCCTAGATTCATTAGCTCAAGAGAATGCTAGATTGAAGAATGATATTATCTGTGCTAAGGAAATTGTTAACTCGAATAACTTGTAGAAGGGGGGGGGGGTTGAATACAAGTTATATAATCGTGTCTGATTTTTGCTTGATTATATGAACAAGAATAAATGAATGAATCAAACTCTTGTTTGTATTAATAAGATCAAATACAAACTCTACCAAAGGTGTACAATACCTTTAGCAGCTGCTGACAATACAAATATCTCTCTGTTTGTTTCGAACTCTCGAATACAAACCTTATACAGAGCTACGCACTCGAACTTACAACTTCGTCACAAGCTACTCACGACACACGCTCTTTACAATGATATTGAGAGAGTATTTATAATGCTACCTATCAACTAATAACAGAAAGATATAATCTATACATGACAATGTTCTGCCTTCTAGTCGATAGTTTCCTTCAATAGAAAAACTCTTTCCTTCATAATATCTTCTTGCTTGTTCTTCAAACAACGATCCTGTTTTATAGCACTTGCCAGTTTCTGTAGCATCTATAATGACATCATCAGTAACATGACTGATATCAGGATCTGTACACTGCATCAGTATCTGATCAACCATCAGTATTGGACCGTCATCAGGATTTGCTCTCTATTCCTGACATGTAGTCTCCGATACACTGTTCATTCCTGACTAAACTATACAGATAACTGTCTTACACATAAATCCTAAATACAGTGCTAAATCCTTTATAAGATCAGGATTACAAGAAGTATAATGTGTAAATTCTATTCTTAACATCACAACTTATGAATTATTCCTAACAATCTCCCCTATTTATGCTTTACAATCTGAAGCATAAATCTAAGTTGTGGATGTCAAAACATATAACAATACAACCAGAATAGAATTTATGAATGTAGAATTATGAAGTTTAAGTACCTCCTTCTCAGATGTAGACGTTTATGTAGTACTTAGAAGAAAGAATTTTAACTATTAATGCTGCTCTTCCTTTACCTCTTCCTAGCTGAGATTCACCACTGTCACTCCTGGTTCTTCTTTTTACTTCTCTTTTTCTGATCTTTATCTCCCCCAGCTTTATCTCCTTCAGTCTGGTGGTGTTGTTGTTGTCTTTGAATTGTCTTTATCTCCCCCTTTTTGACATCAGCAACATAAATTCCAAGAGATTCAGAAACAGAACAAATGAGATTCATAAGAACTGCTTGATTTTCCATAATTGTGACTTGGTTATCTTCAAGTGATTGAAGTCTTGTTTGAATAGCAATTTGAGAATTCTGAATATTTTTCAAAACATTAGAATGAACTTCAATGTTGGAAGTGCTTCTAGTATCTTCAGTATCAGAATCAGAAAGAACTGTATCTTCAAGTCTTGTAGAAGAAGTTGCTTGAGTTGTATGATATTCAAGTAATAAAACCTGATTAGAAGTATCAACATCTTCATCTTTCTGTTCTGGAACTGAAACATGATCATCATCTCTTTCACCAGTATTCTGTGTACTAACATCTTCAAATCCTGACTCCTCCTTAGAGTGATCAGATACTGTTGATGTCTCAAATCTAGCTGATATTGGAAGTACATACAAAGGAACACTAGGATCATTAGGAACTTCATCTGGTACATATGTATCAAGAGATTGCTTTATCCTGGCACCTCTTCTGTTAATGATTCCTGCAAGCCTCTCCTTTTGCTTCTGAGCTTTAACTTCTGGCTTTGCATTGTGATGTGCTAGGTCATTCTTCTGATACGTTTTGATGAATGAATAAGTACCAGCATCCATACCCAAATTTTCAGACCAAGATTCAGGAAAAACCTGATCCCAGAAATCAAATGATGGTTTCCTAATTTTCTCTCCCTCACTATGGAGTTGATCATCCATACCCTCATTCTCACTTTGACTTACTAAAGTCAACACTCTTTCTACCTCACCTTTTGCCTGGTCAGGAGCCAGCCGCTCAAATTGTGGATCTAAGTCCATCTTTTCAACTGTATCACTCAAATTTAGATAAGTGCTCTCATGACCTACAGAAAAATAGAGTTTAGAAGGAGTTTTTATACCTGAACTCACATGGAGAGAGGGTTCCTCATATGGCATGTGGTTTGAGGTTTTCTCCAAGGAGTGAGCTGCTATAGTTTCTGAACCCATACAATCATCTTCTTTCCTTTCAGAAACTACAGGCTCCAGTATACCACTTTCAGGTTCTTTACTAGACTCTGATGTCTTCAGTAATACTTCATTAGACACCATAGTTAGTACATCACCGTCTTTAAGTGTTGTTTGCTGAGACACACCCTCAAGGTGGATAGACTCTGACTGAACAAAATTAGTTTGATCTTCAGAAAGATCAACCAAAGTCATTCCTCCCATATCATAGGGTATCTCACTTGCATTCTCAGTCATCACAGAAGACCTTTCAACATCAGCTATCACAGCTCCTGAGTCATCCTTCCTCTGACTAGATGGTTCTTGTGTTACAGTGACTGTGATCTGATCTTTTCTACTATTCACCACTAGTGCAATAGTACCTTCTGTTGACTGCTTTCCTCTATCTACTTCCTCCAGTTTTTCACCTTGAGCTGGAGCATCTTCAATAATTACATCCTTGTCAAATAAATATGCATGAAGTGATTGAAGTGCAACATGCTTCGAGAGTCCAAATTTCTTGACTAATTGTCTTCTGACAGATACATAGAAATACATCTTCATTAAGTCAAGTCTTTGATGTAGAAGTCCATATTCATCTGGAAATAAAAGTTTTGGTACTCTTTCAACCAGAAAATCTAGAACAGGCCTTGACAACTTCACTTTGAGAGAAATTAGTCCCATAGCCAGTCTGTATGATAATGTAGTTTCCCATGAAGAATCAATATCCAGATCTCTCTTGTCAAATACTGACATAGATGTAGCTTGATTTGTAGAAACCTGCATGATATTAGTTGGACTAGACTCTGTGTGTGTAGGTGACAATTGAATCTTTCTCCTTGTTCTCCTGGTATAGTGAGCAAAAGATTTATCCTGAGAAGACTCATGAGGTGTAGACACAGAAGTGATCTTGGGATGAGATCTTTGTTCAATAGACACAGTCTTTTGAGAGTCAGTATCTAGTAACTGTTTTCCCTTTTTAAAAACTACAGCCTTTTGGGAGACTGCAGCCTGGCTGTGACTAGGTTTTTCATCTCTTTGTGCTAACAAAGAAAGTTGAATTGCAGCCTTCAATTCTGCTCTCTCAGCAAGAGTTAAATCATCATCATCTTCACTAGAATTACTACTACTTGACACAACAAATCTTCTCTTCCTTACAACTGATGTCTTTTGAGAAACACCAGAGGTTGGTTTCTTTGAAACAATAGGCTGTGGATCAAAATTTGGTTCTTGAATTGTTTCAGAGACTATAATGTTTTGGGCTACTTGGGTAGACACAGGTGGGTTCTCCTCCAATTGAGATTCCTGAGCCATTTCACCACAAAAGAAAGAAGAATTGTAGAAAGTAGGAAGATGAGTTTTAAGAATTACCTGAACATGATATGGATAATGAATTGCAGGTATTTCATCTAGATTCTTTTCATTGTCCTTCTTTGTAATGTCAGAGAAAATTCTCTTTTGCTGTTCATAAGAAGAAACACAATGTTCTCTACAAAATCTAGTTTCAACATCAGGAATAAAATGGTTAACAAACAATTGCATAAATCTATGATAATAAACCATTTTCCTGTTTTGATCTCTTAACCCAAGTTTAATACTCATCTGACTTAAGATAATATGACCAATGTTGATTACTCTGTCATAAAGCAAACTATAAGCAATATGTGATGTAACAGAAGTAATTTGCTGAAAAGAACTACATTTGCCAGTAAAACATTTAGCAATTTGATCAAAGTAAAAAGACCATTCCTTTCTAAGAAAAGACCTATTCAACTGGCTCATGTTATCTAGAGGTCCACTATAACCTAATTCAGACAACATAGTTCTTATATTATCATCAGATGGTACATTCTCATAACTATCAGTAACAGGTAAGCAAAGTACTGAATTAACAATAGATTCAGTAATGTCAAATGAATCTTGTCCTAAATGTAGAACAATCTTACCTGATTGACTCTGAGTAGAATCAATTACCTCAGCATTCTTCCAAGCTTGTGAAACAGCTACTTGATTAATCTGTGGAGATGCTGTCAATGCATAACTTAATGGTCCATACACCAGAAAGTCCATGATTGGATGAAAATCAGATGATACTCCTTCCTTGTTGGTGATAGCTGCAACATGATTGTTTGTCATAAAATCAAAGTCACCAAACTTGAAGGCTACTGATTTAGGTAATCTTCTCTGAGCTGCCATTTTTGATCTGAAAAGAAACTTGAAAAATTCTTGAAATGGATTAGTGATTTTGAAAACTCAAGAGTGATTTTTGCTTTAGAGAATGTAAGATTAGAGAAAGCAATTACACGATTAGAGTTTCAAAACAAATATATTTCACAAATCTTTCAGACCACTATCCCACGTTGACACGTAGATTGACAGGTGTCAGTCCCTGAAAAATGCGGTTACCCACGATTTTTGGAAAATAAAATCCAAAATTGATTTTCATGAAATAAATCAGGGTATCAATAAGCAATACTGATCAGCTTCCTTTTCCTGATGACCTCTCATCAAAATAATCACAAAATGCAATGTGATTTAAAAATATAATTTTCAAATCCTGATGGTCACTCATGAAATCCTGACCAATATTATCAGCGACTTAATATGGAGTTTCCACGTGGCATTTTTCTTTTATCTGAAAAAGAAAATAAACAATTAATCTGAACAGAAAATCACTTGGTTAGATATTTTCAATATTTCTTGAAACAAGAAATATAGTCACACGCAATAATTAGCATTTGACTTCATTAAAACTTCCAAGTGACTGCTCAGCTTCTCACGTCTTCCTTTAAAAGAACCAGACGCCTTATGCCATTCTCCATAACCTTTCAATTTCTTTTCTTCTCAACAATGCTTCTCAAACCAAAAATTTCTTCAAACCCATTTTCCAGATTTTTCTTGATCGATGAACATCCTGTTCTTGATCATCTCTTTGAACAAATGACTCTTCTCATCGAACTAATCATGAATGGATTGGTTTTCGACAATATCCAGAGGTTTCTCCTAGAACATCCATCTGTTGGATACAATCTTCCCCTAACCTCCTCAAAACTTGAGGATGAAGAATTTGGCCGAGAGTCTGAGGTTGATCTTGATGGGGATGCTATACATTTAAGTTAGCTGCTCTCATTCAAGTCGCCCAGACAAGGAATCCAAGAACAAACGAGACTTTCATCCCCTGATGGATTTCTTGAGATGCTCCTTGTCCTGTTCCTCAGAGTTCATATCAATAGACAAGTATAGAATAGAAGATTAGACAAAAAGATGTTGTATTTCATTTCCATGTAATAATTTCTATTAATGAAAATACAGTTTCTTGTTATCTGCTTGTCTTTTGATTTTTGAATGATGTATAAATTATCAGTATGCAAATATCAAAACTTGCTAGCATAGACTTAACACATCACAGAATCAGATTACTACACAAAGTAAACGTCAGGATCTGAAACAATTTTCATAATCCTGATACTGACACAATACTGATGACGTCAGCATCCTGATAACAAATCTAATCCTGATGATTATTAACAAGTCTATCATACTGAAATTTATCAAGGCAAAGTGTTATAGCTCAAGCATTTAACAATCAAATATAGATCCTGACAGGAATATCAAGTTTATAAGCTAAAAACAATATACCTTGCTACTTTTGCAGATGTTAAAGATCTAAAAATTTAACATTCCTAACTCACTTACTAGTCTACTGAATGTAGTCTCATCAAGTGGTTTAGTTAGAATATTTGCAAGCTGTTTGTCAGTAGGAACAAAATGAAGTTCCACAGTACCATTCTCAATGTGTTCTCTAATAAAATGATACCTGACATCAATGTGCTTAGTCCTTGAATGTTGAACTGGATTTTCTGCAATTTTAATAGCACTAGTATTATCACAAAACATAGGAATATTACTAAGTGTCATACCATAATCCATCAACTGATTTCTTATCCAAAGGAGCTGTGCACAACAACTGCCTGCTGCTATGTACTCAGCTTCTGCAGTTGAGGTTGAAACAGATTGTTGCTTCTTGCTTGCCCAAGAAATCAATCTATTTCCCAAAAATTGACATGTACCTGTAGTGCTTTTCCTGTCTATCTTACACCCTGCATAATCAGAGTCTGAATAGCCAATTAGAAAGAAATCAGATTCTCTAGGATACCACAAACCAAGATTTGGAGTTCCATTGAGATATCTAAAAATTCTCTTCACAGCAATTAAATGAGATTCCTTAGGATCACTTTGGAATCTAGCACATAAACAGGTAGAAAACATTATATCTGGCCTACTTGCAGTTAGATATAACAATGAGCCTATCATGCCTCTATAACTAGTATTATCCACACTCTTCCCCTTAGAATCAGAGTCTAGTTTAGTGGCTGTTGCCATGGGTGTTTTTGCAACTGCACAGTCTTGAAAGTCAAACCTTCTTAAAAGATCTTTGATATACTTTGACTGATTAATGAAAATACCAGTCTCAGTCTGTTTGACCTGCAAGCCTAAGAAATAATTTAGTTCACCCATCATGCTCATCTGATACTTAGACTGCATAAGCTTGCTAAACTTAACACACAACTTTTCATTAGTAGAACCAAAAATAATATCATCAACATAAACTTGAACTAAAAGCAATTCACCTTTTATCTTTCTAAAGAATAGAGTTTTGTCAATTGTACCTCTTGTGAAGCCATTTTCAAGAAGAAATTTAGACAAAGTCTCATACTATGCTCTTGGTGCCTGCTTTAGTCCATAGAGTGCCTTGTCAAGTTTGTAGACATGATTTGGAAACTTTGGATCAACAAATCCAGGTGGCTGTTCTACATACACTTCTTCATCAAGTTTGCCATTTAGAAAAGCACTCTTTACATCCATCTGGTATACCTTGAATTTTGAATGAGCTGCAAATGCAAGAAACATTCTGATTGCTTCCAATCTTGCTACAGGTGCAAAGGTCTCATCATAATCAATGCCTTCTTCCTGAGAATAACCCTTGGCCACCAGTCTTGCTTTGTTTCTTACAATCATACCAGATTCATCTAGCTTGTTTCTGAAAACCCATCTTGCACCAACAATAGATCTATCTTTAGGTCTTGGTACCAGTTTCCAAACTTTGTTTCTCTCAAACTCATTTAATTCCTCCTGCATTGCAATTACCCAATCAGGATCCTGTAAGGCTTCTTCAACCTTCTTAGGTTCATTCTTTGAGAGAAAGCAACTATACAAGCATTCATTTTGAATTGATCTTCTAGTTCGAACACCACTATTTGGATCACCAATTATCAAATCTTCAGTATGATCCTTTGTCCATTTTCTAACAGGTGGTAAATCAACTCTGCTAGTCTCTCCCCCTAAGTTAGTGGTATCTCTTGTAGAAGAATTCTCTCTACCTTCAAAAACTCTCCTTTGATCAATAGAATCAGAAGATTCCATATTGCTGCTAGTTACTGATCTTTCCTCAGTAGACTCTGAAAGATCAGTTCCTGATGGAGTAGACTCTGAAACATCCATTCCTGATGGAATAAACTCTGAAAGACTAGTCTGCTCCTGATGATCACTGTGTTCTCTCTGATTTATTTGCTCCCCCTCAACAGTAGCATTCCTTTGAGAAGCAATAGAAATTCCTTCTGGAGAACCTTCATCATCACTTGAGAGTATCTCAGAATTCTTCAGATTTTCAAATTCCAATTTGTCATGGCTTTCATCAGTTTGCAAAATTCCAAATTTCTTATCATCAAATGCAACATGAATTGATTCCATAACAACGTGAGTTCTGAGATTATAAACTTTGAAGGCCTTAGATGCTGAATATCCTAGAAAAATTGCTTCATCCGATTTGGCTTCAAATTTTCCAAGTTGTTCTGGATGAACTTTTAGGACATAGCATTTGCATCCAAAGATGTGAAAATATTTCACACTTGGTTTCTTTCCTTTGATCATCTCATAGGGAGTTTTTCCATGACTATTTACCAAGGTACAGTTCTGAGTGAAACATGCAGTGTTAATAGCTTCTGCCCAAAAGTAGGTTGGAAGTTTTGCATCTGCAAGCATGGTTCTTGCTGCCTCTATGAGAGTCCTGTTCTTTCTTTCCACTACACCATTTTGCTGAGGTGTACCAGGTGCAGAAAACTGTTGAGTGATTCCATTGTCTGCACAAAACCCCTCCATTGTAGAATTCTTGAATTCTGTACCATTGTCACTCCTAAGTACTTTAACTTTGTACTCAGAGTTATTATGAATATTCTTGATGAGTTCAATGATTTGCTGAGGAGCTTCATCCTTTTTGTGTAGAAAGAACACCCATGTGAACCTTGTGAAATCATCCACCATAACTAGAGCATATCTTTTCTTGCTGATAGACATAATGTTTACTGGACCAAACAGATCAAGATGTAGCATGTGAAATGGTTCAGTAATTGAATTTTCAGTCTTGCTCTTGAAAGTGGTTCTTCTTTGCTTTCCAAGCTGACATGCATCACAAAGTCCATCTTGCACAAAATTTGCCTGTGGTAGGCCTCTCACCAAATTGTGTTTAACAAGTTGATTAAGCTTCTTGAAATTAAGATGTGAGAGCTTCTTGTGCCAATTCCAGCTTTCATCATTTGTTGCTTTGTTGTAGAGACATCTAACAATTCCTTTAGATGTATCACTTAGGCTGGCTTCATATATGTTACCATGTCTTTGACCAGTTAGAACAATGTCTCCATTCTGCATATTCAAGACTTTGCATCCTTCTCTGTCAAAGATTGATTTGTAACCTTTATCACCCAGTTGACTTATGCTTAAAAGAGTATGTTTCAAGCCTTCAACCAGTGCTACATTTTCTATGATGACATTCCCCAAAATAATTGAGCCATATCCCAGAGTTTCTCCTTTGTTGCCATCTCCAAAAGATATTACTGGGCCAGCTTTCCTCTCAAACTTTGTAAGCAGGGACTTCTTTCCAGTCATATGTCCAGAGCATCCACTATCCAAGATAATTGAATGCTTCTTTCCTGTGCCCTGCAAACAAAAAGTAACTAGTTAGAATTTTTTAGGACCCAACTTTGATTGGATCCTTTCTTACTAGATTTAGAGACAACAGACTTTGAAGATTTTGCATTTATTTTACCTGTTGCAGAGTCAACTTTAGACTCTGATCTCACAAACTGTTTGTGACTAGGAGTTTCAGATTTCAAAGAATAATAGTCATAATACAGTTCATGATATTCTCTACACATGTAAATGGAATAAAGTAAACTACCACAATGATAACAAGCTTTTTGTGGTTGGTATTGAATTTTCTGAGTCTTGGGGAATCTGGGCTCAGTTTTCCAAGAAGGTTTTTGATTGCAGTCTAGGGCCAAATGATTATGATTTCCACACTTATAGCATTTTTTCCTAGGTGCATCAGGTACATTCTTATAATTGTTCTCTTTGTTAATACCTTCTTTTCCATTCCTATTTCTCTTGATCTTGCTAGACTCTGAAAGACCATCTAATCTCTGTTTCAACTGAGACTTAGACAGAAACCCTATGTTTACATTCTTAGGTTTCTCTAAAACTTTCTCATCTGAATAACTATTGTTGATCCTTTTGTGTACAACAGGGGTACCTTTTGAATCAACAAATTTAACATGATTAGGTTCAGAAACAATTTTCTTACCTTCAGATTTAGATGTGTTAGCTTCTACCTTACTATCATTATTGACAATAGCTACTTTTTCTTCTTGTCTAGCCTTATCAAAACCTAAACCATTAACCTTACCACGAATTCCACTCTCAAAGATTTCTATTGTCTTCTTACTGGAATTGTTAATGGTCTTAATCACATCTCTCTCTTCTTCTAGTTCTTTTCTGACATAGTCATAAGCCTCAAGAATTACACTATAATCATGCTTAGCTTTATCAGAACTCAACTTGTATTCTTCCATTTGAATTAATTCAGATTCAAGAAAATTATTTCTATCAACTAATTTATCATTCTTAACCTTAAGTTCATCTCTTTCACAAGTAAGAATTCTAAAATTAGTCATAAGATTCTTAAACTCAGCATGGATAGATCTAATTTCATCAGAATTTAAGCTATCAAATGAATCAAGAGAGTGAAGTGATACCTTAACAGAGGATGGAGAAATTTTCTTTGGAGATCCAGGTTTGTCTGAACTATTGGCCATCAATGCAATGTTGTCATAATCCAATTCATCTTCAGAGTCACTGGAATCAGCCCAATCCTTCTGTGTGACCATAAGTGCATTACCCTTTCCTGAATTCCTAGGCTTCTTACACTCACTAGCAAAGTGTCCAAGCTCGCTGCAGTTAAAGCACTTGATCTTGGCCTTATCAAGCTTGACAATTGTACTTTTGCTTTTGTCACTCTTCTTCTCCTCCTTCTTTTGAAAAGGTCCTTTGCTAAATCTTCTCCTGTTGAATTTTCCTTTCTTGAAAGCTTTAGCAAACATAGCAAAGAGTTCTTGCATCTCAGATTCAGAATCATTGTTGTCAGAGTCCATATCAGTAGTCTCTGACTCAGAACTTTCTTTACTTTTCTTCTTCCTTGAATTTTTTACAGCAATCTCTTCATGCTGTTCTTCAGGAAGCTTCTTAACTTCAGATTGAGCAGTAAGTGCAATAGTCTTCATCTTTCCTTCACTCCTGCTCTTCTTCTGCTGCTTGTCAAGTTCATAAGCTTTCAATTTTCCATATACTGCCTCTAATGAAATCTCATCCAGATCATTAGCTTCCTCGATCGCAGATATCTTCTCATTGTAGAAATCAGGCAAAGCTTTCATGAACTTTGTATTCATGTCCTCCAAGTCGTAATATTTACCATGCATGGCCATCTCATTAATGAGTTTTGTAAACCTATCAAAGGTATCAGTAAGTGACTCACCAGACTTGGATTCAAAGTACTCATACTGTTGTATAAGTAATGTCCTCATATTCTTCCTGACAGGCTTAGTTCCTTCACAGTGAACCTTAAGATTGTCCCATATATCCTTAGCAGTTTTACAAGAGAGAACATAGTTAGTGAGAACAGAATCAAGACTGTTGAATAATATGTTTCTCACTTTAGCATCTTTGAGAGCATTCTCCTTGTCCTTATCTGACCATTCAGATTTTGGCTTCTCTGCTGTATGTTCTGGAACAACCACACCATCAACAGTTGCTTGTCCAACGACCTTTGTTGGAACAAAAGGTCCATCTCTGATTCTGTCAAGATAATCAGGATCTGTTGCTTCCAGATGATGCAACATCTTTACTTCCCATAGAGTATATTCGTTTCTCTTGAGCATAGGAATTTTAGTATTCCCATCCTTGTAACCAGACATGATTGCAGATCTTTATGATTATTCGAAATCAACCTGCTCTGATACCAATTGTTAACTCGAATAACTTGTAGAAGGGGGGGTTGAATACAAGTTATATAATCGTGTCTGATTTTTGCTTGATTATATGAACAAGAATAAACGAATGAATCAAACTCTTGTTTGTATTAATAAGATCAAATACAAACTCTACCAAAGGTGTACAATACCTTTAGCAGCTGCTGACAATACAAATATCTTTCTGTTTGTTTCGAACTCTCGAATACAAACCTTATACAGAGCTACGCACTCGAACTTACAACTTCGTCACAAGCTACTCACGACACACGCTCTTTACAATGATATTGAGAGAGTATTTATAATGCTACCTATCAACTAATAACAGAAAGATATAATCTATACATGACAATGTTCTGCCTTCTAGTCGATAGTTTCCTTCAATAGAAAAACTCTTTCCTTCATAATATCTTCTTGCTTGTTCTTCAAACAACGATCCTGTTTTATAGCACTTGCCAGTTTCTGTAGCATCTATAATGACATCATCAGTAACATGACTGATATCAGGATCTGTACACTACATCAGTATCTGATCAACCATCAGTATTGGACCGTCATCAGGATTTGCTCTCTATTCCTGACATGTAGTCTCCGATACACTGTTCATTCCTGACTAAACTATACAGATAACTGTCTTACACATAAATCCTAAATACAGTGCTAAATCCTTTATAAGATCAGGATTACAAGAAGTATAATGTGTAAATTCTATTCTTAACATCACAACTTATGAATTATTCCTAACAGAAATAGAAGATTTTCTCAGGAGTCAAATTGCAGAAAACGAGTTTAAACTCAAAGCTTTTAGAAACTCTTCTAGGTTAGTCCAAGAATATCTTGATAATCACACTGAGAATCAAAAGGTAGGAATAGGTTTCGAGTATGGTGGAAGGCATGGAAAGGCAATTGTTCTTGATGATAGTGATGATGTCAAACCTCAAATTCTCAAAAGAGTTAACAATCCGATTTTTAAAAATCTTCAAGCTGATTTTGATGAAACCTCCTTGTTCATCAAACAAGAGCTACTTGATGAAGATGAGTGCATTGACAGCACACTGAGCAAAGGAAAAGATACTGTCAAGTTCCCCATGACAGAAACTCTACCAAGCAATCAGATAGAATGTTCTAAAGTAGCTGACAATAAGGATGGGACGGAAACTTCAAAAGATACTGTCAAGAGAGAACCCAAGACAGCAACTTTCAAACCTGCTGTCACGATAGAGGCAAAGAAAGGTACTGTCAAGGGTGGCTCGACAGCAACTTCAGAACATACTGTCAAAGCAAATGCCTACAAGCCTAAGAATAGGAATGGTAAGTTAGAGATTGATAAAAAGAATGGATATAGTCATGTTAAGGATGCCCCTAGGAAGCTTTGCAACAATTGTGGATCTTCTCATCATTTAACATTTGTTTGTAAGAAACCCAAACAGGATAAGGTTAATGCGTCCAATGTTAGTGGTAACTTACATAGAACCCCCATTATGCAAAGAAGTATAGATGTCTGTAATAATATTGACTGTATGCCATGCAAAACTATTGTTAGGAGTACTTGCTTCAATCTACCTATTCTGTCTACTGAAAGATGCTCCTATTTAGAAACTGCTGAGACTTCTGTGCCTGCCTATGTTGGTAAAAAGGCAGCTTCCACCAAGAGAAAGACTAAGTCTAACTCTAGAACCAAGTGGACAGTAAAAGAAGTCAGACAGGAGGATTCTAGTGTCGATTTAAATGTGAAACAGAATGATATGAACAATGATGCTGTAACTGCAGGACCCAACAGTGTTTGGGTACCAGATGCAAATTAAAATCATCTGTTTTGCAGGGCAAGAAATAGAAGCAGGTCATGTGGATCATCGACAGTTGATGCTCCAGGCACATGACTGGTGATATAGCCCTGCTATCACATTTTGTGGAAAATGCCGGCCCAATCATAACTTTTGGAGACAACAGCAAAGGTTACACTGTGGGATATGGCTGTTTGGAAATTGGAAATGTTGTCATTGAAGATATTGCTCTTGTTGATGGATTGAAGCACAACCTACTCAGTGTCAGCCAGTTCAGTGACAGGGGATTCAAGGTTGATTTTGATATGATGGTTTGTGATATCTATCACAAGAAAGATCGAAGCCTCTCTTTGAAAGGAGTCAGGAAAGGAAGCTTATTTGTTGCAGATTTAAATTCTGTCAATAAAGACAAGGCTTACTATTTTTACAGCAAAACATCAGTTGGTGAAAGCATGCTTTGGCACAAGAAGCTCTCACATCTCAATTTCAAGAATATGAATATTCTGATGAAGAAGGATTTAGTGAGAGGACTACCTCAACCAGAATTCTGTTAAGAAGGACTATGTGAGGGTTGTCAAATGGGCAAATTGAAAAGATCTGTGCACAAATCAAAGCAAGTGAATACCAACACTGAGCCACTCAAATTAATTCACATGGATTTGTTTGGTCCAGTAAATGTTCAATCTCTTGCAAGGAAGAGATATGCCCTGGTAATGGTGGATGACTACACAAGGTACACTTGGGTGAAGTTTTTAGAGACAAAGGACGAAGCTGCTCAAGAAATCATTGATCACATAAGAGTTCTTGAAAGAACCCCCAATGCTCAAGTTCAATATCTGAGAAGTGACAATAGTACTGAGTTCAGAAATGCCACACTAGGAAACTTCTGCAAAGAAGAAGGCATTGTCCAACAATTCTCCACTGCCAGGACACCACAACAAAATGGAGTTGTAGAAAGGAAGAACAGAACTCTCATCGAAGCTGCGAGAACTATGTTGAATGATTCTAAATTACCGACATACTTCTGGGCAGAAGCTATTAATACGGCTTGTTACACACAGAATAGAACCTTGATCAACAAGACTCATGTAAACACTCCTTACTATTTATTAACAGGAAAGAAACCTACTGTCAAGTATTTTCATGTATTTGGAAGTAAGTGTTTCATGATGATTGACAACCATGAAAGAAAAGGAAATCTCGATGCTAAAGCTTATGAAGGCATCTTCATGGGATATGGTTTGGAGAGGACTGCCTACAGAGTCTATGTCATTGATCACAAAGTCATTGAAGAAAGTGTGAATGTCACATTTGATGAAACCAAATTCCCATGACTGCAAGATCGAGGATGGTCAAATGGAGCCTCTTAGATTTGAAAATCAAGGGTATTTGGAAGAAGAAGAAATTGTTGTTGATGAACCTACTGGTACTCAGGATATTGAGTTTGAAAGAAATGCTGTCAACACCAATGATGCTACTCAAACTCCATCTCAATCTCAAACTATATCTGCTAATCATCGGAATGAGAATGATTCTGGAGACATTGAAGAACATGAAGGAGAAAACATCAATGGTGGAGAGTCAACCCCTCAAAGAGGAAATGATCAAGCAGATCAAGAAAGAAGCTTGCCCAGAACCACTAAGTGGAACAGAGATCACACTAGCAATCTAATCATTGGTGATCCCACTACTGGTATAAGGACGAGGAGAAATGTTTCTGCTGACAGCATGTTCTCATGTTTTCTATCTCAAACTGAGCCAAAGTCAATTGATGAAGCATTGTTGGATTCAGATTGGGTGATAGCTATGCAAGAAGAGCTAAATCAATTTGAGAGAAACAATGTATGGAAGCTGGTCCCTAGACCCAAAGGGAAGTCAGTAGTTGACACAAAGTGGGTTTTCAGAAACAAGTTGGATGAAAGTGGAAATGTGACAAGAAACAAGGCAAGGCTAGTAGCTAAAGGTTACTGTCAACAGGAAGGAATCGATTATGATGAAACATTTGCTCCTGTTGCCAGACTTGAAGCTATTCGGATATTTTTAGCCTATGCTGCACACTGTAACTTCAAAGTGTTCCAAATGGATGTCAAAAGTGCCTTTCTTAATGGAGAATTAGAAGAGGAAGTGTATGTCGAACAACCACCTGGATTTGAGGATGCTGAGTTGTATGACTTTGTCTGCAAGCTGTTCAAAGCACTTTATGGATTGAAGCTAGCCCCTCGAGCTTGGTATGAAACTCTATCTACTTTTCTCATTGAGAATCAATTTACAAGAGGTGTAGTGGATAAGACACTGTTCTACAAGCACCATGGCAAGGACATCATTCTGGTTCAGATTTATGTTGATGACATAATCTTTGGTTCTACAAATGAGAAGCTGTGTGAAAAGTTTTCATCTCTTATGAAGAGCAAGTATGAGATGAGCATGATGGGAGAACTATCATTTTTCCTAGGTCTACAAGTTCATCAAAAGGATAATGGTATCTTCATAAGCCAATCGAAATATGTCAAGGAACTTCTTAAAAAGTTCAATATGGAAGATGCATCACCTGCCAAGACACCTATCTCTACTGCAACCAAGCTGGATTTGGATCCTAAAGGAAAGAAAGTTGATTCTAGTACCTACAGAGGCATGGTGGGATCGTTGCTATACTTAACTGCTAGCAGACCAGACATCATGTTTGTTACATGTCTCTATGCAAGGTTTCAAGCTGATCCAAAAGAATCACACTTAGTAGCAATCAAGAGAATCTTTAGATATCTCAAAGGCACTCCAAACCTAGGCCTTTGGTATCCTAAAGATACTGGATTTAACTTGGTTGGTTATTCGGATTCAGACTATGCTGGATGCAAGATTGACAGGAAAAGTACAACAGGAAGCTGTCAATTTCTGGGTGGAAGATTAGTGTCATGGTTTAGCAAGAAGCAGCATTCTGTATCTACTTCAACTGCAGAAGCTGAATATATCGCAGCTGGAAGTTGCTGTGCTCAAATTCTTTGGATGAAAAATCAGCTAATGGATTATGGTTTGGAGTTGTCCAATATTCCTATTCATTGTGATAACACTAGTGCCATAGCTATCTCAGACAATCCAGTTCAACACTCCAGGACAAAGCACATTGATATCAGACATCATTTCTTAAGTGAGCATGTTGAAAGGGGAACTGTGAAGCTGATTTATGTTCCAACATAAAAGCTACTTGCAGATATTTTTACGAAGCCACTAGATGAAGCAACCTTCAACAGGTTGGTAAGTGAATTGGGAATGCTAAATCTGGTTTGTTAACTTACTAGTTTTTACATTTATCAATGTGGTTAAAATTGCAGCTCGTGACCTTAACTTTCAAAGTTACTGTCATGAGAAGTTACTGTCCTATGTGCTACTTGTTTACTTGATAGCATGTTTTCTATGACTATGCTAAATTCAAATCACATGCTTGTCTTAAATTCTGTAATGAGTAGTCACGTGACATTAACTTATTTCGTACGCCTGCTTAGTGATAAGTACATTAACTTATTTCGTACGCCTGCTTGGTTAAAATTGCAGCTCGTGACCTTAACTTTCAAAGTTACTGTCCTATGTGCTACTTGTTTACTTGACAGCATGTTTGCTATGACTATGCTAAATTCAAATCACATGCTTGTCTTAAATTCTGTAATGAGTAGTCACGTGACATTAACTTATTTCGTACGCCTGCTTAGTGATAAGTACTTGTGTAATTTGATATGACTACGGGTATTGGTCAGTCTTTTTAATTTAAAAGTTAAATTAATTCATTAAAAAGAGGCAGTTGGGAGCTGTAGAGTCACTTACTGTGTTATAAATAAGACCAAAGCTAAACCCTTTGTTCTCACTTAACACCCTAAGAACTCTAGAGTCTAATATGAGCAAGAGGAAGGCAGGAGAAATGTCTACATCCGGAGTGTCCAAGCCACATGAGGAGGCTGCTGCTGAGCACCCTCTTGATCCTTTCTTCGATAAGCTTCAGGCTTATCTGGATGCCAAAGGGATCACTGAGGAGAAGGAGATTGCAAAGGTCGTTGAGCAGCTACTGGTGGAAGCTCTTGAAGAGCTTAATAAAAAATGATGTTTAGTTCTTAAGAACTATTTTTTTGTTTTCAAGTTTTTTTTAATGAAAAGTTCATCATTTCATTCTTCCAGTGTTTTGCATGTTGTTCATCTTCCTTACCTTTATCCTTCTGTAAATAGTTGTTAAGTTGACTGTCTGTGTGTATGGATGTTTGTGGATGTGTGCCTAAAACCAACAAATATGTGCCTAAATCGATTAAAATGCTACGTGGTAATTTTCGCTTAAGCAATAGGCAAAGTCGATTAAAATTCATGACATTAATTATTTCCGCCTAAGTTGCTGTCAATAAGTGAAGATGCTGTCACGAAATGCCTTGACAGCAAGTTTCTTAGATGACACAATTGAAAAAGTCTCTGTCATGAAATTTAAAGGAAATTGTATAAATTGCTTAATGGTGACAGTATGTTTTTGCAATGATATTACTATCAAGCAAAACCTACTGTCATCCTCTCAAAATTACTAATGAATTTGTTACAGCACACAGGTTACTATCAAGATTAGTGGACCGAATTAATTGGGATTTTACCTCCACGATTTACAGCCACTAAAAAGTAACTACCCACGACTCCACGTGACTGATTAATGGGCTAATACATAGTTACTTTCCCTTTCTCAGTAAGACATTTGCTATTTTCATGCAAGCAACTGTCAAACACACAAACACACACAACTTTCAACAAAACCTCTCTCTCTCTCTCAAAAGCAAAAATCTCTCTCCGAAGCTCAAAGCAAGAAATGGCACCCAAACAATCCTCTTCTCAAACAAACTTTGCTGGTATTCTCACTGCTGAAGATGCTGGTGAAGGATATAAAGGACTCGTATCCTTTATCAACAAGTCATATCTGGGTCATGCTATAACATCTACACCATCCTTGAACCTGGAAAGGCTTGAAGAAGTCTGGAAAACTGCCTATGTTCCAGGAGGTGCAGGTAAAGACACAATACAATGCAAAATCAAAGGAATCACCTGCATACTCATAATCAAAGGCATCAACGAAGCTTTGGGAACTGGACTGCAAGCTAAAGAATCATACAAGGAACTTGCAAGTGATGAAACCCTAAAGAAGTTTTTCTTGAAAATTGGGTATTCTGGTCCTGTTCTTGAAGAGGGTACATCAAAATGGTACTCGACTGGTGAAATGGACAGAAAGCATTTGAGAAAAGAATGGAGAATGATTTTTAATGTCATGGTGAAGGTTTTCTCAACCAAAACCTCTGGATGGAATGGAATTCCCTCATATATCAAGAAGCTTACTCACTCTCTTGTCCATGGATACAAAGTGGATGTAGGAAAGTTGCTTACGAGTCAGCTCAAGTCAGCTCTAAGCAGGAAGGTACATGTTTATCCTTGCTTTCTTACTATGTGTTTGAATTCATTATGTGGTATTGATGATAACGCATCTCTATCTATAGAATGCAATGTTTTGAAAAGAAATACACACACATCACTCAATTCACAAAATTCAAATGCACATATTCCACTCTGTTTCACCAAGCACATGGCTGATCAAGAGCCTCATCTTGACGTAGCACTACCCTCTGGGTATGTTGTCTTCTCCCTTGAGAATGAAGCTGAATTAGACCCAAGTTCAGTTAACCTACATTCTACTGCATACATTCCTATCAGATCCTCTAGACAACCAAAGACCACAAAAACAACTTTGCAAGAATCCAAGAAAAGACCCTTGGAAACTGGTGTTGGTAGTAGTTTTGAGAATGTTGAGGGAGAAACTGCACATGATGCAGCAAATAAGGATGTTAGTGAAAGTGAACCCACAGTGGTTCCTCTTGAGCCTAAGAAAAAGAGAGCTAAGAGGGCCAAAGCCACTGTCAGCCACCCCACAGTCTCACAAAAGGCTGTGGATAGTAAAAGGGAATCAAACACATCCCTAGGTTCTTCTTCTCAACAAAAAGTATCTATTGAAGCTGGCCTGTCTCCCAAGGCATCCTGTAAAGAGTCAGCACAACCTCATGTACTCACTCATGAGGAGCCTACACTTGCAGAAATGCACACAGAGATAGGGCACAGTGAGGGTCATGAAACTTCTACTCTTGATGTTCCACAAGTTAACCCTGTGGAACAGCCAAAAATCTTTTCTAAACCATCACCTTCTTTATTCTCTAATCCATCAATTGTTTCTTCTCAACAACCTAGAGAAGGGGACATTCCAATCCCTTCAGGTTTTGATCATCCATCTCAAGTCATGGATGAGCCCCCATCAAGTGGTCCACAAGAACCCATTTCTCAAAGTGAAATGGACACCACTCGCTCAAACACTGAGCTAGATCAAGATGGTACTCTGCTAGAAAATGAAATAACCAACATCTTGGTCGAACTCCAAAGAGCAACTGACATTCCAGAAGTTTCTGTCACAGCCTCAGTTGATGTCAAAGACACCACAAAAGTTGATGTCAACCCACCTGTGGACAGTAACATTTTTGGTAAAGATGATGTCGCCTCTACACAGCTTGATCATGATACTTTCATTGTTGAAGATGCTTCAGATGATGATCAACTTACTATCTCTGCTTTGAAGGTAAAATCTAAACTTTCTACTTCTTCAACTAAAATGCATGCAAGTACTGCTCATACCCATGCATCTTGGATGAGTGAGGGAGTGAAAAGAAAAAGAGAGATAAAAGAAAAGAGAGGTGAGCATAAAAATGAGAGGCAGCAAAACGAGCTGGCAAAAGGTGAGGGACTTGAGCATGTCCAAAGTGCACTTGAGGGAACCCCACACACAAAGGCACTAGGCCTTGAGAGTCATTCTGTGAGGAGTGATGAGATCACTTAGAAAAACAATGAGTGTGTGAGAAACCCCACAGCCTCCTTGCCCCAGTCTCTTCCTTTATCTCCAAAAAGGCTGAGAACTGGTGGTCCTTCTAAACAAGCTGAATCAAGGTTGAAATCCCTTGAGGGCAGATGTGCATCCATGGAAGCTAAACTTGATGCTCTGTCCACTATGGTAGCTACTGGTTTTGCTAATATTCAACAAACTCTTCACTCGTTCTCTGTCATCCTTAGTGCTGCCAACTCAACTAAGGGGGAGAAAGTGGTAGATCAGAATGAGGGTGAGGGAGAGAAAGTGGTGAATGAGGGTGAGGGAGAGAAAGTGGTAGATCAGAATAAAGCAAACCTGGTAGAAAAGGAAAAATAAGGTGAAGCTGCAAGTGAGGGGGAGCCTACAAGTGAGGGGGAGCAAGTTTTGGAAGAAAAAGATGGAGATGAAAGTGAGGGGGAGCAAGAGAAAGAAGAAAGAAACTTTGGCGAAGAACTGAAGGCAACAGGAGATGGTGAATTGTTTGAAGCAGAAATAGATGGTGAAACAATATTGTTATCCAAGGAAGTGTTGACTAAAAAGTCTAAAAGAACAGTATTGCCTCCACTGAAAATCAATGAGCCAAATCCTGAGGAAGTCGAAGCTCCATTCCAGAAGTTTCAGAAGGAATGGAGAGAAAAAGAAATTCAAAATGCTCTGGGTAAAGGCAAAGGCAAAATGCCTGAGTATATGGACATATCTGCTGGCATATCTACTGGAACTACTTGGTCAGATGGAAGTGAATACGCCCTTGAAGATGCAGAATTGATGATGGTTGATCACATGGAGAGTACTTTGAACAACAAAGATGAAGATTTCAGTAAGTTGGTGGATGAATCAATTAGTGAAGCAGGGGGAGATTTTAAAAAATTGGCGTCAACACTGAAGAGCAAAGTAATAAGTATCTCTGTGAGAATCAACTTGGAAAGAAGATGGGCTGTTCAGGTTTATTTGAGAAACCGTTTGACCATATTCATCACAATGTAACTTTTACAAAGTTTGCATGCTAGAGTACTCCAAGTCCTTGGAACCCTAGTAGTCAGAAATTCAACGACCTTCAATGATAGTCTGATAGCACAAATTAAAAGGATGGTTGAAGACAAACTCCCTGAGGTGATTCAAAATCCTTATGGTGTGTGTTTCAGAAGGATCGCAAAGACATGAGCTAGAAGGTTGGATTTCTTACCATTGGATAAAGTCTCAGGACTAAGCACTGAAACAATCATGACAGTGCTGAAGAAACTTCTCAAATCCAGTATCACAAGTGAAAAGGTTAAAGCTGTCAAAGATATTCATTTGCTGTCAGGAAAAAGAGATGAGGAAATTAGCTCAATCATAAAGAAGCTGATCTCTGATGCTAATGCCAAGATGAGAGGAAGCTGCAACTATGATAATACTTTGGATGATGATGAGGATGAAATTGGAGGAAGTGGTGAACCTGGAAGATTCAGGAGTTCTAGAAAAGAAGCATCTGAGAATGTTGCTACACAAACTCAGATGGATGCTACCCAAGAAGAGCAAGAAACTCCCAGTACTGAAAAGAAAGATGCTGTCAAGGAAAAAGGGGAGTTAGAAATTTGTGAAGCCTTGGACGCAAGTATCTTGAGATTAGCTGTTGAATGCTTTAATGCTGAAAAAGATACTGTCAACAAGGATACTGTCAAATTGGCTGAAGACACCCAAGTGAAAGATGCTGTCAAGAGCTAAACAGTTGAAGCTGTCAAAATTGCTGTCATGAAAGATGCTGTCAAGGATCAACTTGAAGAAACTGTCAAAGTACGAAAGCTTGTCAAGAATTTCACATCTAACAGAAGGAAGACAAGAGCCCAAGCCTATCGTACAACCAAGATAAAAGGGAAGACAGTTGCAGCAACAAAGAAAAAGAAGCATGGAGCAGTTTTGACAGAGAAGCCCATTGATAAGAGAAAAGTAAATAGTTTTGAACTATTGAAAAAGTCAATTGCACTACAAGAAAAGGGTCAATAGACATCAGTTTCTGGCCGATGTCTATGTTATTTTGGATGTGATGTCTAGGTGGGAGATGTCTATTCTAGACATCAGTCAGAAACCTATGTCTATGCTAACATAGACATCAGTTTTTCATTCAATACACATCAGTTGTTCTACAAAATAGGTTAGATATAATTAATTTTATAAACAACTTGCATGCCTTATATTCTAGAAAACATATAATAAACTAAGTTATTTTTCACATACACATCACTTTTTTTCTTTGAAAAAGATGTCTTTTCCGATATTAGACATCATAATTTTAGCAGATAAAGTGATGTCTATAGTTAGCTTAGACATCACTCTAGACTGATGTCTAATGCTCTTATAGACATCAGTTTCTTTTTTAAAAAACCGAAGTGTATAGTGACCTTAGACATCATCCTAGACCGATGTCTAATGTAGGTATAAACATCAGGTCTTTCTGAAAAACTCATTTATATGTATCCCTTAGACATCAGATTTTACTTATAAAAGTGATTTCTAATTGTTTTTTAGACATCAGACACCGTAGAAACAAGTGATGTATATAATTGTTTTAGAAATCATTATTTTGTAAAACTTTTGATGTCTTTGTTACAATTAGACATTAGTTTCTGAGTGCAACTAAATAAACCGTTGTCTTTCAATGCATACCAAAAAATAAAAAACTGGACCATTCACAATATATCCAACCATGCATTTAGATTAAACCAGTCACAAAATACACCAACAATGTATCTGTTCCATTAACAAGATACCAAACATCACTGGGCACTAGAATTAACTAAGTGCGCAACCAAAAGTAAACATAAAAAGCATAACAGCTTGAATTACAACATCACAAACTGCATATATGTCTCCAAGACAGATTACCAAAAGCGCAGAACTAGCAATTCAAGCGGTTAACCAAATGTTTACGTCAATTTAAAGAGACCTACTAGAAACTATCAGATCTTGTCTTGGATGAACTTGAGAGCCTGGATACGTACTTCATCAAGCTCGGCCTCGGTGTACGTCGTTCGAGTCTTCGGCAGCCACTAAAGGCAACAAACAAACACAATTAAAATGCATCAGAAACAAACACAATTAAAATGCATCAGAAACACAATTAAACACAAAGACGCACACCTTTGTAGCAAAAGTCAATTTTGTATCACTGATAATTTCTTTCATGTAGCGCATTACTACATAAGCACATTCAGTACCACCAGGTTGCTTGGGGGATCCCTATTAATTCCAAAAAATAAAATGCATCAGAAAAATAAATTTACTAGAACTGAGTTGAAGTGTTGAAGTGTAAAAGTACTTACACTCAGAAACTTTGCCTTGGCCGGCTTCTGATTGCCCCTACCAGTTTCACAATTGTAAGTTTTCACTGCCCTGCATAAAAAATAAAAACTGATCCAATGTATACAGAAAATCATGAAAACTGTGTCCAAAATTTCACTGCCCTTACCTTGATAATGCTAGTTCTAGTAATGTAAACTGTGTTGGGTGAGGGAGTGGATTGAGAAAATAAATTTCACCTTCCCATATAATAGCCAAAATCCAATGCATACTGTTTTCATTAAAAAAACATACCAAAGACAGATTTTTAGTACTCTATCCAGTTTTTTAGTATCGTAACTTAATATAAGCTCGAACTTACTCCTGATTATACGGCAAAAAGAACAGCCGATCTGGGTTGCCCTCTTTCAAGCGCTCAACAATTCCAGCTTCAAAATCAGCATTCAAATTATATAAGGATCCAGGGTGAATAAAAGCAAATGTTTCTGCCAGTTCTGGTCTTCCACTTATCTCATCATGCAAATGCCTACCAAAAAAAGATACCAACATTAGAAGTAGAGACATGCAATTGGAAAAATACTAACATTAGAATGCATATCAGAAAAAGAAAAATTGTAACTTACGCCATGTAAGCTGAAATTACAGCTTGCCCTAGCATATCAAACTCTAACAACGCCAAAACATTCTCATGTAACAAATAAATTGTCTTTTCTTGCCCAAACACTTCTGACTTGCAGTCAACCTGTATCGAAAGCCCAGCAGTTTCCATTGAGCTGGTTACATGTTTATACAGTAAGTTAAAGCCCTTCGGCACTTTTGCACTTGGTTTTGCATGTAAGAACTGTGCCCTCAATTTCTGCAACTCATCATTCTTGTTTTTGTTTTCTCCACTTGGTCGCACCCTTTCTTTTTTCTTAATCTGTAGATCATCAGACCATAAAAATTTTTAAAACAATTTCATTTGTAATATCCTCACAAGCACCATTTTTATTTCAATTTCAGACCACATATAGTAAATTATACCTCAGTAGTTGTGTAGCTTATTAAATCCTCAGGCCATGCTAAAAAAGAGCCAAGTGCATCGCGGACTGTCTCCAATTCACCACGGATCGGTACTGGAAGCAAGGCATCTAGTTTGATGATGCCATCGACAGAGACACACTGATGTCCAAGTGGTATATCAATTCCATGGACTTTTCCTCCAGCCTCGCGAGGATACACCATGCCAAATGCAACCTTGTTCTCTATCCTCTCGACAGATAGGTCACACATTCTGTTTCCCTACAATATTTAAATGAACAAATAAAAATACTAAGGAAAAAAGAAATCATCAATTCATAGAGCTTAAGCAATAAAATAAAATACTAAATTATAGAATTAAATTATCCTTCTATCGATTAATTTACCAAATTTCCTGGAGGTGAAGGCCTAGGGGGAGCATCTGTAGGAACACAGTCCTTATCCAACTCTAGCACAACTGCAGCAGGCTGATTGTTTTTCGGCTGGAAACTTGCCTTTTCAGACTGCATTGGGGAGTGATGATTCTGGCCGGAAGTAATCAATGCCTTCAGCTCAGCAATCTCTGCCTCAAGAGCTTTCGTCTTTTCATCCCTTTGACGATCACGGGCCATCAACTCTTCCTTCGTTATTCGAACTTTCTTCTCTCGTGGCAAATTAAAAAACTGTTTTGGAGTGATGTACCCTCCAACAGCACGGACCCTACCAGAATGCTCAAGACTCCCCAAAGCCGTAGTCAAAACATCTTCAGCTCCAGAAAATTGTATTTCACCCTTCTCTTTCTTTTCCAACAAAGTATCCTATTAATATGAAAATAATTAGCCCAAATTACAAAGAGCCTAAAAGCATATTAATTATAAATGATGCCCTACTAGTATGCCAATATAATAGGAGACTTACAATTGTATCGCATACACCTTGTAACTCTTCATCTACATCTTCAACCTCTTGGCCATTTTTTCGCTTACGAGCCTTTTTCCAAAAAATTGCTCTATCAGGTTCAACTCCCGGCTCCAACTTTCCACTTTTTATCTGTTGAAAATGAAGCAAAATATAAAAATTCATTCTAAATTTTTATTCAACAAGACAATATTGACTTAGTTCATACTTCATCTTCTTTTAAACCAATATAACCCTTTCTTGACAAGCGGTGATGATATTTTCGATGAGAAACTCTTTCACTATGCTCTTCATGTATTTCCTAAAAACAAAATTATAGAATTACATATCATATATACAGGTGCAGAATATAAAATGAATAGAATTATCGAATACAAAATAAAACTATAAAATAGATTCATACCTCCCATTTTGGATCAGTCCTCTGTCTCACAAATCTTTTCCAGGTTGACTTACTAACAAAAGCATATTGTTGTGGGGGCCTACTCAATATCGCCTTCTGTCCAACATATGGCCGCACAAACTTCCTCGTCAAATCAGTCTTAAATTGTCGCCATTTACAACCAGCAGACTTTAGGACAAAGTGCTCACAATGTGGTTTCACTTTGAATGTAGACTGGATAAAACACAAGTAAAATGAGAAATTTAAATACGAGAAATTAACAACACATGTAAAAATAGAGAACACAAGTAAAATGTAAAATTTACAAATGCTAGAGCACCTGAAGATCTAGCCAAAGCTTTGATTTTAATTCAGGATCCACATTTGGCCAACTAGTAATATCGATTGGAATCGTAGTCCTGGCCAACATTCCAATATATGACTGCAATCGCGCCCTAGTTTCACCATCAGCAATTCCCCAATCATTGAATGTGACTTTAGTCTTTTTCCCGCGAGCTTTCTTCACAACCACTTTGTACATTGCGCATACACCACGCTTACCTTTAGACTTTGATCTAACAGTGTCGGTTGTAGTAACCGTGGGTTGTTCTGAGTTGGCCTGTTGATGTTCTGATGCTTCAGCTGTCTGTGAGTCATGAGTTTTCGCTTCTTTGACCTCGATCTCCAGCTGTTTAGTGGTAACCTTATCCGAGCCTGCCTTTTTTGTTTTCTTTTGCTTTTTATTCGGTGCCATTTCTCTTGCTTTCCTTCAATCTGTAAAAACTTATCAGTTAATTATCACTGAAAATATGCAAAAATCAGAGAAGCAAAATGAAACAATTTTAATATGCAATCAGTTAATATCATGGAAAATATGCAAAATTATCAGTTAATTATCATTGAAAATATGCAAAAATTAGAGATAAGCAAAATGATAGACACTTGTAATTAAAAATATCATGAACAACTACAAAGTGGAAGCAAATTAAAACTAAATTGCTAGGCACTAAACATATGACTAGGCACCTATGACCTATGATTTTTTCACCCAAATCCCTTCAACATTTTGTCTTTTATTGCTGACACTTGCATCATCATAATCAGTTGGGTCGCATATAGGGATATTAGAACAGAATGGAGGAGGGTTCCAGGAGGTCTCTTCCGGGGCATCTTCATCATACGCATCATGATAGTCTCGATTTGTCGACGATAGCACAATAGACCAATTAGCATCAGCTGGATCCTCAACATAAAAGACTTGGTTGACTTGGTCAACAGAGACATATTTTTCCTTTTTGTGACCTGGTCGATTGAAGTTCACAAGCGTGAAACCAAGATCATCGGACTTGATACCTCTATCACTTGCTGCCCATGTACACAAAAACAAAGGGGCCTTGAATGCGTGGTAATCTAACTCCCATATTTCTTCGATAACCCCATAAAATGTTAAATCAGTCTCTATAGGATTTATATCCTTAGCACTAGAGACTTGGACTGTCCTAGCAACTAGTGACACACCACTGTTTTGAACTACCCTTGCATTATCTCGCTGTTTTGTGTGGTATCGGACCCCGTCAACAACATAACCTTCGTAAGTCAACACTGAAAATGAAGGTTTTCCTGCCAACCATCTTATTGTTTCAGAAACGGCTTCGGAATTCTCCCTCATTTCTGTACTTACCTGCACGTAAAAGTCACAATGCATATAAGTTGACTTCAATTAAAAACATGACTGCTTACAGAAAAAATTAATAAAAAAGGAAAGAATGTAAACTAACTTTTTGTTCAAACCAATCAGCAAATTGTCGATTGTGCTCTCCCAATAGCCACTGTGCACTCTTTTTTTTCCCTTGGTAAATACCTTCCAAATATTTCTTATGCAACCTGACAATTTAATCAGATAAGATTAGACCGCATGAAAAAGAACTTTGAAACTTAAAAATATACTTTTAAAAATGTTACTTACATAACATATGGTTCCACTTCATTGTTGTTGAGGAGAACTGTAAGATGCGCTTCATCTCGTTCTTTTTCTGGTACCGACTTCATTGTCACACCACCTATTGGACCAGAATTGTTGTCTTCATCTTTCCGAAGACCAGCAGTTCTCTACTCTCACTATAGAACTCAGTGCAAAATTCTATTGATTCTTCTTTGAGATAACCTTCAGCTATACAACCTTCCGGATAAAATCGGTTTCTTACATAACTCTTCAATATTTTATTGAATTGTTCAAATGGAAACATCCATCTAAAAAACCGGTCCACATAAACGTAATTCCCTTACTAAATGGACAGTGAGATGTACCATAACATCGAAAAATGATGAAGGGAATATTTTTTCCAACTCACACAGGGTCAAAATCAGATCTGCTTGTAGTTTACTCAATTTTGACACATCCACAACTTTGTTGCACAAAGAGTTGAAAAAAAAACACAATCTTATGATACTAACCCTAACATTTTTTGGAAGCACAGAACGAATAGAAACTGGTAGTAACTGTTGGAGGAGGATATGACAATCATGGGACTTCAGCCCATTCAAATTTAGATCAGTCATTGATACACAATTTCTAATATTTGATGCATGTCCATATGGGAGTTTTATATTGGACAATGATGACAACATAATTTTTTTTTTTCTTTCTTGGATAAATTAAAAGGGGCAGGAGGCAAGTATGTTCTTTTCTCACCTACTTGAGGAGCTAAATCAGCCCTTAATCCCATCTCAACCATATCAAGACGAGAGGCAGTGCTGTCTTTAGTCTTGTATTTCATATTAAGAAGTGTCCCGATTAAATTATCACACACGTTCTTCTCGATGTGCATAACATCTAAACAATGACGAACGTGGTGAAACTTCCAATATTTTAACTCAAAAAAATCGATTTCTTTTTCCATGCAGATTCCACCTTTTTTGACTTCCCCCTTCCCAAAACTGAATTTGAGTTATTGTTGTTGCGCCAACACTTCTTCTCCACTAAGCGGTTCAGGTGCATGACCAAATTCTTGTTCTCCATCAAAAGATGCCCTTTGCCTCCTAAAAGGATGATCATTATCTAAATACCGACGATGACCTTGGTAGCACATTTTCTTACTATGACTTAAATATTTAGCCACAGTTTTATCGCCGCATAATGGACAAGCCTTATAACCCTTATTGATGCAGCCCGACAGATTTGCGTATCCTGGGAAGTCATTTACTGTCCACATCAGAACTGCCTTAAGGTGAAAAAAGATTTTGTATGCGCATCGTACACGTTCGGTTCCCCTTCCTCCCATAATTTTTTTAAATCATCAATCAGTGGCTGTAGATATATGTCAATATTATTACCAGGCTCATGCAGGCCAGAAATTAATGTTGATAACATGATAAACTTCCTCTTCATGCATAACCATGGAGGAAGATTATATATCACTAACATAACTGGCCAACAACTATACCGGTTTTTTAATCCATTACTGTGTGGATTTATACCATCAGCCGCTAATCCTAAGCGTATATTTCTAA
Organism: Kitagawia praeruptora; assembly: GCA_037693485.1. Taxonomy (NCBI): domain Eukaryota; kingdom Viridiplantae; phylum Streptophyta; class Magnoliopsida; order Apiales; family Apiaceae; genus Kitagawia; species Kitagawia praeruptora. Next base: position 26,055,196 of record CM075352.1, on the reverse strand, counting down.
CCTCCCTACCAAACTCAGGCCACCTGTAATCTACATTTCTCCAAGAAGGAGAATCAGATGGATGACGCGTCTTCCCATCTTCAGATCGATTATCTGCATGCCAGCTCATTAATTTAGCTGTAGAAGCAGATTTAAACAATCGTTTAAATCTGGGGATTATCGGAAAATACCACATAACCTTGGCTGGCACATTAACCCTAATTTTTCCATCTTTCCCAACTTTCCAGCGAGAGAGACCACATTTGGGACACTCAGAAGAAGACTCAAGAATTGGACCCCTGTATAATACGCAGTCATTTGGACAAGCGTGGAATTTAACATACTCGAGTCCTAAATCAGTTAAGGTTTTCTTTGCTTCATACATATTAGCAGGAAGCACATTATCTTTTGGAAGAAAATAGCCAATAGATCCAAGCAGATCAGTGAAGGCCTTATCACTAACTCCAAACCTAGCCTTCCAATTATGTAGTGTTAACACTGACTCAAGTTTAGTGCACTCACTTCCCTCGAACAGAGGTTGTTCCGCATCGGCAACAAATCTCTTAAACTCATCTGATTCATTATCGAAATCTTCCTTATTATAGGCTGCTTCACATACGTTAAATGTTTCTGAATTTAGTGTGGGCTTCGAGGGAGGACAAGTACTACCAACTGATGACTTAGTACTTTTAACAACCTCTTCTCCATGCCAAATCCATTCATAATACCCTAAACTAAAACCCGCTTCATATAGATGACCTCTGATTATTTTGATAGAATATTTCTTGAAGTTAACGCAGCGTGCACATGGGCAAGGGATTTTCTTTGGGTTTTTAGCATTATCCTCAGCAAATATCAAAAAGTTTTCGACTCCAATTTCATATTGCAATGAATCCCTATCCGCTTTTATCCAAGACTTATCCATTTAATTTCCAACGACCTGGTATGTCAGTGAAGTTTTTAGTATAATTATAGCTAGTGATTACTTATTATGTATTCTGATCTATAATAGTTTTATTGTAGCCTTATCCATATAATAAAAATCCAATAGTTTATATTAATCAAAATGGACGTATGACATATAATATCTAGCAATAATCACAAATAGGACATGATAGACATAAGAAAAAGAAAAGGAACACAAATCTTTAATCTAAATTAATAATAACAGGCAACATGTAATTAACGTTTAACTAAAGGCATGCAATTTCTATAATTCAAATTTGTACATGGCAAATAGAGAAAGTACAGCTACCATATACTATTTGAGTTCTAATAAAGAACGGAGCACTGGAATAAGCAATCATGACAATCAAATACACAAAGCAGAAAAAGTCGCTATATAAACAAGAAAGGGAGCGGGAGTACCTCTTAATTAGTAGAAGCACTAGGTCAACACCGTGAACAACAGCTAGGAACTATCCTTTCTTCTTCGCAAACCAAAAAATATCCCTGAATATCAGCCAAACAATAAAAACTCAAACGACAATATTTAAGGTTTTCGTAAAATTCGAAAACTAAAACATAAACCTCCATCCAGCAATAAAATAATTAACAAGGTATGAAACTAAAATACATCCAACTCATATAATTTGAAATTGACCAATAGAAAATCACAACAACTTTCACTTTCTCTTGGTCGATTATGTCGGAAAAACAGTAGTACTCAAACAATAGCACTGTTAGATGACATGCCAAAAATCCAACAAAATAATAAACAAATAATAACATGCATCCAATTAAATAACATACAAATAATCATATGATATAACACATATCAGAAATTCAAATAAGAAATTCAAAAATTAAAATTACCTAACGAACAGCCACAACCAAGTGAATGAGGTCCTGTAAAAAGAATGCATTCAAAACAATTAGGGTAGTACATCCAAGTAAATAAAAACACACAATTAAGAAATTAGGGTTTTGATTTAAAAAGCCCTAAATTAAGAAATTAGGGTTTTGACTTGAAAAAACCCTCAAATTGAAGCTCTCAATAGATCGAGAAGACCCTAGAAATACCAGAGGAGACCTTATTCGTGTAGAGTATTACCGATTCTTACCAATTTCAACACGAGCAGTGGTACCGAAGGTGAGTGGCCTGTGAGTAGAGTAGAGAGCAGTGGTGAGTAGAGTAGTGAGTGGTACCGGAGGTGAGTTTATGGTGGTGAATGGTACCGAGGTGAGTTTGTGGTGGTGAGTTTCAGTCGAGAGAGTGAGTCAAGAGAGTGAGAGAGAGTCGAGAGAGTCGAGAGAGAGTCGAGAGAGAGAGAGTGTGTTTGTCTGAATATTTTTGTTAAATTAGATTTTGTTTTGTTAATTTGTCTGAGAGGCTCAATAATTGTACTGTATGGGCTTGGGCGGGGATAATATTTGGTTAGGGGGGGGGGGAATTTTGATTTTTGGGGGTGAAAATTTCACTAAGGGGGAAAACATAATGGGCCGCGCGTTTTTTAATTTTTTAAAGAGTGACTTTAGACATCAGTTTTAAAAAGAGTGATGTCTATGAATAACAAAGACATCAGTTTAATTCGGGATGATGTTATTACATCTTTTAACATCAGCGGCATTTACGACCGATGTCTAAAGTGTGATGTCTATTTACTGTTTTCTTGTAGTGTTGATGGGAGCATATCATCTGTCTCGGTGGAACTGGACCCAGTCAGCAAAAAGGTACGAAAGTATGATCTTAAGGACTGTGGAACTACATGTATAACTGTAGAACCAGACTTCACTATGGAGATAGTCTCAAATGTGGTAGGCATGCGTGATCTCTCATGCAATAAGGTAAAGGTAAGGAGAATAATTGATTTCTTCGTTTTGGAAAGGATGATCACTCTCATGGAAACAAACCAAGATGTTTCCAGCAGTATCTTAGAGCATGTCAAAGAATACTATGCTCAAAGATATGCTGAATTCTATGAGAAGTATGGTGACTAGAGAGCACATGATGATGCAGACCTTGAAGTTAGTTCTGATGGGGAACCAATGCCTAATGTGGACCTTGTAGCAGCACATCGTCCTTTTACAAAGGATGGCATGGCTGAATATGAAGCAGAACAAGTTTATCAGGCTGCTAAAGCTAAATCATCCCAATCCACCAAACCTACCAAACCTGCCACATCTGCCAAACAAAGTGCTGAAGACCTAGAAGCTCAACTGAAGGAAAGTTACAAGAAACTCAACAAGCTATTCAGTGAGGAAGCAGGTTATCAGCCCTATGTACTGGATAATCCTCTGAGAATCAAGAATGACAAGCAAAAAATCTATGTTGATAGTTTTCACAAGCTGAGGACCAGTATACTGAAGGATCTCTACTAGAAAGTTGTTGGATCTGTTCATAAGCTCGAAATGCTAGTTGCTTGGGAACTAGAGGTTATATTTGATCAAAGGAGAGATAAAGATCCAAAGCTAGACAGAAAGAGAAGAGAATCCTTAAATGTGTTTCTCGGAAGGAGGTTCAAATTCATCCAAGGAATTCTGAAGTTCAGAACATACACGTATGATTTTGAAACTTGGTTTGATGTAAAAGATGCTGAAGTATTTACTTCTCGAGTGATACAAGGGTACATTGAAGACATTGAAGATGATGCCAGATCACCAGAAAAAAAAGCTTTAGTTGAAGACCTCAGAAAAGCAAGAAATGAAGCTCTCAGAAGATAGGGAAAAATCTGAACAATTGGAGAATGCCAAAATCAAGCTAAGTTAAACTCTGATTTGCTCATTCAATAGGAGCAATTGATTTGCAGTAAATTCATAAGCTTCATGTTCTAGATTTTTCTTTAACATTTATCAGTTATAGTATTTCAGCTATTCTGATCTATGTTAGTTAAGTTGTCAGCGCGTTTTGATTGTAAATTTGTTGTTATTGTCCATAAAAACAAATTGGGGGGAGATTGTTGGGATTTATGGGTGATAGCATAGAGACAACTTAACTATATTTCCCTGTACTTAGTTTTTACTAAGTTGAACATACTGTCACAGCTAGAGTATGTCTTCGTATTCGAATAATTGCTGTCATGTAATAAATATATGATTTGGGAGAAGTTCATATGTTTGTTCAAGCCTCAAGGAATGTGTTTGCACTAAAACACGCAAGCGTACGTGATCACAAGTAATATATGAATAAGTCAAGTTCGTTCCCACAGAGATCTGGTTTTTAATTCAATTTAGTACTTATGCAACAATGTATGGTTATTCTTCACTGCTAAGACAATTAATAAGAATTGGGTTTGATTATCTAAGATTAACTAAGAACAAATTAACAAAACTAATAATTACTTAACTAATTAAAATCGAATTAATTATGCAAGAGAAACATGGAATCCTAACTTCATTAAATACTTCGCTTAGAGTTGATGCCTTTAATCAATGCATGTGATGGTTATGATATCTGATCGGATAACACGAAACAAGTATACGCTACCTCTCAGTATACGAATACCAAACGAAACATACATCCACAAAAGAGATAGAAGATGAATAGACACCAATTATGCTTAGACCCTATATCTCTATAGAATTTGAAAACATAACGGTTGAAGAACAAGTTGTCTATCAAGATCACATAGGGCAGCATAATATCTCTATTTACGCCACAAATCATGATGTTAAAACATCAACCTATCCTATGCTAGCATGGCAAGTTCTAAATCTCAAGATCCACTCTCGCTTCACAAGAGATTAACAAATTAGATGTTCATGACGCATCTATCAATAAGCATAACCATACAAAGATATCAAATATACATCACACACAGATCTTTAAAGCAATCAAGATACTAAAACTCCATAAATAAATCCGTTAGAATTCCATGACAACGATTAGTTCATAATCGAACCGCTCGTCATCATGGGATCTAATGAAACCATGATAGAAGACAAGATATGAAAGAAAGTAATAATATTAATAAAACAAAGAGTTGAGAAAAAAAAATCTATGATACAAAAGATGAAGTAGATCTAGATCCGTTGCTTGTCACGAGCGTTGAATCTTGCTCTCCTTTTCTCCCTTGCAATTCTAAGCTATATTATGTACAAGATATGTAATGTTATCTAATTGTGTTAATGATACAATTTACAAGGGTTAGATGTGTTTATATAGGCTCTAGACATCTTGCCCAGCAAGAAATACCAAATCAGAATTATAATAGAAGTACGTTTCCTAAACTGATTTTGTTTTAAAGGAAAATTCGCAGCTGTCTTTTCTTCAGTAATTCCGGAACGTTCCAGATGTAATTGGACTTCTGGACCACTTTAGAATGATAGAGAATCTCGTTATCTTCGCGTGGACAGTAAGATCGTCCAAAACGGACTTCTAGAACTCAAGATATGGCCAAAATCGTAAAAAGGGCAAAAGCTGGAAATTTCCCGCACAAAAATGCAACAAAATCGTATAAAGAACACATTTATTCTATAACTAAATTCAACAAAAATGCAAGACACAATTTTTGTTCAGCAACTGAAATGGTGATATAGATGGTTGACTGAGCAACTCCAAACATAAATCTAGGTGGATAAATACAGGGATTTTAATTTAAAATTAAAGCTTCAACCCTACCCCTCATTCCCTTTATTTTTTTAGGGGAGAAAAAATATAACCCCTTATTTGAGGGATCAAAATTAGATCCCCTATATCCTCCACCTTACTGGTTAATTTATAAGAATGTTTAAAATTTAAATTTCAAAAAACTACATTAAAAATTATTTTTAAAATATAGGATATGAATATAGGATATATGATTGCAGTGAAACATAATTTTCATTACCAATATTTTTAATAATCCCTATTTTTTGGATTAAGGAAATGGAAGAGCATTGGAGTTGCTGAAGGGAAAAAATAGTCAAAACGGACTGTTCATGAACTTACGAACATGTCCACAGTCCACATGTACTTTTATGATCTATCCTCTTTCGAGTTTCGAGCCCAGGTCCGCCCGGAAACGTGTAGGCGTTCGTAGGCCCCAAGATTATGCTGATCCAATTTATGAAAACTAGCTTTAAACTCGTGCGATGCACGAATTGCTTTTATCATTGTTTTTTGTTTGCTTTTATGTGAACTTATAATAATAATTATTAAAGTTTTTTTTGTTAGATTTCATTTTTTTCTCAATTATAGAATTTAATGTTTTTGTTAAGTTATTAATTAATTTTAGGGATTTTATTGGAATGTTATTTTTAGTTAATAAATATGTCTTTTTTTGTTTGGGTGTTTTCGTTGATTTTTTGTATTTGTTTTCATGTAATACAGAATCTATAATATTTGCAAATTAAATATTTGGTTTTTTTTGTGTTCCCTGTTTTTAGTATGATTTTTAGAATTTTGTTTTATATAAAATTTTTAAGTATTTCTCATATTTATTTTTTGAAATATTTTTTTCTTAAAAATTGTTTATTTGTTTAATGTAAATTACTTTTACAATTTAGGATATTTTTATTTTGACTATTTCATATATTTTTTGTTTTTTATTATTAGGTTAGATGTGATATAGTTGAAACATGTTAGTATCGTACTTGTGTAATTAATTTTTTAAATCTTTTTTCCATGTATTTTTATATTGGTTTAGATTTCTTTATGTGTGCTATATTGGAGTAATTTGTGATGTTCAATTTTGTTTTAAATTAGAGTTTGTTCTGTAGAATATATTTTGTTAAGGTTTGGTGTCATTTCCAATCATTTTATGTTTCTTTACATTTTAATGTTTTTTTCAATATTTTCTTTATAGAATTTTTGTTGATTGTGTTGTTAATTGTTATTTGTTTTTTAAATTTTTTGTTTTAATAATTTTCTTTCAAATTATATATATTTGAACATTTAGCCTAACATATATTTTAATATTTCATATTATTTTGGATTTTTTTTTCTATTTTATTAGATTATGTATAATATAATTGAAACCTGTTGGAACTTATTGGTATAACTATTTTATTTTTTTATTAAATAATTTAACAAATGTATGGTTACTAAGAAATCTTTAGAACTTTTTGTTATAAGTGTTATATATATTTTGTTAAATTTTGGCGTTGTTTGTTTATATGTTTGTTTACTTTGTTTATTATTTTTGTTTGTTTGTTTAATTTCTTTACTTTTTTTATTTTTGAAAATGATATGTTATTTGTTGATAGTGTTGTAGGGTTTGTACCGTAACAACATTTTCTCTCCGTGTGTTTTTCTTACGTATCTTGAATTTAATATAATTGCCATGACGACCAAACCACACCATCAAAACCTCCTTACGCTAATTATATATTGGATATAATTTGTTGTGAATATTATCTTAGAAATGTGCGGAGTAATGCTACATAATTCCAAAAATATTTTTCAATATCATATGATATTTGGAGGAGCAATTAGCCAAAAAAACCAACCAACTTTACATTTTTTGTCATTTAATCAATCAACTATTTTTTTCACAAAAAACCCCAACAAACTTTGATAAATTGCAAAAATGTGTCCTAAATTTAACTATGGTTGATTATTATTATCAAATGTTTAATTTTTAATATAAAAATATTTTTTTTACATACTTGCAAACCATTTTGGTGTATAGTCAGATAATTAATTTCATTATAAAACTTCTATTTGCCTTCCCCCCCAAAATTGATCATATTTGTTTTTTTTCTCCTAAAATTGATTAACGATATGAATCCGGACAAATTTCATTTTATATTAGTTATTAACAATATTATAATAAAATCATGAAATTCCACGCAACTATTAATTTTTAAAAAATTACCGGACAAACTTTGCAAAGGCATGCATGCCTTTGTCCTTTATGTTATCTTTGTCCATATTACATACCTATTTTTCAAATTTATTGAATTCAGAAAATATTTTAATTATTATAAATCAGATCACTCTTTTTTTTTTGTAATAAAAATAGGGAAGGGTACAAATAATTAAAATATAAATTTTAAAAATATGAAAATACATAAAGTAACAATGCAATTGAAAGATTTGTAATTAAAATTATTATTATTATATTTTATTTTAATCTAGTTTAATATTTCATAAATATAAATATATTTTGGTTTATAAAAAAAAGATAATAAACTAAAATGAAGTAATAATTTGAATGAATTTTTTTATTAATAATTTATTGATTATTTAATAAAGATGTGGTTGAACAATAGTTAATACACATCAACAATGATTAACTACAGTTAATTTATTTTCAAAGTTTAATAAAGTTTGTTGGGTTTTTATGAGAAAAAATAAGTTCATTGGTTAAATTGCAAAAAAATAAAAAGTTGGTTGAGTTTTTTGACTAATAACTCTATTGGGAGTGTTTGAGAAACTTATTTCCAGAATAAAATAATTTTTATTAACTTTTTTCTAAAAAAGTTAACTTGTTTTTGTAACTTATAGAATCTCAAAAATATACCCCCTCCTTCTCTTTTTCTTTTCTCGTTTGCTGAATTTCACGGATTTTAAGATAGCAGGGAGTGAATATTATTTTTTTATAGAGTAGTGGATATTGAATATTATTTTTAAGGAGTAGTGTGTATTGAATATTGTTTTTTTGGAGTAGTGGGTATTGAATATTATTTTTAAGGAGTAGTGGGTGGAATAATGGGTATTGAATACGGAGTATTATTTTTAAGAAGTAGTGGGTATTGAATATTATTTGTAATGATTAGTGGGTGGAGTAGTGTGTATTGAATATTGTTTTTAAAGAGTAGTGGGTAGAGTAGTGAATATTGAATATTATTTTTTATGGACAAAAATAGTAAGAGGAAAAATATTTTGAATATCCTTAAAAGGAAAGTAGGAAAAGAAATATGGGACAGAGGGAGTATTAAATACTTATATAAATTTTTTTTATCAAAATATGAAATTTTTACCCGAATGACTTATTTTAAGTTGGTGTCAAACAGACTCATTATTTTATTCGTTAGATTCATATTAGTGTATATAAAATTCATTTCATTTATAAAAAAATCAATTATAATGCCATGTCAGTATTCAATACTCCCTCTATCTTTAAAAACTTTTCCCATTTCTCTTGGACACATTTGCCAACGCACACTTTTAATCGGGGTGTTGGCCCTCAATATCACAATATGAAAGTAAATGGCCCCAAATATCACAACATGAAAAGTTGGCCCCAAATATTACTCTAAAACACAAAAGCGTCTAGCATTTTCAATTTTTCTTCAAAAACGCTACTTCGTGTAGCGTTTCCTTTTTTTTTAAAATCAAAAACGCTAATGCGTTTAGCGTTTTGTGGGAAGGATTTTTTTTTTTGTTAACGTCAGATAATAGTGTGTTTTGGGTTTGAAAACGCTGGATAAGATTGTGTCTTGTGAGGTAACGCCACTTCATGTGGCGTTGTTTGTTTTTTATTATTTTTTTATTTTTTTCCTAAATATATACGGTTCGTTCTGAATATTTCTAAAACCCAAAATGCAAATGTTAAACCCCAAAAGTTAATTATTGAACCCCTAAATTTTTTTTAAAAAATATTTTTTAATTTAAAAATGTAAATTAAGAAATTAAATCCGGTGGCCTGATTTTTAAACGCTTACGCGTTTAAAAATCAGGATAAGTTAGGGTTTAGGGTTGTAAACAACCCTAAACCCCAAACCCTAAGTTCGTATACGGTTTATTCGTCGTTCTAAATATTTCTAAAACCCAAAATGGAAATGTTGAACCCCAAAAGTAAATTGTTGAACCCCTAAATTTAATTAAAATTGTTTTTTTCTGAATTTAAAATTTTTAGTTAAAAAATTGAATCTGGCGGCCTGATTTTTAAACGCGTTAGGGTTTAGGGTTGTAAGTTCGTATACGGGTTATTCATCATTCCGAATATTTCTAAAACCCAAAATGGAAACATTGATCCCCAAAAGTTAATTGTTGAACCCCTGAAAGAATTAAAAAAAACACCCCAAAACACCACATTAAGTGGCGTTTCCCCCCAACACACCACATAAAGTGGCGTTAACAACCACCCAACGCTAATCTATGTAGCATTTATATTTAAAAAAAAAATGATTCCCCAAAACGCAAGACGCAATAGCATTTTTAGGGAAAAAAAATCCCCAGAAACGCTACATGAAAGTGTGTTTTGGAGTGATATTTGGGACCAATATTTTGAGTTTTGATATTTGAGGCCATTTACTTCAAAATTGTGATATTGGGGGCCTTTTTTCTTTTAATCGTTAATATCTTTAATTTTGTATTAGTTTTAAATATAAAAACTTCACAGTATTAAATTGCTCATAAATACGAATCCAACAAGATCACTAATGACTATATTTGGTCTTATAAATTAGACGTAAATTAGTAATTTGTCTCATGTTACGAACAGTCCCGACATATCAAACGAGAGAAGCATTATGAGATGGAGGGAGTAATAATTTTGAGAATTCCATCATTTTTCGTCTTTTTTCAATTGACTTTAAAATGAGCTTCGATTCACGAGAAATTTAATAATAAGAAAAAATGGTTTTTTTTTTGAAACTAAGGGGTCATTTGTTAAATCTGAATAAAAATTTCCTAATCATTAAAATTCTGAACGAATGATTAATCTGAACGTTGAACAGGTGATATTGTTTGTTAATTTAATTTTAAATTTTTCTGAATAACAAAATTAACAACTTTTAAATATAATGATATTTAATTAATTAACTTCATAGTTTTATTGTACCATTTAGTTTGTGTACATTAAAATTTTTTAATGATACTAAAATAAGTGATACTAGCTTAAAACCCGTGCGATGCACGGATTTTTTTTAATATTATATGAATTTTTTACATTAATTTAAAATAACTTTTTAAAAACATAAATTTTGGAGGCTTAAATTTTTATATGAGATGATTTGATATAATTATATAAATGTTATCCGTGATATTTCTAGAAAATGAGGGATTTCAGTTAGAAAATATAGAAAAGATGATATGTTTAGTTGAAAAAGGTAATCGGCTAATTGTTAGTAATTATAAAATTATTATTTTATTTTATTAAATAGAATGCTTGTGATATGATTGGAAAAAGAGAAGATTTAGTTAGAAAAAATTAAAAAGGTAACATGTTCTAGGTGAAAAAAGTAATTGATTAGTTTATAGTAATTATAATTTAATTATGTTATTTTACTAAATAAAATTGCTCACAATGTTTTCAGAAAATTGATTAATTAAATTAAAATTTTAACTTTCAATAAAAATAATCAAATGATTGTTGTGTACTTTATTATTAAAGTGGAGAAATGTGATTGATGAATTCAAGAATGGTTCAGCCAAATTTTTTACATCTACCCATCCAGGACTTGTCCGGAAGAAAAGAAAGCGTCCAAGTGGTTGATTTTTCTAATCAAACAAGCTGAATAAGGAAATTTGACTCGTCAGTTCAACAGGAATCATTCACCCATAAACAAATGGGCCCTAAAAAAAGGGTTATGTGTGGAGTACATTGATTCTGACCCACGGCAATTTGGCAGCCACCAATATGGGATCACAATTAGTATCTGCTTTATCTGTTTACGGCTCATAGCCTCATATCAATTTTTCCCAAATGGGCTGAGCCTCACAATCTTAATATTCTCGCTCCACTTTCTGTGGTCCATCTACCCTCTCTTCCACATTTCCTTTTTCTTTAACTTTCTTAAAACACTCCCTTTTTTTTTTTTGAAATAAAAACACTCCTTTTTAAAAGAATATTCTTTTCTTCGTTCGGTAATTTACTACTCCTACAATATAGAGTATTATTTATAGACCAATTACCAATACTGTACTAATTTATATAAATTAAATCATAAACTTTAAAAATGACATATTTGGTTTCCCTCGTTTAACTTTCACTAGACAACTAAAATACTTTTAATTAATAAAAAAAAAACTAAATTTATTTAACATCTGCTACTCCCTCCGTCCCTTTCATTATGGCTACATTTCCTATTTTGCGTGTCCTAAAATTGTGTCCACATTTGATAAATATGGTAAATTAAGTGCTAATTATATTAATTTAATTGAAAAATAATATAATTTGTTGGTAACTATTATTTTATTTAATATGATTAAATAAAAGATGAAAATCTGATTGGTGACAAAATGAGTGGAACGGGCAGTAAAACATACACCCATTAATTAAATCAAATCAAATCAAATCTTCTAAATTAAGGAACATCAAATAAAAAATACAACTTCGCTATCATCAGTTCTAAAATAAGAAAAAACAACAAAGCATTTGCCAATTTTGAGCTGCTTTTTAAACCACATATACATTTTAGGTAGCTGGCACGAAAATCAAACACGCCATTTAAAAAATAAAAATAGGAAATTTCTAAGAAAAAGGGCAAAGTAGTACTAATAAAATGCCCTAAATAAGGGCATAATATTACACAATTTACACCTAAAGGCTACCTAAAAATATTCGTGTCCTATATATACACACAATTGCCTCGCTTACGTCTCTCACAAAAACAATTAGACGCAATTCTATCATCTGCATCCCCAATTTTCTAGGGTTTCAATTTCTTCTGCGATTTTTATATCGTAAGTGCAATTTATTTGTTTTAAAATCATATAATTTCGATTACATTCAATTGTTCAGATGCTTTGTGTTTGTTTGATTATTGATTTTGATTTTGTTTGTTTTTTTTGTGATTTAGATCAATTGTACGGGGTTTATAGAGGCAGATCGTGATTATACAACCGCAGATCTCGACGAATTTTAAATCAATATTTGTAAGTATTATTTTATTTGTTCTTTTTTATGAATTTTGATATGTTTTGGTGTTTAGATCTTTTGATATGATTTCTTTTTCTGTGAATTTGTGTTAATTCAATTGTTGCCTCTTTTTAAGTTTTAGAATTGTATTGATTTAATAGCTTGTTTTTTGAAGTTGATTTTGAACGGTTTGATTGTGTTATGTGTTTTTCTATGTTTCATTTTGATTTCTGGAGGTTTGGATAGCTAATGTTGGTGTTGGAAATCTACCTAATAAGGATGAATTACGGGATTATTGTTGGATGGTTAATTATGCATAGGGGTGTAATTCGAGTCGAGCCGGGCGAGTTCGAGCCGAGTTTTAAATCGAGTCGAGTTTTTTCTGACGAGTCGAGCCGAGCTCGTTTATTAAACGAGCCGGAAATCCCCGCCGAACTCGGCTCGTTTATAATACGAGTCGAGTCGAGCTTTTCGCGAGCCCGACACGAGCCGAGTCGGGTAATGTTAAACGAGTCGAGTCGAGTTTTTCGCGAGCCTAATGTTAAATTTTCTTTTTTTTTTTAAATTCTGAAAATTACTTATTTTGTTTAAAAAAATTAAAAATTACTTATTAATTATATTAACATCATTACACATAATAAAAAAAATTAAACAAACAAGATGTTATAAATTATTTGATTTACAAATTATCAAAAAAAAATATCTAATTTTCATTTATTTAACCAAATATAACAAGAATAGTAGTGATCTACTAAGATTTCCAAACAAATTAATTTTTTATTTTTTGAAAGTTTGGGAATATCATTTAATTAGATATATCTTGACATCCGTACGGTTGGATCGTCGAGAAATATTTTTTGAAAAATAGAAACAATAATGTGCAACGAAGCACTAGTTATGAGTATAATACAATATAGTAGTGTTTTATTAAGATCTCCAACCAAATTAATATTTTATTTTTTGAAAATTTGGGAATATCATTAAATTAGATATATATTGACATCCGTACGGTTGGATCGTCGAGAAATATTTTTAAAAAAATATTTTGAATTTTTTTGAAAAGTAGTGTTTTTTTTAACGAGTTCGAGCTCGAGCTCGAGCCGAGCCGAGTTTTCATTATCGAGTCGGGTTGTATTCGAGCTCGGCACATACTCGGCTCGACTCGTTAAGCTAAACGAGTACGAAGTGTTGTTCGAGCTCGACTCGTATTCGAGTACGAGCCGAATCGAGCCTGTATAAACGAGCTCGAGCTCGAGCTGCTCGCGAGCAGCTCGACTCGGATTACAGCCTTATGTGACTGTGTTTGTTTTTTTTTAACATAATGGACTGTATTATTTTGATTCATGGCAAAATCTAAAAAGAGGTACGAATAGTGGCCTCATAATTTTTATAACTATTTACAATTTTAACAATCGGTACAAAAATTAAAAAGTACTACAAGTATTCGATGATCGATACTCGATAATAATTTTGAATCCGTTTCCCGTATTCGTAAATTTAGGGCAATTCACTAACCTATGAAGCTGTTAACTTGAAGTCTTTGATAGGAGATGACTTGTAAATCCAACTCCCAAATGCCAAGAACATGTCCCAGACTCCCAGCTCCCAGGTGGCTTTTACTTTTCATTTAGAAAACGGGGGAACATAATTCATGACTCTGACTAAAAGGGAAACAACATTTGTAATGTACACAAAGAATATGCGCTCTAAACCTTGAACTTCTAGTAGCATTCCTCCTGTGGTGTTACATAAACAAAAGAAGATTAAAAGAACAAAATATCAAAACAACCGTAGAAGCTTTAAAGCTGGTTTACTTTCACTGGTCACTGAAGTGTTATGATGCCGATGCATTGTCTTTCCATTCTACACTATCGTAATTAAATAATTGTGCAAAAGAAGAAATTAATTGCTCCTCAATTACTTCTTCAGTAGGAAGCTCAGTGTTTGCTTCTCTACTCAGAGATGTGACTTCTTTATCTGCAATTCCACAAGGCACAATATGTTTAAAATAGTTTAGATCAGGATTTATGTTGAATGCCAAACCATGAGAGGTGATTCCAGAGGAAATTCTAACACCAATTGCTCCAATTTTCTTCTCGCCAACCCAAACCCCAGTCTCACATTTTCGTCCTGGACGAGCCTGAACACCATACATGGAAGCCAAATTGATCATGGTTAACTCAAGTTTCTCCACATAGTTTCTAGCACCAAGTCCAATATCCCGCAAAGAAATAATGGGATACAAGATGGCTTGGCTAGGGCCGTGATAGGTAATATCCCCTCCCCTTTGTGTGTAGTGAAGTTCGGCACCTATAGTTTTTAATTCATCCTCAGAAACTAGTAAGTTGTGATCAGTCCTCCGTTTACCAAGGGTATATGTAGGTGGGTGCTGTAAGGACAACAAAGTATCAGAGATCTTATAGGCCTTTCTGTCAGATGCCAGCTTCTCCTGCAGTTTAAGTGCATTTAAGTAGTTCATGGTGCCCATTCTCCAAACCTCAAGTTTCCGTGGAATTCTCATCCCCTGCAAATCACATAATCCACTATGGTATTTAGCACTTAGCAGAGCTAGTGTTAGTAATTAGTTTATTAGTCACCACTCACCAATAGTCCAGAAGCGAGTCAACTTACAAAGATTTCTACAATCAGTAAAGTAGAGTCAATTACAAATATGAACTCCAGGAAAGGTATTTATTTTTAATTGGAGACAAACACACCTTCCATCTATCTTTAATTCCCCTGTAATTGTCCCCATTGTTCTTCTCTAACTACTCCATCCCAATAGTTAACTACATAGGTGTGTACTCAATAAGAAAATGCAATCAATATTCCCTTCTCACCATAAAACACTACAAGTAAGTGTGCAAGTTTCTTGTCATAGATATCGAAATGGCAACCCATATTTCCATCCCATGTATACGTATCACATAAGTAAACAAATGTATGGTGCTTGTAATGTCATTTGTAATTAGCTAACTACACACAAGACAAAAAAGATAGTAACATGTGAATTAGCTACCACCTGATTCAAAAATAGACTCCAATTCACCAAACAATAAAGAGTATAGACCATATGGACTCCACAAGGACGTCGTGACAACCATGCAGATTAGTTAGATTGTATGATCCCTCAAATCAGTTAAATGGTATAATCCCTCAAGTCAGTTACAGATATGTAAATCTGGACGTGTCCACAGAATTTTTATAAGTTCATGAATTAAAAAAGTTATTTGCAAATCATAAATCAGGTAGTGTGAATAAATCAACATTTCTCCCACCAAATCAGAACTCGGAACTCAATCTCAACCAAACACAACCCAAACACTCCAAAATTAAATATCCAAACATGAAATTAACAACTGAGAACCCTAAAAATACCTTCAATTTTAAATGCCAGTGAGATGAATTGCAGTGACTCTAAATGTATGTACAGAGTAAACCAGGCCACTTTACACCTCTAAGATGTCGTTCATTAGAGTTGATCTTGATGCTGGTGAAGAGAAAAATAATTTTTGAGGAGAACAATACAATAAAATAGCCTAAACCAGACATAACAGGTGCAAAAGGTTGAATAAAAGTTGACGTAGATCACCAATTACAATACGCCAAAAAGAATTCATCCAATCAAAATCTCCAAATTTCACAGCTGAAGAAAAAACCCTCAGCAACAAATTCGATCCAAATTCAGGAAAAAGACATTATCTAATTCATGAGTTTATGTATATTATATTTAAGCAGAAAAAGAAGTTGAACACAATCCAGTTTTAATGTGCAATTATATGAATGTGCATACTGCAACTGGAATCATTCACATGAAAATCAAACACTATAACAGAAAATAAAAGCTGCACACCGTCACAACAAATCTGAACAGAAAGAACAGGAAGGCACCACTAGAAAATTGAGCATACACACACACAAATTTATATCAAAAATCCAATATATACAACACTAGCATGATAGCATTCCTTCAATTACGATTCATGACTACTCTACTACATTACAGTTTGCCATAAAAATTTAACACAAATCAGAACCTAAAATTCAACTCGCATTTGTACAGACTCCGAGTAATAAGGTAACAGCTCGCTGAATAATTTAAAAACAAATCAATGTAAAATTTTCGAATCAATTTGAAATACCTTTGAATTGTATGTATCAACTCGAACAAATCTAATCCGAAATTAAACTACTGCAGAGATGTTCGATTCCAGTAAACTGTAATCGATTGTATATATCTATTCAAGTAGTAGAGAGCTCGATTGTGTGTATATTTGTATCCATCGATTGCAGTAGTAGAGCAGCGGAAGCCGGAAGTGAGAGTTATTCAATTTTATTGAATAAAATTATCTATCTATTTTCTCTATAAAACCCGTGACCTGAAGGTTCACGGATTGGGCTATTCTCTCAATAATAGTCTCAACTGCAGACTAAAATGTTACCTATAGAAGCAAGCAACATATGCAGATTTCTACATTAACTAACATAGTCTTAATTATTTAATAATACATTATCCTACCACATGTGCTCTCCTGATTTCCATTATGAGCAAGAAACCGTGTTTAATTGGGGAGGAATATAATGTGAAGATGAGAAGGGGGGACAAGTACCATGTTTGCACATAAAGTGTCCCAAGATAAAATTTACATGGTACTACCAAATAAAAATGTCAAATTTGGTCACAATTCTTGTTATCATCAACACAGGCAATTTTCAAGGTGGGAAAAGCAACTCTGGGTAGAGCAACATACCAAAACCAAGCACCAAAAAGAAAAAGAAGTAAATTTATCAAAAAGAATACATAACTGCACACCTGAGAGTAAGTTCATATTTAGCATATCACAACATATTATGCTATGCTCCAAAAAAAGCTACGATGATCCTCGTACTTAACACACATAATAAAACCTAATACATAATTAGGATTAAAATGATGGTTCCACTGAAATAGAGGATCAGAAATATGAAATTAACTTCCAGTGATGGTTTTGGTGCTAAAATTGTATTGCTGATCGAAACTAAGTATCAAATTAAGTATTAAAATTTTTCTCCATTATTAAACATTTTAATTAATTTTTTAATAAGAAAGATTATGCATTCTTGTCAAAAGAAAAGATTATCTGTTAATTAAGATTATCCGTTATAATGGATCTTATATTCACAAACTTATTAATAGTACCTTAACCCAGCTACAAAGAGGCCTCTAAAATACCACTCATAACAATTCATCTTTCTATTGTCCAAATGCATAACCACATAGATTACTAAAAAATGTAGATTGCTAAGCATCACATAACCATGTGAAATGAATGCTCCAAGGAACAATATTCAAGAAAGATCTCTCGAATAAACAGTGCTTATGAAAGAAGATAAGACAACATATGATGATTACAGAAGTCCAATTGAACACAAGTTATTTAAAAATTAAATTGCATACAACTTGTAAATTCTTAGTACATAACTTAATTAAATTGAAACTATTAAATTTGTGTTACAAGTTTTCATTCGGGAAAATGATAATGAAATGAAAGAACATTAAAGATTGAGATCGCAAATAAGCCTATAGCATAAATACTGATACATCCAATTTCTCTATAGGAGAACACAGCAAAACAAATCCATGTAGTGATACCTATATAATTACCTATATATGTAACCAAAAAGTAGGTGATATACACATGTTCATGAAATTTATATGAATTAAAAAATTAAAGTGTAGCAGAATTACCAGTGTAATCAGAAATATGAAGATTGACTCTAAAAGGCAAGACGGAGACCTCAGTCAGGGAATTAAGTGAATCGGTGGTGTAGTTCTTCACCGTATGCGATTGCGGTGTGTATCGGTGTCGCAAATATGTAACGGGTATGGCACAATTTGTAATTTTAGCATTAATAGGGGTATATTGGTAATTTTACCGGTATTATATTTGCTATTATCTTATTATTATTATAGAGAAAAAAAACACAAACGAAACGTACTCGTATATCCCGTGTAACACAGGATCTGAGGGGGTAAGATAGTACGCAGTCTTGTCCCTACGCATGCGTAGAGAGACTATTATTGAGAGAATAGCCCAATCCGTGAACCTTCAGGTCACGGGTTTTATAGAGAAAATAGATAGATAATTTTATTCAATAAAATTGAATAACTCTCACTTCCGGCTTCCGCTGCTCTACTACTGCAATCGATGGATACAAATATACACACAATCGAGCTCTCTACTACTTGAATAGATATATACAATCGATTACAGTTTACTGGAATCGAACATCTCTGCAGTAGTTTAATTTCGGATTAGATTTGTTCGAGTTGATACATACAATTCAAAGGTATTTCAAATTGATTCGAAAATTTTACATTGATTTGTTTTTAAATTATTCAGCGAGCTGTTACCTTATTACTCGGAGTCTGTACAAATGCGAGTTGAATTTTAGGTTCTGATTTGTGTTAAATTTTTATGGCAAACTGTAATGTAGTAGAGTAGTCATGAATCGTAATTGAAGGAATGCTATCATGCTAGTGTTGTATATATTGGATTTTTGATATAAATTTGTGTGTGTGTATGCTCAATTTTCTAGTGGTGCCTTCCTGTTCTTTCTGTTCAGATTTGTTGTGACGGTGTGCAGCTTTTATTTTCTGTTATAGTGTTTGATTTTCATGTGAATGATTCCAGTTGCAGTATGCACATTCATATAATTGCACATTAAAACTGGATTGTGTTCAACTTCTTTTTCTGCTTAAATATAATATACATAAACTCATGAATTAGATAATGTCTTTTTCCTGAATTTGGATCGAATTTGTTGCTGAGGGTTTTTTCTTCAGCTGTGAAATTTGGAGATTTTGATTGGATGAATTCTTTTTGGCGTATTGTAATTGGTGATCTACGTCAACTTTTATTCAACCTTTTGCACCTGTTATGTCTGGTTTAGGCTATTTTATTGTATTGTTCTCCTCAAAAATTATTTTTCTCTTCACCAGCATCAAGATCAACTCTAATGAACGACATCTTAGAGGTGTAAAGTGGCCTGGTTTACTCTGTACATACATTTAGAGTCACTGCAATTCATCTCACTGGCATTTAAAATTGAAGGTATTTTTAGGGTTCTCAGTTGTTAATTTCATGTTTGGATATTTAATTTTGGAGTGTTTGGGTTGTGTTTGGTTGAGATTGAGTTCCGAGTTCTGATTTGGTGGGAGAAATGTTGATTTATTCACACTACCTGATTTATGATTTGCAAATAACTTTTTTTATTCATGAACTTATAAAAATTCTGTGGACACGTCCAGATTTACATATCTGTAACTGACTTGAGGGATTATACCATTTAACTGATTTGAGGGATCATACAATCTAACTAATCTGCATGGTTGTCACGACGTCCTTGTGGAGTCCATATGGTCTATACTCAGTGTTGTTAAACGCGATATGCGCACAGAAGCGCAAAAGCCTCCTGGGGCATAAGCGCAACGCGCAACGCGCGGATTCATCGAAGACAACTAAGTATTCATATAAATATTGTATATAATGCAGAATATTATAAATTTATAGATTAGAAGGCATTTAAAAGCAAAACTAAATCTCATAAACTCATAAAAAACAACCAAATTCATCATCACGTAGATTCAAAGTCAAAGTAACGAAGATGCAAAGTTAATCCACTATTCTTCTTCTTCTTCATCATCCAATTCTACAAAATCATCTTCTTCACTAATATGATTTGGATCCTCAACGAAGTCAACTTCTTCGTCATCCTCATAAATTACTTCATCAATCAAACGTCTTTTAGATGATGATCCAGAAGAAGCATGTTTTCCTTGGACTTTTGTGGATCCCTCCGAAGCACGTGATGACCTCCTAGTAGAGTAATAAGGCTCTTCGGCTCCAGAAGCATTAGCAACATCCTTGTAAGTTAATCCATCCGCTTCGGAGAAAACATAATCATTTTCATTGTCATCTCCTTCTCTGTCAAAGCTTCCAACCAACCACTCATTGCTCTCATCAATCTCATTCAACAAGATGGGATCAATTTTATCACGAAGCTCATATCTACGCCTCAAAGCTCTATTGTACTTTACAAACACTAAGTCATTCAACTTTTGTTGTTCAAGTCGATTTCTTTTCTTGCTATGAAGCTACATAGAAAAAGTACAAAAACAAGATCATTAATTCACTAAAAAGAGTTATTAAAAAGGCTTATTAAAGAGGTTGTTTTAAGTAACTCACGTGCTCAAATACACTCCAATTTCTCTCGCATCCGGATGAGCTACATGTGAGACTAAGGATTCGAATCGCGAAGGCTTGTAGCTCAGGAGTGTGTTTGCCATAAGCACCCCACCACGCAGCTATAGGATAAAAACATGGCAGAATTTCAGTTTGAAAACAGGGCATAATTTCAGTTTGAAAACAGGGCAGAATTTCAGATTGTAGTATAAAAACAGGGCAGAATGGCAGAATTTCATATTTACCTGGAGATTTGCTTGATCTTTGCCTAATAGCCATAGGCAATCCAAAGAAGCCCTCTGCACTCCTATAATATTCTAATTGGTCTCCTATCTTATCTTGCTCCTGCACATTTTTCACCATCCTCTCGATGCACTTGTACAATCCAAGGCTCACCTCTTTATCCGTCTCAATCTCGGGATTTTTGTAATAAAACTCCGGATTGAGATAATATGCAGCGGCGTGCAATGGTTGATGGAGTTGAACATCCCATCTATTGTCAATGATATCAAAGAATTGTTGATATCTTCCCACATTTTGTTTGAAAGATTTTGCAATAGCTTCTTTGGCTCTATCCATAGCCTCATAAATGTAGCCCATAGGTGGCTTTTTCTCTCCATCAACCAATCGAAGAACATGCACAAGAGGGCCTGCCACTCTTAGGGAACAAATAACATTGTTCCAAAAGCTAGGCATCAACACATAACTAGCAATCCTTCTTCCATTCGGATCCTTGGAGTATTTGCTATTAAGCCATTTTTTTGAAATAAACATACTTCGGAGATTAACCTTTTGGTTACGAATCCTTGACAAAGTGAGGAAAGCTGTGGCGAATCTTGTCTTCGCTGGCCTGATTAACTCTCTATGATGTGTGAATTCTCTAAGCATATTCACCAAACCCGACTTTGTGTATATAAAGGCATTTAAGGCCATAGCTTTTCCAATACAATCTTTGAACCTAGGGATGTTGAAAAGGTCTTCCAACATGAGATCAATACAATGTGCAGCACACGGCGTCCAAAACAGATGAGGATATCGGATTATCAATAATCGGCCTGCTGCCTTATTACTAGCAGCACTATCCGTAACAACTTGCACCACATTTTCTGACCCGATCGCGTCCACATACTTGGCTATCAACTCAAATAACATGTCAGCAGTTTTTGAAACAGCAGAAGCATCAACTGATTCAAGAAAGTAACTACCTCTAGGAGTGTTTACTAAGAAATTGATGAGAGTCCGATGCTTCCTATCTTCCCATCCATCACACATAATTGAGCAGCCACTCCTCACCCACTCCGCTTCATGCAATTTGCTCAAACTCTGAATTGACACAACTTCATTCTTCAACAATGGAACTCTAACTTCATGATAGCTAGGTGGCTTCATTCCTGGTCCATACTGTCCTTGAGCTTCAATAAATACCGGAAAACTAGGATAGTTGACGGCATTGAAAGGAATGCCTGCATCGTACATCCATCTTGAAAATGCCTTGCAAGCTCTATTTCTCAACTCCTTTCTTGCCCCGTCATTTTCGTCAATCTTTGGCTGCACTCCTCTTCTTCTCTTCACTACAAGCTCCGGATCAGGGGTCATATAAAGATCCATCGGACCCTTCATCTTCGACTTTGTTGTACTCCCTACGGATGCTTGAGGCCGTGTAATCATTTCCACTTCATCACCATCATCTAAAGTTTCAGGTTCATAATCATGTAAGTTCATGTTGTCTTTTACTTTCTTTTTTGACTCCATAAAATCAGAAACTTCCTTTCTCACTTCTTCCGTTACTTTTGTACAGCCTTTAGCATTTCTTTTTCCTCCAACGAGATGTTCCTTCATCCTAAATACTCCTCCAGTTGTTTCTTTTCCACAGAAATTGCAACGAAGTCGAACCGAACTGCCCTCGTTCACTGCCTGTGCATATTTCCATGCCACATCTTTTCTATCTGCCATCACTTACTGCAATCAAACAAAGAGCAGCTATAATTAGTACATAATTACATACTATAATCAGTTAATAAGTTTAGTAAAGGAAATAAATTTAGTAAAAAATCGTGTGTATATATACAATAATCGTATGTATATATACAAGAATCGTATGTAACTGTGTATGTCTGTGTGTGTATATATGTGTGTGTTTGTGTGTATATTTGTGTATATATGTGTGTATGTGTGTGTATATGCGTGTATACCTGTGTGTATATGTGTGTATATTTGTGTATATATATATGTCTGTGTGTGTATATATGTGGGTGTGAAGATAGAAAGATGAGAAGATAATTACCTGTGTATGTCTCTCTCTTTTTCTCCAGCTGATGCTCTGTGTATATGTGTGTATATCTCTTTGACGGCTGCTGTGTTTATTTAGGGTTTTTTGACCCGTTTCTTATATTTTTTTTCATAAAAATGACCCGGTCAACGAGCCCGGTCAACATCTTCACAGAAGCGCGCTTTTCTTGCGCATTTCGCACTGCGCATACTCGAGCGCATCACTACAAAAGCGAGCGCATCACTGAAGGCGCATCGCATCTCCAAAGCGATGCGCTTCAGGTGCGCATCGCGTCGCATATCGCATATGCGCGCGCATATGCGCGCATTTAACAACACTGTCTATACTCTTTATTGTTTGGTGAATTGGAGTCTATTTTTGAATCAGGTGGTAGCTAATTCACATGTTACTATCTTTTTTGTCTTGTGTGTAGTTAGCTAATTACAAATGACATTACAAGCACCATACATTTGTTTACTTATGTGATACGTATACATGGGATGGAAATATGGGTTGCCATTTCGATATCTATGACAAGAAACTTGCACACTTACTTGTAGTGTTTTATGGTGAGAAGGGAATATTGATTGCATTTTCTTATTGAGTACACACCTATGTAGTTAACTATTGGGATGGAGTAGTTAGAGAAGAACAATGGGGACAATTACAGGGGAATTAAAGATAGATGGAAGGTGTGTTTGTCTCCAATTAAAAATAAATACCTTTCCTGGAGTTCATATTTGTAATTGACTCTACTTTACTGATTGTAGAAATCTTTGTAAGTTGACTCGCTTCTGGACTATTGGTGAGTGGTGACTAATAAACTAATTACTAACACTAGCTCTGCTAAGTGCTAAATACCATAGTGGATTATGTGATTTGCAGGGGATGAGAATTCCACGGAATCTTGAGGTTTGGAGAATGGGCACCATGAACTACTTAAATGCACTTAAACTGCAGGAGAAGCTGGCGTCTGACAGAAAGGCCTATAAGATCTCTGATACTTTGTTGTCCTTACAGCACCCACCTACATATACCCTTGGTAAACGGAGGACTGATCACAACTTACTAGTTTCTGAGGATGAATTAAAAACTATAGGTGCCGAACTTCACTACACACAAAGGGGAGGGGATATTACCTATCACGGCCCTAGCCAAGCCATCTTGTATCCCATTATTTCTTTGCGGGATATTGGACTTGGTGCTAGAAACTATGTGGAGAAACTTGAGTTAACCATGATCAATTTGGCTTCCGTGTATGGTGTTCAGGCTCGTCCAGGACGAAAATGTGAGACTGGGGTTTGGGTTGGCGAGAAGAAAATTGGAGCAATTGGTGTTAGAATTTCCTCTGGAATCACCTCTCATGGTTTGGCATTCAACATAAATCCTGATCTAAACTATTTTAAACATATTGTGCCTTGTGGAATTGCAGATAAAGAAGTCACATCTCTGAGTAGAGAAGCAAACACTGAGCTTCCTACTGAAGAAGTAATTGAGGAGCAATTAATTTCTTCTTTTGCACAATTATTTAATTACGATAGTGTAGAATGGAAAGACAATGCATCGGCATCATAACACTTCAGTGACCAGTGAAAGTAAACCAGCTTTAAAGCTTCTACGGTTGTTTTGATATTTTGTTCTTTTAATCTTCTTTTGTTTATGTAACACCACAGGAGGAATGCTACTAGAAGTTCAAGGTTTAGAGCGCATATTCTTTGTGTACATTACAAATGTTGTTTCCCTTTTAGTCAGAGTCATGAATTATGTTCCCCCGTTTTCTAAATGAAAAGTAAAAGCCACCTGGGAGCTGGGAGTCTGGGACATGTTCTTGGCATTTGGGAGTTGGATTTACAAGTCATCTCCTATCAAAGACTTCAAGTTAACAGCTTCATAGTTAGTGAATTGCCCTAAATTTACGAATACGGGAAACGGATTCAAAATTATTATCGAGTATCGATCATCGAATACTTGTAGTACTTTTTAATTTTTGTACCGATTGTTAAAATTGTAAATAGTTATAAAAATTATGAGGCCACTATTCGTACCTCTTTTTAGATTTTGCCATGAATCAAAATAATACAGTCCATTATGTTAAAAAAAAACAAACACAGTCACATAAGGCTGTAATCCGAGTCGAGCTGCTCGCGAGCAGCTCGAGCTCGAGCTCGTTTATACAGGCTCGATTCGGCTCGTACTCGAATACGAGTCGAGCTCGAACAACACTTCGTACTCGTTTAGCTTAACGAGTCGAGCCGAGTATGTGCCGAGCTCGAATACAACCCGACTCGATAATGAAAACTCGGCTCGGCTCGAGCTCGAGCTCGAACTCGTTAAAAAAAACACTACTTTTCAAAAAAATTCAAAATATTTTTTTAAAAATATTTCTCGACGATCCAACCGTACGGATGTCAATATATATCTAATTTAATGATATTCCCAAATTTTCAAAAAATAAAATATTAATTTGGTTGGAGATCTTAATAAAACACTACTATATTGTATTATACTCATAACTAGTGCTTCGTTGCACATTATTGTTTCTATTTTTCAAAAAATATTTCTCGACGATCCAACCATACGGATGTCAAGATATATCTAACTAAATGATATTCCCAAACTTTCAAAAAATAAAAAATTAATTTGTTTGGAAATCTTAGTAGATCACTACTATTCTTGTTATATTTGGTTAAATAAATGAAAATTAGATATTTTTTTTTTGATAATTTGTAAATCAAATAATTTATAACATCTTGTTTGTTTAATTTTTTTTATTATGTGTAATGATGTTAATATAATTAATAAGTAATTTTTAATTTTTTTAAACAAAATAAGTAATTTTCAGAATTTAAAAAAAAAAGAAGAAAATTTAACATTAGGCTCGCGAAAAACTCGACTCGACTCGTTTAACATTACCCGACTCGGCTCGTGTCGGGCTCGCGAAAAGCTCGACTCGACTCGTATTATAAACGAGCCGAGTTCGGCGGGGATTTCCGGCTCGTTTAATAAACGAGCTCGGCTCGACTCGTCAGAAAAAACTCGACTCGATTTTAAACTCGGCTCGAACTCGCCCGGCTCGACTCGAATTACACCCCTACTGGTTTGCATCCAAAAGTATAGTTTATTTGTGGGTATTTGTTACAACATTTTTTACTAAAAGCTTTTAACTTTTTAGCTGTTTTAACAAATTCACAATGTTTAGTAACCTCTTCGGTAACTAAATTATATGCATAAGCAAGACTAAGCCTAGTATTAGGATTAGCTGTAGACTTATACCTTTGCATTACCGTTTCTCCAACGATAGGGATTTTCCGAATAAACATCTCGATGTATGTCGGATATCCTACTTGATCACCTGTGTTAATCATGTGTTTTTCGAACATACAAAAGAATGATTCTAATTCACATATATTACACAGTTGCATATTATGAAGGATGTTAATAGACTCTTGTCTTTCACGTTCCTTCTCCTGAATTTTTGAGGCGACATAGTCAATTCCTAAAAATTCTAGATATATGAAGTTAATGATATCATTAAATGCATCAATAGCTTCAATTCTTGGTGTCCAAGTTGTATCTTTGATAAACTTGTTAACCGTACCTGTAGTTTTGTGATCTACAAGCAAAATAACACTTTGCTGACTATCATAAGCCTGCGGGTTTGTGTTAATTATAAGACTAATCTCTTTAGACCAAATGTCTATGCGATGTCTTCTTTCTTTCATGTTTTCACATTCTAAATTTAGAACATTATTACTACCAAAAGGTGAGTTATTAATTCTAAATTCACTAGTTGGTGGATAAAAGTCACGTACCAAATCGGGTCGTGGTCTTCTAGTACCTGAGGTTGATGGTCCTGTTGTGGGATTATCAACTCGTGTTCCAATACCGCTTTTGACATCAGTATTGTCTTCTTGATTAGGATAGAAATTTCTTCCTAATTCTGCTTCTTCTTGGTCGAAATCTGTAACTTCAGTTTCGCCGATGCTCTCGTCCTGACTAAATGAATCAATAGAAGAATCAATTTCATTTAATATTAGACATTTTTCAGGTTGTTCAAAACCAAAAGTTAACCTTAGATTTTGATCCTGATTAAACTTTGAATTAACTAAATCTTCTTCTTGTTCTAAGAGATTTAATGCTAAATCAAAAGTTTCTTCATTATCGTCATTTATATCTAGCTTTAACATGTCTAGAAATAAAGACTCTAATTTTGAAAAGTAAGTAGTCATTTTACCTTGGCGGCCAGACAATTGACTTTTCATTTTTACCTGTACCCAATTCTTCGAAGCCTACAGAATCATTTGGGAAACTGTATAACATTCTTCTGGGTTTCTGCGTTTGATCTTTTGATTGATCATCTGCTGGAACAATTTGCTGTTGTTTCTTTTCTGGTTGCTGTTTAATAGCATTCAGAATTTCTTCGTTGCAAGGACATTTCTTCATTTCTGAAATGATCTTTGCTGAAGCTGCTTCAATTAAATCTTTGATATTATCTCGATTTTCTTGAGGTTTTTCCATCTGTCGTACCTTGTCTAAAATTTCTTTTAACAGAGGTATAACAATATTTTCTAGATCTTTTGATAAAGAGTGAAGGGTAGCTGTCATCCTATGATGTTAGTTAACCTTTCATTTATCGCGTCTAGTTTTTTGGTGAAATCTAAAACTTCTTCCCTATTGATGGGTGGGTTTTAAGTTTTCTATTTCTTTTCTGATTTTACTCAGAGCTGGTTCTAAGTCTTTGATTTTTTGACCTAGATTTTCTATTTCAGGGTCTGACTCTTTCATAGATTTTTTCTAACAAGGGCTGTAAGTCCTTATTATTCCCCCTTTCTGAAAATAAATGTTTAAATTTATTATAAACACAAGGTTCTTTTGAGAACTTTTCACTAGGGTCTTTGCTTAGTCCTAAATAGGATAACAATTTACAGACACCTAAGTATGTTCTTCCTAATATCTGATTGATATTATTACAATGGTTATTAATCGTCATGATTGAACCATTACTAGAAGAGAAGTTGTAAAACCTTTTGGGTTTACCACTACCTTCATCTAATCGTTTAAAATTAAGGATTTTTCCTTTCTTATAAACGTGAGGATGTTGACACAAGGGATTAGAACTCATGATAGCACTATCGTGTTCCCTAAACGGCCACCTGCCTGTGGAGGTTCTGTGTGAAATTGTCATAATAATTATGTAAATTGGACTTTCTGAAATATGTAATTTGATGGATAAAATAATCTTTGATGTGCTTTTCTGCCTTTAATTTTGTTAGTATTTTGTATGTTTTATGGTCACTATTTTCCTTGTACATTTAGACCATATTTTATTTCAAAAGGCACTGTAATTATTTAGTAAGTTGATAGATTGAGGGTTTTACATGTTTAGATCCAATTTTGTAATTAATGGGAGGGGCAGGATGCTTGTTGTCAAATGTTTTTCCTATATATGGTACAACTGTTTGTGGTGATCAATATCTAATTCTGTTTTATGTTATTTGATTAGGCAAATTCATGTTCTAATGGAGACAAAAGGTGGGAAAAAGTCTAGTAGTAGTAGTAAATCTTTATTGTACGAAGCTCCCCTTGGATACAGCATTGAAGACATTCGACCAAACGGAGGAATCAAAAAATTCAAATCTGCTGCATACTCCAACGTAAGTTTCTGGATTACTATCAATGTACGTATCTGATGCTATCATAAGATTGAAGTGTTAATTTATATGTGTTTTTTTTTGTGCAGTGTGCTCGCAAGCCATCCTGATATAACTAAGTTTTTCTACAATAACGTCTGACGACGTTAATAGTAACTAGGTGTTTTAAGTTTATTTACATTCTGAATTTCTTTCCATTCACTCCTTTTCTTCTGCTCTCGGCACATCTCTTGTTTACTCTGTTTCTGGTTTTAAACCATATCTCTCAAAGATATGGCAATCGAAGTCTCTGCAATTGGTTTTGAAGGTTACGAAAAGAGGCTCGAAATCTGCTTTTCCGAGCCAAGTTTTTTTGCTGATCCCGAAGGAATGGGTCTACGAACTCTCTCCAGAACTCAGTTGGATGAGATACTAGGACCTGCAGAATGCACTATAGTTGCTACATTGTCAAATGAGCATGTCGACTCTTATGTTCTCTCTGAGTCAAGTCTCTTCGTCTATGCATACAAGATCATCATCAAAACTTGTGGAACAACCAAGCTGCTCAATTCAATTCCACCCATACTGGATTTGGCTGAATCCATCTCCCTCACTGTGCGTTCTGTGAGATATAGTCGTGGAAGTTTCATATTTCCTGGAGCTCAGTCATACCCTCATCGGAATTTCTCAGAAGAAGTTACAGTGCTTGATAGTTATTTTGGGAAACTTGGTTCAGGAAGCAAGGCTTATGTTTTGGGCAGTTTCGACAAACCGCAGAAATGGCATGTCTATTCTGCATGTGCTGCATCTCTGCACTCCTCTGACCCTATGTATACAATGGAAATGTGCATGACTTCTCTAGACAAGTCAAAAGCATCCGTCTTTTACAAGACGAATTCAAACTCAGCAGCTCTAATGACTGATAACTCTGGTATAAGAGAAATTCTTCCAAATTCTGACATCTGTGATTTCGAGTTTGATCCTTGTGGATACTCGATGAATGCTATTGAAGGAAATGCGATTTCTACAATTCACATCACACCTGAAGATGGTTTCAGCTATGCAAGTTTTGAAGCTGCTGGATATGATCCAAAAGACGTTAACCTTAGTCGACTTGTTTCGAGGGTGCTGATGTGTTTTGAACCTAGTGAATTCTCTATTGCTTTGCATGCTGATATTTCATCTAGCTTACTTGAAAAGACGAGCTCCTTAGAGGTTAAGGGGTATCATTTGGAAGAGAAAAGCTGTGAAGAGCTTGGAATGGATGGTTCCATCGTTTACCAGAAGTTTGTGAAGACCGAGAGCTGTGGATCTCCTAGATCTGTTTTGAAGTGTTGCTGGAAGGATGAAGAGAAGGAAGAAAAGGAGTACTAAGTGAAGTTTTAAATAAAATTATTAAATAAATATATTATCAGACTTGTGGCTGAATTTTCTTTCTGGGATTCTGTTTTACATTTTGGAGTTGTATTTTGTGGGATTTCTTGTTGAATTATATTTTATAAATTCATATTTGTTTGATCTTGTTTGGTTGTATTATTATACAACTAAATTTAGTTTGTGTTGATTCACTTGTTTATGATTTGAGAAATGCAAATATAGCGGTGAATTTTTACATTTCATATTAGAAATTGCAAATTCAATGAACCAATGTAATTGCACATGCTTGAAAACTCGTTGGCGCTCTCTGTTTTAACGTTTTGTTTCCAGACAAATCTAACAAAAGTTCCAGATAAAATTAGATGCTTCTGGGAGATTAGAGACTGCAAGTGGCTCTGGTGATGTTGGGTCAAAAGTGATAGAACGTTAAAGGGGCTAAAGACGGCAAGCTACTGTATAAAATGGTGTTGTGTAGACTAGGTTGTACTATATATTCCATAAACAGAGTTAATATCTCCACTGTGAATGATCATCAACGCAGTAAGATGATTGTTATATTGGAATTGGCATCCCAAATGTTTAATCCCACTGCAACGTTCCAATCCAATTTATCGAGTTGAGTCCCAAATGTCATGTCAGCACTAATTACGACATTTACGAGTTTAACACTCACCACGTTACAAAAGCCCTCGGTGAATTCAGTAATGAGCCTCAAATGAGTTAACTTGCAAGTAGGAATACACATGAGAGGGCACTTCGTAGGCAATTTGTGCTTCCTTTCCCAACACCATTTGGTTGATATGTTTTTAATCCATAGAACCATTTTTTGACATATATTTTGCTGTGTTACTAGGACTAAAGATTCAAGCTTAATAAATATTCTGTGCATCTCCAAAATCCTCCTAATTTACTCCTAAAAATAATATAAATAATTATGCTAATATTAAGTTATTAATATTGTTTTTTGTGTCAATCTCATCAATCCTCTCTATATTTGCTTTTTACTGATATTCTATTAATATTTCAATTCCAGTATAACAAAAATTTGAACTCAAGTAGTCAAAAAATTGGAAGGAATCAATATTTTATTGGTAAAATTATGTTAAGAGCCAACTAGAGACTCTTAAAAGTGAGAAGAGAAATGAGTTTCTTAAGTTTTTAAGAACTTTTTGGAGCTCAAATTTTTACAACACTCTTTATTTTTACATTTAAAAGCTCATATAAAAAATCTCTTCAAGATGCTCGAAGGTAACAAAATTCCATTGCATGTTGAGAACCAATGTTCGCTTTAATCGCTTAACATGTACGGGTCCGTTTGGATTGGAGGTTGGGAAGGGTTGGATTGGGTCGGGTTCAAATTTAAAAATTAATTTTTGAGAAAATTTTAAAAGTAAAGTGTTGGGTTTTGGTAGTTTACGAAAGAATTAAAATAGCATTACATATTAAATCCAAAATCCAACATTTTATTTTTAAAATTTTCTCAAAAACGAATTTTTAAATTTGAACCCGACCCGACCCAACCCAACTCTCAATCCAAACGGACCCGTAGTATATCATTGTAATATCGTTATCTCTCCTAAACCCGTCCTTGACTTCGAATCACATCTTGGTTTTACCTTCAAATTAGTTTTACGAATATTGGGGTTTCAAGAACTTCAAGTCAGGATCACATGTAAAGGGAACTCGAACATCCTGCAAGAGGGTTAAGTACATAAGTGAAGACATATTATACGTTCGGAAATATTAAATAACATTCCAACACAATTTAAGATACTTGTGATTAATATTTCAGTAACAAACACAATGGTAAAACTTAAATTTCCAAATTTTACAGTAAAAAACAAAATAACTCATTCCTATAATAAATTGAAAGAAATACTACTAGGGATCTTTTGCATAGTTGGCGAGAATGGAAACAAATGGTATGGGAGTGTTTGGAATCGAACAGTTCTGTAAGGAATAATTAATAATTTACCCAGTTAATGAGATCATATTCACATTTGAATAAACCAAATTGTTAATCCAAACACAAGCACATGAGATTGAAATTCGATTCCCACTACATGGGTTCGATAAGAATGCTAAAAAACCAAGCCGTATGCTTCACCACCCAAGCCATATGCTTCTTGCCATAGTACATAAACACTCCACAACAGTGGGTGAACATGCTCTGAAAACGAAACTGTGCTTTAGAAAGTAATATATGAGATACAGCTATGGTGTAGCAACCAAAAGTGTTATAACGAGCACCAAAAGAGTTCTGCTCTGCAAATAAACGAGTAAACAGAATTTTTAAGCTTTAACATTTCATTCCAAGACAAGTCTACCCCTGGCCCCGCTACTGCTATTAGTTACGTCCAGGTTATCTGTGCAGCTGTGGATGCTCTAGGGAACTGCAACAACTCTCGTGAAATCCTCAACTCTTCTTTAGGATCATTGATAGTTTTGTCCTTCTCAAGCTTAATCCATCTAAGTGAAGGGGTAGACGCAAGCAAAAGCTTTATGAACTGAAACTCGACCCTTGAACCAACCATCCCCAGTATTTCCACAGTTTTAAGTAGGTCAAGATTTATGTCAACCCATAACACCATAAGGTCCACATCATCACTCCCATTTACTTTAGATTCCTGCATACAAGGTTAACATAAGAGCATAGCATTCATAATTCATAAACATGCAAAAATTAATTATTCCAGTCATTACATGATAAATATTTATGCAATTAGATTTTGTCACTAAGAAAAAATTGAATACATTAACAGTAAATCGCTGCTGATAATAAGTTATAAAATGTCTAATTATTAAAATTAAGGGTGTGGCAAAAAAATTCGGGGTCCTGTACGAAATCTTAAAATTGGGCCCTTATTTTGCACTTCAATATAATTTTAAATTATTTTCCAGAATAAAATAAACCGTCGAAAGACGTTGTAAACAATAAATATACTCCGACAAATTCACTTAAAAAAGTTACCCTTGTTGTTTTCTTTTTTTAAATTTCACTATGTTTATATAGGGAGGTATACATATGGCGCCCTATATATTTGGGGCCCTGTGCGGTTCACGCTCCCCCAGCGCCGCCCCTGATTAAAATATTGTTGATGCACAACAATAATTAAAGATGAACAAATTTCCAGAATTGACAAGTTCATCATAAAGAGCCAGGAGAATAACAAAATGAGAAAATTAATTAATGAAGAAACTTGAATGAGAACTAATACAATTTTATGATGGACAACATGAGAAAATTTCAGATATAAGTGATTATTAGAGAGAAAGCACACACAAAATTTAGTAACAGAAATTGACAATGTGAATTATAAATTTAAAAGAGCCAAAAGTTGGAAGTACTCAGAACAAAACATTTTACAATAGACATAACAAGATAACATTTTATTTAAATTGTTGAAAAGAATAGAGTAAATTGAGTATCACTTGGAAGGAGAGAACTGCAAGTCCTTATAAAATATAAATGCAGTAAAAAAAAGATTTATAAAATCTAAAGAGAAACGGTGGCTGCATATTAGGAGGAATATTTAAAATTGGATTAATAATTTTAAGTAGAAGTGAGCACAAAATATTAAGGGGCAACATAGATCCAATTTCAGAGTGCATCTGTTTATGATGTATATTTACTTCTATATATAGGACTATCAGAGGTATGAATATCAGAATATCAAATATATTCAAAATTGATATGTCTATAGCACCAATTACTATTTATTTCCCACTATAATTCCCTAATATATAAACTTTAATATGACATCAAGAGATTGTTAATATATAAACTTTAATATGACATCAAGAGATTGTTAATAAATTCTCATTCCTAGTGTCAGATTACGATGCACAACGTACCTGTATGAAATAGGAATATATGTATTTATTTTATGCTACTATTTTTTTTACTTAAGCTGTCTGTTAATTGAAGGTTTTTTTTCTTGGGGGAGGCATAGACCGATGTATTAAAGACATAATGGGGGCTGAACACAATTATTAAGCTACCCATACCAGCATTTAACTTATTCTCAATAGCATTTATTCCATGTCACGAAAGATTTTAAACTTTATGCTGGAAATTCAAGAGTACCTACCATAACATTTGGGCTTCAACATAGATTTTTTGTAGCATAGCTCCTTGGTTAAAGTTATGCTATATAAAAATTTGTTCGACTCCCTCCACTATATTACTAAAAATCAAATGAATCATATCTAAATATTAAAGGACTTGTACATACATAAATCAAAAAAATTTAGCCCTCCTTTCAATAATTTCTTCCCACAGGGGAGGGATGTAATTCCAATTCCACTTTAAATTATGACACAAACCTTGAAATTAAAGAGAAAACATCCATAGGATACAAATAATAATGAGAGGATAATTTGAAGCACTGCTAGTTCTGCAGATGTAAATCTAATTTAATAGAATTTAGATTATAGTACTAGTCTCACCAGTTGTATGTTTAGATATTGTAGGTTGGGTGAACTTTTGATCAAGCAAAGAACATACTGACTACCAACCAAATTATCAAATCCGACATTATCAAGGTACAAGTCCTCCAATGTTGTTATAAGCCTCTCGACAACAGCTGCACCTGGTTTCAAAGACTGTATATAGACATATTTGTAAGTTTATCAAGAATTAAAAAATAAACATAGGACACATTTGGCAGAAAGATACTTATCAATCAAGTAAATTTGCATGGTCTTCATAATACCTCCAGAAAAAGATTATCAACATCAAGACACTTGATTCTAGGCATACTGCCAACTAGCTTGTCCAGATTGATGATTTCATTCCTGAAATTTTCCACTCCATTCAAAGTGAGACGAAGAAGTTGAGGTTTTTGGATGCTTTCAAACAATCGCCAATCAAATTCTTCACTGAAAAAGATTGTCAATGCAGTGAGATTGTTATTACTTTTGACAAAGCATCCCAAATGTTGAAGCCCAGTGCAATCTTCCAAATGTATTCGCTCAAGTCGAGCCCCGAATGACAAGTCAGCAGTGATTATAACAGTCATAAATACAAGATCAGTCAGATTACAGAAGCCTCCAAATCCAAGGGGTGGATCCAGTACACACTTTTCAAGATATAAAAAAGTTAGCTCCACGCAGGAAAAGATATAAGAAGGCATTTTATAGACCACTGGTTGTTTATTCAAAATCTCCAAATGCCTAACACCATTATTCGATATGTTACTAATCCAAAACCCCGTATCTAGACATTGATGAAGATGCAGATATTTAGGAATGGAAAGATGGAAAGCTAAAACAGGGCCAGTGTGAAGTAAAAGAATATTACTGATGGTTTTTATAACTATAGAAACTCGAATCGTTTTCTCTTCCTTAGAAATAAATTGCGTAAAAAATTCCTCATCAAAAACTAAATGTGGATGCATCACCCAAATACCCCTCCATGTTTTTGAGAGGATACTCGTTCTTGCAACATCGCGAATTGGCAAGCATTTTAGGATGTGGGTTATTAAGCTACTGGGCAAGTTACTAATTCTATCAACTGCTCCGGTTCCACAATCAAGTCGCCTTGATTTCACATCCCTGACCATGTTTCTGGAAAAAAAGAGAGTTAACAACTAAATTAAAAATACATGGGTTTAACCAAAATGGTAGAATTCGAACATTTGAACAATTAATTTCCCTGTAACACCTTTAAGTTACTAAACCTAATATATGCAAAATTTTCAATCTATCTAAGCACTATATTTTTAGAACACCATTAAAATAAATGTATTCATCTTCTTCAAAAGACCCATATATACAAACCCATTCAACCAAGTACAATCACAATCGAAACAGAAAAAGTAGGCGACAAATATAAATTCATTAAACACTGAAATAATGAATGTATCAACCATTTTAATAAGACCCATTATGCAAACGATTAAACTAAGCACTATCACAATCGAAACACAAAAAATAGGCGCAGATCTCAGATATATAAGCTAAGCTTCAAAGTTCATCAAAACCCACAAAATTATTATCAATTAATAAAATCGTAATTTATTATTTAGGAATTGAAGTGTAAATATGTACACTACCTGGGTCTCAGACTCTCAGTAGAGGGTGATTTGAGTACCAGAGTCAACAATGAAATGTGTACAACGATTCTCTTCTTCTTTGTAATTGAATTGTATTGCGCATATTAGCATAAAAAGTACAACAATATGATATTTTATAATTAAATTAATAAAAATGTGTAACAACTCACTGCTATTTTGTTACTCAATTATTATCATTTAAGCCCGATTGGATAGTTTAAGAGGTAATGGATGGCAATCGGGTCAGTCGGTTCGGGTTTGGTGAAAATTAGACCCGGATCCAAATATATATGTTGGATTCAGATCCAGACCCAGATCCGATTAAAACTTGAATGCCTAGATTCAGATCCGATCCGTTGGGTTTCGGTTTCGGTTTCGTTCGAGTTTTAATCGGGTCTCAATTTATTTATACAATTATTTATGAACATGGTTTTTTGAAACAATAATTTATCATTTTACGATTGTAAGACATATAAACCTAAATTGTCAAAAATATATCTTCTATACTATTATATTAAAGCCGAAACATTAAAAGTTTGGTTGGTTGGTTGGTACCTATTGATTTTACTAATTTACCCTTACTTAATTACAAATAATATTCATCCTACTAATTAATCAATTTCCTTTTCCAGGTTAAACATATTATGTATTCTATTATTCAATAACTAAATAATTTCCTTTTTCGTATACAATATAATATCTTTATATTTATCTGACTAAAATTTCTCCTTTACTAATCAATTTTCTTTTTCAGGTTAAATGTATTACCTTTTCTATTTTTCAAAACTAAATAATTTCCTTTTTGAGGTAAAGTACAATATCTTTTATATTTTATCTAACTAAAATTTATCCATTCTAAAAATATTATGACCAATTTTGTTTAATAAAATAACATAATTATATTATAATTACTATTAACTAATTAATTACCTTTTCAGCCAAAACACATTACCTTTTCTTTTTTCTCTAACTAAATTTTTCTTTTCCCAATTATATCACGGGCAATTACCTTTTTCAGCTAAAACACGTTACCTTTTCTTTTTTCTTAAACTAAAATATCTCTTTTTCCAATTATATCATGGACGCTTCTATTTAATAAAAAAATAATAATATTATAATATTAATAATTAATTGATTACCTTTTCAGCTAAAACATATCATTTTTCTATATTTTCTAAATAAAATCCTTTTTTTCTAGAAATATCACGAGCAACATTAATTTCTCTTTTTCGAAAAACATTACGAGCAATTTTATTTAATAAAATTACACAATTAAATTATAATTACTATGAACTAATTAATTACCTTTCACTTAAAACATGTTACCTTTTTAATTTTTTCTAACTAAGATCTCTCTTTTTCTAATTTTATTACGGGCATTCTATTTAATAAAATAAAACAATAATTACTAATAATTAACCGATTAACTTTTTCAACTAAAACCTATCATCTTTTCTGTATTATCAAACTAAAATCCCCCATTTTCTAGCATTTATGTAATTATTTTCCAATCATCTCATTCAAGAATTTAAGCCTCCAAAATTCATGTTTTAAAAAAAATTAATGAAAAAATTCATATAATATTAAAAGAAATCCGTGCATCGCACGGGTTTTAAGCTAATCTATTCTATTATATTAAAGCCGAAACATTAAAAGTTTGGTTGGTTGGTACCTATTGATTTTACTAATTTACCCTTACTTAATTATAGATAAAAAAAATTTATATTTTATCTAATTAAAATTTTTGCTTTACTAATCAATTTCCTTTTTCATGTTTATGGTTAAAAATGTTACATTTTCTTTTCTTTTTAATAACTAAGTAGTTTCCTTTTTTAGGTAAAATATAATATCTTTTATATTTTATCTAACTAAAAAACATATTATAATTACTATTAACTAATTAATTAATTTTTTCATTCAAATTATCTTTTCTCTAACTAAAAAATATTTTTTTTTCCAATTATATCACGGGTTACCTTTTAAAAATCTTCTTTTGTATTTTATTTAACTAAAATTTTTACTTTACTAATCAATCTACTTTTTCAGATTAAACATGTTACCTTTTTTTTAATAACTAAACAGTTTCCTTTTTCAAGTAAAATATAATATCTTTTATATTTTTTCTAAATAAAAAACAAATTATAATTACTTTTAACTAATAAATTAATTTTTTTATCTTTTCTCTAACTAAAATATTTTTTTTCCAATTATATCACTATTTGATAAAATATATTAAAAATCCGTATACATTGTTTATAATAAGGAAACATTAGTATAATCCGTAAACATGATAATATTAAATTAAAATTAAAAAAAATATCAAAAATAATGATTATATAAAACATAATTGTAATATTAAATAAAATTTATATAATATAATAAAAGAAACATGTGCATCACACGGGCATTGAAAGTTTGTCCGTTCGATCTTCAGCACGGTCATCCTAACTATTAAAATAAATAGTAAAATAATATAATTAGTGATAATTAGTCGATTGCCTTTTTTAAATTAAAAGATATACCCAAACAAATAACACTATATACAACGAATGACATATATAACATTATATACAACGAATAATGACCATTATATTTTTAGTAGAAAATCAGAACCATTAGATCTAATGATTAGATATATTATATGTTTAAATTAATTTACTAAAATTTCAAGGTTCGAATTCTGTCAGACATATTTTTTTAAAACAATTATAATATAAATTTTAAACCACATAATTTTGCAATCATTAATGTATATCGAAAAATAATAAACCATTTTACTGTTAGATTTTTAGTAATTAATAAGAACTGTTAGATGTAATTATAAGATATATTTTATGATTAAAGTATTTTACTAAAAATTCAAGTTTCGAATTCCGTCAACGACATATTTAACTTAAAATTCTATAATATTGTAAATTTTAAATCATGATTAACTAAATTTGTATTAAATTATATTAAATAATATTAAAATAATTTTTACAAAATAATGATTATATAAAAATATAATTATAGCATAAAATAAAATTTATATAACGTATTAAAGGAAACTCGTGCATTGCACGGGTTATTGAATGACAAAAATAAAAATTAATATTTATGATGTGTTGGATCGAGATGTTTTTACTGGGAATGTTCTTATGCTAATGAATAGGTATACCAAAAACATTAAAGATATAAGTAGCATCAAAAGATAATATATTATTTTGATTTATTGTTGATTTGTTGGGTGTAAAACTTTTATTAATTTGGAATTTCCCATATTTTAGGTCCGTTTTCTACATCTATATCTATCTTCTATACTATTATATTAAAGCCGAAACATTAAAAGTTTGGTTGGTTGGTTGGTACCTATTGATTTTACTAATTTACCCTTACTTAATTACAAATAATATTCATCCTACTAATTAATCAATTTCCTTTTCCAGGTTAAACATATTATGTATTCTATTATTCAATAACTAAATAATTTCCTTTTTCGTATACAATATAATATCTTTATATTTATCTGACTAAAATTTCTCCTTTACTAATCAATTTTCTTTTTCAGGTTAAATGTATTACCTTTTCTATTTTTCAAAACTAAATAATTTCCTTTTTGAGGTAAAGTACAATATCTTTTATATTTTATCTAACTAAAATTTATCCATTCTAAAAATATTATGACCAATTTTGTTTAATAAAATAACATAATTATATTATAATTACTATTAACTAATTAATTACCTTTTCAGCCAAAACACATTACCTTTTCTTTTTTCTCTAACTAAATTTTTCTTTTCCCAATTATATCACGGGCAATTACCTTTTTCAGCTAAAACACGTTACCTTTTCTTTTTTCTTAAACTAAAATATCTCTTTTTCCAATTATATCATGGACGCTTCTATTTAATAAAAAAATAATAATATTATAATATTAATAATTAATTGATTACCTTTTCAGCTAAAACATATCATTTTTCTATATTTTCTAAATAAAATCCTTTTTTTCTAGAAATATCACGAGCAACATTAATTTCTCTTTTTCGAAAAACATTACGAGCAATTTTATTTAATAAAATTACACAATTAAATTATAATTACTATGAACTAATTAATTACCTTTCACTTAAAACATGTTACCTTTTTAATTTTTTCTAACTAAGATCTCTCTTTTTCTAATTTTATTACGGGCATTCTATTTAATAAAATAAAACAATAATTACTAATAATTAACCGATTAACTTTTTCAACTAAAACCTATCATCTTTTCTGTATTATCAAACTAAAATCCCCCATTTTCTAGCATTTATGTAATTATTTTCCAATCATCTCATTCAAGAATTTAAGCCTCCAAAATTCATGTTTTAAAAAAAATTATTAAAATTAATGAAAAAATTCATATAATATTAAAAGAAATCCGTGCATCGCACGGGTTTTAAGCTAATCTATTCTATTATATTAAAGCCGAAACATTAAAAGTTTGGTTGGTTGGTACCTATTGATTTTACTAATTTACCCTTACTTAATTATAGATAAAAAAAATTTATATTTTATCTAATTAAAATTTTTGCTTTACTAATCAATTTCCTTTTTCATGTTTATGGTTAAAAATGTTACCTTTTCTTTTCTTTTTAATAACTAAGTAGTTTCCTTTTTTAGGTAAAATATAATATCTTTTATATTTTATCTAACTAAAAAACATATTATAATTACTATTAACTAATTAATTAATTTTTTCATTCAAATTATCTTTTCTCTAACTAAAAAATATTTCTTTTTCCAATTATATCACGGGTTACCTTTTAAAAATCTTCTTTTGTATTTTATTTAACTAAAATTTTTACTTTACTAATCAATCTACTTTTTCAGATTAAACATGTTACCTTTTTTTTAATAACTAAACAGTTTCCTTTTTCAAGTAAAATATAATATCTTTTATATTTTTTCTAAATAAAAAACAAATTATAATTACTTTTAACTAATAAATTAATTTTTTTATCTTTTCTCTAACTAAAATATTTTTTTTCCAATTATATCACTATTTGATAAAATATATTAAAAATCCGTATACATTGTTTATAATAAGGAAACATTAGTATAATCCGTAAACATGATAATATTAAATTAAAATTAAAAAAAATATCAAAAATAATGATTATATAAAAACATAATTGTAATATTAAATAAAATTTATATAATATAATAAAAGAAACATGTGCATCACACGGGCATTGAAAGTTTGTCCGTTCGATCTTCAGCACGGTCATCCTAACTATTAAAATAAATAGTAAAATAATATAATTAGTGATAATTAGTCGATTGCCTTTTTTAAATTAAAAGATATTCCCAAACAAATAACACTATATACAACGAATGACATATATAACATTATATACAACGAATAATGATCATTATATTTTTAGTAGAAAATCAGAACCATTAGATCTAATGATTAGATATATTATATGTTTAAATTAATTTACTAAAATTTCAAGGTTCGAATTCTATCACACATATTTTTTTAAAAAAATTATAATATAAATTTTAAACCACATAATTTTGCAATCATTAATGTATATCGAAAAATAATAAACCATTTTACTGT
Organism: Kitagawia praeruptora; assembly: GCA_037693485.1. Lineage (NCBI taxonomy): Eukaryota > Viridiplantae > Streptophyta > Magnoliopsida > Apiales > Apiaceae > Kitagawia > Kitagawia praeruptora. Next base: position 26,013,408 of record CM075352.1, on the reverse strand, counting down.
TAGATTTTTAGTAATTAATAAGAACTGTTAGATGTAATTATAAGATATATTTTATGATTAAAGTATTTTACTAAAAATTCAAGTTTCGAATTCCGTCAACGACATATTTAACTTAAAATTCTATAATATTGTAAATTTTAAATCATGATTAACTAAATTTGTATTAAATTATATTAAATAATATTAAAATAATTTTTACAAAATAATGATTATATTAAAATATAATTATAGCATAAAATAAAATTTATATAACGTATTAAAGGAAACTCGTGCATTGCACGGGTTATTGAATGACAAAAATAAAAATTAATATTTATGATGTGTTGGATCGAGATGTTTTTACTGGGAATGTTCTTATGCTAATGAATAGGTATACCAAAAACATTAAAGATATAAGTAGCATCAAAAGATAATATATTATTTTGATTTATTGTTGATTTGTTGGGTGTAAAACTTTTATTAATTTAGAATTTCCCATATTTTAGGTCCGTTTTCTACATCTATATCTATCTTCTATACTATTATATTAAAGCCGAAACATTAAAAGTTTGGTTGGTTGGTTGGTACCTATTGATTTTACTAATTTACCCTTACTTAATTACAAATAATATTCATCCTACTAATTAATCAATTTCCTTTTCCAGGTTAAACATATTATGTATTCTATTATTCAATAACTAAATAATTTCCTTTTTCGTATACAATATAATATCTTTATATTTATCTGACTAAAATTTCTCCTTTACTAATCAATTTTCTTTTTCAGGTTAAATGTATTACCTTTTCTATTTTTCAAAACTAAATAATTTCCTTTTTGAGGTAAAGTACAATATCTTTTATATTTTATCTAACTAAAATTTATCCATTCTAAAAATATTATGACCAATTTTTTTTAATAAAATAACATAATTATATTATAATTACTATTAACTAATTAATTACCTTTTCAGCCAAAACACATTACCTTTTCTTTTTTCTCTAACTAAATTTTTCTTTTCCCAATTATATCACGGGCAATTACCTTTTTCAGCTAAAACACGTTACCTTTTCTTTTTTCTTAAACTAAAATATCTCTTTTTCCAATTATATCATGGACGCTTCTATTTAATAAAAAAATAATAATATTATAATATTAATAATTAATTGATTACCTTTTCAGCTAAAACATATCATTTTTCTATATTTTCTAAATAAAATCCTTTTTTTCTAGAAATATCACGAGCAACATTAATTTCTCTTTTTCGAAAAACATTACGAGCAATTTTATTTAATAAAATTACACAATTAAATTATAATTACTATGAACTAATTAATTACCTTTCACTTAAAACATGTTACCTTTTTAATTTTTTCTAACTAAGATCTCTCTTTTTCTAATTTTATTACGGGCATTCTATTTAATAAAATAAAACAATAATTACTAATAATTAACCGATTAACTTTTTCAACTAAAACCTATCATCTTTTCTGTATTATCAAACTAAAATCCCCCATTTTCTAGCATTTATGTAATTATTTTCCAATCATCTCATTCAAGAATTTAAGCCTCCAAAATTCATGTTTTAAAAAAAATTATTAAAATTAATGAAAAAATTCATATAATATTAAAAGAAATCCGTGCATCGCACGGGTTTTAAGCTAATCTATCTATTCTATTATATTAAAGCCGAAACATTAAAAGTTTGGTTGGTTGGTACCTATTGATTTTACTAATTTACCCTTACTTAATTATAGATAAAAAAAATTATATTTTATCTAATTAAAATTTTTGCTTTACTAATCAATTTCCTTTTTCATGTTTATGGTTAAAAATGTTACCTTTTCTTTTCTTTTTAATAACTAAGTAGTTTCCTTTTTTAGGTAAAATATAATATCTTTTATATTTTATCTAACTAAAAAACATATTATAATTACTATTAACTAATTAATTAATTTTTTCATTCAAATTATCTTTTCTCTAACTAAAAAATATTTCTTTTTCCAATTATATCACGGGTTACCTTTTAAAAATCTTCTTTTGTATTTTATTTAACTAAAATTTTTACTTTACTAATCAATCTATTTTTTCAGATTAAACATGTTACCTTTTTTTTAATAACTAAACAGTTTCCTTTTTCAAGTAAAATATAATATCTTTTATATTTTTTCTAAATAAAAAACAAATTATAATTACTTTTAACTAATAAATTAATTTTTTTATCTTTTCTCTAACTAAAATATTTTTTTTCCAATTATATCACTATTTGATAAAATATATTAAAAATCCGTATACATTGTTTATAATAAGGAAACATTAGTATAATCCGTAAACATGATAATATTAAATTAAAATTAAAAAAATATCAAAAATAATGATTATATAAAAACATAATTGTAATATTAAATAAAATTTATATAATATAATAAAAGAAACATGTGCATCACACGGGCATTGAAAGTTTGTCCGTTCGATCTTCAGCACGGTCATCCTAACTATTAAAATAAATAGTAAAATAATATAATTAGTGATAATTAGTCGATTGCCTTTTTTAAATTAAAAGATATACCCAAACAAATAACACTATATACAACGAATGACATATATAACATTATATACAACGAATAATGACCATTATATTTTTAGTAGAAAATCAGAACCATTAGATCTAATGATTAGATATATTATATGTTTAAATTAATTTACTAAAATTTCAAGGTTCGAATTCTGTCAGACATATTTTTTTAAAAAAATTATAATATAAATTTTAAACCACATAATTTTGCAATCATTAATGTATATCGAAAAATAATAAACCATTTTACTGTTAGATTTTTAGTAATTAATAAGAACTGTTAGATGTAATTATAAGATATATTTTATGATTAAAGTATTTTACTAAAAATTCAAGTTTCGAATTCCGTCAACGACATATTTAACTTAAAATTCTATAATATTGTAAATTTTAAATCATGATTAACTAAATTTGTATTAAATTATATTAAATAATATTAAAATAATTTTTACAAAATAATGATTATATAAAAATATAATTATATCATAAAATAAAATTTATATAACGTATTAAAGGAAACTCGTGCATTGCACGGGTTATTGAATGACAAAAATAAAAATTAATATTTATGATGTGTTGGATCGAGATGTTTTTACTGGGAATGTTCTTATGCTAATGAATAGGTATACCAAAAACATTAAAGATATAAGTAGCATCAAAAGATAATATATTATTTTGATTTATTGTTGATTTGTTGGGTGTAAAACTTTTATTAATTTGGAATTTCCCATATTTTAGGTCCGTTTTCTACATCTATATCTATCTTCTATACTATTATATTAAAGCCGAAACATTAAAAGTTTGGTTGGTTGGTTGGTACCTATTGAATTTACCTAATTACCCTTACTTAACTATTAACTAATTACATAATTTCCTTTTTCATATTAAACATATTACCTTTTCTATTTGTCACTAACTAATTAATTTCCCTTTTAAGGTAAAGCACAATACCTTTTATATTTTATCTAACTAAAATTTCTCCTTTCTTATAAACACTACAAGTAATTTTGAAAATAACATAATTATATTATAATTACTATTAACTAATCAATTACCTTTTTCAGCCAAAACATGTTACCTTTTCTCTATTCTATAACTAAAATATCTCTTTAACTAAAATATCTATTTTTACAAATATATCACGGGTGGTTCTATTTAATAAATAATAATATTTTAATACTAATAATTATCAATTACCTTTTTCAACTAAAACATATCATCTTTTCCATATTTTATAATTCAAATTCCTTTTTTCTAGAAATATCATGGGCAACATTAATTTCTCACAATCTAAAGACATTATGAACAATTTAATTTAGTGAAATAACATAAATTAAATTATAATTATTATAAACTAATCAATTACCTTTTTCACCTAAAACATGTCATCTTTTTAATTTTCACATTACATTTTCTATTTTCTCTAAATAAAATCTATCTTTTTTCAATTATATCACGGACGGTTCTATTTAATAAAATAAAATAACAATATTATAATGTTAATAATTAACCGATTAAGTTTAAGCTAAATGTATCATCTTTTCTATATTTTCTAACTAAAATATCTCTTTTCTTTAAAATATCACGGGCAACACTAATTTTTCCTTTTCTTAAAACTTTACGAGCAATTTTATTTAGTAAAATAACATAATTGAATTATAATTACTATAAACTAATCAATTACCTTTTTCACCTAAAACATGTTTCCTTTTTAATTTTCTCTAACTAACACCTCACTTTTTTCAGTTAAATCACGGCATTCTATTTAATAAAATAAAATTATAATTTTATAAGTACTTATAATTAACCGATTACCTTTTTGAACAAAGATGTATTTTCTTTTCAATATTTTCTAACTAAAATCCCTCTTTTCATAGAAATATAACGGATAACATTTATAAATATTTTTTCTGCTAATTAACATTTATGTAATTATTATCAAATCATCTCATTTAAAAATTTAAACCTCTAAAATTCATATTTTAAAAAAAGTAAATTGAACTAATAAAACATATCATATAATATTAAAAGAAATCCGTGCATCGCACGGGTTTTAAGCTAGTATATATAAATATAGTATGATTATAAGTTGTTGTAATAATAGATGTGAACTGCGAGTACATTTACATTTTTCAACCATAAACAATAATTTAATTTAGACACTTTGAAATTTATGATTATCATCAAATATATTTTCATGTTTTTTTTTGAATAAATCATATTATCAACTTAAAAAATCTTTAGCTGAAACAGCTACAACTACAAGATGAGGAGGGACATTGTTTATTTCCCAAGTACGATGAGAGATAAAATTGGATACTCTAGCTAAATAGTAAACAACACAGTTTTACAAAGTAGATAGAAACATTGTTCAATCTTAATGAAAGGTCACACAACACTCATGGATCAACCTTCCGAAATCTGAATCCATTGCAAATGAATTTCGAAGTGCTTGTATGGTTACCAAGCAATCTGAGTCGATTATGATTTCTGGCCATTGCATGACATCTATCCACCTAAGTGCTTCTTTTATAGCCAAAGCAGTAACTTCAGGAAGCACAAGACCCACACTGCAAGCTGATTTGGCAGCAACAATAATGCCATGATTAACGCAAGCATAACTAAACCTCTGTGCCAGAAAACAACAGAAATAAGACAATCCAAGCTCTGTAGTCTGTACATTTTGCCACCGCTGCACTTCCATTCTTGCTGATCTCACCACATCAAATGGTTGAGTATTTTTGCTTTGCCAGACCAATATATTTCTTGCCTTCCAAATCATCCAAATACATAAGTGAAAAACCATCGCAGCCTTGTTTCGGTTCTCCCTAGTAAGATTTCCTAGCAATGCTTCAAAATACTCTTTAAAGCTTTCTATGTGTGTTCCTTGGATCCTCCGATTCATCTGATCCCAACATGTACGAGCAAAAGAACAAGAGAAGATACAATGCCCAATTGACTCCAGTTCATCATGACAACGGGGACAAGAGTTATGTACTACAGCATGCTTATTTATTTAATAAAAATCTACTATTATATTACAATGACAATACATTAGATAGTAATTAATAATATTTTTATGTAATTTACTGAATCCAGAAAAAGAGGTCCAACTGGACCAATTCCATACACAATTCGCAGGAATCTGTAAGCTTCAACATTTGCTTCCAAAACAAGTCTAGAAGCCTAGCAAACAAAAAATCTACCACTACTATCAGTGAGTCCATATAATCTGAGCAGTTGTGGATGCTCTAGGAAACCTCATCAACTCTCGTGAAATCCTGAATGCTTCTTCAAGATCATCGATATTGTCATCAAGAAGTTTCATCCATCTAAGTGAAGGAGAAGATGCAAGCAAAAGTTTTATGAACTCAAGATCTTCCGACCCAACTATTGAAACACATGACACACCATGACACATGCCAAGCATCATTGTCACACAAGAAACCAAGACTAGTGGAACATAACAGCTATACAGAAGACATGGACAAGTGGAGAACATAAAGAATGAATGCAGAACATAAAGAATGAATGCATTACATATTGTCTAGTTGAACACTAAGCTTTGTCTAGGTTTAGTGCCGTTGCTTTGTCTAGTTGAACACTAAGCTTTGTCTAGGTTTAGTGCCGTTGCTTATACAACATCTACTTTGAGTGCATTGTATTTAAGGGAGGTTAAACTTACATCTTTGTGAAGGGAATGGGATTATCCATTTTATTTTAACCTCTTTATGGTATCAGAGCCTTGCACTCAAAAGAATCATATACAATCTCATGGCCACTTCCTCTACAGAAACACCCCTCACAATTCAAAGCTTTCACCAATGCTCAAGCTTAGCAACCTTGAAGCTGAACAAATCGAATCTACTACTGTGGAAATCACAGGTGGTACCCTTGATTAGGAGCCTCGGAGTGCTACACCACGTTGAGGGTTTAAGCACGCCGTCTCAAACAATCTTGGCGAATGAAAAGGAACAGGTCAACCCAGACTATGACAGATGGATCAACAACGACGGGCTTCTAACAACATGGCTCCTCGGCACAATCACCGAAGAAGTACTACTGGATCTAGAAGACACATCCTCCGCTCAAAGCGTGTGGAAATCCATCGAAAACACCTTGCTGCCACAATCAAAAGAGAAGGAGATACTACTCACAGACTCACTCATGTCTCTTACAAAAGGGAACATGAACCTCGAACAATACTTGCAAACCTTCAAAGGTTTAAGCGACAACCTAGCTGCGATAGGGAAACCTTTAGATGAAACCATCAAAGTGTTCCATCTTGCAAGAGGACTAGGAACAAGATATAAGGATTTCAGAATGGCAATGCTGGCCAAGCCTCCATATCCCTCGTTCAATCAATTCATCCTATCCCTGCAGACGCATGAGCAAACTCTCTTACTGGAAGACACTAGCAATGACACGACTGAACCCTACCAAGCCTTTTTCAACAGAAGAGGCAGGGGGCGTACTAGGGGAGGAAGGTTCAACTCAAGTGGTCGAGGATTCGGCCCAGCAGCAAATCAGAGTGGCTACGGATATCAACCAAGACAGAATGACTCCAGGTACAACTACCATCAAGATCGGTTCAAACGGAAAGGAGAAGAAGAACAAGGCGAAAAACACCAGAAAGGAGAGGGACACTTCAATGGATTAAGCTGCCAAATATGTGGAAAAAGGGGGCACACTGCCATCAAATGTTGGAGCATATTTGATCACTCAGTCCAACCCGAAGAACAACTGAATGAGGCACTTGCGGCGATGCGCATTCACGAAGATGTGGATCCCACTCTTTATGCTGATTCAGGGGCCATCAAGCATGTTATGAACGCTCCAGGTAAGATCAATAAACTTTCAAAATATTACGGTAGTGATTCACTATATGTTGGAGATGGGAATGGTCTAAAAATATCCCATATTGGCGAAGGAGAAATACAAACTAAAAATGGCAATCTTAAACTAACGGACGTATTAATAGTCCCAGAGATCAAGAAAAATCTGCTGTCAGTTGGGCAATTGACTAAGGACAATGCTTGCCAAATTGTTTTCAACCCTAATGATTTCTTTGTGAAGGATGCTCAGGGCAGAACAATAATTAAAGGGTTCAAGAAGGGAGGCTTGTACGCTCTGGAAGAAGTGCAGAACATGGTCCTCTCAGCAATTTCCAACAAATCATCTTCAACAATCTGGCACCAGCGATTGGGACACACCAACCCACGCACTCTGCAGTTTTTGAATAATAAGAATCTTATTAATGTATCTAAATGGAACAAACAAGGAACCATCTGTCCTTTCTGTCAGATGGGAAAAAGTTGTAAACTACCTTTTGGTATTTCAACAACATCTACATCACACCCTCTTGAGAAATTACACTGCGATTTATGGGGGCCAGCACCAATTGCTTCCTGCCAGAATTTCAAATACTACGCCGTCATTGTAGACGACTTCTCCAGATACACGTGGATCATTCCATTAAAACACAAATCAGACTTCTATAAAGAATTCATCAAATTGCAAAAACTCCTTGAAAACAGATTCAATAAAAAGATAATATGCCTTCAAAGTGATGGAGGTGGAGAATTCAGCTCAAGCCTACTCAAAACACATCTCCAAGACTGCGGTATCCACCACCAATACTCATGTCCTCACACCCCAGAACAGAATGGAATCGCAGAGCGAAAGCACCGACACATTGTAGAGACGGGACTAACGCTTCCCTTCCAATCCCAACTACCCATGAAGTACTGGGTTGACGCATTTCTAACTGCGGTATTCATAATCAACAGGCTTCCCACCAGCAACTTACTCATGAACTCTCCACTTCACAAACTGTTCTCCACTGTCGTTGACTACAAGTATCTACGAAGCTTTGGATGCAGATGCTTCCCTTACTTGCGTAGCTATGCAAAGAACAAGTTCTCAAAAAGAACTTACCCGTGTGTATTCATTGGATACAGTCCCACTCACAAAGGATATAGATGTCTGGACCCAGAAACGAACCGAGTATACATCTCAAGGCATGTGGTATTTGACGAACACATCTTTCCATTCGATAAATCAACACCAGATGTTCAAGAACGTAAACCAGTGGAGGCAGCCACATACACGGATCAAGAAAATTGGTTGAAAAGGAAATCAAGGTTCGAGAAGCACCCAGATCCTCGTGAGACTATCAACACCATTGATGAACGACACACATCCATCATAGACCACAATGATGCATTCGACACGAACACAATCCCACAAAATCACCAGCCCGCAATTGAGCAAGCCAACTCGAGTGAAGACGACACAGACGGATCAAGTCTCAACAATGAAGAAACGTCAAGCGAAGATGACATCCAAAATGACGATGCTATCGACCATCAACACGTATCTGATGATGACCAAACTGCAAATCGAATGGACAGAGATAACAGAACATTCGACGAACATATGGCAACAACTACTCACGACACTGAAGCCGGAACAAGCATGATAACCCGTAGAAAACTAGCTCTCAACCCGGAGCTAGATCCAACCCTAGCTCAAGAGACAATGAAAATCAGAGAAAAGAAGCATAGCAGATTTCGAGCTTTAGCTTGCAGCAATGATGAACCAACCTCTTGGAAAGGGGCAATCACGAATGACAAATGGAAGAAGGCAATGGAGGAGGAGATGGAGGCTCTACACAAGAATCACACTTGGGAACTGGTGCCTCGACCACCTATGATCAACGTGGTTGGGTCTAAATGGACATTCAAAACAAAGCTCAAACCGGACGGGACATTGGACAGACACAAGGCCCGATTAGTTGCACAAGGATACACGCAAATCGCCGGACAAGACTACAACGAAACCTTCAGTCCGGTCATTCGCATGACTACAATTCGCATCATTCTCGCCATTTCTGTCACTCAAGGGTGGCCGATACGACAACTGGACATGAAAAATGCCTTCTTACAAGGATCCTTGAATACAACTATCTACATGGAACAGCCCCCCGGATTCAAAGACAAGGATTTTCCCGACTTTGTTTGTCAACTTCACAAATCCATATACGGTCTGAGACAAGCGTCCAGGGTCTGGTTCGACACACTAACATCCTTTTTGATGAGCCTGGGATTTTGATGCAGTAGAGCCGATCCTTCCCTATTTTTCCTACACCACGAATCAACCACCATCATACTTTTAATCGACGTAGACGACATAATAGTCATAGGAAACCAACCAACACGAATGCAATGGTTCATCGACGCGTTGGGACGGGAATTTGCCATCAAAGACTTAGGTCGTCTCAGCTTTTTCTTAGGTATGGAAATACAATACAATGCAGATGGATTAACCTTATCCCAGACCAAATATGCAAGGGAACTACTTGACAGAACTGGGCTACAAAACTGCTCCACCTTTGCCACACCAATGGCAACAAAAGCACAATTGTCAAGTCACGACTTACTACCATTTGACATCACGACCTACAGAAGTCTGGCAGGAGGTCTTCTCTACCTAACGCACACATGTCCGGACATAACTCATGCAGTAAACAAAATCTGTCAAAAGGTGCAAAGTCCCACAAATGGTGATTTCAAAGCGATTAAAAGGATTCTACGTTACGTTAAAGGAACTATCGACTACGGGATTCACTTTTCCGTCCAAAGCTCACTCAATCTGTATGGATTCTGCGACGCCGATTGGGGTGGCTGCACTACCACTCGAAGAAGTACTTCGGGCTACTGCATATACCTAGGTAGTAACTGCATATCATGGGCATCCAAAAGACAGCCGACAGTGTCGAGATCGAGTGCCGAAGCAGAGTATAGGGCACTAGCCATCTCCACGGCTGAAATCACGTGGATATCGTTTGTTCTTCGTGATCTCCGAGTAGCACTACCTCAGGCTCCACAACTATTTTCGGACAACATGAGTGCACTCCACATGACCATTAATCCAGTCTTTCATTCTCGATCAAAACACATCGAAATCGATTATCACTTTGTCCGAGAGAAAGTAGCTTTGGGATCACTAATCACCCGATTCGTAAGATCTTTACAGCAACTAGCCGATGTTCTCACAAAGCCGCTATCTAAAGATAATTTCAAGCGTCTGCGCGACAAGCTTGGAGTTCGGACCACATTGACTCCTACCTCCAGCTTGAAGAAGGGTATTGAAACACATGACACACCATGACACATGCCAAGCATCATTGTCACACAAGAAACCAAGACTAGTGGAACATAACAGCTATACAGAAGACATGGACAAGTGGAGAACATAAAGAATGAATGCAGAACATAAAGAATGAATGCATTACATATTGTCTAGTTGAACACTAAGCTTTGTCTAGGTTTAGTGCCGTTGCTTTGTCTAGTTGAACACTAAGCTTTGTCTAGGTTTAGTGTCGTTGCTTATACAACATCTACTTTGAGTGCATTGTATTTAAGGGAGGTTAAACTTACATCTTTGTGAAGGGAATGGGATTATCCATTTTTTTTAACCTCTTTAGCAACCATTCCATGTATTTCCACAGTTTCAAGTTGATTAAGAATCATGTCAACCAAAATTGGTGATTGCAAATATTGTAACACCGTAAGTTCCATGCTTGATGCCAGGTTAATACCATTCTCGCTCTTTTCCTCGGAAATCTACAAACATGGTTAAACATGCAAATTTAATTAAATATACATGCAAGCTTTTAATGATAAACATGCAGATTCAATTAATTTAGTTGGTACACAATATTACTTGGGAGGAATATATATGATATATGCAATCGTAACTGGGTTATTACGAGAGATATAAAATATCTATAGTTAACTGTTCATATATTTTACAACTTGTCCAAATATTACAAAAAATAATATATTTTATAACTTGTCCAAATATTAAAAAAAAAAATAAAGCGAATATTTGTAGCAAATGGTGAAATAATCTCTAAAATTGACAAGTTGTCTCATTGGTCAGGAGAATAAACAACATGATGAAATACATTGATGGATATAGAAATCAGGCAAATTTTAGTTGGTACTCAGGACTGCATACAATCTTAATATAGATGACATGGGAAGATATTAGATATAACATGATTATTAAAGAGAAAGTACGTACAAAATTTACGTCAAAGTGAAGCAATATATTGCACAAGACAAAACAAGACACAATTACGTCAAAGTAGACAAACGTAATAGATAAAAACATTTACTACTTACAAGGAGAGAAGTGTAAGCCTCTTATATGCAGTAAAAAAAATATCTAAAAAATCTAAAGAGGGAAAACTACACATTTCTGAGAAGTAGAATTTCAGATTTATCGTAGAAGTAAGCACAAAATTAAGGAGAATAATATTGATCTAAATTTATAATGCATGTGTATTTACTTGATGACGTGCATTTATTTTTTGTCAGAAATTAGAATAATGTACAGCTGGGCACATGTGATGCACACATATTCAACGCACACATATTCAACGGTTCTACCTAACATGGGAGAAAGTGAGGAGCTCATCATGAAGAGCACATGGGAGAACATGGAGGCATCAAACAACCTGGCATATGCATTATGTAGCTGTTAAGAGTTTAGCTTGTATATATATATATATTCACGTATTTTCCTGTAAATATAATAAGAGAGAATTACTCTTCTTCCCTATATTCTCTATAAACAATTTTCTATTGTTCTTATATTTTTAGTTGGTATCAGAGCAAAACACCGATTCCTCTCTACTTGTTTAAGTCTATCTTTGCTTTTTTTGAGCTTTATCAAACATACTTTCACTAGACAGTGATCTTCTTTTGTTGTTTCCGTTGAACAGCCTCTCTTTTTCATTATAATCAGGCTGTTTATTATTATCAACATAACCCATCTTCCCAGTTTATTCTTTTGCGTCTAAACTTGCTGCTTCTGCAATTCTTGTTGCCTACTGCAATCTTTAATTGTTGCCAATATCATATACCAAGAGCCTACTGCTCTCTACGATCGTTATAAAATTGTTACCATGGTGAATACCAGTACCGACTCCTCTTCTCTTGATGCTTCAACGGGTGGATCTACTATCTCCTCGATGAGTACTCCAACAATGAACATGATGATAGCTTCCGAACCAATGTCAATTCCCGGCGGAATAAAATTGAAAGGAGGTTCTAACTATGATGTTTGGTCCCAGTTTGTAACTATGTTCATTGTTGGGAGAGGTAAAAAGGGGTTTATTACCGGTACTACAAAGCAACCTAATGTTGGTGATACAACTTATGATAAATGGATCATGGATGATGCTATCGTAAAGGGATGGCTTATCAATTCTATGGAAACTGATGTTATGATGTTGTTTATTCGTCTATCCACTTCAAAGGAGGTTTGGGATGCTGCTAGTCGCACCTTTTTTGAGGGGGCTGATAAATCAATAATTTATGATTTGTCTCTAAAGGCTATGTCCATTAAGCAGGGAGGAAGACCTATTTCAAATTACTATTCAGATTTGAAGTTTATTTGGCAGGAACTTGATCATCGTAAACCCATCACGTATACTCAGGCAGATGTTGTTAAGGTACGATTGACTGAAATTGAAGAAGAGCGAGTTTATGTATTTCTTGCAGGACTGGATGACACATATGATCCTATCCGAGGAGAAATCTTACGCACTGATCCGCTTCCTAGCACTGAAGTTGTGTTCTCAACACTACGACGGGAAGAGCAGCGTCGTAATACAATGTTGAGTCAGGGAGATGTATCTCAGGTTGCTATGGTGGCTAAAAGATATGTTCAACCTTCTCTTTCTCAACAAAAATTTTCAACTACAGTAAGTGGAAAGTGTTCGTATTGTGGCAGTAACAGACATCTCATTGAGTCATGTTTCAAGAAAAATGGATACCCAAAATGGTGGAATGAACATAAAGAAAAGTTGAGGTCCAGAGGCAAGGGGAAGGTGGCATTATGTACATCATCTCCACAGTCAGTGGAAGCATCTCCTCAACAGGTGGAAAAATTAGTGCCAGCCTCTCATTCTATAGTTGATTCCTCCCTTCAGTCAGGTAATCAAGGTAAGGCATTAGTTACTACTAATTTGGCAAAGGATAATGGTTGGATTCTTGACTCCGGTGCTACGAATCATATGACTTTTGATTCGTCCCTTTTACGTGATTATTGTTTGCCTAAATGCTCCACTATTGTTAATGCAAATGGTGTTTCATACCCTGTTACTGGAGCTGGAAGAGTTGATTTAACGCCATCTTTATCTTTGGAACACACTTTGTTGATTCCTAATCTCTCTAACAATTTGTTATCTGTGCCACAAGTCACTTCACAATTAAAATGTTTAGTATTAATATATCCCAATTTTTGTCTTCTCCAGGATATCAGCAACGGGGAGATAATTGGGCGTGGTACTAGAGAGAGGGTTTATACTACGTTGATGATGTTTGTGCAAATCTTGCCTTGTCTGCAAAAGGTTCTGTTTCTTCTAATATAAAAGATCAAATTTGGTTGTGGCATCGACGTTTGGGTCATGTGTCTTTTGGTTATCTAGCGTATTTGTTTCCTGCATTATTTTCTGAATATAAACCTTCAGATTTTCATTGTCAAATATGTATTTTGGCAAAAAGTCATCGTGTTTCGTATCCACCTAGTCCTAATAAAAAGAGTACACCTTTTTCTTTGGTTCATTCAGATGTTTGGGGGCCATCACCCACTACAACTACTTCAGGATTTCGTTGGTTTGTTATATTTGTTGACGATTGTACTCGCATGACTTGGCTTTATTTAATGAAACATAAAAGTGAAGTAGCTGAACTTTTTCAGAATTTTCATAAAATGATCAAAACCCAATTTTCTGGAAATTTACAAGTTCTCCGTTCTGATAATGGTGGAGAATTCATAAACAAATTTTTGAAAGGATATTTTAAGGAACATGGAATTCTTCATGAGACAACTTGTGTCGATACCCCACAGCAGAATGGTGTGGCTGAAAGGAAAAATAGACAATTACTTGAAATTACACGTGCAAGTTTAATTGGTGCAAATATGAAACCACGGTGGTGGGAAGAAGCCATTACTACTGCTGTTCATCTCCTCAATCGTGTCCCAACAAGTGTTCTGCAATTTCAAACACCATTGGATAAACTTGCTTCCTTTGTAGATATTCCATCTTGTCTTACTATCCCTTCACGTGTCTTTGGGTGTGTTGCATTTGTAAATTTACAGAAACATCTACGAAGCAAGCTTGACCCGTGTGCTTTGAAATGTGTTTTTGTGGGTTATCATCCGTTCCAAAAGGGATATCGTTGTTACCATCCTCCTACCCGTAAATTTTATGTTTCCATGGATGTGACTTTTTCTGAACAGGAGATGTTTTACGACTCATCAATACTTGATTCACATCTTCCGGGAGGGAGTAATAATGTTGAAGAAGTGAATTGGATGGAGTTAGTTCCAGATAATTGTGTTCCAGAAAGTGTTCTAGGAAGAGTTCTTGAAAGTGTTACAGAAAGTGTTCCAGGAAATGTTCAAGTAGAACATGGACAGAATACTACTAGTGCTGAAGAACTTGGACAGAATACTACTAGTGTTGAAGAACTCTCTCTCTCTCATCTGTAGTACCCACACCTAATTCTCCTCAAGCTGATTATTCTGAGGTAAGTGAAAATTTGGAAGTTAATACTAACAATATTTCTGAGAATGCTAATTGTGACAGATATCATTTACCACCAAGAAGTAACCGTGGGGTACCAGCAGAGAGATTTTCACCGGAACCAGTTAAAAGAGCCAAATATCCTATTGCTCACTATGTTTCTACTCACAGGCTAGCAGAATCATCTAAAACCTTTTATAATAATATCTCTGCTATATATATTCCGAATAAAGTCAGTGAAGCATTGTCGGATGTGAAATGGACGGAAGCGATGAAAGATGAGATGACAGCATTACAGGAGAACGAGACATGGGAATTAGTTCCGTTGCCAGAAGGAAAGAAAACTGTTGGTTGTAGGTGGGTGTTCACCGTTAAACAAAATCCAGATGGCTCGATCAATAGAAGGAAGGCAAGACTTGTTGCTCAGGAATTTACCCAGACCTATGGAATTGATTATGAGGAGACCTTTGCTCCTGTTGCAAAAATCAATACCATACGAGTTTTGTTATCTCTGGCTGCGAATCTCGATTGGCATATACAACAATATGACGTAAAAAATGCCTTTCTTCACGGAGATTTGAAGGAGGAAGTGTACATGTCAATGCCGCCAGGATATTGTGTTCCTAACAGTTCTGTTCAGTTGGTTTGCAGGCTGAAGAAGACTATATATGGCTTACGGCAATCTCCAAGGGAATGGTTTGGTAAATTTCGTTCTGTTATGAAGAATTATGGATATAAACATAGTAATGCTGATCATACTCTGTTCTTAAAGAAAGAAGGTGATAAAATTACAGCTCTTATTGTGTATGTGGATGACATAATAGTGACAGGAAATGATCTAGCAGAGATGAAAAAATTGAAGTGTTATCTCTCCCAGGAGTTCAACATGAAGGATTTGGGGAACCTAAAATATTTTTTAGGCATTGAAGTTAATCGTTCAATTCAAGGTATATTTCTGTCACAACGTAAGTATGTGTTGGACTTATTACAAGATACAGGTATGCTTAATTGTGAGCCAATTAAGTCACCAATGGAACAAAATCATGGTCTAGAAGAATGTTCTGACCAGATTCCAGCAGATAAAGGGAGATATCAAAGGTTAGTGGGTCGACTAATATATTTGTCACATACTAGACCTGATATTGCATATGCTGTAAGTGTGGTGAGTAGGTTTATGCATAATCCGGGTAAGCAACATATGGATGCTGTTGTAAGAATTCTGCGATATTTAAAGTCAGCACCAGGGAAGGGTCTGTTGTTCTCAAAACATGGTCATACAGATATTCTAGGGTACTCAGATGCTTCGTGGGCTGATAAAGGAGATAGAAAGTCAACTTCTGGTTATCTTACATTTGTTGGGGGGAATCTTGTGACTTGGAAAAGTAAGAAACAGAAGGTGGTTTCATTGTCGAGTGCAGAGGCAGAATATCGAGCAATGGTAAAAGGTATGTGTGAATTGCTATGGTTAAAAGGTCTTATGGAGGAGCTAGGTTACTCTTCACAAAGTCCTATGAGATTGTTTTGCGATAATCAATCGGCAATTAAAATTGCTGAAAATCCTGTCCAACATGATCGAACGAAGCATGTGGAACTTGATAGGAGTTTCATATACGAGAAGCTAGAAAACAAGGAGATTGAAGTATCATATGTTGGTACAAAAGGGCAAGTTGCAGATATGTTAACCAAAGCCTTGTCGAACTCAGTTTTTGCGGATTCTCTTGTCAAGCTGGGCATATATGATATCTACGCTCCACCTTGAGGGAGGGTGTCAGAAATTAGAATAATGTACAGCTGGGCACATGTGATGCACACATATTCAACGCACACATATTCAACGGTTCTACCTAACATGGGAGAAAGTGAGGAGCTCATCATGAAGAGCACATGGGAGAACATGGGAGGCATCAAACAACCTGGCATATGCATTATGTAGCTGTTAAGAGTTTAGCTTGTATATATATATTCACGTATTTTCCTGTAAATATAACAAGAGAGAATTACTCTTCTTCCCTATATTCTCTATAAACAATTTTCTATTATTCTTATATTTTTAGTTTTTTAAATAAAATTAGTAAATGCTTAGATATCAATAGATCGATCTTTAGCAGATGTCTTATCATATATTTATGATGTACATGATTCCCTATATAAAAATTACCAAATGAACATAGATCAGAATATCAAACATATCCTAGAAAACACCCATCCACCAGACTTCTTTTTACAATACTCCTATCTTTTAAATTTATGCATAAGGATTAGAGGGACCTATCACGATACCTGAAAAGCAATATAATTAAATGATTTACATTCCATATTTCTGTGTTCTTTGAAATAGATTTTTTTTTTCTTTTTTCTGTAAGTCAGACGTTTATAACATCTTAAGACTTAAATGATTAAAACGCGACTGACTAATATTCTAAATCTGAATTAATATCCTGAGGGTGTAAAACCTCAAAAAAACAAATATAATATCCTGAGAATGTTTATGAACCATTTGCTTCCCTGCCCACATTCTTATAGCCTTTGTCTTTCGCCCTTTAGATATGGAAAATCCCAAGTAAAGTCTATGATTGGGATCTTGCTTTCCTTTTACTTGGATTGATAAATGAGAATTATAAAAATGATTCACTTTTTCTTACTGTAGGTGAAAATCTGACGCGCAAGATAGTGAAGAAAATATTCATGCCAATGATCTATGGTAAAACTATAATGAGCACTGCAGTCTATCTGCAAGAGGCTTTACCACTCTATCTGGGTAAGCACTCAAAAAAAGTGGCAGAAGTCAGTACTATAGCCCCAATCATGGCTACTAATAAAATCAGACTAGGAACCAAAAACCAGACGGAATAGTAAGTATAAAGTAAATTGCCCAATGTTTCCAAATTAGTCCAACTTTGTACCTTTCCGGCATAAATCATATATCTCAGAGAGGTCGTATTTCTTTGGGTTGCAACAATTATTGTATGTGTAACATTTTGACGTGTAAGATATAATTTCTAATTTATTTATTCTTATTTCGGAGGAGAGGGAAGTAACATGAATTCAGAAAACTTAAAAGTTTAAAAGATGAATTATCAATAGATTTTACAACAATCAGTCACGGTTATATTGAGCAAACCAGTTCTTCTTACCAGATGCACGTATAGATATTGCAGGTTAGGCGAAATTCTGATTAAGCGAAGAACATATTGAATCTGAGGCAAATCGCAGAATGCAAGATCGTAAAGGAAGAGATTTTTCAATTTCTTCATTTTTGTAGGCCTATTCATAACGGCTGCACCTGGTTCCAAAGACTACACACACACTACGCATATTGAGAAATGTATAACATTTCTTTGAATTATCTAATATAAATACCGAAAGACAATACTATTAAGTATTAATTATTAAAATTTGTAGGATGTTTACTTTACCTTGAGGAGAAGTCCATTCAGGTGAAGAGTACGGATATTGGGAATTTCATCAACTAGCTTGTCCAAATTCATAATTTTCTTTGCCTCTCTATTGAGCCTGAGACAAAGATTTTCCACCTTTTGGGTGCATTCAAACCATTTCCATTCAACTTCTCCACATTTCAAGATACTCAACACGGTGAGATTGTTGCCATGCTTAAAATGGCCTCCCAAATGTTCAATTCCAGTGCAACATTCCAACTCCAGTTCATCAAGTTGAGTCCCAAATGACATGACAGTAGTAATTTTGACCTTCACAAGCTTAACAGTAATCAGGTTACAGAAACCACCAAATTTAAGCGGTGGATTGAGTATACAGTTACTGAGCCTCAAGTGAGTTAACTCCAAGCAGGAAAATAGATAAGAGGGAATCTTGCAGGCATCTATTGCTTTATTATAAAGCTTCAATTTCCTAACTCCATTGCGTGATAAGTTTTTAATCCAAAAATTCAAATCCGGATGTCTATGAAGAGGCAGACGTTGAGTAATACATATGTGAAACTTCAAAATGGGGCCACTATGAGCTAAAAGAATACCACTGATGGTTCTTGAAACTTCAGATAGTAGAATTTCTTTTTCTTTCATTAGACTCCTCTTAGATTGCAGTTTGTATAAAACATCGTCATCTAACACCAGGCATGAGAGCATCCCCCATGCATCCCTCCATGTTTTGGAGAGTATACTCATTCTTGCTGCATCATGAAGCGGCAAACAATTTAGGATGAGGTCCATCAAGTTTGCGGCAAGTTGCTGATTCTATCAACCGTGTTTCCGCAATCAAGCCGCCTTATTTTAGCATCATTGGCCATGCTTCTGAATGTAAAGAGGTAAAGACCAATATTAAAAAGGATATTATAAAATACAAGAATTTAGCAGCAACTTGCCATGGATAATAATTAAATTGCTCACAACACTAGTACTAGTATTGTAATAAAATCTTAGGGAGTGTTTGATTGAGATTAATGAAAATGGAACGGAATTTGAACTATAATATGTTTTAATGTTTAAAGTTTTCATTCCTTCCTCCATTCCATTCCTATCGACCGCTCAAACCCCCCAATTCGCCGTACCCAATTTCTTCGTAAATCTCATCATATAAAATTTGCACCCACCCATTTTTCTTCCAAGTCTTCCCACCTAGCTCCTATTATTGTGTTTTAATTTCATTCATATTAGTGCTAAGAAATTTAGACCCAAATTTAGACCCAAGAAAAATAGATATAGTAATCAATCTTTATATTTTCTTAATTAAGACCCATATAATGAAAGGGGTCTGTTCTATGGCAAACATTTGCCATAGAACTGTTTCATAACATATGGTTCCAGGACCGTTGGATCGTTGATCCAACGGTCCTGATTTAAAAAAAAAATTACACCGTACCGCAGAAACTTTCCGCGGTACGGAGCAATTACAAAAATACCCTCACTGTTCACGTACCGCAGAAACTGTCCGCGGTACGGTGAACAGTAGATTTTTTATGTGAAAACAGGGGGCATTTTTGTAATTACTCCGTACCGCGGAAAGTTTCTGTGGTACGGTGTAAATTTTTTTTTAAATCAGAACCGTTGGATCAACGATCCAACGGTCCACAAACCATATGTTATGTAACAGGTCACTGGCAAATGTTTGCCAGTGACCGGGAGCCTATATGAAAACGAACTAAGTAGAAATGTAGAATCATACTTGAACAGATAATTGGGGACGAAATTTAACATAATTACATACAACAATCACAAGCTAATGAATAAAATAACAGCATTAACAATTACTCAGGAAATCATAGCACAGATATAGACACGCGTATACACATAAATACCTGAATTTGATTTTCAGTGACAGTGGTGGTAATTCCAAATGTGTGGGTCGAATTAAAGGGGTTTAGGGTTCTAGTTGTACTGGACTGGACAAACAACCTTTTAGGCCTCTTTTTCCTTTCTTAGGATTTTTTTGGATTTTAAATCTTGGTGTTACAACCAGTTTCCGTCAGCGTATCCGTTCGGTCGGACCTGCAAGTGAAGAAGAATGCGAGGGCGTTGCCCCCCGATTCACCTCCGGTGTGAGAATAAGTTAACTGATTTTTGAGAATGAGTAATATTGAACGTAGAGTGTTTGTATTGTGTAAATTGTGTGTAAGTGATTGAATGAATGAAGCCAAACCTCTGTTAACCTCTTATCCTCTATGCTGGCAGTTACCGGAGAGAGAGGCGAGTGGAGAACGTGTCCCACGCTCCCACGTTCCCAGGGACACACAACTGAATGGACCGTTACAAATAACTGGGCCGAACGATATGGGCCTTCGCCAGTCTGGAGCCTCTCCAAACCAATACTCCTCATTCGGTGACTGGGCCTTCGGTCCAGCCCAGTAAGAAGTTGGGCCTCTAACATGTCCCTAGGCTCCGTTCGGAGTTATCCTCAGAACGAAGGCTAAAGCCCAAGCCCATCTTCGGAATTTTGTCTTCGTACGTTTCCTTCGGATAAGAATGGCGATGGACAAGACTGAGACGCCTCTTGGGAAACCGTGTCCCTTTATGGCTGACAGCTGTCTGTCCTCGAGATATATGCCTCAATCCCAGCCGTTGGATTTGAAACGCCCACTGTCCAAACGTCGCGTCTTCTCTATTTTAACTCCACAGTTTCTTTCTTTCTTTCTTTTACGCACATATCATTTCTTTAACATTCAAAGCAAAAACTCCCTCTAGAGATATTTCAATAGCAATTGGGAGCGTCGTTTCATCACCGGAGGCCCCCAAATCGCCGATTTCAGTCGTCGTTCACGTTCAAGAAGTCTACCCCCGCGAACTCGATCTTATCAGAGATCTTAAACAAACCAGTAAGTTCTCATTATTTCCCTTCCTTTTTCGATTAATCGCGCACTCGTATTACTTTCATTCCTGCTTTTGTGTATATATCTGCTTTTCGTATCCATACACACATGTATGTATTTATATGTACACATATGCAAAGTTACCTGTGCAGTTTATTCTTATCGTTTTGAGTAGAACACGCGCATGTCTTTTCCTTTTAATTTCTGTTGTGTTGCTCTGATGTAACCCCTTACTTGAATCTTGGGATTTGCTTGGAAGTTGTCTGGGTAGAGATGTCCTTCGGGATCTTCAAACCCTGAGAACTCCCTTCGGTCTGTCCCAATCCCTTGTAACTTTTAGACGATCTTTAATTTGCTTTGCCTTAGATTTTAGGATTCTCCGACCGATCCTGGCTCACTGTACTCGGCCTCCCCCCTTTTTGTTTTCTTCTTCTTTGTCCGAGTACAAAGCTAATGTCTCTTCATTTCCGAATGCAGGGACATGGATCGGTCAACCGAGGGTGCTGGTCCTTCGGAGGTTTCGCCCTTCAGCGACGCCAAATTATTTCCAGCCGCTAACCTTCAGTCACATCTGACCGAGGAGCAAATTGAACGCTTTCATTCCAAGTACATGGTGGAGAAGAATGTCTGGTTCTTCTTCGCACCGCGGAAGAAGGACCGCATCTGGCACAACCCCGAGATCCCCGCCCTCTGCGGAGGGGGCGTGGCGACCGGTATCTCGGAGATGGCGTTCAAGTGTGGCTTCTGGTTACCGATGTTGCCGATCTTGAAGAAGATACTGAAGCAATTGAGGATTGTCATAGGGCAGTTAGACCCGAATAGTTTCTTCCATATCAACGCTTTCCAAGCTCGATGTCTTGCCAAGCAAATGACTCCCAGGACCACCTTGTTCTGGCACCATTATGAGCTGCGAAGGAACTCGAAGAGTAACGGCTACTACACCATAGCCCGTCGGACCGGTAGGGCCGATTGGGCTCAAACCAATTCCAGCAACAAAGGGACTCATGAGAGCTGGACATTTATTTCGGGGCCGAGGATGGAAAAATACGGCCGATTGTATGATTTAGATCCGTCCCGGTTGACATATCCCGACCTGTTGCAAGCGGACGTGCACGATTACCGCCTACTCTGCGAGCTTGACATGGGCCAGGTCCCTCGATCGGACGGAAGGAATAACGACTGGCTGGTTGCCCTTTGGGGTAGTGGTAACACCCATACTTGTTTTCAGCTTTATATATTCGGTCGAAGATACTTGTTTTCAATTTCAATATTCTGCTGTGTAACACTCTGTTGTTTTGTGCAGTGTCTTCTCTTCAGGACATTATTGAGCGCAAGCGAAAGAAGGCGGCTCAGCTTTCTACAACCGCTACGGCCGAAGAAGAGGCCGCTGCTCGTCTGGCCGATGGGGAGGAGAAGTCGGTCCCCGACCAGGGAGAGAGGGTTGAAGCTCCACCTGTTTCTTCCCCTCCTCAAGATCTGACTTTGGGTTTGGCCACCTCGACCGATTCCCGAAAGAGATTCCGGTCGGGAGATGCTGATCCGAAGGTGTATTCTCCTCCCTGGGGAGTTATCGAAACTGACCAGATCATCGTTCCTGCTCCGCAGCTGTCTACTGTTGTGGGTCCCGATCTCTGTCGGGGCCTCATCCTTCCGGCCGATCGGCCGACGATTGCCAAGGCGAATGACCTTGAGGCGTGTACGGAGATGCTAGCCCTCCTCTCCATGGTAAGCCTTCTTCCTTTATGCCATTACTTTATTTGCCTTTAGGTTTTTTGACCTTTTCCCTTGTTTATTTTTAGGGAGTTTCCTGGGCTGCTGTAGTCGCTGAACGGGTGGAGGGGATACAGGACAGGCTGGCCGAAGTTGACCAGCTGAAAGTTCGGGCTGTCAAGGCTGAAGGGGACCTTCGGAACTCCGACATTGAACTGGAGAGGGTCACCGGTCAAGCCAAGACTCTGTCTGCCGATAATGAGGCTCTCAGGGAGCAGCTGAAGGAGTTGGACACCCTCCGGGCGCGTATCGAATGGAGAAACAAGCAGCTCAAGTCTACAAGGAAGAATGTGAGGAAGCTACAGAAGACCCTCGAGCTGACTGAGGAGAGGTGCTTTCAGATGGGTTATGACGCTGCCATGGTGAAGGCGAATTCCCTGCGCTTTGATCATACTCAGATGATTGATGCTGAGGCTGGTATGACCGATCCGGTTGGCAGGGAGACAGCCGATGGTCCCTTGGTGGTCTCCTCAGGTGAAGATGAGGATCTTTCTGACTAGATATTTACTTTTTGCTATTTTGGTGGCCTTCGGGCTTTGTAATTTTTACCAGTTTTTGGGCCTTGTAAACTCTAACTTCGCCTTCGGGCATGATGTTCTCGCCTTCGGGCTATTTGAATTATCCTTATTTTATGCTTCTTTTGGCTTTATTTTACCTTGGCATAGTCTGTATTCCATGCATCTTCGGTCATTTATCGCCTTGGCATAATTTGTGGACAATTTCGTTTTCATGCATCTTTGGTATAACTCTACCTTAGCATAATTGTTCTTGTTTTATGCGTCTTCGGCTTAATTCTGCCTCTGGCATAATTTCTTGTATTTTTATGCCTCTTCGGTTGTTTTACCTTAGCATAATTGTTCTTGTTTTATGCATCTTCGGCCATTTTTGCCTTAGCATAATTACTTATATTTTTATGCCTCTTCGGCCTTTTTTGCCTTAGCATAATTACTTATATTTTTATGCCTCTTCGGTTGTTTTTACCTTAGCATAATTCTTGCCTTTTTGTGCATCTTTGGTCGTAACCTAGCTGCCCCCAAGTATTTAAGGGGTTTTGTAAATGATTAAGGTCCCGTTCGGTCGGTGAAAAATATGTCTTCCCGGCCTTAATTGATGTCGAAGCAACTTAAATACTAAGACTTTTACAATTAAAATATGGGTCCGTTAGGCCTTTGTGATGTATTAAAATATTCAACAAGATAAAGGTCGCATGTTTTATTCGGTCGGCCCCAAACATGGGTCCATTTAGCTTAATCTTGTGTACTTAACCGTTCGGTTATCAGTGTACTTGGCTAATAATAATGAATATGGAAATGGGGCAAACAATCTTTCATTAATTATGCATGCAAAGAGGTTGTACATAATTTTAGATTACAGATTGATGCTCACTTAGGGAATTCGAAATTAACTTGCACAAAGCAAAATACTGAATGAAAAAGCTTAAAGAATACGTCCAGTAAGCTTACTGGTAAAAGCGGCGAAGGCGCGTGGCGTGCCATGTGTTCTTAATTGGGCTGCCGTCCAAATGTGCTAGTTTGTAGGTGCCCGGTCGAATTACTTCGGTCACCACGTATGGACCTTCCCAGTTGGGCATAAGTTTTCCTTGCTTGGTTGGCATGGAAGTTGCCAATTCCCGAAGGACTAAGTCCCCCACTTGGAAAGATCTCTTCTTGACCCCAGAATCATAGTGCTGCGCTGCCTGAAGCTGGTACCTTAGATTTCTCTGGTGAGCTGCTGCCCTTTCTTCCTCCAGTAAATCCACATTCGCCCGGAGTCCCCATTCATTCGTTTCTACGTTGAAGATCTGTGTTCGGTAGGATTCCAGGCCGACTTCAATAGGCAGAAGGGCATCCATTCCGAAAGCTAACTTGAAAGGTGTTTCCCTGGTCGATGACCTTGCTGTCGTTCGGTAGGCCCACAAAACCCAAGGCAGTTCTTCGGCCCAAAGTCCCTTAGCTTCGCCCAGCCTCTTCTTGATCCCATCGAAGATAATTTTGTTGGCTGCTTCAATCGCTCCGTTTCCTTGGGGATGCCCGACTGAACTGAATTTCTGCTGAATTCCAAACTTGGCTAAAAACTTCCTAAATTTGCTTCCGATGAACTGGGTTCCATTATCTGATACACATACCATAGGGATGCCAAACCTTAGGATTACTTGCTCCAATATGAATTTCTTTGCTGCTTCTTCGGTGATGACTGATAGTGGCCTGGCTTCTATCCACTTTGTCATGTAGTCGATCGCCACGATACAGTACTTGGCTTGTTTGGTGCTGGTAGGCAAGATTCCCACGATATCAACTGCCCACATAGCAAATGGAATAGGGCTGAGGACCGAAGACATCTCTTCGGGAGGTTGCTTCGGAATTGTGCTGAATAGCTGGCATTGCTTGCATTTCTTTGCATACTCTGTTGCGTCTTCTTTCATTTTTGGCCAGAAAAATCCCTGCCTAAGGATCTTGAAGGCTAAGGATCGTCCTGCCAAATGTTCTCCACAAATCCCCTCGTGAACTGTTTCGAGAGCTAACTGATGTTCTTCTGAATCTAGACATCGGAGGAGTGGCTGGGTTGCTGATCTTCGGAACATGCGGCCTCCAACCCGGGTGTAGCTTACCGAACGATGTCTAACCTTTTGTGCTTCCCTTCGGTCGAGCGGCAAAGTCCCTTTATCCAAGAATGCTCTGATTGGGGTCATCCAGTTTACCCCTTGGTGGATTTCCATACACTGCTTCTTGTCTATCGAGGGCGTCTTTACTTCGGTCAGATAGATGGACCCATTTAGGTTCTGGGTTTCTGCCGAAGCTAACCTCGAGAGGGCGTCTGCCCGACTGTTGTTTTCTCTAGCTACTTGAGTTAACTCGAAAGTTTCAAACAGCAAAGATTGTTCACGTACCTTAAGGGCGTATGCCTTGGTTCGGGGATCTTTTTGCCCATACTCTCCTGAGAACTGTTTTATCACCAACATGGAATCACTGAACGCCCTAATGTGCTTAACTTCTAGACTTCTTGCCAAATCTAGCCCTGCCAAGAGTGCTTCATATTTGGCCTCATTGTTCGTCAACGGGAAAGTGAACCTGATAGCTTGACAAATCTCAAATCCTTCTGGGCTTGTAAGAATTAACCCTGCCCCGCACTTTTCCTTGGCGACCGACCCGTCGACAAACAACTTCCATTTTCCCGGTGTCTGAATCATTTGTTCTTCAGGAGCCAAGTCGTTCGGCCCCGAGAAAGAGCATTCTACCATGAAATCTGCTAGTGCTTGGGCTTTGATCGAAGTCCTTGGTGTATATTCCAAATCATGCTCCCCCAGTTCGATCGCCCAAGCAACCACTCTGCCCGATGCCTCTGGCCTTTGCAATATTTTCTTTAACGGCTGATCGGCTACAACTTTGATCGTCCTTCCTTGGAAATAGTGCCTTAACTTTCTTGCGGCCATTACCAGTCCATAGGCGAACTTCTCTGCATTTGGATATCTTGTTTCTGCATCTTTGAGAATATGAGAAACATAGAACACCGGATGCTGGTTCCCTTCGTGCTCTTTGACCAACACGGCTCCGAGTGTTCGGTCGTTCACAGCCAAGTACAGCTGCAATGTTTCTTTCGGGTCGGGTCTCATTAAGAGTGGAGTCTTCACTAAGTACTCTTTAACCTATTCGAATGCTTTCTGGCAATTTGGCCCCCACTCGAAATTCTTGGACCCCCGAAGTACTTCAAAGAATGGTAGGGCCTTTTCGGCCGATCTAGAAATGAACCTCCTCAGGGCTGCTAGCCGTCCGGTCAGCTTTTGAATGTCTCTGATCGTCTTCGGCGCTTCCATGTCAATAACTGCTTTAATCTTCTCTGGGTTTGCTTCAATTCCTCGGGCACTAACCATGTATCCCAGAAACTTCCCACTATTTACTCCAAACGTACACTTGTTCGGGTTGATCCTCATGTTGTTTCTTCTGAGCGTTTCAAAACATTCCCTCAGATCCTCGGCATGATCCCTGAAAAGGGACTTAACAATCATATCGTCCACGTAGCACTCCATGTTCCGACCGATCTGGGCTTTGAACACTTTGTTGATCATCTTTTGAAATGTTGCCCCGGCGTTCTTCAGGCCGAAAGGCATCTTTATATAGGCGTAAGTGCCGTTCGGTGTGATGAATGCTGTCTTTGGAACATCCTCGGCATTCATGGCAATTTGGTGGTATCCTGAGAATGCATCCAGGAAACTTAGTATTTGATGCCCCGAAGTAGCATCTATCAGTTGATCGATGTTCGGCAAGGGATAATGGTCTTTCGGACAATGCTTGTTCAGGTCGGTGTAGTCGACACACATTCTCCACTTGCCATTTGATTTCTTCACCACCACTACGTTCGCCAACCAATCGGGATAGTCTATCTCTTCGATGAACTTCGCTTCCAGCAATTTTTCGACTTCAACTTGAATTACTTTCTGCCTTTCCATGGCGAAATTCCTCTTTTTTTGTCTTACGGGCTTGGCTTCGGGGGCTACATTTAAGCAATGTTTAGCCACCGCGGGGTCCAAACCTGGCATATCTTCGGGATTCCATGCGAATACGTCGTGGAATTCCCTAATGACCTTGATGACTTTCTCTTTTAATTTCGGCTCCATGCTCTTTCCAATTTGGATCATCTTTCCCGACTGACCCACGTACAGCTCTACCTCTTCGGTCTCGGCAGCCGGCTCAGCAATCGGGCTTGACAGGTCGGCACCAAATTTTTCCAACTCAATGTTCAGTAGTTGGTGGCTGCCCCCAGCTTCGGTCTCATTTCTTTTCCTCTTTCCAGCTTTGGTCATCTCAATGTCTTTGTCTTTTTCCAAATCCTCCAACATGATTATTCTGGCGGCTTTCTGATCGCCTCTCATTTCTCCGACTCCATGTTCTGTTGGGAACTTCAACTTCAGGTGGGGGACAGAGGATACTGCCTGGAACAAAAATAAGGCTGGCCTTCCCAGAATTCCATTGTACGGACTATCGACCCGAACGACCTAGAACTTTGCTTCCTTCGCCACAGTGTATGGCGCTTTTCCAATCATGACAGACAGGGTAATGGTCCCTTCTATCGGTACAGGCTGATTACCGAAGCCATATAAAGGTGCCTCGTGGCATGGCTCCAGCTGTTCGCCTCCCAAATTCATCTTGCAATATGTTCGGTGATATAGAATGTTGACTGAACTCCCTTCGTCCACCAGCACTCTCCATATCTTGTTTTCCCCGATTACTGGGTTTATAACAAGTGGGTCTTCGTGCGGCCATATCACATCCTCATAGTCATCTTCTGTGAAGGAGATAGGCAATGGTTGCTTGGCTGAACTTGACTGGTACAGGTTATAGATCTGTCTGGCATACTTTTTCCTTGCTGTCTTACTATCCCGATCAAGCACTGTTCCTCCGGAAATTGTTCTGACCTCCCCTCGGTACTTCTCGGAACTTTTAGCTTCCTTCCTTTTCTCATTGGACTCGAGTTTGTCCCTCAAGTCGCCTACAAATTGGGTCAGTTCCCCGTCCTTGATCATCCTTTCAATTAACTTCTTCAAATGATAGCACTCATCGGTGTTGTGACCTTTGTCCCGATGGTAGTCACAATATTTGTTGTCGCTTCTTCTATTCTCAGGGGTCTTTAACTTGGGTGGTCTGACAAACCCAGGTTTACCCTTTATCTCATGGAGAATCTTCGAGATAGGTGTGTTTAGTGGTGTGAACACAGTACTATCCCAATCTCTTCTTCGTTCGGCCCCTTTGTCGGGCCTCGTATCGTTCAGTCTGCTCTTAATGTCTCCTCGACCCCTTCGGTCGTCCCTTCTATCATCCCTCCGGTCGTCCCTTCTGTCATATCTGTCATTTTTCTTGTTCTCCTTGTACCCCCCAATTGATTATAATTTTCTTCTGATAGCCTCTTCTCTCACATATATATCATTCAAAGATTTGGGAGGCATATCATAAAGAGAAGATCGAAGCTTCTTACCTTTAACAGGGTCGAGGCCTGCTGCGAGGAATCCAACCGCTTTGACTTTGTCCAAGTTGGTGACCATACCGGCTTCTTCTTTGAACCTTGCTAAGTAATCACCCAAATCCTCGTTCGGTCCCTGCCTGCAGTGGATCAGGGCTTCCGTATCCTTCTCTCTTCGGCACAAATGTGAGTAGTGCCTCAAGAATTTTTTCTTTACTTGTTCATATGAGCCTATCGACCTAGGTCTTAGTGACCTGTACCACATGGATGCATTCCCCTTTAGGTAGGTTTTGAACATCTTGCAGAGCATCACATCACAGTGCCCCATTCCAGTCATGAGCGATTCATACTTCTCACAGTGATCTTCGGGGTCACCCTTTCCGTTAAATTCATTCATCTTCGGGAACTGCCTTCCGGGAGGCGGTCGAAAATGTTCAACGTCTTCGGTCACCACTGGCTCGTGGCTGACCTTTCTTTTTCCAAACATGGCCTTCTCAATCCTTCGGATGCGATCGTCCGTATGTGGACCCTCCTCCTCCGAATCGGAGGAATAAACTACCCTTGACCGGGTTCTCCTCGAGTTTGATTCAGAGTCCCCTGACTCATCTTCATCATTTCTGGTTCTTGGCCTCTTGTCTCTTCGGTCATCAACCCCGGGTCTTCGGCTTCTAGAGCCTCGCGGAGTGCCTTTTCCTGTAACTCGATCTCCTCCCTTTGGAGCTTTAGGGCCTCTAGCCTTAAACGGTCGGCCTCCCTCTTTTTTGCCAGACGTTCGGCCTCCCTGCTGCCCTTCTCTTTCTCTATCTCTTTCCGTTTCCCCTTGGCTTTTTGTTCCTCTCGCCACTTCATCAGAATCTCCCGTTGTTCTTCGGGAGACGGTATGTCCCCTCTTCGTCGAAAATCAAAAGCCTTGGGGTGATGGGAGGAGTGATGCGATTATTTCCGGCCATAGTGCTATCGTCAGCTGTTGGTATCTCGGTTTCATTCGCCATTATTAACTGTATAATTCAACACAAACGTATCTCTACGTTCCCACAGACGACGCCAAATGTTACAACCAGTTTCCGTCAGCGTATCCGTTCGGTCGGACCTGCAAGTGAAGAAGAATGCGAGGGCGTTGTCCCCCGATTCACCTCCGGTGTGAGAATAAGTTAACTGGTTTTTGAGAATGAGTAATATTGAACGTAGAGTGTTTGTATTGTGTAAATTGTGTGTAAGTGATTGAATGAATGAACCCAAACCTCTGTTAACCTCTTATCCTCTATGCTGGCAGTTACCGGAGAGAGAGGCGAGTGGAGAACGTGTCCCACGCTCCCACGTTCCCAGGGACACACAACTGAATGGACCGTTACAAATAACTGGGCCGAACGATATGGGCCTTCGCCAGTCTGGAGCCTCTCCAAACCAATACTCCTCATTCGGTGACTGGGCCTTCGGTCCAGCCCAGCCCAGTAAGAAGTTGGGCCTCTAACACTTGGGTATTCGATGTTGGCTTTTAAAATTCGATGGTATTCAATAAGAATTATAAAAAGTTTTGATGATATTCAATAAGGATTATAAAAAAAAATTAAAATCTAGGTGTATTCGATTTGGATTTTAAAAAATATATTAAAATCTTATGGTATTCAATTTAGATTCTAAAAAATTTAATAAAATTTGATGGTATTCAAAAGTTCATGATTTTTTTTGGATTTCATAAAATTGTGAATTTGATGGATTTTTTAGTGTATTTTATATCTTTTGAAATTTGATCAAAATTCCAGAAATTTTGAAGAATTTGCCACAAACTTTATTTTAATCAACAAAATTTTACATAAACTCAATAGGTATAATTAAATTAACAATAATTTTTCAAAATTCATAGATTATTATCAATTCATTTAAATAATACACCTCCATAAATATTATTATGAATATGCTTATTTGGAGACTTTGTTGTTCAAGATTAGGTATGTATCAATGAGAATGTATTAATATTTGTTTTTTGCAACACTACGAAAAATGCTTATATTTTTTAAAAAAAATAAAAAAAATTTCATTGTCAAATAAAAAACATGTGCATCCAAAATTCCGAATATTTTGTGTTGGCGGGCGTACAATCAACTGCTTCTTCAATGGTTCGCTTATAAACCCTCCATCACTCTCTGTCGGGAAATGTTAAATTCAGAGCAACATTTTTATTTTCGGAGCAAGTTTCTTTTAAAAGACCAAATTGTCTTTGTTTTTGTTTTTGTGAATGCAGGGGGCTAGACTTGGTTTAAAATAGAAATAATGACATTTTTACCATTTTTTTTAAACTTTTTGACAAGAATACCACTTTTGAATTTTTTGACCAAAAATATCAGTCTATTACGCATTTCAAAAATGGGTAATAGTATTATGTATTTGTCAAATGGGTAATCTATACTATTATATAAATTCCGAAACATTAAAAGTTTGGTTCAACGGTACCTATTGAATTTACATAATTACCCTTACTCAATTACAGATCTACTAACTAATCAATTTTCTTTTTCAGGTTACACATATTATCTTTTCTATTTTCAAGAACTAAATAATTTCCTTTTTCAGGTAAAATAAAATATCTTTTATATTTATCTAACTAAAATTTCTCCTTATTAATCAATTTCCTTTTTCAGTTTAAACATATAACCTTTTCTATTTTCCAATAACTAAATAATTTCCTTTTTTTATTTAAAATAGAATATCTTATAAATTCCGACCTAATTACCCTTACTCAATTACAGACTAATCAATTTCCTTTTTCAGGTCACACATATTATCTTTTCTATTTTCAAGAACTAAATAATTTCCTTTATAAATTCCGGAACATTAAAAGTTTTGGTACCTGTTTTTTGGTACCAGTTTTTTGGTACTTCGTGAATTTACTTATTTACCCTTTATTAAAAAGAAAAATAAATATATGATATTTATACTTTCAAAACACCTATAATAAATAATAACATAATATAATTAATGGTAAGTAGTCGCTTGCCTTTTTTCACATTTACTTTTAATTGAAGATATTTCCTTTTTATAAACACCTAAAAACTTCAATGTATCTTCCAATTATTAATATTTCCTTTCGAATTAAAACACGTTACCTTTTTTAATTTAAAACTAATCTTCATTAATATTTTATTATTATATAAATTCCGGAACATTAAAAGTTTTGGTACCTATTTTTTGGTACCAGTTTTTAGGTATTTCGTGAATTTACTTATTTACACTTTATTAAAAAGAAAAATAAATATATGATATTTATACTTTTAAAACACCTACAATAAATAATAACATAATATAATTAATGGTAAATAGTCGCTTGCCTTTTTTCACATTTACTTTTAATTGAAGATATTACCTTTTTATAAACACCTAAAAACATCAATGTATTTTCCAATCATTAATATTTCCTTTCGAATTAAAACACGTTACCTTTTTAATTTAAAACTAATCTTCATTAATATTTTCTTTCGAATTAAAACAAGTTACCTTTTTAATTTAAAACTAATTTTACAATCATTAATATATACCCGAAAATATCACACCATATTTTTCAATTGTTAATAAAATATATTAAAAATCTGCATACGTTGTTTATAATAAAGAAACATTAGTATAATCCGTAAATATGAGTATATTAAAATTATATTAAATTAAAATTAATTAATAATTATATAATACCTGAAACATTAAAAATTTTGGTACCTATTTTTTGGTATATGTTTTTTGGTATTTCGTGAATTTACTTATTTACCCTTCATTATAAAGAAAAATATATATGATATATATACTATTAAAACACCCAAAATAAATAATAACATACTACAATTAAAGAAAATTAGTTGATTGCCTTTGTTGATGGAGGATTTTCGTAATCAACGTGATTTTCGGAGGCCCACTGGAATTTACAAGTGTAACACATGTAATTGGCTGTTTTTGGTGATTTGGGTGTGATTTGATGGTGGGGGTGAGCTGAGCTTGAGAGGTTACGAGAATCATCGCAGGTTCCATTAGCGAGATCTGTGTCCGTTCCCTCAAGGTGCCTACGTACCCTTGTTTATATAGGGATCAAGCTCACGTAGTTCTAATGCGAAGCTGATTCTGCTTGACCAGCTGTATTTGGTTGTCTAATTCGTGTAGGACTCAGGTTCCTTTAGAGCCTTTCACGAACTAGTTGGCTAAGTAGAGTAGAACTCGAGTTCGTACCCTACTATAATTCTCATGTCTATTAGAGGCATTCTAGGATCAACTGCGCCCTAGAATTACACTCCAATAATAATTCGGTCTCTTTCTGATTGGCTACGTTCAGGAACCTGGTGCTCAGGAACCTATGTCTCAGGAACCTGGCGCTCAGGAACCTGTATTTCGGAACCTGGTTCTCAGGAACCTCTGTCTAGGAACCTGTTTCTCAGGAACCTCTGTCTAGGAACCTGTTTCTCAGGAACCTCCTTATTTCGGGACATATTGCTTAGGGACCTCATTATAGGTACTTGTACCTGCACAAATAACAAATATATTAGTTTGGGGAGCCTCTTCGTGGTTCCCATATGCTCTTGCTGTCTTCACTACTGCTGCTAGGCTGTCTTGAACTCTTCAACAGGGAGGAACCTGGTCCATTCGTAATCTACTCAGCTTCCGGTTTATCAGGAACCTCATAATACTTGTAGCTTCTTGACTGTCTACTCAGCGAGTGCTCATTTCTTTATGTCTAGTCCTCATATCTTGTACTGGATCTATCTTCTTGCCCATATGGATTGGACCCTATAGCTTATTGGGCCTAAATCTAGCCCATGGAGATTTTGGGCACAACAAGTACCCCCCGGTTCCTTGAAGTCATGCAATGCGAAAGGAACCTATTCAACTTTCTAATCTGGGGTCCAATGCTTAATCACTTCCCTTAAAATGTATTACTTCAACAACACGTATCCAAGCTTACATGAGCTCACTCGGCGTAAGAAACAGGACACATAATGTTCTAGTAAACATAGTATTGATCAGCTTCTTTCTTGGTGAGGAACATGTTCTCTTCTTCTTCTTCGAAACTCATTCTTTTGACAAATCTTCACTCTTCAACTGCTAGTCATTCTCTATACATTCTTCTAATAATTTTGCAAAATCTTTCCAAGGACACTTCTGAGGTTTCTAGGATGTCATCATACTTCTGCTTACTCTTGTATCTTCTTAGGTGATCTTTGTCTTCAATGTCTTCACATGTCTTTTGTATATCCAGAAGTCTTGAAAAGAGAGTGGCACCTCAACAGCTTCCAATCAAGAGGTTCACCCTTTATTTACTCCTTTTGAGAAAATGCATAATTTTCACATCGTGCATCCAAGCTTACATGAGCTAACTCGGCGTAAGAAACAGGATACACTACGCTTCTGTATGCAAATTCCAAATTAGATCCTCAAATCAAAAATCAAAGAATCCTGCTGAAAACTAACCTGGAAACTTTTCTGAAGCCGTCTTCTTGCAGATCATTATCATCAGACTGCAAAATTCGTCGTAAATACTCTCTAATTGTTCAAGCAATACTTCTTTCTTCTTTCGAACTGACTCGTATGAACTGATCTTTCATCCAATACTTTCATAGAATACGTTGGCAGCTTGCTTATAACCCCAGGAATCTCCATTATTCGTAGGATGAAACAACCCTAGAACCTCTTGAGCCATCTAAATAGCTTCCTAGAAACCTCAGCTGCTTGCTCTACTTGGAACTTTCAAACCTTTGTAAACTTAGAACCTCTTGTCTTCATACTTCGAGTACTGTTTTCAGAACCATAATCTAAACCATAATCTTTCTTGATAACTTCTTAACTTTTCATTGCTGAATAACTAGACCAGGTTCCTTGTGAATAGCTGTTGATGACTACTAATCCTGCAAAGCAAAGAACATAAAACAGAAACCAGTTAATGTTAGTAAAATTTTTCTTGTTCAATTCGGGTCAACTCTTGGAAAGGTTGCCTGCTTGGCTCCCAATCCTAATCTCTAGGTCCCAACATGCCTCGAGGCATGTTGGTTCCTTTTTTCTCTTGGAAAGGTGACCTGCTTGGTTCCCAATCCTATTCTCTAGGTCCCAACATGCCTCGAGGCATGTTGGTTCCTTTTTGTGCCTCGAGGCGATTCTAGGAACCTGTGTGCCGTTCTGGGAGTCCACACAGATTCCTCTTCTCCATGTGTCAGGCTAGACATCTTATGAAGGTAAATGCTAAGGATTTTATCCCTTCTTCCCATGTGCCAAAGGCGGTTCCACATGAGGGAGAGCTTATTAGGCTTCTCTTTAAGGTGCCTTTTGTCAGGACTTTAGATGCCTTTTGTCAGGACTTTAGGTGCCTTTTGTCAGGACTTTAATTCACATGCTCAAGAAACTTGAGGCTTTTGGCAACAATGTCGTGCTCAGTCAACTGAGGCTTTTTAATCACATTTGCTCAGGAAGCTACCTGAGGCTTTTCTCGTGCCCAGGAAGCTACCTGGGACTTTGCTCAATGCCCAGGAAGCTACCTGGGACTTTGCTCGATGCCCAGGAAGCTACCTGGGACTTTGCTCAATGCCCAGGAAGCTACCTGGGACTTTGCTCAATGCCCAGGAAGCTACCTGGGACTTTTCTCGATGCCTAGGAAGCTACCTGGGACTTTGCTCGATGCCCAGGAAGCTACCTGGGACTTAATTCATGCTCAGGAAGCTGCCTGAGGCTTAATTCAATGCTTGCTCGGGAAGCTGCCCGAGGCTTAATACTTGCTCAACACAATCTGTCTACAAGCTAATTCTGATCAATCAATCGTAGTCTGCACATTCTGTCAATTCATACTCATATTTCGTGAATACTGTCAATGCTACAGGAACCTGTTAGTCAAGGTAACCTGCAAATACTGTCAATGCTACAGGAACCTGTTAGTCAAGGTAACCTGTAAATACTATCAATGCTACAGGAACCTGTTAGTCAAGGTAACCTGTTTCAAAATACAAGTACTAAAACTAGCACTTAAAAAGTTTCAAATTGGCATGTGAAATAGCTAATCAAACATGCATATCATTGTCTAAGTAGGAATACTACCCCCCAGTTCTTTTGGGTAATTACTGTTACGTAAAAGAACAATGAGGAAGCTATAATCATCATTGTCATTCTAAGAATAAGGAAGACTAACCTCATCATAAGCAAAATAGATCTTCTTTTACTATCATCAATGCTTGCATAAAAGAAATGCCATGCTATCTAATCAGAATGCTAACCTGGCAAAGACTTACGTGAATCCAATTGGATATTATGTGATCCTTTATGGATAGAAAGCTCTCGCGGTATGTGCACCAGAATCTCTTCATATGAACCTGTTAGCTACAGGTGAATTTGGAAGCTGTTACGATGAGTTTCGGAAAAATACAAATGAACCTGAAAATTACAGGTGAACAACATAAAATCTGTTAACTACAGATACATAAAATCTTTGCAGCAACACACACTTTCTTCTACTCAAGTATCGACTGGCTAAAAACTTCTAGCAGGAAGTTGCTAATCAAAAGCTGTCTACAACTGTCTTATAACAAATATCAATGATCCTGAAAGCTGTCACATAAAAGCTTCAGGTATGTATGAATGAACCTGTAACATGTCAGTTACAAGAAAATAGCGAATAATCTACTAGATGTTGGTAAAATAGCTATACTTGGAAGCTATTACCAGAATCTCCATATAAGTAACGTAGAACCTGTTAGCTACAGGTAAATATAAATAAACCTGGAAGCTACAGGTATATTTCAAGGAACCCGCGATCCGCAGGTAAACATTAAGGAACCTGCGAATTGCAAGTAAATAGCAAGGAATCTACTAAATGTAGGTAAATATCAAGGAACCTGCGAGCTGCAGGTAAATGTGCATTCTAACATCTAGAAACATAATCATAGCTTTATCTCATGTAAGACCTCAATAGCATAGATGCTTATGTATGCTTTATGTATAGCAAGAGTTTGTTACGTGTACCTGGGAGGTTTCTACGAATATGTAAGCATAAATGGAGAGGTATCACCTGAATCTTTCTCTAGATTGATCTGCTGTGAAGTTGAAGCCTCCGTTAAGTTTTGAAAACTCATTGACGTGTTCATGATGCAAGCATGTTGCGCTTCAAGGTAATAGACCACTCAATCCGCAAGGTTTTTGAACCAAATCTGAGCTATGAGGTTTCCGAACCTGATCGTGAGGTTCCTTAACCTGAATTCTCTTAAAATTTTGAAATCCTTGATTTTTGCAATAGTAATTATACTACCCCCCAGTTCTTCAGGGAAGCTTGTCTTCGGTGGAGAACTAGATTCTCACAGCTCCATAATTCTTTGTTAACCTTGAGGCAAAGTGCTCAATTTCTCTCATCATAACAAATATCAACTTCTTTGGACTTGCTAATACCAGTTCTAATCATCATATCAACTGCTCTCTAACAAGTTGCTGAACATTCCTCTGTGAAGTTGAGTAATGCGCGCTTTCTTCAATTTGAGCTTCATTTCTTTTTGATTTTCAAGAGGTTCCCTTCTCTCTATTAGGGGACCTGAACTGTTCGACTTTATCAAAATTACTCTTGTCAAAATCAAGAATGATTCTTGCATCTACTCTTCATCAAAATCTTTAACTGTATCTGATCTTCAAACTATGCTGAATCTTCTTTAATGCTTCGATCGATATTGTAACCTCTTCGTGTTATTCTTGCTTATAGCTTCAACTTTTCATCTAATTTCTTCTTTGTCATATGATCTCACAAGTGAGGTATATTCTTCTCGAGACCTCATTTTTCTGGCCTTCTTACTCAAGTATCTACTCATCAGAAAAATTCTTGTATGCGGGGGGAGACCTCTGGTTCCGGGAACCTCCTGTCAGTAGGTCCTTTTTCATTCTGAATCATCTTGCTATATCTCTTTCTCTCGATTTTTTTAACCTCTTACGACATGCGCTGGGAGCGAACCTCTATATCAAATACAAATATCCCAATACAACACCTCTAAGCTTACGCGAGCTAACTCATTGTAAGAAACAAGAGATGTTGAGAGAGACTATTTGCAAAGTATTTCCAGTAGCTCACTGAATTGACTGAAGCTTCTCACTTTAGTTTTGTAATGTTTAGCGAGCAATCCTGCACGATATCTCAAATTTGCAAGCATATATACAATGCAACAATATATATATTCATGACATAATTAATGCACATTAATGAATATTATTGACATGATAACTGGGCACATAATATGCACATGCATTTTATTATGTATGTCTCATGCAAATATTTGATTTAGGCCATATATGCAGAATTAAATCTAATTTCTTTTAAATGACTTTCACATTTTTTATGTGGCTAAGCTAGTCAAGTAAATTCTCTTACTATGTTACTTCAGGGATCTACTGCTAAACTCAATTCGTTACTTCTATTTCTAGCTTCTATCTCTCTAGGATGCATGCTAGCCATTTTATTTTACCCATTAAATATGTCTGGTGTGGATTTCTAGCATGAATTTTCTATATTCAATTAAACACTTTAATGCATGCATGGCATAAAATGTATACCTATTTGCAAAATTAAATAATAAAAAAGATAGCAGAAAACTTAGCTCAAGGTGCTACTCCTGATTGAATCTGAATGTGTACTCCATTTTCTGTACTATCACATCTTGACTTCTTCAATTCTCTTTTTCGTGGCCATAGCTACTGCTTCTTTGATCGTCACACGGATCATTCTTGATTTTTTTTCTTTTAAAGTAACTGACTAACCTCAGTGCTTTTTAAAATGCTTGACTTCTATCCCAAACTACCGGGGCAGCTCACATATCGAAATTATTCTCAGTACCCTTTTCAACAATTTACTTCAAATGGCTGCTATCATGCTTCATCCTCGTTCTTCTTATCAGTGCTTTAATACCCTTATGTAAACTTTTCACTCGGAAATGTGCCATTCTGGACGGCTTGACTACTTTCCAACGGTATATCATACTGCATCTACAACCTTTCAGATCAAAGCAGTTTATTCTGTAAAGTTGGCTCAGAATCTGTAGCCTAAGAATTTCGATTTTTTGCATTGGTCTCCTTTTCTCAAGCATCTTTCACATGCAGACAAACCATCCTCAGCTTCCTTTCTGTTATATCCAGCCTGACACCACTGGTGATGCAGTGAGTACCACCTTGCGTTATAATCCATGTTCTTAATTCTCTTTCAGTTGGCTACAAGGCATGCAACTCTGCCAAAAGTAAAGTTCTTGAATTAAAGCTTCACTGCTACACTTCACGAATTTCCTTGGCTGCATTGTCACATGTACTCGACTAATACTGCTTTCTTATTACTTTCACCTTATCTGGCTGGCCAGCTATCTTTAACTTAAATCTGCCTACACAAATTTAGCTATGTGTTTTCAGGAGATGACTTTGTTTAAATATTGCATTTGTCCCTGCATTGTCCATACTGTTTCTGTCCTATCTCCTTGCCATGTCCATGCATATAGCCTTTTCCATGTTCACGCAGAGTTTCCGTATATTTTTATTTTTAACCTGCTAATTCACTGTAGCTGCAAGATCAAGTTCGTTCTCTATATCCACAATAAACTTCAGCGTATCACTGGTGCATCATTTAAGCTTCCTCTGGACCTCTTTTTCTTTTATATTTATTCAGTCTTTAAAACTTAACACTACGGTTCCCTCGGCCTGTATTACCGTCATTTTTCTTTTTTATCACTGCAAGCATTATCTCAAGCTAGTCTTTTCCTTCTTTGCAAATGAACCAGCTATCTACATTAAATCACATCTCATGCTTCGAACCAACACGACTCCAGGCTTTAGTTTGAATCATTTGACGTCCTATCAATCGCTTTTGTAATACGTATCTCCATACTTGTGACCAGGCTGTCTCTGTTATACGCTGGCGTATATCTCACCACGTGCTATCTCTGTTAAACTTTCATCTTTTCGATGACACCTCTGCATCAGTCTTCTCCCTAATGGTCATGGTTTAATCTCCAAGTTGCACACAGGCGGGTCTGTCTACAGAAGTTCCATGATGTCGCTGTTCTTTTATTCATGCACTCTCTCTCGGTGTTTTGTGCACACAATCCTGCTATTTGCACTTAGCCTGATGTCACCAATGAACACTCCCTTGCGTTAATGGCTACCACACTCTCCTGCAGATCTTGTAATAGTTGTCCAGACTTCACATACATAACAGGTTGCCGAAACATCACGGATCAATTCAGTCTTTCATCTCTGCAATTTTATTTGTTCTTCGACTTGCAAACACTCCTCTCTGGTCATATCATTCACCACTGTAGTCACTGTTTCACTGACTTCATCATTATCTCTGAAATAGAATCATCTAATTCCTGAGCCCTTAGCATTGTGGTCTCTTTCGCAACGATCTAGGCTCCCATTCTTCATTGACATGTGTTCTGGTGCGATTACTCCTGCTCTCCATATAGGTTCCTGCTTCTTTTGAATAGAATCAACACTGCTGGCTGCTTCATCTCCTTGTCTAATACAACATCGATGATGCACCTTCTTATCAATTTACTTCATCACCTCGCGCTCGTCTTAAGGAAAACCCATATTAATATGTCTCTGATCTTCCTGCTAATTAACACATTGTGGCCACTGTACCCCATCGTTGTCACCGTTGGTGAATGATAATGAATTTATTTTCAAGTCGTCGTCGAAACTGGGCGTTTATATAATCAACTATACCCTGCAACAGTCATCTTCCTCCTTATGAATCTTTGAACCAATACTCAACCTACGTTTTGACGTTGTCTTCATAGCTATACTACTGCCCGTTCCTTGAATCCCATCATTCTTGCCAGCAAAACCTGGTCATGTGTGTACAAGACTATACCTTTCTTCTTAAACAGGTTGTAAGGCTGTCGTTTGGCCCACATACTGTGTCTACTGGTTTCCAGGTAATTGTAAAACTGTTCGTACTCATACCTTTGATATCACTGAAACTCGTCTATAGGTGTTTATATATAAAACACTCCATGGACAGCCGAGGATTAACCACTGTTGCCATCTACGTTATCACCCCTATCTGGTACACAATAAAATCACATGTCCTGCTTCTTCTTTAAATTACAGAGGCTGTTTATAATATGTCTTCACGTCCACCGTCCACCTTGCCACCCAAGAGACATAACTTGGGCCATCTATCAAGTATTTTACCTATAGGACGTCTCTTTGACCTTCGTTTCAAATTCCGGTAGCATCTTGTAGTACCTGTATCCTCCTGGAGAAATAAGTATCACACGAATATCCATGTTGTCTCACTCGCCCATGCATCAACCAGCACTTACGTTGTTTTGTGTCCTTGCAAATTCCTTAACAAACAAGAAGCATTCACATGTTTTTTACCACCGTACTCATGTCATATTTATCGCAGCCTGTGCTTTGACTTCTGAATCATCCTAAAGCTTCTTCGCCGCAAGATGTCCTCCCTGCGAGCACGCTTGTACACTGTTGATTCTTCTATCCATAAACAGTTAAGCACCTTGTCCA
Source organism: Kitagawia praeruptora (assembly GCA_037693485.1). NCBI lineage: Eukaryota > Viridiplantae > Streptophyta > Magnoliopsida > Apiales > Apiaceae > Kitagawia > Kitagawia praeruptora. The sequence continues at coordinate 25,971,746 of CM075352.1, read as the reverse complement.
CCTCGGTACATATCTAAAGCTATAGAAAACCTGGCATGATCTTCACTGCTTCCAATATACCAACCGTGCTGCTCCGTACGTATTTGTTCTCGAAATAGGTTGTAAAGCATCATTGACCATACCATGTATCTCCTCGCATCCCTAGCCTGGTAAATAATTAAATACCATGTTATACTTCTTCTCTAAACCACAGAAGCTATCTGCATCATGTCGAACTATTCTGTTGAGAAACTCCGGAATTCCACCATGACGCCGTTGAAAGTTTATGCCGTTATAGACGCAACATACACATGTCTATGACCCATCATCTTTGTTTCATCTCTGTCTATATGTATATAAATTTTAATGGGGTCCCACGTTATTCTGAACTATTGAGCCTGCCATGGTCATACAACACCAATTTTTTTGTTTGATATTTAATACGATTGTCGACTAAAGATTCATGGTCTTCCATCGAGACACCACTGCTACTATCTATATTATCTCCCGGTACATGACAAATCATCTGTATGTCCTGCCCATGTCGTTTTGATGTCCTGCCATAAACGTCCATAACCTGTCAAGAAAATTACTCCGTAATAAACACCCATCTTTGTTTGAAATCTCGTTTGTCCTCCACAAACGAGCAAGAAAGCCCCTCCTTCTAGCGCCAATGTTGATGGAGGATTTTCGTAATCAACGTGATTTTCGGAGGCCCACTGGAATTTACAAGTGTAACACATGTAATTGGCTGTTTTTGGTGATTTGGGTGTGATTTGATGGTGGGGGTGAGCTGAGCTTGAGAGGTTACGAGAATCATCGCAGGTTCCATTAGCGAGATCTGTGTCCGTTCCCTCAAGGTGCCTACGTACCCTTGTTTATATAGGGATCAAGCTCACGTAGTTCTAATGCGAAGCTGATTCTGCTTGACCAGCTGTATTTGGTTGTCTAATTCGTGTAGGACTCAGGTTCCTTTAGAGCCTTTCACGAACTAGTTGGCTAAGTAGAGTAGAACTCGAGTTCGTACCCTACTATAATTCTCATGTCTATTAGAGGCATTCTAGGATCAACTGCGCCCTAGAATTACACTCCAATAATAATTCGGTCTCTTTCTGATTGGCTACGTTCAGGAACCTGGTGCTCAGGAACCTATGTCTCAGGAACCTGGCGCTCAGGAACCTGTATTTCGGAACCTGGTTCTCAGGAACCTCTGTCTAGGAACCTGTTTCTCAGGAACCTCTGTCTAGGAACCTGTTTCTCAGGAACCTCCTTATTTCGGGACATATTGCTTAGGGACCTCATTATAGGTACTTGTACCTGCACAAATAACAAATATATTAGTTTGGGGAGCCTCTTCGTGGTTCCCATATGCTCTTGCTGTCTTCACTACTGCTGCTAGGCTGTCTTGAACTCTTCAACAGGGAGGAACCTGGTCCATTCGTAATCTACTCAGCTTCCGGTTTATCAGGAACCTCATAATACTTGTAGCTTCTTGACTGTCTACTCAGCGAGTGCTCATTTCTTTATGTCTAGTCCTCATATCTTGTACTGGATCTATCTTCTTGCCCATATGGATTGGACCCTATAGCTTATTGGGCCTAAATCTAGCCCATGGAGATTTTGGGCACAACAGCCTTTTTCACATTTACTTTTAGTTGAAGATATTACCTTTTATAAACACCTAAAAACCTCAATCATATCATATTTACCAATCAATTCATATCTAACAATAATTAATATATACCCAAAAATATCACACCATATCAT